>JAKWJA010002490.1:23403063-24603063 GCA_027704765.1 Solanum habrochaites | reverse complement strand
TTTGGACGATTATAATGATCTATAGCTGACCAACTTTCATGGTGATTTAGATTTCCTGATTAGAAAATGATGAAATTCATCCTCAACATTTTTTAGGACCTTAGATATGGAGACAATTGGCACTCGCAACCATGCCTTCCTATTTTCAAGGTCAAACAATCCTCGAAGCCCGTATACCCCCCCCCCCCCTTTTAAAGATTATTGTGTTCTTTAAATCACAAACTTTTATAGTGATCGAGATTTTCAAGTTGGAAAATGTCAAAATTCATTCAAGACGTATGTTATGACTTTGGAAATGTAGACAATTGTCCCTTACAACCATGCCCGCCAATTTTAAATGTTAAAGCAGCCCGAATTGCACATACCCCATGTTTTAACGATTATCATTACTTATATAGCACAAGCTTTCATGCTTATCGATATTTCCCTATCATAAAATATCGAGATTCATCCTTGATGTTTGTTAGGACATTGGATATTGAGACAATTTGTCCTCTCAACTATGCCAACCTATTTTAAAGGTAAAACAAACCCCGAAGCATGCATACCCCCTGTTTTGACGATCATCGTGTGATTTAGCACACCAACATTAATGGTTAGTTCAGATGGCCCAAGCCATTACTACTACTCAAGCATAGGCCATCACAACCCAAGACACTACAAAGGGTTCTCTAGTGAGAACCCGCATGCTAGCACCATGGCTAGTAGACTTAAGGATTTTTACCCGAATGAATTCTCTAGTATACTACGGATCGAATACTAATAAGGATCCCCAAGAGTTTATGGTTGAGGTTCAAAATATTCTCTATGCTATGGGTGTTAATGAAGAGGAAAAGGCTGATATTGATGCTTACCAACTCAAAGATGTGTCTTAGGTGTGGCATATGATGTTGCGAGATGGACGACCACTAGGAGAAGTTCCCATTACTTGGATCGTTCTTAAGACTGCATTCCTAGAAAGGTTCTTACCCATAGAACATAGAGATGCTAAGGTTGAGGAATTCTTCAAATTACGACAAAAAGATATGTAAGTCAGGTAATACTCCTTGAAGCTTGTTTAGATTTCCAAATATGATTCTTCTCTGGAGTCCAATAGTAGGGATGATATAAGCAGATTTGTGACTGGTGTGTCCGAGGATTTGGAGAAGGAATGTAGGGAAGCGATGTGGCTTCATAACATGGACCTTTATAGTTTGATAATAGACGTAAAACAGGTTGGAGACATTCATCAGAGAAAGAGAGACAGAGAGAGCAAAAAATCTAGGCCCTTAGATCAGTCCGGTTCGAGGAATGGTAATAATTCGTTTAGCGTTCGGGATAGGCCCAACTTGAAGAAGGTGTAAAAGCACTCATGTTATCATGCTACCTCTATGAACACTAACGCAAAGGGGGGGGGGGAAATGATAGAAATGCCTAGCATGATAAAAAGTCGTGTGGTAAGTGTGGTTGTTCGCATGGAGGTGAGTTCATGGTAGGTTCTAATGCCTGCTATGGGTGCGGCAAAAGTGGGAATATGGTTAGGGAATGCCGACATGTTTACAATCAGGCCAAGGCTGATATTCAGCCTCGGCCTAATCCCAATGATGCAACAGAACCTCCCAAGAGATACCTGTTCTATGCGTTGAAAAGAATAAAGGAGAAAAAAAAGGTCCACAGATGTGGTCAATGGTAACTTGCTTGTCTTTTCTTTTTATGTTTATGCACTGAGATCAGGGATCTACCTTGTCCTTTTTTACTCCATTAGTAGCTAGTAAATTTGACTTGCTTCTTAAGACCTTACATGAGCCATTTCTAGTTAGTACTTCTATAGGAAACAAACATTAGGGCTGAAATGGTATATAGAGATTGCCCAATAACTTTTCTTGATAGAGCCACTTATGCAAACCTAATAGAATTAACCATGATTATTTTTGATATAATTTTGAGTATGGATTGTCTCCATAAATTCTATGATACCATATACTATCGAAACAAGGTAATAAGGTTTACGTTTCCAAATGAGTTAGAGTTAAAATGGGAAGGGCATGGTTCAAATCAAACAAGCCAAATAGTTTCACATCTTAAAGACAACAAGTTGTTATCTAAGGGGTTATGAGTTGATGAGAACCTTTCTTACGAAGAGGTTCCTATTAAAATTTTAGTTCACCAAGTTAAATAGTAGAGGAACAATGAGATTCCAGCGTGAAGGTATTATGGAGTAACCACCTTGTAGAGGGGGAAACATGGGAGGCCGAGGCAAATTGGAGATCCTGTTACCCTCACTTGTTTAGTTCTTTAGGTTAGAAATAGTCTTCCTCAGTTTGTTTTTGGTTAATGAGACTCTAAATTTTAGTGAATTAGGTGGTTTTGGTGTTCTAAGTCTATAATTGTGTGTTTTATACCTTCACTATATGAGATCATGCTTGCATTCATGTTGCTGTTTTTGTATAGCGTTTGCGTGATTTATGTATTGCATAAGTGTGATGTACACTAAGTTAAAGTTATATTGAGAAGGAAGTTACTCAATCTCCTATATGAAGCTTCAAATAATCTTAGAGTAAAGTGAATCATCCAGAGTCAGTTGTGAATCAGATGTTCACAAAGAGTAGAATTTGAAGTATGTTTTTATGTTTTTTCGAAAATACCCTCTTTGATTCAAATGATGTTTAGTGTCATTCGGGGACAAATGTTCCGAAGGGGGGGATAATATAACATTCCTGAAAAATGTACAGCTCTAGTAAAGAGCCTATTATGTTTGAAGAATGTGTATTTGGTTATATTGGCCCATCAATGCCCAATATTGAGAAATATTGGGAATATTATAGAATATTGGCCTAAGGGTGTCAGTCAACTTCTTGGCCTAAGGGTGTTCCTTCAAATAAGACCCTAAAAAAATATTATTGATTCTCAATTTAACACATTATGTACTACGTATCCAAGTGTCAAGCCTAGGTAGCATAGCACATAACCACTTAAAATGATGTTGTAGATTATGCAGAACCCAAGGAAATAGTGAGTACCCTTGGGAAAATAATTTTACATTTGAAATGGTCCATCCATAATAGTTAGTTAGGAAAGTACTACATCACATGTGCAAGCACATGTGCTAACTGTCTGAGAGACACGCCCAACCGAATTCGGTTAGAGAGATTAGGGGCAGACACACATGTGGGTGTCAAGACATGTGGGTTGATATTCCTAAAAAACACCTTAGATATAACTAACTTACCTAAATAACTAGCTAACCTAGGATTAACCGAAATAAACTAACTAATGCACCCGACAACCGAAGACCTAATAGGGTGACACTAGCGTAGTAACTAACTCAAGAAACATCCTAATACCTAACCTAGGATGGTCAAAAGGGGTTGATTATGGTCCTAATTACTTATTTGTACTTTATAAATTACCCTAAGTCACTTAATTAATAAAATTAGATACTTGATTATTTAATTAATAAATATGGTCTTAGCCAAAACCCTTAGAAAATTTCCAGATTTGGCTAAGTGAAATGTTCTCTTATAGTCAATTTAGGAGGGCATTTAAGTAATTACATAATTAATTCATTAATTAACTTAAGTAGTCTAAAGTTTAGTTATTCCATATATGTTATTAAGACGTAGAACACACGATTATTCACTTAGAAAAGCGCATCAAAAGGAAGTATGGAAATCATAGAAAGACAAAAGTTCTCTTCGGCGATTTCAAGGGATATTCATAGATTCAACTCTACATAATGTATGGGTTTTCTATTTTTGATTCTTTTCGCCAAAAGGATTTTCAAACATTTTATGAATTCAAGAATATCGAAACTAGTGTTATTAACAATCACATTGTTGAACGTCCATCTCATTAGTTATCATTACATGTATGTTTCTTGATTTTTAATGTGTAATGAGGCCTATGGATTTATTCATATGACTATGATACTAGTTACTTGAGATAAATAATGTGGTAATGCCTATTCAAGAATATAAGTTTAGTATAAGTCGGTTATAAAGCTTAGTTTACTGTATATGTCGACTTGCTTAAGATAATGATAATCACTATAGTATATTCATGTAGTTGGTTGACCTGGCTAATGTTGATGACATGACAATTGTTCAGTGAAAGTTTAGCGAATGACGAAAATAGTCTTACGATGTTATGTCCAAAATGTTCAATAGAATTGGCTTACTATGTTATTTCCAAAATAAAATATATAATTGGCTAATGACTAAGTCAAACCAAATTAATCATGACCAATGTAACTCTTTGAATTAATAACAAAGGGTATGTCAATCATTCGGAAAAGTCCCAACAATCCCAATCAAAATGATCTATGAATATAGTAAGTATATTGAATAGAGTTTATTACGTTCATAAATAATGGTATACAACTACCAAATGACACTGAACAAGATAAGGTGAGTAATACCATAAAAAAAAGATTAAGAGTTATGAAAGTTACCATAATGGGGTGTTAAAGGAAGTTAGACAAGTCTCCCTTACAGTTAGACAATTATGTTAAATATACTCACATAAGAGGGTGTGAGTAATGGTGAGACAAGTCTCATTAACACCAAGATGATAACGTAATGTTAAATTTCACAATTAATCAATTTTAAAAAGGGATACAAGTCATCCATAGAGTTAAGTAAACCTCATAACTAGAAGCAATCTTCCATAATGTTTGAGTAAACTCTAAAAGTTAATAAAAAAAAGAAATTGAGCAAAGCATTGATAGAAATAGAAATAAGCTTGTGCAAGCACATGTAAGCCTCATAAGATTTGGCTCAACCAAGGTGGATTTGAGTCTCCGGAAATCACCAAGTCATTGAACTATGTTTCCAGCATAAGAAATAGCCAATGGATTCCACCTAAGAGAGCTAGGTAGTATGCCGTTTCCCTTTTGCCGGTGAAACCATCGCTATTCGGTGTGGGGCACACACTGGATTTAATGTTTAGCTGACATGTTCTATGTAGGTTAAATGCCAAAGAAAGTATTCGGTTCACTTTATTCATGAACCAACTCTTTTCGGTATGGGAAGATACTAGACTTGGTTTCACTTTAACCGGTGAACCGTCCTTTTTCAGTGTGGGAAGAAACAGTATTTCACGTTAACTCACATGATGAATGTTCACTTTGACCAGTGACCCACCTGTTTTAAGTTTGGGGTAGACAGTGGATTTCATGTTAGCTCACATGATCTTAATGCTAATGATTTCTTAAGAAAGTAAGAAAGAAAGAATATGAAATGTAAGTTCAAAGTGAACTAGGAAAGGAAGACATCAAGAATCTCAATCATCAGTTTTGATAAGCATGAAGTTTTCAACAAGTTATGGACATAGCCCATAAAGATTAGCTTATAATGACCTGTTATATTATGCCAATAAATGTGTGCAAAACATAATGACTATTCAATGGAATAAATCTTCTAAATGGGAGAAAAACATAATTATTATTTTCATAGGCGCATGTCAAAGAATTGATTGAACTAAGTCTTCTAAATGAACGTACTACTTAAAGTAGATGGTGGTATGGCACGGTATCTACTCATTACACTAGGTAGGACATTCTAAAATTGAAGACTTGGTGCCAAACCTTGTAAAAGAATGTACTATTTACGGTAGGTGTGGTATGGGATGCTATCTACTCATTGAATTAAGTAGGCATTCCGAAAGGGAAGACTTTGGTAGTTTGTTGGGTGTCTTTTAATGTCTTGCCATTGATTGAGGGGCTTGTTTCTCCCATGTTGACTATGAAGAAAGGGATGGTCTTGAGGGTTGCTTTGGTGTGTATTGGAGGAGGCATACACATACTTCCTCCATATATTACCTCAGTGAGTCTTAGGATAATTCCGACCTAGGGAAACTCTCAAGAAAAATGAGTTCACTTTCTCTTTCGCTTAGCCTTGGAAGTTCATTCATTTAGTGTAGGATAGTTCATTGTAAATGCTCAAGTTGAATTTATTGTGAATTCTTTAAATGATTTAGTGTAGGATAGTTCACCTTTCAAATGTATTTACTGTAAATGCTTAAGGAGATCTGTATGAAGGTCAAGTTGGTTTTACGATAATGTTCTTCTTGGCTTATAATTATTGTAATTCTTATCTAAGTTATAAATGATGGTTAGTATGATATTTTTCCTTGTATTCATTAATGTTTTACTTAAATTGCATGAAAACCTATTTTTACTAAACTTTTTACATGTTTTTCGTATGCCATACTTAGTACTATTTTTTGAACTAACCCAATACATTTTTATACTATATAAGTATAGGTTTGAAGCTTTTGAAGGTTTGAAGTCTAGAAGGAAGAGCTTCGGAAAGTTTCTCTCAAGGAAAAGCATGTGCTCATATATTCGATGAAAGAGTCATTTTCTACGATTTTTTTAAAGACTTGTTATGTATTTTTACTTTATTGTAGAGGGCCATATCCCTAAGATATTACGTATTTTATGTCTTGTGTTTATGTTTTCTTGTGATGACGAGATTCTCCAAGTATTTATGAAAGATTGTCTTTGATTAATTATTCGTGAAAAGTTTTAAATTTCCGCATTACTTTTCATGTCTTATATTATGAATGCAAGCTAAAGGGATTGTACAAGACCTCAAAGGGTCAAGTACGCCCAATCACGAAACGAGGGTTCCCCCTAACTTCTAGGGGTGCTTTCCGGTCATGACAACAAATAGAAAAATTACATCAAATAGTGCTGACAAGGCCATGATTATCATATTGCATAAAGTAACGCGGACAAGGCCACGTCAATTGCAAGTAAAACACGTGACACCGCCACCATAAGTGGACCATACATATCACAACATAAATTTAATATGAATAACATCAAAATAAATGAAATAGGGAAGATTACCACCACAACATCTCAAACACCTCAACTTGATACTAAATCAGGAAATTCTATAACATAAGGCCTTTACCAGTGACCATGAACATCAATTAAACATAAAACTACACTAATCAATGTACTAGGTCAAATAAATGTAAATTCATCAATATAATAAAACCTATATGATATTGAATACAATTATTTCATTACTAGATAACCTATAGAAATCTACGCCATAATTCATATACATTAGGTCAATATCAAGTAACCCATAACATAGTAAAAAACTAGGGTTCATCCAATTCATAGGTTCATAAGTAATTTAGGTTAAAATCATAAATTCAATAAAAATTAAATAATTGTTCAATGTTTAGAAATCATTAATGCAAGAATCCATTGTAGAATCATAAAATTAGACAATGCAACTTTGAAAACTTTAGAAATATCTTGAGAGATGAGCTCCTTGATGAAACGAGCTTCAAGGATTAAAATCCATACCTTCATTAAGCTAATTCTTTACTTTGATTAAGAATCTCCACTCAATTAGTCAAACCAAGCTCTTCTTTGATTTTAGGAATTCAATGGAGTCTTAAGGAACTTTTAAGGGATTCGGGGGGTTTTATTTGTAAGATTAAAATTTTCTAAGTGTTAAAGACTTATATACATGTTTAAATTACCAAAAAGACCCCTTAGGAACCACCAAACCTCTTATTTAGAAGTGGGGTAAAATTACAAGATCAGCCCTCACTTAATAGTGATGTTGCGCAGTAAAACAGACCATCGATTGTTGGGCAGTTGCCGGACAATTTATCCACAAATAGACCATCCAGTCCTACCGTCGTTTGGTTCAGAGGCTTGGCATGGTTCTCCTCCCTTCCAAGTCTAATTCCCAACAAAAGGCATCAATAGATGTGGCGTTGATAGGACCACAAGCCGTTGATGCCTCCGTCGTTTGGGATGCCTGGGACAATCTTGACTCAATGTTTGGGTCCTTCCTCAAGGACCCTTGGTTGGTCCTTGGAGATATTTGACAAAATATTTCCTGACCAAACATGATCGTATAAAAGTTCAGAACCTCTCACATGCATTTCATTCAAAACGAACACGTAAAACTAGATGAAACAGGCTTTCAGACACAAGGTCATTTCAAGGAACGTCTTTTGAACGTCATAGACGTTCTTGGACGTTTGACACCCAAAATCCACAAAACATGACACACTGATTATATATGCTATAAAAATTCATTTGAGAACTTTACAAACTTATTAATAAGACATAAAGACATAAAACTACATATGAGCCACATATGTGACTTAGTCGTCGAACGTCTTGGTTTTCCCTTTACGTTTGACTTCCAATGCACCTAAACTCTCAGACACTGCATCAATACAATATAATAGACTTAATTAGTACCTTAAACCATCAATACCAACATGTTAAGCTCTAGTTTGCCTAAGTCATATTCGGGGTCTTACGATCTCCCCCACTTGGACAACATTCATCATCGATTGACACTTCCCACTCTCCGAACACTTCCAAGAATAGAGATATAAATAGAAGGTGAAAAAACATTCAATAAAAAAAAATCAATAATAAAACATCAATTTCAAATAGTCAAGAGATTCACAACACAACAAGCAACTAGAAGAGAATTCTATAACTCATTATGCTGCAAAACTCACGGGCTTCATTTTAAATAGCAAATAAACTTACTTTATATTATATATCATAATCATATACATCAGTTATAACCACATAAAAAAAAGTTAGGCCAAAGAATCAATTAGTCAATTTCTCAAAAATTTAACGTTGAACTGCCAACACCCTTATCATGAATTCAACATTTTTTTTCAAAAATCCATCTTTTTGTCAATTCATAATATAAACATTCTAATATGCAAAGTAACATCATATAAACACATCTGACAACATAATAATTTCTTGATAAAATACATAATGCAAGAAGTTAATGAAATTTAATTTCAAGAAAACTCCTAAACACCATGCACATGCACTAAGCTTCTATGGCATTCTATCCAATCTTCTTACCACACTTCCCCACTTTGAAGGAAATCCAATCACTAAAAGATAATTCAAGGACTTACCCTCATCATTATAATCTGGCTTTGATCCTCTAGTCCAGAGTTCATAGAAACGCCTCTTTGTTGGAGCATCATCTTATTGAGCACGAGGAGCAACTTGCTTACCGTCTCTTCCTCCAGAAGAAATTATTGGACAATATCTCACCTTATGCCCGTTCTTACCACAACCATAGAAGCTCTCGATACCTAATAGACACTCACCATAATGTTTGTTGCCACAAGTGACACATATAGGTTTGATATTTTGAGAACCACTTCCTCTCTCCAATTTCACCGTAACCCTCTTAGATTTTACTTGTTTTTTAGCCCTCTTCTTCAACCTAGTTTGTTGTTGTTCACTAGCACCACTCATTTTAAAGCTCCTAGCCATCCTCCTAAGTTTAAAGT
Source organism: Solanum habrochaites (assembly GCA_027704765.1). Lineage (NCBI taxonomy): Eukaryota > Viridiplantae > Streptophyta > Magnoliopsida > Solanales > Solanaceae > Solanum > Solanum habrochaites. The sequence continues at coordinate 24,593,766 of JAKWJA010002490.1, read as the reverse complement.
CTTCAATTGATTGTGCATAAACCTTGATTCAAGCTAGGGTCATATAATCATGTAGCATAGCGGTATGGCATTTCTCAATTACTAAGTCTGCTACACCTATCACAAAATGACTCATTTCATCTCTTTGATTTGACACAAGAGAAGGGGCATATCTAGATAATATAGAGAACTTCAAAGAGTATTCCTCAACACTCATATTGCCTTGCTTGATATTAAAAAACTTCTCTACCTTAACTTATTTTTTTTCCGATGGAAAGTATTACCATGAAATCTTCCTTAATTTCTTCCCACTCAATAGGACCCGATTACCAACTTGTCACAACCTAATTTCTCGAGCCATGAAGGCACCTACTATAACCCATCAGTAGTTAAGCAAAACCACAACCCAGAACAACACTTAATGGGTGTGAGGGTAGAAACTAAACACGACTAAGCAAAATTACTATAACAACATAAGCAAACCAAAACATAAATACAATTAAGGATCCCTACCAGAGCCTAGAAGTCACTAATACAGAGCTACCAACAAAACGAGTACAAGTCCCAACAGTGGACCACCGAAACTAGACTATCTCGAAATGTAAAAGACAAGTCTTTATATAAACAGATGGAGACTGAAATAGTACAAAATGCTGTGTGCTCACCCCTGTCTCCAGACTAGAAATGCTCCAAACTCGATCAACGCTGACTACTGGTGCTCGGACCTGAATCACGAAAATAGATGCAGAGCTTAGCATGGGTCCCAAATAACATTATGGCCTATTATCCTTTTATTGAGTGTACCATCTTTGAGAAATAGCACTCAATTGGTATGAAGTAAACTCCGCCTTCTCCCTAGATGGAACTTTCATACCACTCAACACCTTGTACACTCCATCTAGGAACTTTAGTTGATCCTCTCTGACCTTAGAGCAAAGAAATATAGGAGGATTCATCCTCACAAAATATCTTAACCTAGATGTCATAGTTCTCTCCACATCATTCACCTTAGGAACCATGCTCATATTCACTTGAGTAGTCACGGTTCAGTCTAAAACAACCAAAACCTCTCTAATGTCCATATTAATCTATTTGGGGGCTTATCACCTCCTCCCCCAATAGGGACTTCATCACTTGAGCATCTTGAGCACCTTGAGGAACTTGCTGAACTTAGTCAACTTGATGAGGAATCTTCTCTTGAACCTCATTTTCCTCAACTCTCGTAGTCGGTGTCTTATCATATTCATCTTCTTAGAAACACAAGGAAAACCATAAGATAAGAGTACTCATAACTTTTACTCTACCGCACGACATAGGAGTAAACTCTATCATCCTATAACCTCTCGCCCATAGATGTGTTGCGACTCACACCGATGGTCAAGACTCTTCTAGACGTAACTTGTTGAGACATTTCGATTTCTTATACTACTTTCACAACATATGCTCTGATACAAAGCTTGTCACATCCAAAAACCACACCCTAGATGTTTAGGGAAATCTCGGATTCCAACTGGCGTACTTTACCTCTCGAGGTTCTTGTACAATCCCTTACATCATTCATCACAGAAACATAGTGAAAAGTAGTGCAAAATTAAAACTTTTAACAAATCATACTTCATAGTCTATAAGACACAAGAATACTTGGGACACTTCCGATACAAAATACTAACGTAGAAATACTTAGCCTATTACAATACTTCCAAGGTCATAAAAGACGTCCATGATAAATTTTGGCATTTTACAACACAACAATCCTAATAGCAATTAAAGTTCGTGAACTATAGTATACCATAATTTTAAAAACTAGTTGTATATGCACTTCCGGGCTAGGTTGACCATTAAAATGAACCGACATGATCGTGAGGGCAAACCTTCTATATATCCAAGGTACTAACGGGCGTACATTACTAATTTAGGCTTTTTATAAAGTGGAAATCTCGATCGCCATCAAAGGTTGGAAGCTATAGCACATGATTATTGTAAAAATGGGGGGTATGCGCGCTTCTAGGCTCGTAGGACCTTTTAAATGGTCTGGCATGGTCGTGAGATCAAACTGTCTACTTATACAAGGTACAAACGGATGTACAAGGCATATTTCTAAATTTTCCAACTCGACAATCCTAATCTCAATCAAAGTTGGTGAGCTAGAACACCCGATAATAATCAAAACATGGAGTAGGCGCACTTTAGTTCTCATTTGTCTTTTAAAGTAGATCTGCATGGACGCAAGGGCCAACCTTCTACATAGGAAAGTTCATAATGGACATCCAAGACAAAGTTCGGCATCAACGCCATCAATGTTGTTTAGCTATATGACATGATTACTGTCAAAATAAGGGGTATGAATATAACATTCCGGAAAATCATACGTCTAATGAAGATCCAAGTATTCCCTTATGATAACCTATTAGGCCAATTTTCCATATACAAATAAGAAATATACTTTTTTGGGTTGTCACACCCCAATACAAGATTGATGCCCAATAAATTTACCTGCAATAAAGACCCTAAGCTAAAAGAATAATCCATTCAGAATAGTTTCACACAAAGTAGTAGGCATACAAGTATAAAGCCTAGTACATAGCACATGATCATTTAAAATGATCACGTAAATTAAGTAGTGCCCAAGGACATTGTGAGGTTTCTTAGGACATTGAGTAAACATTCCTAAATGAACCATAAATAATAGTTAGTTAGGAAAGTGCAAAAATCCCATGTGCAAGCACATTTGAAAGACATGTGAAGAAGCTTCCAAAGGAGGAGACCACCCTAATCGAATTCGGTTAGGGTGGTTAGGGGGAAAACGTAAACAACATACCACTCCATGTGGGGCATAACCTCCATACAAATTCTAGACTAAAACCTACTGCCGTAAATAATAACGTAGGACTAACCAAATTGTACCCATTAGTGCACCCGCCAACCTAGGACCAAAATCGGGTTGACACTAACCTAGTACTAGTTAAAGAGACAACCTAGTACCTAATCTAGGAAGGTCCAAAATGTTAGTTATGGTCCTAACAACTTAGGGGTACTTTAGTAATCCCCATAGGTTACTTTATTATTTGTTTTTAGAAAATTAATTAATTAATTTTAAAGGGCTAAAACTGAAACTAAAAAGGAATTTTTCAGATTCTAGTTATGACAAGAAAGGGACAACCTAGTATCTAACCTAGGATTATTCAAAAAGTTAGTAAAGGTCGTAAAAAGCTAGGGATAAGTTAGAAATTATCCTAGGCAACTTAATTAATTAATTTATAAAATTAATTAATTAATTTAAAGGGAAAAACAAAATTCACAAAGTAATTTCAAGATTTCGGTTTAAACAAGAAAAAGACAACCTAGTACCTAACCTAGGATGGTTTAAAGGATTAGTATGGTACTAACTACGTAGGGGTACTTTGATAATAACCTTATCTAACCTAATTAAGTAAATAATCAATTTAATGAATTATTTTCAATTATCAAAATGACATTCTTACACTAACCTAGTACAACTCAAGAAACATCCTTGTACTTAACCTAGGATTGTCCAAAAGGGTTAATTTTGGTTCCAATGACTTGAGGGTACTTTATTAATTTATTATTCATGTATAGGTTTGTATCTTGGATTTATTTCTGCAAAAGTATTTTCCTTCAAATGATTCACAAGATGTTTAAAACTAGGGTTGTTCCCGTCGTTCTCATCGCACTTCCCTTCCCCATTATCCTTTTTGATTTCAATGTTGAATAGGTTAGAGATCATGTTGTTGGTATGTGGTTCTGAATGTTCTTAACATTTATTGGTCTTGAATGATGAGTATTGAATGAACTTATGAACTCGTAATTACGTAAAGTTAATCTTATCATGATAATTAAGGACCGGTAATATGCTAAGTTAAGTCCGTGATGTGTTAATTGAGTATGTGTCTTTGGATGAAAATTGAATTGATATTTTTGTTATATTATGAAGATGTTAATTACATAAAATGTGAATATAATGCTTTCCAATATGTTCTTCAACTGTTACATTAAAATCCATAAACTAAGAATTGGCTCAAAGGCATCTACGAAATCATTTCTTGAATAAATTGCTATCTTTTTCAAATAAAGCTGGCTAACTCAATTTTGTCAAAATGAATATATGGTAATGGATAGAAGCTTATTTAAATGAATAAAAGATTGGATAAGGTTTCATTTATATGGAAATTTAAATATGAACAAACGTAAAAATTTGCTTAGGCCTTAAAGAATGAATTTGCTAGTATAACATCCCAAATCTGTAACGACCTGTCTAGTCGTTTTGAGCAACAGATTTTATTCCGGAAAAACTGGCAGAGGTGAAGGAGGCCACGACGGACCGTCACGGACACGACGGACCGTCGTGGATGTGTCTTTTCAAAACACTTAGAAAATCTGGAATTGGGTACTGAAAATCGACTCTCTGAACGTCGTGACGGAGTGGCAGGACGGACCGTCGCAGGCGCGACGGCCCGTCACAGGCCATCCACTTAAAACAAGTCACTATGGCGCACGACGGACATCAGGACGGACCGTCGCAGGCGCGACGGCCCGTCACGGGATACGCAATCCCAGTTCGGGTCGGATTTCTTTACACGTTTTAAGGGACGTTTTTGACTATTCCTGCTTTAATTATAAAGTTAGAGGGTTAATGTTAATAAGTCTAATTATTTGGGGGTTAAAAGAGGTAACCTTAAGTTAATTAATGGGTTATTATTGCCATCTTTTATTCTTAATTATATATTAATTAGGGTAAAAGAAAGAGGGTTGGAATAAAACAAAAACAAAAAGAAAAGAACAGAAAGAGAGGAGAAACGAACGAGTAGAGAGAGAGAAACGAAGAGGATAGCAAGGATTTTGAGAAGATAGCTTGTTGATTCAATTCTTCGGTGGAGGTAGGTTATGGTTTATGTTACGATATTCGTAGTGAACTCTTAATAGTGAATATTATGTGTTGATAGTATTGTAAACCCTGCTATGTGCTTAAGTTGTATGCTTGCATGATTATGATTATAAAATTGTGATGAATTAACAAAGCATGATGAAGCTATTGAATCCCAAATCTTGAAAGAACCCTAATTCACTTGATATATTATATAATGAGAATGATGATGCCTTAGTATGAAAGAAGGCTTGATAAATTATATAATGAGAATGATGATGCCTTAGTGTAAAAGAAGGCTTGATGAATTAGGGGATCGGGTGCCACGTTCCGGTACCAGGATAGAATGAATATGAGGATCGGAGTGTCACGTTCCGACACCAGGATAGAATATGGATCGGGTGCCACGTTCCGGTACCAGGATAGAATGAATATGAGGATCGGAGTGTCACGTTCCGACACCAGGATAGAATATGGATCGGGTGCCACGTTCCGGTACCAGGATAGAATATGAGGATCGGAGTGTCACGTTCCGACACCAGGATAGATAAATGGATCGGGTGCCACGTTCCGGTACCAGGATAGAATGAGGATCGGAGTGCCACGTTCCGGCACCAGGATAGAAATAGAGGATCGGAGTGTCACGTACCGACACAAGAGGAAGAAAGATAATGAATCTTGAAAGATAATGAATATACTCAATCTAATAAACTTAATTCCCAAAAGAGTATGGTATTGAGGCTTGAGTCCTCATGTGTGAACTCGGTTGTAGTTATTGATGAATTCATGTTGTTATTGCTACATGTTGAGTATTGTAGTTGATTACATTATTATTGATATATACTGTTCCCTATTTTGAGTTGGCCGATGATATCTACTCAGTACGTGTGGTTGTACTGACCCCCTACTTTTATGTTTTCCTCTTTGTTATTTGTGTAATGCAGCAAACGTTCCGTCAACTTCAACTCAACAGCAGATCTAGCCAGTCTTCACTTCATCGAAAATTCAGGGTGAGCTAATGCGTCTAGCTTGGACTGGGTCTTCGTCTTCAAGTCTTGATGCCTTGAACTTCCGGCATGGACTAGCTTTTTAGTTATTTTGTTCTTAGACATTCCTAGTTAAGTAATTTGAGATAGATGTTCTTGTGATGATGACTTCCAGATTTTGGGGATAATAATAATAGTATTGAATTGTTTTTATTAATGAGTTTAAGTCTTCCGCATTATTTTCTGTTGATATATCTTGAAATGTTAAGGTTTAGATGGGTTGGTTCGCTCACATAGGAGGGTAAATGTGGGTGCCAGTCGCGTCCCTGATTTGGGTCGTGACAAACTTGGTATCAGAGCATTAGGTTCGTTGGTCTCATCACACAAGAACAGGTCTAGTAGAGTCTTAAGGAACGGTAGGGGGACGCCTTTACTTTTCCTTGAGAGGCTATAAGACTTTAGGAAAATTTCACTCTTTCATTCTTCTTTCGTGCTACTACTTGAGTCCAATTGGTATCTGGGCGATACGAATTGGTATCTGACCATCTTCACTCTATTTTGCAGATGGTTAGAACTAGAGCAACGACCGCACCAGCAGCAACAACGGAAAGACAAGAAATGACTGAGCCAGCCACTGGGGCTGTAGCTCGAGGAAGAGCAACGGCAAGAGGCCGTGGGAGAGGTCGTGGGAGGACGTCCTCTAGAGGAAGAGGACAAGCACCTAGCCCATCTGATACTAGGGCGGTGACTCCTCCACCGACCGAGGAGGTGATAAGAGAGGGGGAGGAAGGGGAGAATGAACAAGGGCAGAATGAGGAAATGCCACCCCAACCTACCCCAGAGATGATCAACCAAGTACTTGCTTATCTTAGTGGGTTATCCGATCAGGGTCAGGAACCTCCAGTGGTTTCTACACCAACACCCCCGGTTTCAGAGGTACGACATGCGGCTACTATGGCTCCCCGCATGGATGCATCACTGGGAATAGGCACATTTCCACGTCTGACTACTGGGCCTATTATGACAAATGATCAGCATGAACTTTTCAGTAAGTTCTTGAAATTGAAACCTCCAGTCTTTAAGGGCGCAGAATCAGAGGATGCCTACGATTTTCTGGTTGATTGTCATGAGCTACTACACAAGATGGGTATAGTAGAACGGTTTGGCGTTGAGTTCGTGAGCTATCAGTTTCAAGGGAACGCCAAAATGTGGTGGCGGTCACATGTTGAGTGTCAACCAACAGAGGCACCACCTATGACTTGGGAATCATTCTCTACTCTGTTTATGGAGAAGTATATCCCAAGGACTTTGAGAGATAGAAAAAGGGACGAGTTCTTGAGTCTAGAGCAAGGGAGGATGACAGTTAACGCGTATGAGGCTAAATTTCGCGCACTATCCAGATACGCCACCCAACTTTGTTTCAGTCCACAAGAACGGATTCGCCGTTTTGTGAAGGGGTTGAGGTCAGAGTTGCGGATTTCAGCCTTACAGGTAGCGGCTACGGCAACATCCTTCCAAGAGGTGGTAGACTTTGTGATAGAGGTGGAAGGAGTGAAGCCAGACGACTTCACCACGACATCGACATCGAAAAGGTTTCGAAGGGGAGGCGAGTTTAATGGTTCTCACTCTAGAGGACAGAGCTCCGGAGGTTACTCAAGTCGACCAATTCAGTCTTCACTACAGACTGTAGTTGGGGGTCCACCACAGAACGGTCAACACTACTCCGAGAGACCTATGCATGAACCCCGAGAGTGTTATGGATGTGGGGAGGTTGGACACATCAAGAGGTATTGTCCAAACCAGAGTTACAGAACCCCACTAGCTAGAGGTAGAGGTGGTCATGGTAGAGGCCGCTTTTCTGGAGGACGTGGTGGTCGAGGTAATGGTGGTCATCACAACGGCCGAGGTGATGGGCAAAATGGAGCCACTACTACGCAACATGGTAGGGGCAATGGACAGACAAACGATAGGGCCCATTGTTACGCTTTCCCTGGGAGATCTGAAGCGGAGGCGTCTGATGCTGTTATCACAGGTAATCTTTTGGTTTGTGATTGCATGGCATCTGTATTATTTGACCCTGGCTCCACGTTTTCATATGTATCTTCATCATTTGCTAATGGTCTAAAATTGCATTGTGAATTACTTGACATGCCTATTCGTGTTTCTACATCGGTGGGTGAGTCTGTGGTAGTTGAAAAGGTACATAGGTCTTGTTTGGTGAACTTCGTGGGGAGCAACACTTATGTAGATTTGGTTATTTTAGAAATGGGTGACTTTGATGTAATTCTGGGTATGACTTGGCTTTCTCCAAATTTTGCGATCTTGGATTGTAATGCTAAAACTGTGACATTGGCCAAGCCTGGGACAGATCCGTTAGTGTGGGAGGGTGACTACACTTCCAATCCGGTGCGTATCATCTCCTTTCTTCGTGCTAAGAAAATGGTTAGTAAAGGGTGTTTAGCTTTCTTGGCCCATCTCAAGGATGACACTACCCAAGTACCTTCAATTGAGTCGGTTTCGGTAGTCCGCGAGTTTTCGGATGTATTCCCTGCAGATCTTCCGGGTATGCCCCCAGATAGGGATATTGACTTCTGTATTGATCTCGAACCGGGTACACGCCCCATTTCTATACCCCCGTATAGAATGGCTCCCGCGGAGTTAAGAGAGTTAAAGGCTCAACTTCAAGAGTTGTTGAGCAAGGGCTTCATTAGACCAAGTGCATCTCCTTGGGGTGCTCCGGTTTTGTTTGTAAAGAAGAAGGATGGGAGTTTTCGGATGTGCATAGACTACCGACAGTTGAACAAGGTAACTATTAAGAACAAGTATCCTCTTCCTCGCATTGATGACTTATTCGATCAATTACAAGGTGCTTGTGTCTTCTCTAAGATTGACCTGAGATCCGGTTATCATCAATTGAAAATACGGGCAACGGATGTGCCAAAAACTGCTTTTCGAACGAGGTATGGACATTACGAATTTGTGGTGATGTCTTTTGGTCTTACGAACGCCCCTGCTGCGTTCATGAGCTTGATGAACGGGATATTTAAGCCGTATTTGGACCTCTTTGTGATCGTATTTATTGATGATATACTGATATACTCCAAGAGTAAGAAGGAACATGAGGAGCATTTGCGAATTGTATTGGAAATGTTGAAGGAGAAAAAGCTTTATGCCAAGTTCTCTAAGTGTGAGTTTTGGCTAGATGCAGTGTCCTTCTTGGGGCATGTGGTTTCGAAGGATGGGGTGATGGTAGATCCTTCTAAGATTGAGACAGTGAAGAATTGGGTAAGACCTACTAATGTGTCAGAAATAAGGAGCTTCGTTGGGTTAGCTAGCTACTACCGCCGCTTTGTCAAAGGATTCTCTTCTATTGCTTCCCAATTGACGAACTTGACTAAGCAGAATGTTCCATTTGTATGGTCAGATGAATGTGAGGAAAGCTTTCAGAAGCTTAAGACTTTGTTGACTACCGCACCTATCCTCACCTTGCCGGTAGAGGGTAAGAACTTCATTGTTTATTGTGATGCATCCTATTCGGGTTTTGGGTGCAGTGTAATGCAAGAGAAGAACGTGATTGCTTATGCCTCAAGACAATTAAAAGTGCATGAACGTAACTATCCAACTCATGACTTGGAATTGGCCGCGGTAGTGTTTGCATTGAAGCAATGGAGACACTATTTATATGGGGTTAAGTGTGAGGTCTACACGGATCATCGTAGCCTTCAGTATGTCTTTACTCAGAAAGATTTGAACTTGAGGCAAAGGAGATGGATGGAACTACTGAAGGACTACGACCTCACTATTTTGTATCATCCGGAAAGGCGAATGTTGTGGCAGATGCCTTGAGTAGAAAGGCGGAAAGCATGGGAAGTCTAGCTCATTTGCAAGCCTCTAGACGCCCATTGGCTAGAGAGGTTCAGACTCTGGCTAACGACTTGATGAGGTTGGAAATAAATGAGAAGGGAGGATTGTTGGCTAGTGTGGAGTCAAGATCTTCTTTTCTTGATAAGATTAAGGGAAAACAGTTTGATGATGAGAAACTAAGGCAAATCCGAGATAAAGTGTTGCGAGGAGAGGCTAAAGAAGCAACAATCGACGAGGAAGGTGTGTTGAGGATTAAGGGAAGGGTATGTGTACCCCGCATTGATGATTTGATCAACACTATTCTGGCAGAAGCTCATAGTTCAAGGTATTCTATACATCCGGGTGCAACCAAGATGTATCGCGACCTAAAACAACACTTTTGGTGGAGTAGAATGAAGCGCAATATTGTTGACTTTATTGCCAAGTGTCCAAACTGTCAACAAGTGAAATATGAACACCAAAGGCCCGGAGGAACACTTCAAAGAATGCCCATTCCGAGTGGAAGTGGGAGAGAATTGCAATGGACTTTGTGGTTGGTCTTCAAAGACATTGGGCAAGTTCGACTCCATTTGGGTGATTGTGGACAGATTAACTAAGTCTGCTCATTTCATTCCGGTTAAGGTGACTTACAATGCAGAGAAGTTAGCCAAAATCTACATCTCAGAAATCGTTCGATTGCATGGGTTCCACTATCCATTATATCAGATAGAGGTACGCAGTTTAGTTCTAAGTTTTGGAAAACATTGCATGCAGAATTGGGTACTAGGTTGGACCTTAGTACCGCGTTCCATCCTCAGACCGATGGTCAGTCTGAGCGAACGATTCAAGTGTTGGAGGATATGCTTCGCGCATGCGTGATAGAGTTTGGTGGCCATTGGGATAGCTTCTTACCTTTGGCAGAGTTTTCGTACAATAATAGCTATCACTCCAGTATTGATATGGCTCCATTTGAAGCATTATATGGGAGGAGGTGTAGATCTCCCATTGGTTGGTTTGATGCATTCGAGGTTAGACCTTGGGGTACCGATCTCTTGAAGTATTGAAGGGCATTCAAGAAAAGCTTCTAGCGGGCGCAAAGTAGACAAAAGGAGTATGCAGACCGGAAGGTTAGAGACTTGGAGTTCATGGAAGGTGAACAAGTCTTGTTGAAGGTTTCACCCATGAAAGGGGTGATGCGGTTTGGCAAAAGAGGTAAGCTAAGTCCAAGGTATATTGGACCATTTGAGGTACTAAAGCGAATAGGGGAGGTGGCTTATGAATTAGCCTTGCCCCAGGGCTGTCCGGAGTGCATTCGGTATTTCATGTGTCCATGTTGAAAGATACCATGGAGATGGAAACTACATTATCCGTTGGGACTCAGTGTTGTTGGATGAGAACTTGACTTATGAAGAGGAACCAGTTGCTATATTAGATAGAGAAGTTCGCAAGTTGAGATCGAGAGAGATTGCATCCATCAAAGTTCAATGGAAGAATCGACCGGTTGAAGAAGCTACTTGGGAGAAGGAGGCGGATATGCAAGAAAAATACCCACAACTGTTTACAGATTCAGGTACTCCTTTTCGCCATTGTTTTCCTTCTTTTGATCGTTCGGGGACGAACGATGGGTAAATTGGTATCTATTGTAACGACCTGTCTAGTCGTTTTGAGCAACAGATTTTATTCTGGAAAAACTGGCTGAGGTGAAGGAGGCCACGACGGACCGTCACGGACACGACGGACCGTCGTGGATGTGTCTTTTCAAAACACTTAGAAAATCTGGAATTGGGTACTGAAAATCGACTCTCTAAACGTCGTGACGGAGTGGCAGGACGGACCGTCGCAGGCGCGACGGCCCGTCACAGGCCATCCACTTAAAACAAGTCACTGTGGCGCACGACGGACATCAGGACGGCGTCGCAGGCGCGACGGCCCGTCACGGGATACGCAATCCCAGTTCGGGTCGGATTTCTTTACACGTTTTAAGGGACGTTTTTGACTATTCCTGCTTTAATTATAAAGTTAGAGGGTTAATGTTAATAAGTCTAATTACTTGGGGGTTAAAAGAGGTAACCTTAAGTTAATTAATGGGTTATTATTGCCATCTTTTATTCTTAATTATATATTAATTAGGGTAAAAGAAAGAGGGTTGGAATAAAACAAAAACAAAAAGAAAAGAACAGAAAGAGAGGAGAAACGAACGAGTAGAGAGAGAAACGAAGAGGATAGCAAGGATTTTGAGAAGATAGCTTGTTGATTCAATTCTTCGGTGGAGGTAGGTTATGGTTTATGTTACGATATTCGTAGTGAACTCTTAATAGTGAATATTATGTGTTGATAGTATTGTAAACCCTGCTATGTGCTTAAGTTGTATGCTTGCATGATTATGATTATAAAATTGTGATGAATTAACAAAGCATGATGAAGCTATTGAATCCCAAATCTTGAAAGAACCCTAATTCACTTGATATATTATATAATGAGAATGATGATGCCTTAGTATGAAAGAAGGCTTGATAAATTATATAATGAGAATGATGATGCCTTAGTGTAAAAGAAGGCTTGATGAATTAGGGGATCGGGTGCCACATTTCGGTACCAGGATAGAATGAATATGAGGATCGGAGTGTCACGTTCCGACACCAGGATAGAATATGGATCGGGTGCCACGTTCCGGTACCAGGATAGAATGAATATGAGGATCGGAGTGTCACGTTCCGACACCAGGATAGAATATGGATCGGGTGCCACGTTCCGGTACCAGGATAGAATATGAGGATCGGAGTGTCACGTTCCGACACCAGGATAGATAAATGGATCGGGTGCCACGTTCCGGTACCAGGATAGAATGAGGATCGGAGTGCCACGTTCCGGCACCAGGATAGAAATAGAGGATCGGAGTGTCACGTACCGACACAAGAGGAAGAAAGATAATGAATCTTGAAAGATAATGAATATACTCAATCTAATAAACTTAATTCCCAAAAGAGTATGGTATTGAGGCTTGAGTCCTCATGTGTGAACTCGGTTGTAGTTATTGATGAATTCATGTTGTTATTGCTACATGTTGAGTATTGTAGTTGATTACATTATTATTGATATATATTGTTCCCTATTTTGAGTTGGCCGATGATATCTACTCAGTACGTGTGGTTGTACTGACCCCCTACTTTTATGTTTTCCTCTTTGTTATTTGTGTAATGCAGCAAACGTTCCGTCAACTTCAACTCAACAGCAGATCTAGCCAGTCTTCACTTCATCGAAAATTCAGGGTGAGCTAATGCGTCTAGCTTGGACTGGGTCTTCGTCTTCAAGTCTTGATGCCTTGAACTTCCGGCATGGACTAGCTTTTTAGTTATTTTGTTCTTAGACATTCCTAGTTAAGTAATTTGAGATAGATGTTCTTGTGATGATGACTTCCAGATTTTGGGGATAATAATAATAGTATTGAATTGTTTTTATTAATGAGTTTAAGTCTTCCGCATTATTTTCTGTTGATATATCTTGAAATGTTAAGGTTTAGATGGGTTGGTTCGCTCACATAGGAGGGTAAATGTGGGTGCCAGTCGCGTCCCTGATTTGGGTCGTGACAAAATCTTTAGCCAATACAAATCATATGCCAATTCTTGTGTAATAACAGTATATAATATATATGAAGCACTTCTAAAGTAATATCAATGTATCCATAACAAAGGACATTACATTCACTGCGATAAATCCAAACATGCTCCGCAAGAATGAACTATGAACACATGAAGCTCATTGAATTAAGTGCTCATCGTCCATAAATGGTGATATGAAGCTACTACAATAAAGTAAGTATGTAACGTGATTTATATCATAATTAAAGGGCTCTAAATTAATTAAGTGATCATAATTGGGTTATAAGGGAAATGAGACAAGTCTTACTTACACCAAAGCTAATTTGTTAAAAGAATACTCACGAATGAAGGTGCTAGAATGTATGAAACTAGACGCATTAACACCTAAGGAAGATATGTAAGGACAGTTAACATTCAATAATGTAAATTAAGGATTGTATGAAAGAACAATTCACATTTTATCAATGTAAGTAAGGATGAACTGTAATCAATAGAGTAAGTAAATCTCAATTTAAAAGAGAGTCTCCATAATGCTAGAGTCAATACTAAAAGATGATAAAATGAAAATTCACCTAAAAAGGGATTAATAATTATGATGTATGTAATAAAATAATGAAACCCTAGAAAGGTTAAGGGTGTGAAACACACTAAATGGCACTATGCATTGACATATGATGAAATGAACATTCATGTAAAAGGGATGAGTAATTATGAAAAGCAAATGTGCTACTGCTAATGAATGTGGTGATAATATGATAAGAGGATAATGTGAAAGATCAGAGAAATTTCAAATGAGACTGAGTAATTGTTACCAAAGCATACTCACCAATGAGATTGTAAAGCTAATGAAGAGACATGTATGTATGTACACTCTAACGAAAGTATTGAGACTAGTGTATACTTAATACTAATGATGAGATGAGAAATAATCTATTGAGCTATGATGTGCTCATACTAGAAGCCAGCTTCCATGACGTATGAGTTGAATGAAATGAAACTTTATACCGAACACCGATAGGCTAGCTATGAGCGGTGATGCCTTCTTTCTGGAAGGTGGAGGTTCATGTAAATCTCATGAGATGAGACTCTTTGGTATTCCGTCTATGGGTATACTTATATCTACTAGTCTTTGAACCTACACTGCTAATATAGGGATGTAGCAGGGTTCGACTCCCTATATACGCTAGCATGTTTGGATCACTTCGGCTGGTGATTCCACCTCTTTTCGGTGTGATATAGACACTAGATTTCATGATGCTCAAATAATCTATGTCGGTTAAGGTTAATGTTAACAAAGAAAGAATGGGTCCAACCCCAAAGTATGAAAGATAATGAAATGAACAATACAAAGGTGTTTGTGCAAGACAATCAGGAGGTTGAATCTAATTCAAGTAATGACATTAGATCATTATTGGTTATTAGCCAACTTAAATACACGAAATAAAAGACATAATATCTTATGAACATGGCCCTCTACAATAAAGTAAAAATACATAACAAGTCTTTAAATAAAATCTAAGAAAGGACTATGCCCTCGATTATATGACGACATACTTTGCCTTGAGAGAAACTTTCCCAAGTTGTTCCTTCTAGACTTCAAATCATCAAAAGATTCAAACCTATACTTATATAGTATAGAAAAGTATGGGTTCAGTAAAAAACAATGTACAAAGTATGGCATATACAAAAACATGTAAAAGGGGATATTTGTAAACATTGATGCTTCCGCAATATATATAAAAGTAAGTTCTATTCATCTCAAAATCCCTTTGTTCCTGAACAATTTTTGAAGATTAACAATTTTAGCGACCATTCCCAGGGTTATTAAAATTTGCTCGATTTTTTTAATATTGCTCTCTTCTTTATTAAAACAAATCAGGTTTATTTTGAAAGAAGTTTGTTTGTGTAAAAATTTACTTTCTTCAAGAGAAAGTGCTTTTATCAAGGGAAATGAAATTTCTTTTCCCATAATTTTTGTTTTGATAAAATCAAAATCTAAAATATAAGGTTTTATCAGAGTGATAAAAGGAATTCCTAAAATGATTTCTTCTTTAATATTTTTATTAATTACTAGGTCATTAGAAAGACAAATACCATTATTGCAAATATGTTCATTGGATAATTTATAATTAATAAGGATACGCTCACCAGTTGCGTTGTACAACTTGGTGGTTCCTTTTTCACGATACTTAGTAGATATTAAACATTCAACAATGCAATTTATATCTGCGCTATTGTCTAAAAAAGCAATTTTAGTAAGAACAATATTATTATAAATGACTAATTTAATAAGGATGTTAGAACTTTGGGGTCTCATTTTTGTAATCATGTTTACACCCACCTCAGTTTCATAACAGGGGGACGAAGATTCTTCGGAACCATTTTCCTCATTATCTGAATGAATCAGGTATTTTCTTTTAGATGTCCCTTCTGCTTCTTTAAGGAGTTGCTTTGTAATGGCCTCTATTTCGGTTTTATGAAGTCTAGATTTGACTTCTCTGATTTCTTCTTAAAGGAGATTGACTTCTGACCGAAGCTCATTTATAGAAGGTTCTTCCTTCTTATTGTCAAATCTATTCATAAGTTGTTTCATACTTAAAGGAGTTATACTTGTAGTAACTTCTTTTTCTTTTCAGTTACAAACTAGTTTTTGAAGTTCAAATAAATAACTTTTTTGAGCATCATCATCTTTGATATTCTCAATTTTTGCAAATAAGATTTCAGCTGAATCTTCGTAGATAACCCTTATAGATTGTGTCATATAGGCAAAAGGATCCTTGACAATTGCACCCTGAGCTACTATCATCTGTGTTTTGAGCTACATTAAGAAACACTTTGTCTTTAGTTTCACTATCAAAAGAGTGTTCAGATTCTGACTCTTCTTCATCTAAGATAGATATAAACTGCATCTTAGTTTTTTCATCTACTTCAAGAAGGTTGATCATCTTCTTTTTTATTTTATTTTTGGGACAATCAAGAGACTTATGTCCTTCTTTGCCACAAGTCCAGCACTTTTCCTTTTAACATGTTTGTTTACTTCTCTTCTAGAGAATTTTTTACAATCAGTCAATTTTCCAGATCGCTCTTTCTTAGAAACCTTTCTTGCCGAAGGTTGTTTAAGAATTGAAAATCCAAAGTCTTGGCAGAAGCTGCCATGCTCGGAAACTGAAAACTTTTGTTCATTCTTAAGCTGTTCTTTTAGCTTAGGATCAGTGCAAAGCTCCATGGCTACAAAGTTAATTAAACTTATTAGATCACCATAAGAGATTTGTTAGTAAGGAATGTTACCTTCACATCGATCTCTTATCTTTGACCCTACTTTTTTGGAAAAGTGGGGAGGCAATCCACTAAGGAAACATTCTTTCAAATAGTCGTTGTTGTTATTGGTGTTAATATTCAGCATGGATAACTAATTGTGTTGTTGTTTATGCAGTTAGAAGTCATATGATTGTATCTAGATGAAATAATGTTAACTTAGTTATTATACTGTTTATGTTTCTATTAATCTTGGTTAAAACAATTTATAGAATTTTGACTTAGTGATTATTATTTTCATCTTATTATTAACTATGATTGAAACAAGTGAAGGGTTAACGTTTCTTCTCATCAAAAGTCTGACAATGTTGATTAATCTCTGTCTTAAGGACTTGGTAAGTTAGAAATTAGATCGTTGTATGTCTGTAAGGCCTAAAGGGAAGGAAAAAGATCTTTTGGTGTTCCGTCCTGCAACATGACTTGCCAAGTAGTGAGTAATATCCAAGGCCAATTTAATTGTTTATATCACTGTTAATCCTTAGATGAATCGGGTGATCTTTGTCACAATTCGATTAATTTGTTTTACCAATTTTTATTTTCACATAATCAGGATAATCTCTGTTAATTTTATCTTCTCTTGATGGTAATCAGTGACTTCTCTCTAGCCTAAGACAACGTTTGAAAAAATATGAATAATCATACTGTTAATAGTATTAATATTTATATCTCTAGAGAAGAACAAATATTGCAAAATTGGTCTATTCCCAAAGAATCTTTTCAAAAGATTTACCAAATAGGTAATTTTAACTTGTTAAAGAATTACAATATCAAGACTTGTGAATCAACCTCTGCTATTAATAATTTTTTAGATACTATAAAACTGCTAGTTGCTGCTGATATTGATAGATATAAGAATGATTTTAAATTCCTCCATATTGGTTTAATCCAAGTTGTTGTTAAACCTCTTTTCCGTAAAGGTCTAAATATTCCTATTTGTTTAATTCTTCTTCATGCTTTACTTCTCAATTTTGATGACTCTTTGTCAGGTATTCTCAAAAGTAACCTAGTTAATGGCACGGTTTATTTTAATTGTTATCTTAACTTCTCAGTTTATATCGACGAACCTAACCTCATAGACACCTTGACGCTTAAGCTCAAAACCATGAATATGAATAGCAAAATTGACACTGTAGAAATAGTTGTAATATAAAGGGTATATAACAAGCTAATGAAGATTACAATAGCCCCAAATACTTTTAAATCTTTTGCTAAAGGAGTCACCATGCTTGTGGAAGCAAACCAAGAGCACGATACTACCTTAGTTCCTCGTTTGCTTAACTGGGATGAGGTTCTTTCCAATAATTACTGGAAATTTGAATCTATTACTGATCCCCTTTCCCATTCAACCTTCTAGGTCTTTGCTAGAATGTATTACCCGGTTTTCAGATGAATCTAATAACCTTATGCTTATAAGATCTAACTCTTTCATCCAAGCTTCTTTAAGTCGTCGATTGTCTTGGGTTAGACCATTTTCATCAAAAAACAAAGAAGATGATGAAGTTTCTCATGTTTCTGAAACATTTGAACTGAGTAAATTTCAGGGTGTGGATTTTACCAACACAACTCATAAACTTTTTGATGAATCAACTCAGTGAATTCCTTCTCCCATTGACATCAGACCTTTTTTTCATAGAAAACAGGACTCAGTTGGTGTTATCAAATTTACATAGAATTTTACTCTATATTTTAAGAAAATTAGCAAGTGTTGGAATGTCCCAAAGCATGCTCTTAAAATGGCTTGGTATGTTGACACATATAGAAAAGATCAACGAGTCTCATTCAGAGACAAATGGTTCAAAGACATGAAGAGATTCAAAACCATAATTGAATTCTTCAAATTGTTTGAATTTTCCGGCTAAATTGATGAAACAAATTCATTACTTCAAGTTTAATAAACAAGTGGCATACCAAAGATAAGGTTGTCGAAAGTATAAATCCTCCTCTTGAAGGAATTCACATTCCTTACAGAAAAAAAGTTCTGAAAGCTGCTCCTTTCAAATAGCCTTCTGAAAAAGACAACCCTGTAACTGTTGCAAATATCAAAAAGGTATTCAAACAAATTAATTATACTAACCAAGTTCTTCATGTTGTTTCTAAGCAGATCGAAGACTCCAGTTATAATTAAAGTTGTACCACTCATATTGGTAATAAACCCAGTTCTTCAAAATGTTGTTTTAACATAGAAACCAGTCCATTTTTTGAAACCTATGAATTCTCTCCTAAAACTTTTTCTAAATATTCTAATGAATTCAATAACTCTCCCGAGATCCTTGAAAGGATCAATGAACAGCTCTGGAAGCTCAAAATAACTCAAGGCCGAAAAATCAGCGCTCTTAAGGATAGGCTCCACTATTACAATAACATTTATCCTAGACCCTCTTTTCATAATGTTCAATTCGAAGAAAGACATATGCACCATCAAGGAATTGCAGATGGCACGGGAATTACAAGAATGGAATATAGATGGAATGGCAGATGGACAGATCTATAACAATCTTCAAGAGATGGGCATGAATGTCACACCTTATAAATGGAAGAATTCCACGGACAAGCAAGCTGCTAACAGGTTAGTCGCAATTTTCATTGGAACTCTTAAAAATTGGTGGGAAAAGTACCTCACAGATCAAAATAAACCTGACATTCTTAATGTAGTAGCAAACAAATCAGTTGTCAAAACTGAAGGAGGAAAACCTCTACATCTATAGAAGCAGTAGAAGAAGCTACGTCTACTCTTATCTATAGTATTGCTAAACATTTCATGGGAGAAACACTTCTTTTCCAAGATAGAAGTTTATGAATTCTAAAAAATCTTTACTGCAAGAAATTAACTGATTTCTGGTGGTATAAAGATATGTTTAGAACCAAAGTGACAATAAGGGAGGATTGCAACAATTACTATTGGAAAGAACGTTTCCTTAGTGGATTGCCTCCCCACATTGCCGAAAAAGTAGGGTCAAAGATAAGATATCGATGTGAAGGTAAGATCCCTTACTCAGAACTCTATTAAGGTGATGTGATAAGTTTAATTAACTTTGTAGCCATGGAGCTTTGCAATAATCTTAAGCTTAAAGAACAACTTAAGAAAGATCAAAGTTTTTCAGATTCCGAGCTTGGCAACTTCTGTCAAGACTTTGGATTTCCGATTCTTAAACCACCTTCGGAATGAAAGGTTTCAAAGAAAGAACGATCTGGAAAATTGCCTGATCGTAAAAAATCCTCTAGAAGGAAAAACCACTTAAAAAAGAGAAGTAAACAAACTTCTCGAAAGGATAAGTGTTGCACTTGTGGCAAATAAGGACATAAGTCTCCTGGTTTTACAAAAAACAAAAGAAAAAGGAAGAAAATCAACCTTCTTGAAGTAGATGAAGAAACTAAGACGCAGTTTATCTCTATCTTAGACGAAGAACAGTCAGAATCTGAACCCTCTTCTGATAGTGAAACTGAAGACGAAGAATTTATTAATGTAGCTCAAAACACATATGACAGTAGCTCAGAGTGCAACTATCAAGGAGCCTTTTGCCTATGCGACAATCAGTCAATAAGGGTTATCTTTGAAAATTCAGCTGAAATCTTATTTGCAACAATTGAGCATATCAAAGATGATAATGCTCGAAGAAGTTATTTATAGGAATTTCAAAAACTAGTTAGTAACCGAAAAGAAAAAGAGGTTACTACAAGTATAACTCCTTTCAGTATGAAACAAATTATGAATAGATTTTACAATAAGAAGGAAGAACCTTCTATAAATGAGCTTCGGTCAGAAGTCAATATCATTAAAGAAGGAATAAGAAAATTCAAATCTAGACTTCATAAAATCGAAATAGAGGCCCTTACAAAGCATCTCCTTAAAGAAGCAGAAGGGACATCTAAGGGAAAAGACCCGACTCATTCAGATAATGAGGAAAATATTTCCGAAGAATCTTCATCCCCCGATTATGAAACAGAGGTAGGTGTAAACATTATTACAAAAATGAGACCCCAAAGTTCTCACAGCCTTATTAAATTAGTCATTAGTAATAATTTTATTCTTAACAAAATTGCTTTTTCAGACAGTGGCGCAGATAGAAATTGCATTGTTGAAGGTTTAATCCCTACTAAGAATCTTGAAAAAGAAACCACAAAGCTATACAACACAACTGGTGAGCGTATCCTTATTAATTATGAATTATCCAATACCCATATTTGCAATAATGGTATTTGTCTTTCTAATGACTTCGTTATTGCTAAAAATATTAACGAAAAAATCATTTTAGTAATTCTTTTTATCACTCAGATAAAACCTTATATTTCAGATTTTGATTCTCTCAAAACAAAAATTTTTGGAAATGAAATTTCAGTTACCTTTATAAAAACAATATCTCTTGAAGAAAGTAAATTTTTACATAAACAAATTGCTTTCAAAATAAACCGGATTTATTTTCGTAAAGAAGATATCAAAATTAAAAAAATCGAGCAAATTTTAAAAACCCCGGGAGTGATGGCTAAAATTGCTAATTTTCAAAGAACTTTTGAAACATAAATTTGCTTTGAGTTTCCAAATGCTTTTTGGGCCAGAAAGACTCTCATTATAGACTTACCGTATATTGATGGTTTTGATGAAAGGGACATTTCGACGAAAGCTAGGCCTATTCAGATGAACCATGAACTAATGAAAATCTGTAAAAAGGAAATTAACTCTCTTTTGGATAATAAAATTAATAGACCTTCTAAATCTCTTTGGAGTTTTTCAGCATTCTATGTTAACAGTGCAACAAAGAAAGAACGAGGTTCTCCAAGACCTGTTATAAATTACAAGCCTTTAAACGCGTCTTTGAAATGGATTTGCTATCAAATTCCAAATAAAACAAATCTTTTCAAGAGAAATTTCAAAGCCAATGTTCATATCAAATTTGATGTGAAATCAGGTTTTTGGCAAATTCAAATTTCTGAAAAGGAAAATTATCAAAACTGCTTTCAATGTCCCGTTTGGATAATTTAAATGGAATGTCATGCCTTTTGGATTAAGAACTCCCCTTCTGAATTTCAAAATATAAAGAATTCCATCTTTAATCACATTAGCGATATATCAATTGTATATATTGATGATGTATTAATATTCTACGAGGACATTGATTCTCATTTCAATCATCTTAATGTTTTCTTCCAAATAATTAAGCACAATGGTTTGGTCATTATTGTAAAGAAAATAAAATTTGTTCAAACACAAATCAGAATTTTAGGTCAATATTTGTATCAAGGTACCTATAAACACCCATTTACAGGGCCATTGAGTTTACTGAAAAATTCCCTGATATTATTCTTGATAAAACTCACTTGCAAAGGTTCTTAGGAAGCCTTAATTATATTGCCGACTTTATCCCTAAAGTAAGGCAAATTCGTAATCCTCTCTTTGACTGGTTAAAGAAGGACCAGCCTCCCTGGACTAAAGAACATACTAAATCACCTGTTCTTCTTAAATGTATGGTTAAAAGCATTCCTTGTCTAGATATTTCTAACCCAGACTATTTTATGATCGTAGAAACTGATGCATCTAATATAGGATCTGGTGGTATCCTCAAACAAAGAAGAACCCCAGATTTATCAGAACAATTAGTTCGTTATACCTCAAGAAATTTAGAATTCAGCACAAAAGAATTATAGTACAGTAAAGAAATAAATTCTCTATATAGTTATATGCATCACTAAATATGAATATGATATTATTAATAAAGAATTCTTGCTTAGAGTAGATTGCAAATCTGCTAAAGAAATTTTGCAGAAAGATGTGAAAATCTTTTTTCTAAACAATTTTTTTTCAAAATGGCAAGCCTCATTCTCCAGCTTCGATTTTCAATTCGAATTCATTAAAGGAAAATCTAATTCTTTGCCAGATTTTCTAACGCAAGAATTCTTGCAGGGAAAATCATCATGAGGCCCTCTTCAGGTGCCATAAAAAAATCCCCTTAAAGAATAAGGGAAAGAGTCCTGAAGGAAAACCTTCAGCAAAACCATTTTCTATTAGGCCATCATCGAGTGACAAGAGCAAATACTCAGCCTTGGCAATATTACCACCCATAAACCCAGCCTTTTCAATAACTCCTTTTCCTCATTTGCCTCCGAGCTCTAATAAACCTTTTAAACATATTGTTGAACCCTGTTCACACTCACCGTCAAGACTACCAAGATACTCTTCCCCCAAAACTAAAGAAACTTACACCATTAAAGTTCCATAGAGCTTCAAAGAACTGGTCGCACCGACTACTGCTTCAACTATAGATGAAACTCCAAAGGTAAGAGAAACCTTTGAAATCATCTCTTAGCAAGTCTCTCAAATTTTAGCCCTTGACAAAGAATGTGAAAAAATTGGGGTAAAGCATCTTGTTAAGCCTCTATTTTCTAATAGAAATTACGTGGATACTGATAATCCACTAAAAACAAGAAAATACTTTGAGTTTATTCTAGTTGATAACGGTTCAATTGAAGTTAAACACAAACTTAATGATAACTTTGACCATGATATTATCGCTTACTCTAAAGTTACTACCAAGAAATTTTTGTCTCCTTTTGAGTGGCAGGTATATCACTTGCATACCCCTATTAATCTATCAAGGGAACAAAGACCTCAAACATTCTTTTGGCATGACTACAGTTCAGCCTGGTTCAACTTCCTATACCTTAGGCCAACTACTCACACTTGGTTTGTCAAATATATTCCGGAAGTTACCAAGAGAGTCATCCCAAGATGGTTTTACGAATGGTGGAACTGTTTTGACAATCATATACAAGTTTTGCCAAAACACATTACTGACAAATTCAGTCGGTTTCTTCTAGATCAAGATATATCTTCTCTCCCAGAGAAAATAAAACTATGTAAACATTTTATTCAAAAAAGAAATTCTTATATTATTAGTTGGACTTTCTGTAATGCAGAATTTGTCAAGATCAAGTATTTTTGAAGAGAAGTCCTAGTTAAAGGATGGTCTCCAGCTTCAAAAGAAGCTGCATCCGTTAACCAATCGATCTCTAGAAGATCTCCCAAGAAATCTTTATCTATGAATTAATTTAAGATAAGACTACAAAAGGCCTTGTCAGACTTAGACACTGAAGATAATGAACACCTTATAATGAAGCTCCTTAAAGAATCTTCGTCCTCTGAAAGTGATGATAATGTAGACATGTTAAAACCTAAAGTTTTAGCATAGTCTTATTCAGATTTATTTTATGATTAATCACTAGTTGAGGGTATTAAAATCCGGAATAACTAGTCTTTCAGATAGAGGCTCATAGAGTTGGAATTATCTAGAAAGAAAAGGAAGAGTCTCAAAAAGATATAATTTCCTTTCGATTAATTTATTAAGTGGACTCTGTCCGGACCCGCAAAGCATGATCAATAAAGCATTATCAACAATTATGGCGGAAAAAAATGG
This sequence comes from Solanum habrochaites, assembly GCA_027704765.1. Taxonomy (NCBI): domain Eukaryota; kingdom Viridiplantae; phylum Streptophyta; class Magnoliopsida; order Solanales; family Solanaceae; genus Solanum; species Solanum habrochaites. The sequence goes on along the minus strand of JAKWJA010002490.1, from coordinate 24,569,756 downwards.
CAGACATAACCTTATCAAAGATAAAAGTGGAGATGATTTAAAAAAAAAACAAAATAGTTTGCTTTATCAAAAGCAACAGACGGAAATCAATAGCAAATCAGAAGAAGAGATTTTAGATTTCCCTTATCTATTCATGTCTATTTAAGACTTCATCAATAGAGAAGAAAAGCAAACCGAAAAACAACAACTCTTTGTAATTTTTCATCAATGTTTGTACTTCTTTTCATTTGTAATTGAATCACATTCCTGAAATTTACACAATTATTTGTAGAGTGAGTCCATTTTGGGATATCCATGTTGGAAAATGTCGAAAGTCAACTTAGGCGTCCGTTAGGACCTTTCATATTTTAATGGTTGGCTCTCTCACCCATGCCAGCCATTTTGCAAGGTCAATCGAGCCTTGAAGCGCCCATTCCCCCCTCTTCCCCTCCCTTTTTTAGATTATCATCTTCTATAGCTCACAAATATTAATGGAGATTGGAATTTGTGAGTAGGAAAAATCCAAAACACTTCCTGGACGTCTGTTAGGACCTTGGTTAAGAGCAATGCTAGATCTCGCAGCCATGTTGGCTCATTTTGAAGGTAAAACGATCCTCGAACCATGCATACCTCCATTTTGACGATTATCGTATTCTATAGCTCATTAACATTAATGGGGATACGGATTTTTGAGATATAAAATGCTGAAATTTGTCTTGGACATGGTTTGGTCCTTGTTTATGCAGATGGTTGTCCCTCGCAGACATGACTCTCAATTATCAAGGTCAAATAAGCCAATTTTAATAATTATCGTGTGCTATAGCTCAAAAACATTGATAGAGATTGTGATTTTCGAGTAGGGAAATACCAAAATTCGTCCTTGACATCTGTTAGGACCTTCACTATGCAGAAGTTTTGCCCTCACGGGCATGCGTGCATGTTTTCAAGGTCAAACAAGCCGTGATGCGCACATACACCCTGCTTTTAGGATTATCATGTGCTATTGCTCATCAATTTTGATGGATATAATATTCGAGTTCTAAAATGCAAAAACATGTCCTGGACATCCGTTAGGACCTTCTCTAAGAAGAAGGATGGCCCTCGTGGCCATGCAAGCCCATATTAAAGGTAAAACGAGCACTGGAGGTCGCATGGTACCTGTTTTGACGATTATCGTGTACTAAAGATCACCAACTTTGATGGAAATAGAGATTTCTGAATTGGAAAATACCAAAATTTATCTTTGACGTCCTAAAGGAAGTTTGGCTATTCAGATGGTTTGCCCTTGCGTCCATGTCGGCCAATTTTAAAGGTCAAATGAGCCTCGAAGTGCGCTTACCCCCCGTTTTGACAATTATCGCGTGCTATAGCTCACCAACTTTCATGGTAATCGAGATTTGTGAGTTGGAAAATGTTGAAATTTATCGCTGATGATCGTTAGGAACTTATATATGTAAACGGTTGGCGCTCGCGGACATGGTGACCAATTTTGAAAGTCAAAAGATCCCTAAAATGCACACACACCACAGTTTGACGATTATCGTGTGCTATAGCACACAAACTTTAATGGCGATCGAGATTTTCGATTTGGAAAAAATGGTTAAACACGTTGCTTATGTCCTTTAAGACATTCTCAAAGCATAAGGTTGTCTCTTGCGGTCAGGCTCTCCCATTTTCAAGGTTAAACAAGCCCCCGTTTTTACAATTATTGTGCGCTATAGCTCACCAACATTGATGATGATTGGAATATTCGATTTGGAAAATGTTGAAATTTTTCCTTAACATCCTCTAAGACCTTGGCTATGCAAACAGTTGTCCCTCGTAGCAATGTCATCCATTTTCAATGTAAAAAGAGCCTCGAAGCGCGCAAACCCCTCATTTTGACGATTATCGTTTGCTATAGCTCCACAACATTGATGGAGATCAGGAATTATGAGTTGGAAAATGTTTAAATTCCTCTTTGAAATTCACTAGGACATTGGCAATATAGATGGTTCCCCATCGCTTCCATGTCGATCCATTTTTAAGCTCACACGAACGCCAAAGCATGCATTCCCCATGTTTAACGATTATCGTGCGCTATAGCTCACGAGCTTTGATGGTGATCGGCATTTCTGAGTTTGAAAATAGCGAAATTCATCTTAGACGTCCGTTAGGACCTTGTATATTTAGACGATTGGCCTTCACGGCCATGCTTACCCATTTTCAAGGTCAAATGAGACCCTAATAGTTCATACACCACGTTTTGACAACTATGATGTCTTATAGCTCACAAACCTTTGATGGTGGTCTAAATTTTTGAGTTAAAAAAACCAAAATTAGTCTTGGACGTCTTTTAAGATATTAGTTATGTAGAATGTTGGCCCTCGCGGCTATTACGACCCATTAATGATCAAAAGATCCCCGAAGTGTGCATACCCCCTATTTTGATGATTATCGTGTGCTATAACTGACCAACTTCGTTGGCGATTGAGATTAATGAATTGTAAAGTTCCAAAATTCAACATGCACATACATTAGCACCTTCTATATGCAGATGTTTGTCCCTCGTTGACATGACGAACCATTTTCAAGAATAAATGAGCCCCAAAACATGCATAACCCCCCCCCCCCAATTTTTTCTGTTGTTGTATTCTATAACTCACAGACTTTGATTGAAATTGGAATTTCTGAGTTAGAAAATGCCAAAATCATCCTCAATGTTTGTTAGGACCTTGGCTAAACCTATGGTTAGATCTCGTGGCCATGCCATCCCATTTTCAAGGTCAAACGAGACCTTACCCGTGCATACCCCAATTTTAACGATTATCGTGTGCTATAACTCACCAACATTGATGGTGATCGTGGTTTACAAGTTGGAAAACGACAAAACTCTTCTTCGACATTTGTTAATACTTTAGATATGTATACAATTGTCCATCGTGGACATGGCGACCTAATTTCCAGGTCAATAGAGTCGCGAAGCGCGCATCGCCCCCCCCCCAACTTTTTGAAGAATATCGTGTGTTATAGATCACCAACTTCGATGGCGATCGATATTTCTGAATTTGAAATTGCCAAACTTCATCTTGGAAGTCCATTTTCAAGGTCAAAAAAGCCCCGAAGCACACATACTCCCCGTTTTGATGATTATTGCATGCTTTAGCATACCAAATTTGATGTCTATCAGGATTTCAAAGTTTGGAAATTCCAAAATTCATCCTAAACGTCTGTTAGGACCTTAGCTAATCAGATGTTAGATATCGTAGGCATACCGACCCATTTTGTTCAAGGTCAAAAGAGCCCTGAAACGTGCATACCCCCAATTTTGATAAATATCTTATGCTATAGCTTATCAACTTCGATGGAGATCAAGATTTCAAAGTTGAAAAATGTCAAAATTCATAGTAGATGTCCATTAGGACGTTGACTGTCAAGACCTGAAAGTACCCCCCAGATGATAGGGAGAACCCTTGATTTGTGGCAAGGTGTACTTGAACCTTTGGGGTCTTGTAATAGACCTTTAACTATAGTTCATTGCATAATATATGAAAAGTACTGCAGAAATAAAACTTTTCAATGTATTTGATATAAAATTGAATCATTTGGAAATACTAAGAAAATCTCATTTTCACTAGAAATACTTAAAGACACGACATATTTAATTTAGGGACACGACCCTTTACATTTGAAAGAGGGACATAATAAATCTTCGCATAAAGAAACTAAGGAGATAGAATTATGCCCTCGAATATACGAGCACACAATTTTTGTTGAGAGGAAAATGCCATATAGACTTCAAACTTGCTTCAAAAACCTATACTTAGATAGTATAGAAAAGTATGTGGTTAGTACAAAACAATGTACTAAGTTTGGCATATGCAAAATTATGCAAAAGGAACATTTTAGTAATATAACATACCACGCCATATAAGTTAAACATTCATGAATATAGAATCAAAACATCATAAGGAACATCATTTAACACTTAGAGAAGGATTTCCATAATTTAAAACTAAAGGCACACTTTACAGTAAACCCATATAATGATACATTCAACTAATTAGTATTTTACAATGAAATCATATGACCCACACAATGAACATCAAGACTCCAAAGTAGTGAACATCCTAAGTATTGTCAATGAGGAATAAGCATCATTTCTGTTGGAGTTTCCCTTCGAAAGTCATCCTAAGACTCACTAAGGTAAGACATGATAAAAGTACACATGTACCTCCTTCAATACACACCAAAGTGACCCTCAAGACTTCCTTCGGTTCGGCATACTCACCTCGGGATAACAAGCACCCAGTCAATGGAAATACAATAGAAGCACGCAACAACATACCAAGAATTCCCTTTCGGAATAACTACTTAGTACAATGATTAGACTGCGTCCCATACAAAAACCTACCTTAATTAGTACACTCTTTTAGATGACTTGTCACCAAGACTCCCATTTCGGAAGGTCCTACCTAGTGCAATGGACAGAGAGTGTCCCATACTACCACCTACGCTTAGTAGTACGTTGTTTTCGGAGACTTAGTTAATTCAATTCAAATAAGATCACCCAGACTCCCCTTTCGGATGTCCTACCTAGTGCAATGGATAAATAGCGTCCTATTCCACTACCTACTCTAAGTCGAACACTCCTTTAGAAGAATTACCACATTCTCTTCTTTTTTGGGAATTAGATTAACCGACATAGACCATGAGAGCTCGACATGGAATCCCGACATTAACACCTGTCGGATGAGGGATCCTCACTTGCCTATTGTAAGGACATTCTCTTTACTTTTACATGGCTTGACTAATAGCTACACCAATGTGGGCGCATAGTTCAGGGATAAAGAGATTTCTACTATGTAACTCATTCTCTACTAACGAGGAGCTCTCATCTAAAGAGGTACATTGGAATACTACATCTCAACTCAGGAATTGTAACCACCTATTCTTCATATCCTCTCGGTTCTAGGAATAACTTCCCCTGGATCCTAAACATTAGAAAATATAGGTTAAGGATAACTAGTGAACACCACATCTCAACTCACGAAGAGCATTCATCCTCAAAACTATCTTAGAAAGCACATGGGATGTATTAGGTTTTCTACTAAAGACAATACCTAAACACACGAAGACTGTTCACCCCAAAACTACACTTTAGGACTCAACTTAGATTCATTCATTCATTGAAGTGTGAGTGTGTGTGTACATGTTAGCACACCTTTCACATAAACTTCATTTCGTTTACATTTAACTTCTATACATTCTTACCTCCATTAATCAAATAACACTCTTTACATGCTTCATATTATCATATAATTCCTTTAGAAAAAATCTTTAGCATACTTCTCATAACAAGCTTCATGAAACAATTAACAAGAATATCTTCATTTAACCATACAATCTAGTCTACTTTACATAATAACTTCATATTGCACATTTAACAAGAATGGAACATTTATCAATTCATTAAAAGGCCCTCCTTTAATGGAAGAGAGTTACTTCCTTAAAAGGGCCTCCTTTAATGGAAGAGAGTTAAAGGAAGTATACCATATCTCACGTTGAATAAATATCAATGATTTTTGATGAACAAACGACCATCAACAGCCCTCGTAGGAATTCTTGACTTCTACTTTCCATGGTGACTTGAGAGAGTCTTCTAAGAGAGAAGCATTTTGGGTTTTAGGAAGAGGGGTCTAAAATTAGTTCTTAGGGTTTAGAAAACTTAAATATATGTAATAAACCCTAATTTAAACGTCCTAGGGTCAGAAAATACATGGGGTGAATTTCCCAAACACCCTAAGTCAAGGCAGCTCCTTAACAGTTTTTGCAGGCCTCACAGATGAGACCTAACCAACGGACCGTCTTTTCATCAACGGACCGTTGGTGAGGTATCGTGGGCTGATAATTAGATCCAAATGGAACCTTTAAAATCTAATTTGCACTTAAAATTAACGGACCAGGATTACTGGTGGTTGGTTGACCTACTTGCCGTCGTTTGGTCTCGTTGGTGGACACTGCCTAGGCAGTTTTGGGTCCATGTATTGGGCCCTTCTCTAGGGCCCCTTGTTGGTCCTACGTGGAGTCTTTCTCGGATTTTTAACCCCTAAACTAAGTCATCTAGGTATTCGGAACATCCTACATTTATTTTGATTAAAACAAACACGTAAAACTCAGTCAAACACATCAAGACACACAAGCGCTATGTAAGGCACACCTTCTGAATGTCATGGATGTTCTTACACGCTTGACCTCCAAAGTTTTCAAAAATTCACACACTAAGCACACTAAAGTAACTTATTTTAAAACAAAATTTATTCATGAAATACACACGAGGCTCTACCTCATCTTATTTCATTTTGGGGCGTTCCATTCTCCCCCAATTAGAATAACATTCGTGCTCGAATGACACTAAAACTTCAATTAAGACAAGGAATCACTTAGGATCACATAACATATTAAAATCAAGGCTCAAACATTCATTATCAAATCATCAAATATCAAGGAGCATCATTTAACATATCCAAACACTAGTAACATAGGAAACTCTTGCAAAATTGAACATTTTAAAAACTCGGCCTTAACCTTCTTTTATGGAGGAGATACCTTCTCCAACATTAATTATGCTCATATACGAAACTTTTTCACACATTGAAACTTCAATTTAAGACAAAATAATTTTCTTCAAAAATGAGAAATTTTATAGTGAGCATTCACTCTATGACTATTAAGCATGTCAATTTTTTCAAACATTCATTCTTTGAGAAATTTATCAACATGACATGATCACATGAACTATAAAACCATATAAAGTCATTTCATAACACATGGAAACCATAATTCATGAAAAATGCATTTTTTTCAAAAATTTGGACTTACTTACAATGAATTCAAAAAGTCTCATGCTTAAAATTTCAATAATGCATATTTCAAGAAACTTTAACGAGATGTCATGATAATATGAGAAATAAGAATATACTAATTTACTCAAGAGTGACTTTGTAAGTTACACTAAGTGCAATATTAGAGTACAACCCCATACTCCCACTCCCACTTAGTGAGCCTTGAGGATTCTCTTAGACTAAGTAAAATACATGCAATTTAACTAAACTCATTCGCCCTCACTTAAGGTAAAGCCATCTTCAAGGCCTGATACTTCAACACACCATTATACCTATCACAATGTAGGAACTCACAGTACCCTCAACTCATCCACATCAAGGCTAAACATAAACCTTACAAGTTAAGAATAACACTTCCCTTTTAGGATTCATGCGTAGACAAACACTCTTAAACATCACTTCATTCAACTCATAGACATCACTTTAATCCATTTCAAGGAACAAAACTCCCTTACTAGGTATCATACCACATTTACTTCTTAGTGTAAACCTATACAAGAACCTAAACCAAATAAAGAACAACTATTAAAACATTAGTCACACAAGAGGGTTCCCTCTACTCCTACGAAATCTCCACATTCTTTCAATAATCCTCAATTTTACACCTTAAAGCACTTCTACTGTCATTGAAGATAATCACCACAAAACTCATTTGCTCTCAAAGAAACTTTATTCAATCCCTATAACTCTTACATTGCTTAGAACTACATAACCATGAAGTTTCTCATCACAACACTTCAAATCTCATAAATCACACCTAGCCTAGATGGAATCACATCACAATTTTCAAAACATACCTTCACATCTACTCATTTAGCCACAGGACCATCAGCACATCAAAACTCACGTTTTCTCTCCCTGAACATAGAAACATCTCCATTTCCAACCAAACACACATAGAAGACCACAAGACATGGGAACATAAGAGAGACATGACTTATGGATTAAGTTCTATGGTATGATTTAAGATAATAAATAATGTGAAACTCTATCGTCCTATGCCTCTTGTCCATGGATGCGTCACAACCCACACCAATGACTAAGATACTGTAACGACCTGTTTAGTCGTTTTGAGCAACAGATTTTATTCTGGAAAACTGGCAGAGGTGACGGAGGCCACGACGGACCGTCAAGGGCACGACGGACCATCGTGGAGGGTGTCGTTTCAAAACACTTAGAAAATCTGAAATTGGGTACTGAAAATCGACTCTCTGAACGTCATAACGGAATGGCAGGACGGACCGTCGCAAGCGCGACGGCACGTCACAGGCCATCCACTTAAAAACAAGTCTCTGGACCTTGTGACGGACAGCAGGACGGACCGTCGCAGGCGCGATGGCCCGTCACGGGCTACGCAATCCCAGTTCGGGTCGGATTTCTTTACACGTTTTAAGGGACGTTTTTGACTATTCCTGCTTTAATTATAAAGTTAGAGGGTTAATGTTAATAAGCCTAATTACTTGGGGGTTAAAAGAGGTAACCTTAAGTTAATTAGTGGATTATTAGTGCCATCTTTTAAAACTTAATTATATAATAATTAGGGTAAAACAAAGAGGGTTTGAATAAAGAAAAACAGAAAGAAAAAGGGGAGAGAAAGTCGAACGAGAAAGAGGAGAAATGAGGAGAAACAAAGCTTGGGAAATTGCTTGCTTGATCACTAATCTTCGGTGGAGGTAGGTTATGGTTTTATGTTACGATATTCGTAGTGAACTCTTAATAGTGAATATTATGTGTTGATAGTATTGTAAACCCTGCTATGTGCTTAAGTTGTATGCTTGCATGATTATGATTATAAAATTGTGATGAATTAACAAAGCATGATGAAGTTATTGAATCCCAAATCTTGAAAGAACCCTAATTCACTTGATATATTATATAATGATAATGATGATGCCTTAGTATGAAAGAAGGCTTGATAAATTATATAATGAGAATGATGATGCCTTAGTATAAAAGAAGGCTTGATGAATTAGGGGATCGGGTGCCACGTTCCGGTACCAGGATAGAATGAATATGAGGATCGGAGTGTCACGTTCCGACACCAGGATAGAATATGGATAGGGTGCCACGTTCCGGTACCAGGATAGAATATGAGGATCGGAGTGTCACGTTCCGACACCAGGATAGAATATGAATCGGGTCCCATGTTCCGGTACCAGGATAGAATATGAGGATCGGAGTGTCACGTTCCGACACCAGGATAGAATGAGGATCGGAGTGCCACGTTCCGGCACCAGGATAGAAATAGAGGATCGGAGTGTCACGTACCGACACAAGAGGAAGAAAGATAATGAATCTTGAAAGATAATGAATATACTCAATCTAATGAACTTAATTCCCAAATGAGTATGGTATTGAGGCTTGAGTCCTCATGTGTGAACTCGGTTGTAGTTATTGATGAATTCATGTTGTTATTGCTGCATGTTGAGTATTGTAGTTGATTTACATTATTATTGATATATACTGTTCCCTATTTTGAGTTGGCCGATGATATCTACTCAGTACGTGTGGTTGTACTGACCCCCTACTTTCATGTTTTCCTCTTTGTTATTTGTGTAATGCAGCAAACGTTCCGTCAACTTCAACTCAACAGCAGATCTAGCCAGTCTTCACTTCATCGGAAAATTCAGGGTGAGCTAATGCGTCTAGCTTGGACTGGGTCTTCTTCTTCAAGTCTTGATGCCTTGAACTTTCGGCATGGACTAGCTTTTTAGTTATTTTGTTCTTAGACATTCTTAGTTAAGTAATTTGAGATAGATGTTCTTGTGATGATGACTTCCAGATTTTGGGGATAATAATAATAGTATCGAATTGTTTTATTTAATGAGTTTAAGTCTTCCGCATTATTTTCTGTTGATATATCTTGAAATGTTAAGGTTTAGATGGGTTGGTTCGCTCACATAGGAGGGTAAATGTGGGTGCCAGTCGCGTCCCTGATTTGGGTCGTGACAAACTTGGTATCAGAGCATTAGGTTCATTGGTCTCATCACACAAGAACAGGTCTAGTAGATTCTTAAGGAACGGTAGGGGGACGCCTTTACTTTTCCTTGAGAGGCTATAAGACTTTAGGAAAATTTCACTCTTTCATTCTTCTTTCGTTCTACTACTTGAGTCCAATTGGTATCTGGGCGATACGAATTGGTATCTTACCATCTTCACTCTATTTCGCAGATGGTTAGAACTAGAGCAACGACCGCACAAGCAGCAACAACGGAAAGACAAGAAACGACTGAGCCAGCCACTGGGGCTGTAGCTCGAGGAAGAGCAACGGCAAGAGGCCGTGGGAGAGGTCGTGGGAGGACGTCCTCTAGAGGAAGAGGACAAGCACCTAGCCCATCTGATACTAGGGCGGTGACTCCTCCACCGACCGAGGAGGTGATAAGAGAGGGGGAGGAAGGGGAGAATGAACAAGGGCAGAATGAGGAAATGCCACCCCAACCTACCCCAGAGATGATCAACCAAGTACTTGCTTATCTTAGTGGGTTATCCGATCAGGGTCAGGCACCTCCAGTGGTTTCTGCACCAACACCTCCGGTTTCAGAGATACGACACGCGGCTACTATGGCTCCCCGCATGGATGCATCATTGGGAATAGGCACATTTCCACGTCTGACTACTGGGCCTATTATGACAAATGATCAGCATGAACTTTCAGTAAGTTCTTGAAATTGAAACCTCCAGTCTTTAAGGGCGCAGAATCAGAGGATGCCTACGATTTTCTGGTTGATTGTCATGAGCTACTACATACAAGATGGGTATAGTAGAACGGTTTGGCGTTGAGTTCGTGAGCTATCAGTTTCAAGGGAACGCCAAAACGTGGTGGCGGTCACATGTTGAGTGTCAACCAACAGAGGCACCACCTATGACTTGGGAATCATTCTCTACCCTGTTTATGGAGAAATATATCCCAAGGACTTTGAGAGATAGAAAAAGGGACGAGTTCTTGAGTCTAGAGCAAGGGAGGATGACAGTTAACGCGTATGAGGCTAAATTTCGCGCACTATCCAGATACGCCACCCAACTTTGTTTCAGTCCACAAGAACGGATTCGCCGTTTTGTGTAGGGGTTAAGGTCAGAGTTGCGGATTTCAGCCTTACAGGTAGCGGCTACGGCAACATCCTTCCAAGAGGTGGTAGACTTTGTGATAGAGGTGGAAGGAGTGAAGCCAGACGACTTCACCACGACATCGACATCGAAAAGGTTTCGAAGGGGAGGCGAGTTTAATGGTTCTCACTCTAGAGGACAGAGCTCCGGAGGTTACTCAAGTCGACCAATTCAGTCTTCACTACAGACTGTAGTTGGGGGTCCACCACAGAACGGTCAACACTACTCCGAGAGACCTATGCATGAACCCCGAGAGTGTTATGGATGTGGGGAGGTTGGACACATCAAGAGGTATTGTCCGAACCAGAGTTACAGAACCCCACTAGCTAGAGGTAGAGGTGGTCATGGTAGAGGCCGCTTTTCTGGAGGACGTGGTGTTCGAGGTAATGCTGGTCATCACAACGGCCGAGGTGATGGGCAAAATGGAGCCACTACTACGCAACATGGTAGGGGCAATGGACAGACAAATGATAGGGCCCATTGTTACGCTTTCCCTGGGAGATCTGAAGCGGAGGCGTCTGATGCTGTTATCACAGGTAATCTTTTGGTTTGTGATTGCATGGCATCTGTATTATTTGACCCTGGCTCCACGTTTTCATATGTATCTTCATCATTTGCTAATGGTCTAAAATTGCATTGTGAATTACTTGACATGCCTATTCGTGTTTCTACACCGGTGGGTGAGTCTGTGGTAGTTGAAAAGGTACATAGGTCTTGTTTGGTGAACTTTGTGGGGAGCAACACTTATGTAGATTTGGTTATTTTTGAAATGGGTGACTTTGATGTAATTCTGGGTATGACTTGGCTTTCTCCAAATTTTGCGATCTTGGATTGTAATGCTAAAACTGTGACATTGGCCAAGCCTGGGACAGATCCGTTAGTGTGGGAGGGTGACTACACTTCCAATCCGGTGCGTATCATCTCATTTCTTCGTGCTAAGAAAATGGTTAGTAAAGGGTGTTTAGCTTTCTTGACACATCTCAAGGACGAAACTACCCAAGTACCCTCGATTGAGTCGGTTTCGGTGGTCCGTGAGTTTCTTGATGTATTCCCTGCAGATCTTCCGGGTATGCCCCCAGATAGGGATATTGACTTCTGTATCGATCTTGAACCGGGCACACGCCCCATTTCTATACCCCCGTATAGAATGGCTCCCACGGAGTTAAGAGAGTTAAAGGCTCAACTTCAAGAGTTGTTGAGCAAGGGCTTCATTAGACCAAGTGCATCTCCTTGGGGTGCTCCGATTTTGTTTGTAAAGAAGAAAGATGGGAGTTTTCAGATGTGTATAGACTACCGGCAGTTGAACAAGGTGACTATAAAGAACAAGTATCCTCTTCCTCGCATTGATGACTTGTTCGATCAGTTACAAGGTGCTTGTGTCTTCTCTAAGATTGACTTGAGATCCGGTTATCATCAATTGAAAATACGAGCAACGGATGTGCCAAAGACTGCTTTTAGAACCAGGTATGGGCATTACGAATTTGTTGTGATGTCTTTTGGTCTTACGAATGCCCCTGCTGCATTCATGAGTTTGATGAACGGGATTTTTAAGCCATATTTAGATCTCTTTGTGATCGTATTTATTGATGATATACTGATATACTCCAAGAGTAAGAAGGAACATGAGGAGCATTTGAGAATGGTATTGGAAACGTTGAGGGAGAAAAAGCTTTATGCCAAGTTCTCTAAGTGTGAGTTTTGGCTAGATGCAGTGTCCTTCTTGGGGCATGTGGTTTCAAAGGATGGGGTGATGGTAGATCCTTCTAAGATTGAGACAGTGAAGAATTGGGTAAGACCCACTAATGTGTCAGAAATATGGAGTTTTGTGGGGTTAGCTAGCTACTACCGCCGCTTTGTCAAAGGATTCTCTTCTATTGCTTCCCAATTGACGAACTTGACTAAGCAGAATGTTCCATTTGTATGGTCAGATGAATGTGAGGAAAGCTTTCAGAAGCTTAAGACTTTGTTGACTACCGCGCCTATCCTCACCTTGCCGGTAGAGGGTAAGAACTTCATTGTTTATTGTGATGCATCCTATTCGGGTTTGGGTGCAGTGCTAATGCAAGAGAAGAACGTGATTGCTTATGCCTCAAGACAATTAAAAGTGCATGAACGTAATTATCCAACTCATGACTTGGAATTGGCCGCGGTAGTGTTTGCATTGAAGCAATGGAAACACTATTTATATGGGGTTAAGTGTGAGGTCTACACGGATCATCGTAGCCTTCAGTATGTCTTTACTCAGAAAGATTTGAACTTGAGGCAAAGGAGATGGATGGAACTACTGAAGGACTACGACCTCACTATTTTGTATCATCCGGGAAAGGCGAATGTTGTGGCAGATGCCTTGAGTAGAAAGGCGGAAAGCATGGGAAGTCTAGCTCATTTGCAAGCCTCTAGACGCCCATTGGCTAGAGAGGTTCAGACTCTGGCTAACGACTTGATGAGGTTGGAAATAAATGAGAAGGGAGGATTGTTGGCTAGTGTGGAGTCAAGATCTTCTTTTCTTGACAAGATTAAGGGAAAACAGTTTGATGATGAGAAACTAAGGCGAATCTGAGATAAAGTGTTGCGAGGAGAGGCTAAAGAAGCAACAATCGACGAGGAAGGTGTGTTGAGGATTAAGGGAAGGGTATGTGTACCCCGCATTGATGATTTGATCAACACTATTCTGGTAGAAGCTCATAGTTCAAGGTATTCTATACATCCGGGTGCAACAAAGATGTATCGCGACCTAAAACAACACTTTTGGTGGAGTAGAATGAAGCGCAATATTGTTGACTTTATTGCCAAGTGTCCAAACTGTCAACAAGTGAAATATGAACACCAAAGGCCCGGAGGAACACTTCAAAGAATGCCCATTCCGGAATGGAAGTGGGAGAGAATTGCAATGGACTTTGTGGTTGGTCTTCCAAAGACACTGGGGAAGTTTGATTCAATTTGGGTAATTGTGGACAGATTGACTAAGTCTGCTCATTTCATTCCGGTCAAGGTGACTTACAATGCAGAGAAGTTAGCAAAAATCTACATCTCAGAAATCGTTCGATTGCATGGGGTTCCACTATCCGTTATATCAGATAGAGGTACGCAGTTTACTTCTAAGTTTTGGAAAACATTGCATGCAGAATTGGGTACTAGGTTGGACCTTAGTACCGCGTTCCATCCTCAGACCGATGGTCAGTCTGAGCGAACGATTCAAGTGTTGGAGGATATGCTTCGCGCATGCGTGATAGAGTTTGGTGGCCATTGGGATAGCTTCTTACCTTTGGCAGAGTTTTCGTACAATAATAGCTATCACTCCAGTATTGATATGGCTCCATTTGAGGCATTGTATGGGAGGAGGTGTAGATCTCCCATTGGTTGGTTTGATGCATTTGAGGTTAGACCTTGGGGTACCGATCTCTGGAGGGATTCGTTAGAAAAGGTGAAGGGCATTCAAGAAAAGCTTCTAGCGGCGCAAAGTAGACAAAAGGAGTATGCAGACCGGAAGGTTAGAGACTTGGAGTTCATGGAAGGTGAACAAGTCTTGTTGAAGGTTTCACCCATGAAAGGGGTGATGCGGTTTGGCAAAAGAGGTAAGCTAAGTCCAAGGTATATTGGACCATTTGAGGTACTAAAGCGAATAGGGGAGGTGGCTTATGAATTAGCCTTTCCCCCAGGGCTGTCCGGAGTGCATCCGGTATTTCATGTCTCCATGTTGAAAAGATACCATGGGGATGGAAATTACATTATCCGTTGGGATTCAGTTTTGCTTGATGAGAATTTGTCTTATGAGGAGGAACCTGTTGCTATTTTAGATAGAGAAGTTCGCAAGTTGAGGTCAAGAGAGATTGCATCCATCAAGGTGCAATGGAAGAATCGACCGGTTGAAGAAGCCACTTGGGAGAAGGAGGCAGATATGCGGGAAAGATACCCACATCTGTTTACCGATTCAGGTATTCCTTTTCGCACTTGTTTTCCTTCTTGTGATCGTTCGGGGACGAACGATGGGTAAATTGGTATCTATTGTAACGACCTGTTTAGTCGTTTTGAGCAACAGATTTTATTCTGGAAAACTGGCAGGGGTGACGGAGGCCACGACAGACCGTCAAGGGCACGACGGACCGTCGTGGAGGGTGTCGTTTCAAAACACTTAGAAAATCTGAAATTGGGTACTGAAAATCGACTCTCTGAACGTCATGACGGAATGGCAGGACGGACCGTCGCAAGCGCGACGGCCCGTCACAGGCCATCCACTTAAAAACAAGTCTCTGGACCTTGTGACGGACAGCAGGACGGACCGTCGCAGGCGCGACGGCCCGTCACGGCTACGCAATCCCAGTTCGGGTCGGATTTCTTTACACGTTTTAAGGGACGTTTTTGACTATTCCTGCTTTAATTATAAAGTTAGAGGGTTAATATTAATAAGCCTAATTACTTGGGGGTTAAAAGAGGTAACCTTAAGTTAATTAGTGGATTATTAGTGCCATCTTTTAAAACTTAATTATATAATAATTAGGGTAAAAGAAAGAGGGTTTGAATAAAGAAAAACAGAAAGAAAAAGGGGAGAGAAAGTCGAACGAGAAAGAGGAGAAACGAGGAGAAACAAAGCTTGGGAAATTGCTTGCATGATCACTAATCTTCGGTGGAGGTAGGTTATGGTTTTATGTTACGATATTCGTAGTGAACTCTTAATAGTGAATATTATGTGTTGATAGTATTGTAAACCCTGCTATGTGCTTAAGTTGTATGCTTGCATGATTATGATTATAAAATTGTGATGAATTAACAAAGCATGATGAAGTTATTGAATCCCAAATCTTGAAAGAACCGTAATTCACTTGATATATTATATAATGATAATGATGATGCCTTAGTATGAAAGAAGGCTTGATAAATTATATAATGAGAATGATGATGCCTTAGTATAAAAGAAGGCTTGATGAATTAGGGGATCGGGTGCCACGTTCCGGTACCAGGATAGAATGAATATGAGGATCGGAGTGTCACGTTCCGACACCAGGATAGAATATGGATCGGGTGCCACGTTCCGGTACCAGGATAGAATATGAGTATCGGAGTGTCACGTTCCGACACCAGGATAGAATATGGATTGGGTGCCACGTTCCGGTACCAGGATAGAATATGAGGATCGGAGTGTCACATTCCGACACCAGGATAGAATGAGGATCGGAGTGCCACGTTCCGGCACCAGGATAGAAATAGAGGATCGGAGTGTCACGTACCGACACAAGAGGAAGAAAGATAATGAATCTTGAAAGATAATGAATATACTCAATCTAATGAACTTAATTCCCAAATTAGTATGGTATTGAGGCTTGAGTCCTCATGTGTGAACTCGGTTGTAGTTATTGATGAATTCATGTTGTTATTGCTGCATGTTGAGTATTGTAGTTGATTTACATTATTATTGATATATACTGTTCCCTATTTTGAGTTGGCCGATGATATCTACTCAGTACGTGTGGTTGTACTGACCCCCTACTTTCATGTTTTCCTCTTTGTTATTTGTGTAATGCAGCAAACGTTCCGTCAACTTCAACTCAACAGCAGATCTAGCCAGTCTTCACTTCATCGGAAAATTCAGGGTGAGCTAATGCGTCTAGCTTGGACTGGGTCTTCTTCTTCAAGTCTTGATGCCTTGAACTTCCGGCATGGACTAGCTTTTTAGTTATTTTGTTCTTAGGCATTCTTAGTTAAGTAATTTGAGATAGATGTTCTTGTGATGATGACTTCCAGATTTTGGGGATAATAATAATAGTATCGAATTGTTTTATTTAATGAGTTTAAGTCTTCCGCATTATTTTCTGTTGATATATCTTGAAATGTTAAGGTTTAGATGGGTTGGTTCGCTCACATAGGAGGGTAAATGTGGGTGCCAGTCGCGTCCCTGATTTGGGTCGTGACAGATACTACTAGACATGGCTTGTGAGACTTTT
The DNA here is from genome assembly GCA_027704765.1 of Solanum habrochaites. Classification (NCBI taxonomy): domain Eukaryota; kingdom Viridiplantae; phylum Streptophyta; class Magnoliopsida; order Solanales; family Solanaceae; genus Solanum; species Solanum habrochaites. Next base: position 24,552,850 of record JAKWJA010002490.1, on the reverse strand, counting down.
AGACCCTTAAGAGTCTAACTTAAAGACACAACATAATTAAGTTAAGGAAAAAAACCCTTTACATTTAAAAGAGATACGTAATAAGTCTAAACATTAGGAAACTAAGGAGATTGAAATTATGCCCTTGTTTATATGAGAACACACTTTTTCTTGGGAGGAACTTTCCCAAGTTTTTCTTTCTAGAGTTCAAACATTCTTCAAAAATCTATACTCACATAGTGTAGAAAAGTATGGGGTTAGTACAAAAAAACGTATTAAGTATGGAATATGCAAAAACATACAAAAAGGGACATTTAAGTAAAATAACATTTAATACCAAATAAGTAAAACATTCATAAAAATAGAATCAAGACATCATAAGGAACATCATTCAACACTTATCTAAGGATTTCAATAATATTAACCAAAAGACACACTTTACAGTAAACCCCCAAAATGATCAATGAACTGCCTACCATTTTATAGTGAAACCATATGACCCTTACAGTGAACTACAAGACTCCAAAGTAGTGACTTTTAAAGTATTGTCAGTGAGAAATAAGCATCATTTCCGTCGGAGTTTCCCTTTGAAGGTAATCCTAAGACTCAGTATGTTAAGAATTGAAGAATGTACACATACACCTCCTTTAATACACACCAAAGTGACCCTCAAGACTTCCTTCCTTTCATAATACACACCTTGGTCTAACAAGCTCGCACTTAATAGTAATACAATAGAAGAACACCTAACAACACACCAATAATTTCCTTTCGAAATCCATACTTAGTGCAATGAGTGGATGGTGTCCCATACTACCACCTACTTTAAGTAGTACAAACTTTAAGAAGATTTGACACCAAAACTCTCCTATCGAAAGGTTCTACCAAGTGCAATTGATAAATAGAGTCCGATACCACCAAAAACTCTAAGTAGTACGTTCTTTTAGGAGACCTAGTTCATTCAATTCAAATAAGAGTCACAAAGACTCCCCTTTGATGGTTTACCTAGTGCAATACGTAAATAGTGTCCCATTCCACAACCTAGCTTAAGTAGAACACTACTTTAGAAGACTTAGCACATTAACTTATTTTGTGAGAGTTAGCTCAACCGACATAGATCATGAGTGTCATGACCCGAAAGTGCCCACTCTAAGTTAGGGAGAACCCTCTGTTCGTGGCAAGGTGTACATGACACTTGGAGCACTTGTACAAGCCCTTTAACTTGCATTCATTCCATAGACTTTAACAGTAGTGCAAATTTAAAACTTTTCACGAATAAATTAATAAGAAGGAAATCTTCATAAATACTTAAGAAATCTCATAGACAAAATCCAAACTTAAGACACAACATATAATATCTTAGGGACACATCCTTTTACATTAAAATCAAATACAATTTATGTTTTAATAATAAAACTAGGAAACATTAGACTATTTCGTTGAATATATGAGGACATAACAATTCTTGAGAGAGTAAATTTCCAAAGTTTCTCCTTCAAATCATCAAAAAAGCCTTCAACCTATACTTATTGGGATCGAAAGTATGGGGTTCGTACAAATAATGTACTAAGTATGACATATGCAAAAACATGCAAAAAGTGACATTTTTTTAAAATAAAATTTCATGCAATTTAAGTATAACATTCAAGTTTAAAAAATCAAAACATCATAAGAATCATAATTTAACACTTACATAAGAGTTCCAATAATTTTAAAACAAAAGAGACCATTTACAAAAAACTTCCAAAACTTTTCAGTAACTATATACCCATTTAGAGTGAATAGATTTAAGACATTATAGTGAAGCATTTGAATCATTTAAAATGAATTAATCTTGAGAAATCAAATGAACTATCCTATTTTAAATGAGTAAACTTCCAAGGCAAAGAAACAGAGAAAGTGAACTAATTTTACTTATGAGTTTCCTTAACATGGGATTATCCTAATACTCTCTAAGATAAGACATGAAGGAAGTATGCATATGCCTCCTTCAATACACACCAAAGAAATCCTCAACACTACCCTTTTGGATTACTCAACTCGGCAGAAACAAGCCCCTCAATCAATGGAAAGAAATTAAAAAATACCCAACAGACCACCAAAGTCTTCCCCTTCGGAACGCCTACTTAGTGCATTGAGTAGATATCTTCTCATACCACCACCTACCCTAAGTAGTACATTAATTTAGAAGGTTTTACACCAAGTCTTCTCTTTCGGAAGGTTCTACCTAGTGCAATGAGTAGATAGCATTCCATATCACCAAGTAACCTAAGTAGTACGTTCTTTTAGAAGACATAGTTCAATCAATTCCTTTTTGAGGGTTTACCGTAATCGATTAAAACCATGAGTGATAGACATGGAATCCTGACAATTGTCATGACTCGAATTCTTGAATCTGAATCACAACCGGCATCGTTGAACTCTCAGAAGTCATAGACAAGCCTCTTCCTTCATTCATATTGTTAATTTTAGCGGAACATTTTTAATTTTTTTATAATTATGAAGTATACATAGACTTCATATAGTTGTTACATAACTTCATCTTATACTAACGTCAAATAAAGGGAACAACCATCTAACATAAGGTATCACAATGAAACAAGGAATTAATATAAAATATTAGCTTGCCAAACACGGCCTTATTACAAAGCTTCAAAATGGAAGTATGAAACCAAAAATAGGGACAACATCCACTATCTATGTCAAAAACTCAAGCTACAATAAAACCGTAGCACCTCAAAATCAAGAGGACCTACAAAATGGTTTGGAGAACGCTGATGTTCGTACCGCTGCAAGAGTCTTCAATCTATCATATGACCTGCACACAAAAGAATAGTAAATTGTAGAGGGTTAGTATACCATGATCATTGAAAGCTCTTCCTAAGCAACATGACATTTCTGGAAAGTCTAGTCATTAGACTTTCCTAATTCGTTAGTTGTGAATTATGGTATGAATAATATGCATTTTAATGAATTCAAAGTACACAACTTATTTTTTATATGATGAAAAGACATTAGTATCATCCATATAATTATAGAACCACTCAAGAGAGGATTAGAAAATCTCATTGCCCAAACCCAAGAGCTCCTCTTTGGGGACTTAGTTTATTTTTCAGTCTCTTTCTTTTTCTTGTTGTGCAGTTCAATAATTCCTTTGGTCCTATGTTTTACTTACAATTGAGATGATTTATTGTAGTCCCATACACACAATGAATAGATGTGAGTAATACAAGGACTAAGGAATGATTTCCCTACCTTATTGTGAGTCATTCATTACACTATGTATTCATTAACATTTCATATGTCATTCTCTATTGGCTATTCCATCTATTTAATTACTATCATCTTAGATAAGTTATGAGGTATTTAGTTAACATTATGTTTCTACTTTCCTTTATTGGTATCATATAAGAAGTCATTATAGGCATATCTTACTTGTCCTTGCCCATTATTTGCTGAAACTTCATGAGTGTTGTATTGGAAATTGACATTCCTAAGTTCTTCTTCATAGATGACTTTGAACATATGTTCCATCATCATCCTTTGTTGCTTTCATAGCGGCATCTTTAGGAATAAGATTATGCGAGGTAACATAAAATCAGTGTATTCCCCACACCGAGAAGAGGTGATTCACCGATCAAAATTAATCTAGATCATGTGATCTACTCATAAAATCATGTATCTGCCCCACATTGAAAAAGGGTGATTCTCGGCTAAGGCTATTCCATCTCAAGTCTTCACTCCACACCGAAAGAAGAGGCTCACGACTATAGTGAACAATGATCATGCTTTGAGCATTAACCAACATAGATCATGTGATGTAGACATTAAATCTAGTATCTACCCCACACCAAAAAGTGGTGATCCCACTGGCCAAGGTAAAATCTAAACATATCTAGCTTGCTTAGGTGAAAACCACTGGCTAGTTCCTATGTTTGATAGACATAGTTCAAAGACTAGGAACTTTATGAGACTAATTATCCACATCGGTGGTAGACTCGTCTCATGAGACTTACACGAGCAAGCACATGCTCATAACTAGTCTATTTGTGTTCTGCTCACTTTTATTATCTTCTAATCTTTTAGAGTTGACTCAAGCATTATGTAAGCTTGCTTCAAGATTGAGATTTACTTACTCTATTGATGATTGTTCATCCTTACTTTAAATTGATTAAATGTGAATTGTTCTTACATATCATACTTTAATGATAATGAGACTTGTGTCAAACATTCTAACACATTCATACGTGAGTATTCTTTGAACATTGTAGCTTAGGTGTAAGTGAAACTTCTCGCTTCCTTTATTATCCCATTATAGTCACTTACTTAATTATGACTCCTTTAATTGTGTTATAACTCACATTACTTACTTACTTTAGTTCAGTAGATTTATATCATCTTATACGGATGATGAACACTTCATTCAATGAGTTTAATGAGTTTATATGTCATTCTTTTTTAGCATGTTGGGATCTGTTCCAATGAGTGGCATGCCCTTCGTTATGGGTTCATGGAATTATTTTAGAAGTTCATATATTATCATTTGATACTCTAACTACACAAGATTGGCATATGATTAGTATTGGCCTATAAGTTTTTGGAGAGGATTGCATATGATATTTATTGGCATATTCCAATTTTATGTGTTTTCATATTTAAAAATAATATGTATTAACCATTAGCCAATATTTTACTCATTTACTCATAAATTTATATCCATTTCCATGCATCCCTTTTGACATAGTACTTTTAGCCATTTCATTGACATAAGATAGGTATTTCATTAAAGATGTGATTTCACGGAGATCTTTTAAGCAAACCTTATAAATAACTTTAGGCATAACGTTTTTAAACATCTTGGACAGCATAAGATTATAATTTAATGGACACAAGATCATCAACAAGTAACATTAACTGTAAGTATTCACAACAGACCGTAATCATCTTCATACATGATATTTTCGGACACATCTTCACATAATATCATTCTTTTAACCAATCATAGTTCATGACTTTAAGGTAACTTTTTTATGACATATTGGACAGAATCATTTTAAAATTTGATGACTATCAAATTCATAACGTTACAAAACAGCAATTGAACATTTTGACACACACATATCAACACATAACATTTACAAACGGAACTAACATATCATCGATTCTTAATTTACTTTGGAAACATTATCTTAATACGATTATAGGTTCATAGGTTCACTCAACATTAATCATTAACGGACAATACATGTTAAGATAATCCTGCATCAGATACCAACAATGTGATCTCTACCCTATTGAACATTAAATCGTAAAAGGATACTAGGGAAGGGATGTTCGAGAAGAACGACGGGAACAACCCTACTTTTCAAGATCTTATGAATCGTTCAAAAGAAATTCTCTTTGTGGATGAATTCCAGGATATAAACCCATACCTTATGTAGAATTTAATATTCGATAATAAACTTGCACGAACCTTGAAGAAAATCTTGAATTTGCCTAAAAAATGTTTAGCGTTCTATATTTACTTGCGGTTTTTCTCCTACTTTATTAGCGTAGTGAGTCTCAACTTTTTGATAGTGATATTTAGGTTTAGGAAGTGATATTGGATTATATAACTTAGGTTTAATAAATTAATTCCATAAACTAATTAATCAATTACCAAAATTCCCCTCCTAAGTTGATTAAACAACAGAGAATGTTGACTTGACAAAAAATATGGAAATTGGTGTTGACTATGGTTTTGGTCAACATTTTGACATTATATTAATAAATTAAATCCTTAATTAAATTATTTTAGGGACTTCGGGTAAGTACTAAAGTACCCTTAAGTCTTTCGACCAAAAATCCACCCTTTAGACCATCATAGGTTAAGTATTAGGATGTTTCTTAAATTATACTAGGTTAGTGTATGAATTTCGTCTACACAATTTATAATAACTAATTACATTGATAATTTTATTTATTAGGTGACCTCATGTAATTACTAAAGTACCCTTATGTCTTTATGATCATACCTAGTCCTATGATTTATCCTAGGTTAGGTACTAGGTTGTCTTTTTCTTGTTTTAACCGAAATCTTGAAATTGCTTTGTGATTTCGGTTTTTTCCCTTTAAATTAATTAATTAAGTTCATAATTTATTAATTTATTAAGTTGCCTAGGGTAATTCCTAATTATAAATATGTTTTTATGACATCAACTAACTCTTTGGACCATCCTAGGTTAGGTACTAGGTTGTGTCTTCAACTAGTACTAGGTTAGTGTCAATCCGGTTTAGTCCTAGGTTGTCAGGTGCACTAATTTGTTTATTTCGTTTTGTCCTGATTATTTAGCTACTTAAGGAAGTATATTATAGTCTATAATTTTTTAAGAAGTTAGGCCCCACATGGAGTGGTCCCTTGTGCACGTTTTCCCCCCTAACTACCCTAACGAAATTCGGTTAGGGTTGTCCCCTCCTTTGGTCGCTTCTATGCATGTGCTTGAACATGGATTGCACATGTGTTTGTTGTAGTTTCCTAACTAACTATTATTTATGTTTCATTTATGAATGTTTACTTATTGTCCTAACGATCCTTACTATGTCCTTGGGCACTTTTTAATCTACATGATTATTTTAATTGATCACGTGTAATGGTATCTATGTTTGACTCTTGGATGCCTCGTACCTTTTGTGAGTTGGATGAAATATACATTTTTAGCTTAAGGTCTTCATTGAAGGTACATTTCGTAAACAAGATTATTAAAACTTATAAAAATTTACTAACACCCTTTAAGCCAATATTTTCAAATATGCCCAATATTTTTCTTACTTGGGTATTTCATAGAATTTTGCTAATACCCCTTAGCCAATTTTCTACACTATTTCCAATAATTCTAAATATTGGCCATTGGAATGCCTATGTACCCCCAATATGCATTCTTACAGACTTACTGGGCTCTTCATTACACATGCAATATTTTCCGTAATGTTACAACATTAACCCCTATCGGATGAGGGATTCTCACTTGCCTCGAGTAAGGTCATTCTTTTTAGCTTTTACATGGCTTTCCCAACGGCTATACCTATGTGGGCGCATAGTTAAGAGATAAGGAGATTGATACAAAGTAACTCATTCTCTAGTCACGAGGAGTACTCATCTCAAGAGGCACATTGGAATAAAATATCTCAACTCACAAAGTGTAACCACCTCTTCAACATATCCTTTCGGTTCTAGACATAGCCCCCACGGATTCTAAGAACTTTAAACTATGGGTTAAGGATTGCTAGTGAACACCACATCTCAACTCACGAAAGGAAATCATCCTCCGACATATATTAGAAATCTCTAATATAGTGAGGTTGCTACTAAACAATTCATCTAAATTCACGAAGAGTGTTCACATTAAAACTACATTTACTCAACTTAACATCATATATTCATGTAAGTGTGTGTGAGTACTTCTTAGCACATCTTGCATATAAAAATCATTTCATTAATATTAATTTCTATACGTGCTTCAGACATACATTAGTCATCTTACAAACTTTACATGCTTCACAAAGTCATCTATTTTACTTAGGTATAATCTAAGCCGATCATGCTATTAAACTTCACAAAACACAAGACAAGGCTCATCTTAAATATGACTAAATTTTAAATGCTAGACCTTCAAAACCACACTAAAAAAACATATTAAGTAATATCAATTCATTAAATAAACACCGCCACCAAGAAGGTGGACCATACCACTCTAGAGTAATTTACAATACGAACTATGCAATATAGGAAACTCACTATTTAACAAAGCCATTATCAACTGTAATAAATTTCTCAATATTTCATCATAATAAGTCCCTTAGGGCACTATCTAACTCAAATAATCAACATGAGAAAACAAAAGTTCATACCTACCCCAAACATGCTCAGTTAAACCATTTCATAAGCTAAAAGTTTAAAATATACATATACATATTTTCATTAGGTTTTTAACATTAAAATAATCAATTAATAAAATAATAAACATAGTTAAATAATTAGAACACTTTTAAAAGAGGACCCATGCTTAAAATCAAACATAGAAGGAAATAGAGTTTGAAAACCCTTTTCGAAATCTTTTAGGAAGGACTCCTTGAATGGAAGAGGGTCCAATTATGGATACCATACCTCAAAATGTAGAAAACCACTAATTTTTTATGAACACAGACGTCCAAACAAGCCCTTCATGCGATCCTTGAGTCTGAGCTCCAATGGTGACTTTGAGAGAGTATTCTTTACACAGAGAGTGTGACTATCTTAAGTGAGGGGTCTTGTCTTGGTATAAGTATTAAAAATAACGTAATATAAACATAAAACACAAAAAATATTGGCTTCGAATTATAAAAGACTTGGGGTGAATTTACACAAAACACAGGAGGTAGGTAGCAAGCTCAAACGACTTTTTTAAGGAGCCAATTGGCGATCCAAGATACTGGCCGTCAATGGGTGGACGGCCCTCCTTCTAGGTGTCTATGGCTTCAGAGATTGCATCGAGGGCGGTTCTGTACTTACCACTAAGTATGGTAATATGACCCCAGTCGATTAAGAGTCAATGGGCCTACGCCCAGTAGACTGCCTCGTCGATTGAGCAGTGTTCTTGGCAGTCTTGTTCAAGTCTTGGGTCCTTCATCTAGAGCCCCTTTTGGGTCCAAGTGTCACGACCCACAAGTACACTCTAGAAGTTAGGGAATACTTGTGTCGTCACACGTCAAATGAGACTTCAAGAAGTCTCATCTAAGCCTTTCGTATCAATCATCGCATAATAAACATTCTAAAATGAGTAAACATTTAAAATTTTCTTCACATAGGAAGAACTGTTTCATAAGCAATACGCGAGCAGAATACATTCATTTAAAACATTAAATATTTATAACAATCTACTTAAACTATATAAAAGTTGGAGTTCACAACACTTGGGACTAATCCCATACAAGACTGAAATAAAGACTTAACACATAAATGAGCTAATGGATATTGTCCTCGTATCGATGAGGACTCACCAATACTTCATGTTAAACCTTTAGAAACCTATTCATCCTTCTTGGCACATTAAGATTCCATTTCTCTACACTTCAGTCAAAAAGTAAAAGAAGGGGTTAGCACATTAGATCTAATAAGTATCGATGCCATTCAAAAACCATGAAAAAGGGACATTTAGTATATAACATGTTTTTCATGAATTTTCATTAAAACATCATACTATATTAATAATAACAAAATTTAACAACATGTAAACACATAAGGAATTATTTAACAAAAAATCACTTTTATTAAGCAAATATTACAGTGAAGTCACTTCACTATACACTAAACTCAATTCACTGTTACAGTGAAGTTCCTTAACTTCACTTAAGACACCCTTTAGCATGTAATATTCTCACTCAAAGATATTTTAAAATTCACTTAAGTCACACAAAGAGAGATCGCCCCTACACCCTCGCTTTATTTGCCTAAACGACCCTCAAGATTACCTATAATGAGTAAAATACACACTTGAAAGAAATGAGCATAAGAAAATCAGATTTTTTTACCAAGGTGACTCTAAGTCTCACTTGAGTGAGTTGTGAAGGGACCTGCCATACAATACCTTACAAACACACTCAAGAGATCCTATAGACTCTCTAAGATAGAATCATTCTCATTTAATAAATTAGCATATAAGTGATTTTACATTATCCTTCCAAAGGCTATCAAAACACTATCTATGTAAATCAAGAAGATAACATCTGTAATGACCACTTAAAGATTACCTATATAATCCTTAAGATTACCTAAGGCTTAGATCATGTCTACATAATCAACAAATTTCCCTAACTAGAGTCATTCTTAATACTTACCTAGGTAAGAAAAGAAGAGACAATTCCTATGCCCCCTTCACAACTTAACTAGACAACCCTTAATTACTCTAGATAAGTACTACTTCATTTTAACATATTTCATGACTTAAGACATTACATTCGCTAGTTCATTAACATACATTAAACACATCGAGGACATTCAAGTAATAGTCTTGAACAAGACCTAGTGACTCTCACTAACACCTTCAAAGTCTATTGTGCAATTTAAATATAGCATCCCATACAACCACCTAAACATCATAAATCTTCTTTAATCCTAGTAGGCACATGGTGAAGGAATATGAAGGGCATGCTTTGTAATCTATTTTCATACTTAAGTAAAAATACTTCCCCTTTACATACTCACTCAGAGCTAGCCTTCGTTCTTATAGAGTAATTCACAGTAAAGGTTCACATAAGAGGTTCCATAACAGGTTCATAACCCAATAACATTTCCCCTACCAAAGAGCACCTATTAGGGCTACCTTCCATTTGTAACAAGAAGATGATTATGACTTTCCTAAGGTTTGATATCATGTCTTTCCTGCCAATGAAACTTAATTCCATCATTTCTATACTTGAAGGATACCATTACGGCTTTCGACTTAAATATACATAACCTGACAACTAGGTTCAAGGCTTCACATAAATACACCCTATAACTAAGGGCATCCTTGTGTCATCACACGGCAAATGAAACTTCAAGAAGTCTCATCTAAGCCTCTCGTATCATTCATTGCATAATAAACATTCTTTTATGAGTAACAAATTAAAACGTTCTTCACATAGGAAGAACACTTTCATAAGCAATACGCATGAGGAATACTCTCATTTAAACATTAAATCGTTACAAAAATCTACTTGAACAATCTATACTTTGGAGTTTACAACACTTGGGACTAATCCCATACAATACAGAAAATAAAGCCTTAAGACATAAAGGAACATGTGGATAATGTCCTCGAATCGGTGAGGAATCATCTATACTTCATCTTCAACCCTTAGAAACCTATCCATCCTTCATGGAACATCAAGATTCCATTTCCCTACACTTTTCTCAAAAAGTAAAAGAAGAGGTTAGCACATTAGATGTACTAAGTATGGAAGACATTCAAAAACAATGAAAAAGGGACATTTAGTATATAACATGCCTTTCATAAATTTCGATTAAAATATCATACTATAATCATAAGAACAACATTTAACGTCTTAGAAACACATAAGAAATCATTTAAAAAAAAGTCAATTTTTTTAGAAAACATTACACTTAAGTCACTTCACTATACAATGAACTCAATTCACTGTTACAGTGAAGTTGCTTCGCATCACTTTAGACACCTTTAGCATGTAATCTTGTCACTCAAAGATATCCTATGATTAACTTAGGACACACAAAGAGTTATCGCCCATACACCCTCTGTAGGTGTGCCTAAATGACCCTCAATATTACTTATAATGAGTAACCTACACACTTGAGAGAAATAAACATAAGAACATGAGATTCTACTACCTAGGTGACTCTAAGTCTCACTTGATGAGTTGTGAAGCAACCATCCATACAATCCCTTACACATACACACTTAAAAGATCCTAGACTCCGTAAGATAGAATCATTCTCATTTAACACATTTTCATATTGGTGGTTCTTGATTCTCCTTCCAAAGGCTATCATAACACTTACTTGATTAATTCAAGAAGATAACGTCCATAGTAACCTCTTTAAAATTACCTAAATAATTCTTATGATTACCTAAGGTAGATCATGTCCACATAATCAACCAATTTCTCTAACTAGAGTCATTCTTAAGACTTATCTAGGTAAGAAAAAAAGAGACCATTCCTATGCCCCCTTCACAACTTAACTAGACAACCCTTAATTACTCTAGATAAGTAGTACTTCATTTTAACGTACTTTCTTAACTTAAGCCGTTAAATTCACTAGTTCATTAAGAGACATTCAACACATAGAGGACATTCAAGTAATGGTCTTGAACAATACCTAGAAACTCTCACTAACACCTTCAATGCCTATTTGCAATGTCAAGATAGAATCCAATCCAACCACTTGAACTTCATAGAGCTTCTCTAATGCTAGTAAGTATCCCATATGATGAGAATAGGAATTAAACAACATCGAAAATGTTAACAAATCATGGAATCCGGAGTTCTTACCTACTCCGATGTGGGTGTTCTACTTGGTAAGGTTAGAACTAGGAGATATCCCACGTAGGCATATGGTTAAGAAATATGAAGGGCATGCTTTGTAATCTAGTCTCATACTTAACTAGTACTACTTCCCTTTTACATACTCACTCGGTGCTAGCCTTCGTTCTTATAGAGTATTTCACATTAAAGATTCACATAAGAGTGTTCCATAAGAAGTTATTAACTCAATCACATTTACTGTACCAAAGAGGACTTCTTAAGGATACCTTTATATGGCAACAAGAAGCTCATTATGACTTTACTAAGGTTTGATATGATTCCATTCAAACCAATTAACCTTAAGTCCATAATTACTTTACTTGAATGATACCGTTATGGCTTTTGACTTCAACATACATAACCTTACAATTAGGTTAAAGGTTTTACATAAAACTCCCTCTTAAAATCATTCAAGATCACATATCTTTAATACATTCAATAATAAGAGACTATAGAACCCTAAGTCATGAAATCACATATTCATACTCATAAAAGCATCAAGCAAGGGACACAAATCAATAAAGACAAGACACCACATACAACACCTTAACACATATTACTAGTAATTCTACAAGCACATTGGAACAACCACTATCATCCTTAAGTCATACTACAAACTATCATATCATCATTGATATAACCATTAAAGACTCATATAGTCAAGTAGGAACAACCATTCATCAACTCTAAGACTACACATAGAAGCACATGGTCATAGTTTACAAGATTTCCTAACATATATAGAAAGAACACGTACATTCACATTACTTCACATATAGATAGATATACTCATACTTAACTAGAAAAAACTAAAAAAATGTTCATAATACTTCAAGTAGTGCCGACAAGGCCAACATCATCATATTGCATAATGAAACTCCAACAAAAAAACATAAATTCACAAAGCATCGCCACCATAAGTGGACCATACCAATCACAACATAATTGAAGGCTAATTTAAATCAAAATAAAGGATAAGGCCAGCATACCTCCACTCCATCTTACCACTTTGATTCCAAATCGAAGTCATCCCAATTAATATTATAAGGCCTTTACCCAAGGCCATAACCAACAATACAAAAAAATTATGTCTACAATCAAAGAAAATAAGTAAATTCATTTCATTCTAATTAATCTAATACAACCTAGACATAAATTGAATATAATTATTACATCATTAGATATCCCAAAGGGAATTATATTAGAAATGATAAGAATTCAGTCAATATCAATTCAATAATCATAGCATGCAATAGATTTGAGAGTATTTGTTACTCAGATAATCAAAAGCCCATAAAAATCTACACATGAATTCATTAATATAAAAGCATAATTAATTCACCCATATTTAACTGAAATTTAGATATTTGAGAAGATCAAAGATTCATGGAGAATTTCATTTAAAAACATCAATTTGATCATTTATAAACGCTTGGAAACCATTTTTGCAAGAACCCAAGATTTAGAGTAGATATTGGACTTTTTCATCTTTATGAAATCCTTTGAAAATCATCTTTGAAATCGACTCTAAGGTTATAGAAAGCCTTAGATGAACAACCCCATACCTTATTTTAAAATTCCAAAGATAATTGATGAAGAAACTCCATTTAAGATCCATCTTGAATCTTCATCTTCACTTTGAACTCTCATTGATGTTTTTGGTAAAACTTTTGGAGGGAATATGTTTTGATTTAGGTATTAGGGATTAAATGAGAGTTTAATGACTTGTATATTGTTAAAATACCCATAAATACTCAAAAACACGGTCCAAAGACTTAAAGGGGCTTGGGATGAATTTACAACTTCACCCCTCAACTAAATAGAAAGTTGGCAGAAAAACACAGGCCCATCGACCTGAGCATCTACGGTCTGTGGTCTCACCCACGCCCCGTCAATGGGGATTTCATTGGTTGTATCTATTGACGAGACCCATCGACGGGCCGTTGCCATCTATTGGGCCATCGTTTGGCCACTACCTGGCAGTGTTGAGCTCAAATGTTGGGGTCCTCCTTTAGGGCCCCTTGAAGGTCCTACATGAAGTCGTATCTTGTCGTTTACACGTAAAATATGTTCTCATACGATCTTAGGACCTACCACATAAGTTTAATAAAAAAAACATGTAAAACTCGACGAAACATACATCGACACACAAGGTCGTCTAAAGGTAAGCCTTTCAAACATCACAAACATTCATGGATGTTTGACCTCCAATATTCACGAAATATGACACACCGATTTTAAACACCATATAAACTCAATTAAATACCATATAAGCTCATGCATCACATATAAACACATAAAACCACATTTGATGCGCATAGGTGACTTAGTCGTCGAACGTCTTGGTCTTCCCTTTATGTTTCACTTCCACTACACCTAAAATCTTAGAAAATGTCTCAAACACACATTATAAACCATTTTACGACCTTAGACCGCTATGACAACCATGTTAGTCTCTAGCTTCACCTATGTCATTTTTGGGGTTTTACACAAAGGTGTTGTCGTTTCCGAACGTTAAACCCCTAAACTAATGTCTTAAGAACATCCCACATCAATTTAAAGCAAAAGGAATACGTAAAACCTACTCAAACAACAAGGCGCAAGAAAATTTTCTAGGGTATATCTTCCAAACGTCATGGACGTTCTTCGGAGTTTGACCTCTAAACTTGACCAAACTTTGTACACTTCATAAGAACACTATAGTAACTAGTTTTAAAACAAATTTAACTCTACAAACACTAACGAAGATATAGTTCACCTTAGTTCATCTTGGGGGATTACATTCTCTGCCAAATAGAATATCATTCGTCCTCGAATGACACCTTAGCTTCAATAACAACAAGGACGCATATAGCATCACATAATACATTAAAATCTTGATCATCACACTCAATATAAAAGCAACAACTAACAAGGAGAATCATTTTACACTTTCAAACAATTAGCAACATAGGCAACTTTTGCAACCTTGAAATTTTTCAAACCTCACACTTAACCTATTCTTATGGAGGAACTACCTTCTCCAACATTAAACATGCTCATATACAAAACTTTTGCGCATATTTAAACTCCAATTTAATACAAGCCATTTTTTTAAAAAAATACAAAAGTTTTATAGTGAGGTTTACTCTAACACTACCCAACATACTCAGAATTTCCAAAATTCCATTCTTTGAGCAATTCATCAAGATGACATGATCATATGAACTATAAAACCAGATAAACTCATTTCATATCATAAAAACAACAATCAAAAGGAGTTAAGACTTACAAAAATCATCAACTCCTGATTAATTATTCTTCCTAGCTCCCATCCCATAGGACGGTTTCTTCATTAGGGTATTAGGATCTATGGAAGCTGGATTGACCTCTTTGCCTCTTGATTTGAGGTTAGAGAAATCCTTCATATTGTAGCCCTTATTAAAACATGCAAAATAACCATTGGTTCCGGCTAGACATCTACCCAAATGTTACTTCCCACAAGTAGGGCACCTAGTCCTTTCAAAAGAATGGCCACCACCTTGGGAATATTTATTTGGAGCCCCTCCTTGTTACCCATGGACTCTTAACCTCTTGCCTTATCTCTCCAATTTTGGACTCCTCAATTTGTTGAGCATAGACCTTGAGCCTCGAGATATCCATGTTATTAAGAAGAATTTTTATACGACACTGTTTCTCCACCAAGCTAGACACTCCCATCACAAATTAGTTCATCCTAGACCTAGGGTTGGCTACTATGTTGTAAGCATACTTAGAGATTTGGGTGAATTTTAGAGAGTACTCCTGCACACTCATTCAACTTTGACGAAGATTCATGAGTTAAAGAATCTTCTTCTTCCTCAACTCTTGGGGAAAAATCTATCTAGTAAAGCCTTGTTGAATTCCTCCCAATCAACTGGACCTCTCACTAAGAGTCACTCAATCCTCCATTGCTCAAACCACAGTTGATACATATCATTGAGTTGGTAATCGTCTAACTCCGCTTTCTCCCTAGGGGTCACACCTTTAGCATCTACAACCTTGAATACTTCATCTATGAAACCTTGAGGATATTCATCCACCTTAGTTCCATGGAAAATGGAGGGTTCATCCTCATGAAATCCAACATTCTAGATGCGGGAGTACTAGTAGTAGGTTGGGGTCCAACTCGCTGGTTAGGTTGGGAAAGAAAATGATTGTCGACGATATGATCTTGAGACGTATTGATTTGGGTCAATTTCATTAGGGAGGCCCTCAACTCAGCATTAGTCATATCTGCTTCAACAAATGAGCTTGAGGCAAAGGAGGCTCTTCAGGTTCCGTAGGCACTTGACGTTCTTGAAGGGAACCTCCTCATTCTCTTCTTCTAGACCAACAATAGGAATTTTGTTTCACATAAAAATCCCTCTTAACATCATTCAAGATCCATATCTTTCATACATTCAATGCTAAGAGACTATAGCACCCTAAGTCATGAAATCACATATTCATACTCATAAAAGCATCAAGTAAGGGACACAAGTTAATTAAGACAAGACACCACATACTTCACCTTAACACATATTACTAGTAATTCGATAAGCACATTGGAATAACTACTATTATAATTATGTCATCCTAAAAAATACCATATCCTCATTAATATAACCATTAAATATTCATATAGTCAAGTAGGAATAACCATGCATCAACCCTAAGACTACACATAGAAGCACATAGTAATAGGTTACATGATTTCCTAACATACATAGAAAGAACCCATACATTCACATCACCTCACTTATAGATATATATACTCATACTTAACATAAATGAACTAACAAAATCTTCATAATACTTCAAGTAGTGCCGACAAGGCCATGATCATAATATTGCATAGTGAAACTCTAACAAGGCCACGTCAATTCACATAGCATCGCCACCATAAGTGGACCATACAAATCACAACATAATTGAAGCCTAATTTAAATCAAAATAAAGGAATATGGCCAGCATACCGCCACTCCATCTTACCACTTCGATTCCAAACCAAAGTCATCCAAATTAATATCATTATGCCCTTACCCAAGGCCATAACCAACAATACAACAAATCTATGTCAACAATTAAAGAAAATAAGTCAATTCATTACATACTCATCAATCTAAAACAACCTAGACATAAATTGAATATAATTATTACATCATTAGATAACCCAAAGAGAATTACATTACAAATGACAAGCATTAAGTCAATACCAATTTAATAAGCATAGCATGCAATAGATCTGAGAGTATTCGTTACTTAAATAATCAAATTCAAACAGCCTATAAATAAATTAACCATAATATATACATGAGTTTAAAGCCCATAACAATCTACACATGAATTCATGAATATAAAAGCATAATTAATTCACCCATATTTTAGTGAAATGGAAATATTTGACAATATCAAGGGGACATGGAAAATTTCATTTGAAAACATCAATTTCATGATATATAGACGCTTGGAAACCATTTATGCTAGAACCAAGGATTTAGAGTAGATATTAGACTTTTTCATCTTTATGATATCCTTTGAAAATCATCTTCGAAATTGGATCTAAGGTTATAGAAATACTTATATGAACACCTCCCATACCTATACATTATATGAAAATTACAAAGCTAATTGATGAAGAAACTCCATTGAAGATCCATTTTGAGTCTTCATCTTCACTTTGAACTCACATGGAAGTTTCTAGTGAAACTTTTGGAGGGAATATGTTTTGATTTAGGTGTTACGGATATAATGATATTTTAATGACTTATACACTGTTAAAATACCCATAAACACTCAAAAACACCGTCGAAAGACTTATAGGGGCTTGTGGTGAATTTACAACTTCATCCCTCAACTTAACAAAAAGCTGGCAGAAACACACAGGCCCATAAACGTGAGCATCTACGGTCCGTGGTCTCACCCACGTCCCGTCTATGGGAATTTCATTGGTTGTCTCCACCGACAAGACCCATCGACGGGCCGTTGCCATTGATTGGGCCGTCGTTTGGCCACTACCTTCCAGTGTTGAGCTCAAATGTTGGGGTCATCCTTTAGGGCCCCTTGAAGGTCCTACATGGAGTCGTATCTGGACGTTTCCACCCCAAATATGTTCTCATACGAGATTAGGACCTACCATATATGTTTCATAAAAAAAACATGTAAAACTCGACGAAACATACATAGACACAATAGGTCGCCTCAAGGTAAGCCTTTTAAACATCATGAACGTTCATAGATGTTTGACCTCCAATATTCACAAAATATGACACACTGATTTTAAACACCATATAAACTCAATTAAAGACCATATAATCTCATGCATCACACATAATCACATAAAACTACATTTGATGCGCATAGGTGACTTAGTCGTCGAACATCTTGGTAGTCCCTTTATGTTTTACTTCCACTTCACCTAAAATCTTAGAAACTGCCTCAAACACACATTATAAACCATTTTAGGACCTTAGACACTATGAAAACCATGTTAGGCTCTAGCTTCACCTATGTTATTTTTGGTGTCTTACACATAGGTTTTATCGTACTCAAACGTTAAACCCCTAAACTATGTTGTCTAGGTCTTAGGAACATCCCACATAAATTTCAAGCAAAATGAATATGTAAAACTCACTCAAACACAGCAAGGCGCAAGAAAACTTTCTAAGGCATATATTCCAAACGTCATGGATATTCTTGGACGTTTGACCTCTAAACTTGACCAAACTTTGTACACTGCATAAGAACACTAAAGTAACTCATTTTTTTTAAAAATTAACTCTACAAACACTCACGAATATCTAGTTCACATTAGTTAGTCTTGGGGGATTACATTCTCCCCCACATAGAATAACATCCGTCCTCGAATGACACTTTAGCTTCAAGAACAACAAGGACTCATATAGAATCACATAACACATTAAAATCATGATCAAAACACTCAAAATAAAATAAACAACTAACAAGGAGAATCATTTTACACTTTCAAATAATTAGCAACATAGGCAACTTTTGCAAACTTCAAAATTTTCAAAACTCACACTTAACTTATTCTTATGGAGTTCTAGCATCTCCCACATTAAACATGCTCATATACCACAATTTTGGGCACATTTAAACTTCAATTCAATACAAGTAACTTTTTTTAAAAATTCAAAAGTTTTACAGTGAGGGATCCACTAATTAGCTACACCTTCCTCCTCCCTTATAGCGTTTGATCTCCTCGTATTCATGTCCTATAAACACAAAGAGAAGAGGTTGAGAAAAGACACCTTATATGACTCGAATAGAAAGGCACGACATTAGAATAGAGAAGAAAGTGAAAATTCTATCATCCTATAGCCTCTTGTCCATGAATGTGTCGCGACTCACACCAATGACCAAGATACTATTAGATGTGGCTTGTTATACTTTCTAAACCCTAAACTATTTCCCATAACCTTATGCTCTGATACCAAGCTTGTAATAATGCAAAAGTATCCTCGAGAAGTTAGGGAGAACCCTCGGTTTGTGGCAAGGCATACTTGTACCTTCAGGGTCTTGTACAAGACCTTTAAGTAGCATTCATTACATAAGACATGAAAAGTAGTGCGGAATTAAAACTTTTCATGAATAAATTAATAAAAAAGAAATCTTTCATAAATTTTTCATAAGTCTCATCGTCACAAGATAAAATTAAGACAGGAAATATAATATCATAGGGAAACGACCCTTTACATTGAAATCAAATAAATATTATGTCTTAATAATAAAACTAGGAAATAGTAGACTATGTCTTCGAATATATGAGAACATACCAATTCTTGAGAGAGTGAATTTCCCAAGCTTCACCTTTGAATCTTCCAAAAACCTTCAACCTATACTTATAGCGTATAGAAAAGTATGGGCCAGTACATATAATGTACTAAATATGGCATATGCAAAAACATGCGAAATGGGACATTTTAGTAAAGTAACATTTCATGCAGTTTAAGTAAAACATTGAAGGATATAAAAGCAAAATATCATAAGAATCATCATTTCACACTTTGATAAGAGTTCCCTTAATTTTGAACCAAATGAGACCATTTATGGTAAACTCCCAAAACTATACAGTAATTAGATTCCCATTTTTACTGAATAGATTTAAGCCATTATAGTGAAGCATTTAAGGCATTTACAATCAATTCAATTTGAGCAATTAAATGAAGTATCCTATTCTAAATGAGTGAACTTGCTAGGCAATGTGAAAGAAAAAGTGAACTCATTGTCCATAAGAGTTTCCCAACCTCATGATTATCCTGAGAGTCTCTAAGGTAAGACATGAAGGAAGTATGCATATATATCTTTCAATACACACTAAAGTAATCCTAAAGACTACCCCTTCGGCTTACTCAACTCGGGAGAAACAAGCCCCTCAATCAATGGCAAGACATTATAAGACACCGAATAAACCACCAATGTCATCCCTTTCGAAATACCTACTTAGTTCCATGAGTAGATAGCGTCCCATACAACCACCTTCCCTAAGTAGTACGTTCTTTTAGAAGGTTTGGCACTAAGTATTCCCATTCAAAAGGTCCTACCTAGTGCAATGAGTAGACAGCATCCTATACAACCACCTACCTTAAGTAGTACATTCTTTTAGACGACTTAGTTCAATTAATATGTGTGGGGGGGTTATCTTAACTGACATACACCATGAGAGCTAGACACAGAATCCCGATAGTAACCCCTATCGGATGAGGGATTCTCACTTGGCTAGAGTAAGGTCATTATTTTTAGTTTTTACATGGCTTGCCAATGTATACACCTATGTGGTCGCATAATTACGGGATAAGAAGATTTCTATTAAGTAACTTATTCTCTACTCACAAAGAGTACTCATCTCAGTAGTTACATTGGAATAAAACTTCTCAACTCATGAACTGTAACCACCTCTTCTTCATATTCTCTCAGTGCTAGGCATAACCCCCACGAATTCTAAAGAATTTAAACAAAATGTTAAGGATAGCTAGTGAACACCACATCTAACCTCACGAAGGGAATTTATCCTCCGAACTGTCTTAGAAAGCTCTTAATATATAGTGAGGTTGCTACTAAGCACTTCATCTCAACTCACGTTCACCGTATAACTCCTCTATATACTCAACTTAACTTCATACATTCATTTAAGTGTCTATGAGTACTTGTGATCACATCTTGCATATAAATATCATTTAATTAATATTAATTTCAATACATATTTGATACTTACATTCATCAAAGTACACACTTGACATGCTTCACAAAGTCATATATTTTACTTAGGCATAATATAAGCCAAACATGCTATTAAACTTCACAAAACAAAAGTCAAGGCTCAAGTTCAGTATCACTTAATTTCATATACTAGACCTTCAAAACAAAATTCAAAAAGAATACTATGTAATATCAATTCATCAAGTAAACATCGCCACCAAGACAGTGGACCTTACCACTCAAGAGCAATTTACAATAAGATCTACGCAGTCTATGAACATCATCATTAAACAAAGCTATTATCAACTATAATAAATTTGTTAATATTGAATCATAATAAGGACCTTAATGCAGTATCTAAAGAAAATAATAAATATTAAAAAACCCAAGTTCATACCTTACCCAAATATGCTCATTGAACCCATTTAAGCTAAAAGTTTGAAATATGCATATACAAAAGTTCATTAGGTTTTTAACACGAAAATCATCAATGAGTACAATAATAAAAATATTGAAAACATTAGAATACATTACAAGAAGACCCATGATTAAATCAAAGGTAGAGGAAAAAGAGTTTGAAAACCCTTTTTGAAATATTTTGGGAATAACTCTTTGAATTGAAGAGGGATCAAGAATGGATAAAATACCTAAAATAGAAGTAAACCCACAATTTTTTGATTAATAAACACGTAAAAACAAGATATTCTTTCCCTTCTTGAGCCTTAGCTCCAACGGTGACTTTGAGAGAGTTCTCTTTAGAGAGGGACTTTGAATATTTGAATTTAGGGATCTTTTCTATGTCTAGAGCCTAAAACTAACTTATAAACACTAAAACTATTGACCTAGGGTTATAAAAGTCTTTGTGTGAATTTACACAAAACACCCCAAGTAGTAAGAAAGCTCCATAAACTTTTTGAATGAGCTAATCGACGACCCAAGCTACTTTGTGTCGATGGGTCATTGGCCCATCTTGCTGGGCGTCGATAGCTTCAGAGACTGCATCAAGGGAGGATATGGATGATTCCCCCCAGTCTACGGGGCGTCGATGGACCTATGCACAGTAGACTTCCTCATCAATTAAGGAGTGTTCTTAATAGTCTTGTCCAAGTCTTTGGCTTTTCATCTAGGGCCCCTTGTATGTCCTAGGTCGAGCCGCGCCCTGATCTTAAACCCATAAACTAAGTTTTCTTGGTCTTAGGTACATCCTACATAAATTTAAAGAAATATAAACAAGTAAAACTCACTCAAACACAACAAGGCACAAGAACACATTCTAGGGCATATCTACCGAACGTCATGGACATTCTTGGAAGTATATTCACAAGAATCATCATTCACAATAAACTAGACTTAATATCATCATTCATAATAAACTAGTAACTTTACATTCATACAATTCAAGTAAACACCACCACCAAGAAGGTGTACCATACCACTAAAGAGCATTTCGAAATTAAAAATAAACAAAACAACCAACTTACCCTTTAGTCAAACCTTTCATCGCCTATAAAATTTTGCTCAATATTTCATCGTAATAAAGCCCATTAGGAAGTAGCTACACAACAATAACAACCATAAGAACTCAAGCCTAAAGACTACAAATTCCTACTCATTTAACCCATTTCTTATGTCAAAATTTGATGAAATTCTTTAACATGATTCCATTGATGTTTTAACCTTAAAAAAATCAACTAACATTAGAAATACCATTATTACGTCATTAGAAATGTTTTCATGCAAGACCCATATTTAGAGTTTAAGATGGTAGAATTCAGGGTTGAAAACCCATTTTGATAATTCATTACAAGGGACTCCTTGAAAGGAGGAGAGTTAAAGGATGTATACCATAACTCACATTGAAGAAAATCCAATGATATTTTATGAATAAATTACCATCTACATCCCTCTTAGAACTTCTTGAATTCTAGTTTCCATGGTGACTTGAGAAAGTCTTCAAAGAGAGAGGGTTTTTGGTTTTAAGGAAGAGTGGTCTAAGATTAAGTCTTAGGGTTAAAAACACTTTAATACACCTAATAAACCAAAAAATAAATGTCATAGGGTTATAATTGACTTGGGGTGAACTTCGATTAAAACAAACACGTAAAACTAACTAAAACACATGAAGATACACAAGCAATATCAAAGTAACACCTTCAAAACATCATGGACGTTCTTGGAAATTTGACCTCCAAAATTAACCAAACTTTACACATTGCCTAAGAAAACTAAATTAACTCATTTTAAAACAAATTTATCTGAGGAAACACTCACGAGGCTTTAGATAACCATATTTTATTTTGGGGATTTACATTGGTTGTGAATAGGACATACTCCCCATTTTGATAATTATCGGGCGATCTAGCGCACCAACATTCATGGCTATTGAGATTTCTGAGTTGGAAATACCAAAATTTGTCCTGCACATTCGTAAGGACATTTATATGCATATTGTTGGCTCTTTTGGTCATGCTAGACCATTTTCTAGGTGAAACGAGCCTTTAAGTGCGCATACCCCCCCCCCCCTTTTTATTATGATCGTTAGATATATCTCAGAAACTTTGTTAGTGATCTTGATTTCAAAGTTTGAAAAAGACAAAACTCATCCTAGACGTTTTTTAGGACCTTCGCTAAGCAGATTGTTAGCCCTCGAGGCCATGCTGGCCTATTTTCAAGGTCAAATGAACCCTAAAGTGCGCATATCCCCATTTTGACAATTATCGTGTGCTATAGCTTACAAACATTGATGGTAATCGAGATTTCTGAGTTTAAAAAATGCCTAAATTTTGTCTTGGATGTGTGTTAGAACCTTGTCTAACTAGAAGGCTGGCATTCGTGGCCATGCCAGCCGATTTTAAGGTAAAACAAGCCCCGAAGCTTTCATACCCCTTGTTTTTATGATTTAAGTATGCTATAGCTCATGAAATTTGATGGAGATTTGGATTTTTGATTTGTAAAATGTTGAAACACATCCTGGATATCCGTTAGGACCTTAACTAAGAAGACGGTTTGCCTTCGCGGCCATGCCAGCCTATTTTCAATGCCGAACGAGATCCGAAGTGTCTACACCACTCATTTTACCATTATCATGTACTATATCTCACCAACATTCATGGTGATCAAAATTTAGAATTGTGAAATTTGTCCCGTATGTCAGTTAGGACCTTTGCTATGCAGAAGGTTTGTGTTCGTGGCCATGCACGCCCATATTCAAGGTCAAATGAGCCCTTAAGTGCACATACCACCTGTTTTGAATATTATCATGTGATATTGCTCATCAAATTTGGAGATTTGGATTTCCGAGTTACAAAAATGTTTAATTTTCCATGTACATCTATTAGTACCATGGTTATGAAGACGGTTGTACCTTGTGACCATGCTAACCAATTTTCAAGGTCAAACGAGCCCTGAAGCACTTATACCCCCAATTTTCATGATTATCATGCGCTATTGCTCACTAACTTTAATGGAGATCGTGGTTTTTAAGTTGTAAAATCCTAAAATCCATCCCGGACATTCATTGGGAACTTTTTTATGAAGATGGTTAGTCTTCGCGACTATTCCAACCCATTTTCAAGGTAAAACGAGCCCCAGAGAGCTCATAGTCCTCGTTTTGTAGATAATCATGTTCTATAGCTCACATTCTTTAATAGCAATCACGATTTCCGAGTTGGAAAATGATGAAATTCATCCTGCATGTCCGTTAGGATCTAGGCTATGTAGAAGGTCTCCTTTGTGTCTATACCGACCCATTTATAAGTTCAAATCAGCCCCGAAGTGTGCACCCTCCTTTTTGACGATAATAATGTACCATAGCTCATCAACTTTCATGGAGATCTAGATTTCCGAGTTTGAAAATGTTGAAATTCATCCCAGACATATTTTAAGACCTTTCATATAAAGATGGTTGGGTCTCATAGGCTTGCTGAACCATTTTTGAGGCCAAACAAGACCCGAAATGTGCATCACCTCATTTTGACGATTATATTGTGCTATAGCACACCAACATTGATGGAGATTGAACTTTCCTAGTCGGAGAATTCTAAAAATTGTCCTAATTATCCTTTAGGACATGCACTTAGCATAATGTTTGACCTCGCGTCCAGGCCAATCCTTTTCAAGCTTAAACGAGTCCCGAAGTGTCAAAAACCCCTTTTTGATGATTATCATGTGCTATATCTCACCAACTTTGATGGGGATTGGGATTTGTATGTAGGAGAAGGTCAAACTTCATCATTGATGTCCTTTAGGACCTTGTCTCTTTAGACAGTTGTCCCTAGCTGTAATGCCGGTCAATTTTTAAGGTCCAACCAGCCCTAAAGCTCGCATATCCCCCATTTAATGATTATCGTGTGCTACTGCTCATGAACTTTGATGGCGATCGGGATTTCTGACTTTGAAAATGCTAAACTTCAGGCTAGATTTCTGTTAGGACCTTAGCAAGGAAAAGGTCTGGCCATTGTGGCCATGCCTACCCATCTTCAAGGTCAAAAGAGCCCCAAGCATGCATACCCCCCATTTTGATGATTATCGTGTGATATAACTCAGAAACTTCGATGGGGATCGAGATCTAGGAGATGGTGAATTCTGAAAATTTTCCTAGACCGTCCATTAGGACCTTGACTATGAAGATGGTTCCCCCTAACGTCCATGAAGATTTGTTTACAAGGTTAAAAAAGCCATGAAGCGCACATACTCCCTGTTATGACAATTACCATGTGCTCTTGCTCACAAACATTGATGACTTTTGAGATTTCTATGTTGGAAAATTCCAAAAAATTTCCTGGACATCCGTTAGGACATTGTCTACGCAGATGGTTGGCTCATGTGGCCATTCTTACCCTTTTTCAAGGTAAAACTAGCCCTTAAGAACGCCTACCCCATGTTTTTTTCGATTTATATCTGCTATAGCTAACAAACTTTGTTGGCGATAAGGATCTTCGAGTTGTAAAAGTGAACACATCCGTTAAGACTTTCTCTAAGAAGATGGTTGGCCCTCGCAGCCATGATGGCCTATTTTCATGTTCAAACGAGCCCCGAATTGGAAATACTCCTCATTTTGATGATTATCGTGCGATCTAGCTCACCAGCATTATTCGATATTGGCATTTCGGAGTTAGAAAATACTAAAATTTATCCTGGACATTCGTAAGTATATTTTCTATGTAGATGGTTGGCTCTTGCGGTCATGGTGGCCCATTTTTAAGGTCAAACGAGCCATTAAGTGCGCATACCCCCCTTTTATTATGATTGTGTGATATAGCTCTGAAACTTTGTTGGTGACCTTGATTTAACGTTGGAAAATGCAAAAACTCATCTTGGACTTTTTTTTAGGACCTTATCTAAGTACATGGTTGGCCCTCGAGGCCATGACATCCTATTTGCAAGGTCATACGAGCCCCGAACTGCACATACCCCCATTTTGATGATTATACTGTGATACAGCTCAAGAACATTGATGCCGATAGGCATTTCCGCGTTTCAAAATCCCTACATTCGTCTAGGATGTGCGTTAGAACCTTAGATGAGTATAAGGTTTGCCCTCGTGGCCATGCCAACCCATTTAAAGGTAAAACGAACCCTGAAGCTTGCATACCCCTTGTTTTTACGATTAAAGTATGCTATAGCTCACGAACATTGATGGAGATTGGGATTTTTGATTTGAAAATATTGAAACGCATCTTAGACATCCTTTATGACCTAGGCTACGCATAATATAAGCCCTCGATGCCATGCCAGCCTATTTTTAAGGCCAAACGAGCTCCGAAGAGTCTATACCCCTCATTTGACGATTATCGTGTGATATAGCTCACCAACATTCATGGCAATCGAGATTTACAAGTTTAAAAATTGTTAATTTCGTCCTGTACCTCTCTTAGGAACTTTGCTATACAGAAGGTTTGCCTTTGCGTCCATCCAGACCCATATTCAAGGTTAAACGAGCCCTAAAGTGCGCATATCACGTGTTTTGATGATTATCAGGTGCTATAGCTCATCAAATTTTCAGATTGGGATTTCCATGTTATAAAATGGTTAATTTTCCCTATACATATGTTAGAAACTTGTCTATGAAGAAGGTTGGCCCTCGCAGCGGTGCTGTCCAATTTTCAATATCAAACGAGCCTTGAAGCGTGCATACCACAAATTTTAATGATTATCATGCGCTATTTCTCACTTACTTTGATGGAGATCGTGAGTTTTAAGTTTGAAAATTATAAAATTCGTCATGGACATCCAATAGGAACTTGTCTATGAATATGGTTAGCCTTCGCGGCTATGCCGACCCATTTTTAAGGTAAAACGAGCCCTAGAGATCTCATACCCCCATTTTGACGATAATCGTGTTCTATAGCTCACCATCTATTATGGCAATCACGTTTTCTTAGTGAGAAAATGATGAAGTTCATCCTACACGTCCGTTAGGATCTTGGCTATGCAGAAGGTTGGCCTTTGCGGCTATACCGACCAATTTTTAAGTTCAAATCATACCAAAGCGTGCATACTCCCCCTTTTAACGATTATAGTGTACCACATCTCACCAACTTTCATGGCAATCTTGATTTCCGATTTGTAAAATGTTAAAATACATCCTAGACATATTTTAAGATCTTTCCTATGAAGATGGTTGGGCCTTGTAGGCTTGCCGACCAATTTTCAAGGTCAAACAAGCCCCGAAATGCGCATCCCCCTATTTTGACGATTATCATATGCTATAGCACACCAACTTTGATGATGATCAAAATTTCCTAGTTGGAAATTCTAAAAATTGTCCTGGTTTTCCTTTAGGATCTGGTATAAGCATAAGGTTTGATCTCGCATCCAGGCCGACACTTTTTAAAGGTTAAACAAGTCCCGAAGCGTGCATGATCCTGTTTTGACGATTATTATTTTATATATCTCACAAACATTGACTGTGATAGAGTTTCTAAGTTGTAAAAGAACAAAATTCATTGTTGATGTCCTTTAGGACCTTGTCTAGGTAGAAGGTTGGCCCTAGCTTTAATGCCGGTCAATTTTCAAGGTCCAACGAGCCGTGAAGCTTGCATACCTCCGTTTAATTATTATCGTGTTCTATAGATTATGAACATTGATGGCTATCGGGATTTTTGACTTTGAAAATGCAAGAAATCATGTTGGATGTCTTTTAGGATCTTAGATATAAAGAGGGTTGGCCATTGTGGCCATGCCGACCCATTTTGAAGGTTAAAAAAGCCACAAGCATGCATACCCCCAATTTGATCATAACAGTGTCTTATAGATCACAAACTTCGATGGGTATCGAGATGTTAGAGTTGGTGAATTCTGAAATTTGTCCATGACCATCCATTAGTACCTTGGCTATGAAGATGGTTCCCCCTCACGTCCATGAATACCCATATTAAAGGTTAAACGAGCCATTAAGCGTACATACTCCACGTTTTGAAAATTATCATGTGCTCTAGATCACCAACATTGATGGATTTGGATATTTGTAATTTGTAAAATGCCAAAATTTATCCTGGACATCCTTTAGGACATTGTCTATGCAGATGTTTAGATCTTGCGGCCATTCTGGCCCATTTTAAAGGTCAAACTAGCCCTATAGGGTAAATACCCTACTTTTTTCTATAAATGTCTCCTATAGATGACAAACTTTGTTAGCTATCAGGATCTTTGAGTTGGAATATGTTAAAACTAATCCTTGACATCCATTAAAGATATTCTCTACGGAGATGGTTGGCCCTCGCAGCCATGCTGGCCCATTTTCAAGGTAAAACGAGCTCCGAATTGGACATGCTCCCTGTTCTGATTATTATCGTGTGATCTAGCTGACCAGCATTAATTACAATCGGCATTTCGGAGTTAGAAAATACCAAAATTATTCTAGTACGTTCGTAAGGACATTTTCTATGAAGATGTTTGGCTCTTGCGGTCACAGTGGCCCATTTTCAAGGTCAAACTATCTCTTAAGTGCGCATACACCCCTTTTATTATGATTGTGTGATATAGCTCAGAAACTTTGTTCGGTATCTGTATTTCAAAGTAGAAAATGCAAAAACTCATCTTGGACGTTTTTTAGGACCTTGACTAAGCAGATGGTTGTCCCTCAAGACCATGTCAGCCTATTTTCAAGGTCATACAAGCCCCGAACTACACATACCCCCATTTTTATGATTATCCTGTCGTATAGCTCACTAACATTGATGGTGATCAGCATTTCCGAGTTTCAAAATTCCTACATTTGTCTAGGATGTACGTTAGAACGTTGGATAAGTATAAGGTTTACCCTCGTGCCCATGACAACCCATTTAAAGGTAAAACGATCCCCGAAGCTTGCATACCCCTTGTTTTTTACTATTAAAGTATGCTATAGATCACGAGCATTGATGGCGATTGGGATTTTTTATTCGGATGTTGAAACTCATCTTGGACATCTGTTATGACCTAGGCTACGCATAATATTCTCCCTCGCGGTCATGCCAACCTATTTTTAAGGCCAAACGAGTTCTGAAGAGTCTATACCCCTCATTTGACGATTATCATGTGATGTAGCTCACCAACATTCATGGCAATCGAGATTTCCAAGTTTGAAATTTGTTAAATTCGTCTTGTAAGTCACTTAGGTCCTTCGTTATGTAGAAGGTTTGCCTTCGCGGCCATCCAGGCCCATATTCAAAGTCAAACGAGCCCGGAAGTGCGCATACCGCGTGTTTTAAAGATTATTAGGTGCTATAGCTCATCAAATTTCGAGATTGGGATTTCCATGTTAGAAAATAATTAATTTTACATCTGTTAGAAACTTGTCTATGAAGACGGTTGTCCCTCACAGCTATGCTGTCCAATTTTCAATGTCAAACGAGGTCTGAAGCGTGCATACCCCCAATTTTCATGATTATCATGCACTATTGCTAACTAACTTTGATGGAGATCGTGTGTTTTGAGTTTGAAAATGATAAAATTCGTCCTGGACATCCGTTAGGAACTTGTCTATGAAGATGGTCGAGACGACTACCATCCCTTTCCAATGTGCATTTTTCGAACAAAGAAGACGACTATAGGATCAAATTCTCTTTGAAGACTTTTCAAAAGTTTTTAGCAAAAAAAGAAAAAACAATTCTTAGGTTAGACTTAGCGGCTATGCAGACCGATTTTCAAGGTAAAATAAGTCTAGGGAGCTCATACACCCCGTTTTGATGATAACCGTGTGCTATAGCTAACCATCTTTGATGGAAATCACGTTTTCTTAGTGGGAAAATGAAGAAGTTCATCCTGCACGTCCATTAGGATCTTGGCTATGCAGAAGGTTGGCCTTTGCGGCTATACCGGCCAATTTTTAAGTTCAAATCATCCCAAAGCGTGCATACTCCCCCTTTTAACGATTATAGTGTACCAAAGCTCACCAACTTTCATGGCAATCTTGATTTCCGTGTTGTAAAATGTTAAACTACGTCCTAGACATCTTTTAAGATCTTTCCTATGAAGATGGGTTGGGCTTGTAGGCTTGCCAACCCATTTTCGAGGTCAAACAAGCCCTGAAATGCGCATCCCCCTGTTTTGACAATTATCGTGTGCTATAGCACACCAACTTTGATGACGATAGAAATTTTTTTAGTTGGAAATTCTAAAAATTGTCCTGGTTTTCCTTTAGGACCAGTTCTAAGCATAAGGTTTGACCTCGCATCCAGGCCGACCCTTTTTAAAGGTTAAACAAATCCCAAAGCGTGCACGATCATGTTTTGATGATTATCATGTTCTATATCTCATAAACATTGATGGCGATCAGGATTTCTATGTTGTAAAATGACAAAATTCATCATTTACGTCCTTTAGGACATTGTCTAGGTAGAATGTTGGCCCTAGCAATAATGCCGGTCAATTTTCAAGGTCCAACGAGCCACGAAGCATGCATACCCCCGTTAATTATTATCGTGTGCTATAGATCACGAACATTGATGGCGATCAGGGTTTTTGACTTTGAAATTGAAAAAAATCATGTTGGATGTTTGTTAGGACCTTAGATATAAAGAGGGTTGGCCATCGTGGCCATGCCGACCCATTTTGAAGGTTAAAAGGGCCACAAGCATGCATACCCCCCATTTGATCATAA
Organism: Solanum habrochaites; assembly: GCA_027704765.1. NCBI lineage: Eukaryota > Viridiplantae > Streptophyta > Magnoliopsida > Solanales > Solanaceae > Solanum > Solanum habrochaites. The sequence continues at coordinate 24,521,511 of JAKWJA010002490.1, read as the reverse complement.
CCGTGTGCTATAGCTCACCAACTTCTATGGGAATCGAGATGTCGGAGCTAGTAAATTCTTAAATTCGACCTTGACCATCCATTAGGACCTTCGCTATGAAGATGGTTCCCCCTCACGTCCATGAACACCCATTTTAAATATTAAACAAGCCATTAAGCGCACATACTCCACGTTTTTATAATTATCATGTACTCTAGCTCACCAGCATTGATTGATTTGGAGATTAGTCAGTTGTAAAATTCCAAAATTTATCCTGGACATCCGTTAGGACATTGTCTATGTAGATGGTTGGCTCTTTCAGCCATTCTTTCCCATTTTTAAAGTCAAACTAGCCCTTAAGAGCAAATGCCCCACATTTTTCTATATATGTCTACTATAGCTAACAAACTTTGTTGGCGATCGGGATCTTTGAGTTTGAATATGTGAAAACTAATCCTTTAGATCTGTTACGACCTTCCCTAAGTAGATGGTTAGCCCTCGCAACCATGCTGGCCCATATTCAAGGTCAAACGAGCCCAAATTGGACATACTACCCGTTTTGATGATTATCATGCGATCTAGCTCACCAACATTAATGGCTATCGACATTTCAGAGTTAGAAAATACCAAAATTTCTCTAGTACGTTCGTAAGGACATTTTCTATGTAGATGGTTGGCTCTTGCGGTCATGGTGGGCCATTTTCAAGGTCAAACGATCCCTTAAGTGAGCATACCCCCCTTTTATTATGATTGTGTGATATAGCTTAGAAACTTTGTTCGGTATCTGCAATTCAAAGTGGAAAATGCAAAAAATCATCTTGGACGTTTGTTAGGACCTTGACTAAGCATATGGTTGGCCCTCGAGTCCGTGCTGGCTTATTTTCAATGTCATACGAGCCCCAAACTCTACATACCACCATTTTGATGATTATCCTGTGGTATAGCTCACGAATATTGATGCTGATCAGGATTTCCGAGTTTGAAAATGCCTACATTCATCTATGATGTGGGTTAGAACCTTGGCTAAGTAGAAGGTTGGCCCTCGTGGACATGCCAGCCCATTTAAAGGTAAAACGAGCACCAAAGATAGCAAACGCCTTATTTCTACGATTAAAGTATGCTACAGCTAACGAACATTGATGGATATTGCGATTTTTGATTTGAAAAATGTTGAAACGCATCTTGGACATCCGTTAGGACCTACGCTAGGTAGAAGATTTACCCTAGCGTCTATGCCAGCCTATTTTAAAGGTCAAACAAGCTCCGAAGCATCTATACCCCTCATTTGAAGAGTATCGTGTGCTATAGATCACCAACATTCATGGCGATCGAGATTTCCAAGCTTGAAAATTGTGAAATTCATTATGTATGTCAGTTAGGACCTTTGCTATGCAGAAGGATTGGCTTCGCGGACATGCAGGCCCATATTAAAGGTCAAACAAGCCCTGAAGCGCGCATACCACCTTTTTTGAAGATTATCATGTGCTATAGCTCAACAAATTTGGAGATTGGGATTTACGAGTAAGAAAATGGTTAAATTTTCCTTGTATATTTGTTAGCACCTTGGCTATAAAGACGGTTGTTCCTCGAGGCCCTGCTGGCAAATTTAAAAGGTAAAACGAGCCCTGAAACGTGTATACCCCCAAGTTTTATGATTATCGTGCTCTATTGCTTACTAACATTAATGGAGATCATGACTTTTGAGATGAAAAATGCTAAAATTCTTCCTGGACATCCATTAGGAACTTGTCTATGAAGATGGTTAGCCTTCGCGGCTATGCCAACCAATTTTCTAGGTAAAACGAGCCCAGAGAGCTCATTCCCCATGTATTGACAATAATCGTGTGCTATAAATCACCATCTTTAATGGATATCAAGATTATCGAGTTGGAAAATGATAAAATTCATCCTGCACGTCCGTAAGGATCTTGGCTATGCAGAAGGTTGGCCTATGCGTCTATGTCGTCCCATTTTTAAGTTCAAATAAGCCCCAAAGCGTGCAGACTCCCATTTTTAAAGATTATCCTGTACCATAGCTCACTTACTTTCATGGAGATATAGATTTCCAAGTTGGAAAATGTTGAAATTCATCCTACACATTTTTTAATTCCTTTCCTATGAAGATGGTTGGGTCTCGTAGGCTTGCTGAACCATTTTCGAGGTCAAATAAGCCCAAAAATGTGCATCCACCCGTCTTGACGATTATCGTGTGATATAGCACACCAACTTTGATAGCAATCAAAATTTCCTAGTTGAAAAATTCTAAAATTGTCCTAGTTTTCCTTTAGAAGCTGCTCTAAGCATAAGGTTTTACCACGCATCCATGCCAACCCTTTTTCAAGGTTAAACGAGTACCGAAGCGTATACCCCCATTTTGATGATTATCATGTGCTATAGCTAACTAACTTTGCTGGAAATCGGTATTTCTATAAAGGAAAAGGCCAAAATTCATCATTTATGTTTTTTAAAACCTTTTCTATGTAGACGGTTTGCCCTAGCTATAAAGCCGGTCTATTTTCAAGGTCCAACGAGCCCAGAAGATCGCATAGCCCCCGTTTAATGATTATCATGTGCTATAGCTCACGAACATTGATGTTGATCAGGATTTTTGACTTTGAAAATGCTAAAATTCATGGTGGATGTATTTTAGGAGCTTAGATATGAATATGGTTGGCCATCATGGCCATGCCGATCAATTTTCAAGGTCAAAAGAGCCCCAAGAATGCATACCCCCGTGTTCTATAGCTCACCAACTTCGATGGGGATCAAGATATCAGAGATGGTGAATTCTTAAATTCATCCTTGACCGTCCATTAGGACTTTGTCTATGAATATGGTTCCCCCTCACATCCATGAAGACCCATTTTTTCAAGGTTAGAAAACTCATTAAGCGCACATACTCCCCGTTTTGACAGTTATCATATGCTCTAGCTCACCAACATTGATGGCTTCTGAGATTTCTAAGTTGAAAAATGCTAAAACTTTCCTAAACATCATTTGGGACATTGTCTATGCAGATGGTTGGCTCTTACGGCCATTTTGGCCCATTTTTGAGGTCAAACTAGCCTTTAAGAGCGCATACCTCCTATTTTTTAAGATAATGTCTTATATAGATGATAAACTTTTTTGGCGATCAGGATCTTCGAGTTAGAAAATGTGAAAACTACTCTTGGACATCAATAAAGACGTTGTCTAAGCAGATGGTTGGCCCTCGCAGACATGCTGATGCATTTTCAAGGTCAAACGAGCCTCGAACTATACATACACCCATTTTGACGATTATCGTGTGCTATAGCTCACGAAAATTGATGGAGAACGGGATTTTGAGTTGGAAAGTTTTTGAACTCTTCTTGGAAGTGCACTAGGACTTTGTCTAAGTAGAATTTTTTTCCTCGTGGCCATGGAATATCATGATCAAACAAGCTACGAAGATCGCATACCCTTTTTTTTATGATTCTAATGTGCTATAGCTCAGTAACGTTTATGGGGATTGGGATTCTTGTTGTGGAAAATTCTGAAATGCATCCTGGACGTCTGATAGAACCTTCACTAAGTAGAAGGTTTTCCCTCACAACTATGCTAGACTATTTCAAAGGCCAAACGATCCCTGCAGCGCGCATACTCCGCATTTTGATGATTATCGTGTGCTATAGCTCACCAACTTTGATAGAAATTGGTATTTATGAGTTTCAAATGTTGAAATTCATCCTTCACGTCCTTTAGGATCTTTGATATACATAAGGTTGGCCCTTGTGGCCATTCTGGTTAATTTTAAAGGTCAAACAAGCCCCGAAGCATGCTTTCCCATCATTTGACAATTATCGTGTGGTATCGTTCACCAACAATGATGGATATCGATATTTCAACTTTGGAAAATCATGAATTTTGTCTTGTAAATTAATTAGGTCCTTGAATGTGAAGACGGTTTTCCTTCGCAGCCATGCGAGCCCATATACATTGTCAAACGAGCCTTGAAGCGCGCATACCCCCTATTATTAAGATTATCGTGTTCTATAGCTAATAAAATATTGTGACAATCAAGATTTATGAGTTGGAAAATACTGAAATTTGTCCTGCACGTACGTTAGGACCTTTTATCTGAAGAGGGTTTGACCTCGCGGCCGTGCCAACAAATTTTAAAGGTCAAATGAGCCCTAAATTTCTTATAACCCTCATTTTGATGATAATCATGTGCTATAGATCCCCAAATTTTATTGAGATCGTGATTTCTGAGTTTGAAAATTGAAAAATTCATCCTGACCGTCTATTAGTACCTTGTCGATAAAGAAGGTTAGCACTCGCGTTCATGCCAGCCCATTTTCAAGGTCAAACGAGTCTTAGAGAGCTCATACCCCTATTTTGCCTTTTATTATGTGTTATAGCTCACCATCTTTGATGGCAATCAATATTTCCTTGTTCGAAAAATGCCGAAATTTGTCCTGTACGCCCATTAGGACCATTGCTATGTAGAAGGTTGGCCTTTGTGGATTTTCTGACCCATTTTCAACGTCAAACCTACCCCAAAGCGCGCATACCCCCCTTTTGAAGATAATCGTGTTCCATAGCCCACTAATAATGATGGCAATCCGGATTTATGAGTTAGAAAATGCCAATAATTGTCTTGCGTGTTTGTTTAGACCTTGGCTATGCAAACTCTTGGCTCTCGTAACCATCCCTTCTTATTTTCAAGGTCAAACGAGCTCTGAAGCGTGTGTACCCCTTTTTTTGATGATTATCGTATGTAATAACTCACAAACATGTATGGTGATCATCTTTTCTAAGTTGGAAAATTTCTAAATTCATCCGAGACATCTTTTAGGACCTTTCTTATGCATAAAATTTTTCCTCGAGCCATGCAAGACAATTTTAAAGTTCAAACGATCCCCAAAGCACGCATACCCCTCATTTTGATGATTATCGTGTTCTCTAACTCACATAATTTGATGGAGATCGTCATTGTTGGGTTGGCAAATGCCGAAATTCTTCCTAAAAGTCCATTAAGACCTTATCTATGAAGACAATTGGCCCTCACAGACATGCCGGCCCATTTTATAGGTTAAATGAGCCTCAGAGAGCTCATACCCCCATATTTACGATTACCGTGTGCTATAGCTCACAATCTTTAATGGCAATCGAGATTTCCATAATAAAAAATGCCAAAATTCATCCAAGACGTCCTTTTTAATCTTGGGTTTACAAAAGGTTGGCCCTCGCTGCCATGTCGGCCGATTTTCAATGTCCAACAAGCCCTGAAGCATGCATACCCTTATTTTTATAATTATCGTGTTCTTCAGCTCACCAACATTGATAGATCGGGATGTCCAAGTTGGAAAATGTCAAAATTCATCCTAGATGTCCGTTAGGTACATTGTATGCAGATGGTTGGCCTTCACGGCCACGACAGTCCATTTTCAAGGTCAAACAACTTCTGAAGTATTCATACCCCCTGTTTTTACAATAATCGCCTTCTATAGCACACCATCTTGGATGGCACTTCGAATTTATGAGTTGAAAAATGCTAAAATTCATCATGGACGTCCGTTATGATTGTAGCTATTCATAAGGTTTTCCCTGTGGCAATGCTCTCCAATTTAAAGGTCAAACGAGCCCCGAAGCACCCGTACCCCTCATTTTTACAATTATCGTGTGCTATAGCTCACCAATTTTGATTGCAATCATGTTTACTGAATAGCAAAATGTCGAAATTTTTCATAGACGTCCGTTACGACCTTTCTCTAAGTAGACGGTTAATCCACACGGCCATGACCGACCAATTTCAAAGTCATGAGTCCTAAAGCGCGCAAACCCCTATTTTTACAATTATTGTATGTTATAGCTCACGAACATTGAAGGTGATCAGGTCTTCGGAGCTGGAAAATGCAGAAATTCGTCCTTATCATCCATTAGGACCTTGGCTAAGTATAAGGTTGGGCCCCGTTTCCATGCCGGCCCATTTTTAAAGGAAAAATAAACCCCGAAGCATTCATATCCCCTGTCGTGACAATAATCGTGTTCTATAGATGACCAACTTTGATGGCAATAAGGATTTCCAAGGTCAAAACATGCCTAAATTTGTCCTGCACGTCTATTAGGACCTTTGCTATGCAGAAGGTTGGCCTTTGTCGCTATTCCGAGCCATTTTCAAGGCCAAATCAGCCCAAAAGCGTGCATACCCCCCTTTGAATATAATCGTGTGCCATAGCTCACCAACATTAATAGCAATCAGGATTTAAGATTTACAAAATGTCAAAAAATTTTCTTATGTGTTTGTTTAGACCTTGGCTATGCAAACGATTAGATCTCGTAACCATCCCTTCCTATTTTCAAGGTCAAACGAGCCTTGAAGCGCGTGTACCCCCTATTTTGATTATAATCATGTGTTATAACTCACTAACTTTGATGGTCATCATCTTTTCCAAGTTGGAAAATACCTAAATTAATCCAAAACACGTGTCAGGACCTTTCCTATGCATACAGTAGTCCCTCGTGGCCATGCCAACCAATTTTCAATGTCAAACAAGCCACGAAGCATGCATACCCCTTGTTTGTATTATTATCGTACGCTGTAGCTCAACAACATTGATGGAGATCGTCATTACTGAATTGGAAAAGCCAAAATTCATCCTAGACGTCCATCAGAACATTATATATGAAGACAATTAGCCCTCGCGGCCATGCCGGCCCATTTAAAGGTCAAATGAGCCACAAATGGCTCATACCCCCCATTTTTAAGATTATCATCTATTGTAGCTCACAATCTTTAATGGAAATCGATATTTCAGTAATGGAAAATGCCAAAATTCATCCATGACATCCTTTCAAACCTTGGGTATACAAATGGTTGGCCCTCGCAGCCATGTCGGTGGAATTTAAAGGTTAAAGGTGCCCCGGAGCATGCATACCCTTATTTTGATGATTATCGTGTTGTATGGCTCACCAACATTGATGGATATTGGGATTTCCGAGTTGGAAAATGTCGAAATTCTTCCTATATGTTTGTTAGGTCCATGTCTATGAATTTGGTTTGCCTTCACTGTCACGACAATCCATTTTCAAGGTCAAACAACTTCTGAAGCGTTCATACCCCCTGTTTTGACAATAATCGTTTGCTATAACACACAATCTTGGATGGCACTAGGAATTTCTGAGTTGAAAAATGCTGAAATGCATCATCGACGTTCGTTATGGTTTTAGAAATTCAGAATGTTTTCCCTCTTGAAATTCCCTCCAATTCTCAAGGTCAACCGAGCCCTGAAGCATGCATACCTCTCGTTTTGACAATTATCGTGTACTATAGCTCACAAACTTTGATTGCGATCAGGTTTTCTGAGTTGGAAAAAGTCAAAATTCATCAAGGATGTCCGTAAGGACCTTATCTAAGTAGACGATTAATCCTCGCGGCCATGACAGACCATCTAAAAGTCAAACGAGTCCTGAAAGGCGCATACACCCTATTTTTACGATTATTGTGTGATATAGCTCACGAACTATGAAGGCGAGAAGGATTTTTAAGGTGGAAAATGTCAACATTTATCCTTATCATCCATTAAAACCTTGGATAAGTATAAGGTTGGGTCTCGTGGCCATGCCGACCCATTTTAAATGTCAAATGGACCCCGAAACGTTCATGCCCCCTATTGTGACTATAATCGTGTTCTATAGTCCACTAACTTCGATGGCAATCAGGATTTTCATGTTTGAAAAATGCCAACATTTGTCTTGTACGTCCGTTATGACCTTTGCAATGCAGAATATTGGCCTTCGTGGCTGTTCTGACCCATTATCAAGGTCAAATCAGCCCCAAAAGCGCATACCCCCATTTTGACTATTATAGTGTGCCATAGCTCACAAACATTGATGGCAATAAGGATTTAGGAGTTAGAAATGTCAAAATTTGTCTTGAGTGTTTGTTTAAACCTTTTCTATACCGATTGTTGGCTTTCGTAACCATCCTTTCCTATTTTCAAGGTCAAAGGTGTCCTGAAGCGCGTGTACCCCCCATTTTGATGATTATCATGTGTTATAACACACAAAATTTGATGGTGATCATATTTTCCAAGTTTTAAAATGCCTAAATTTATCCAAGACAACTCTTAGGACCTATATTATGCATATAGTTGCCCCTCGCGTCCATGCCGGCCAATTTTCAAGGTCAAACGAGCCACCAAGCGCGTATACCCCTTATTTTGATGATTATCGTGCTCTCTAGCTCACCTACTTTGATGGAGATCGTAATTTCTGAGTTGGCAAATGCAAAAATTTTTCCTAGACGTCCATTAGGACCTTAGCTATGATTAGAATTGGCCCTCGCAGCCATGCCGACCCATTTTCAAGGTCAAATAAGCCTCAGAGATCTCATACCCCCAATTTTTACGATTATCATGTGCTATAGCTTACAATCTTTAACGGATATCGAGATTTCTATAGTGGAAAATGCCAAAATTCCTCCATGACGACCTTTCAAACCTTGGGTATACAGAAGGTTGACTCTAACAGCCATGCCGGCCGATTTTCAAGGTCAAACGAGTCATGATGCATACATACCCTTATTCTGTGGCTCACCAACTTTGATGGAGATCGATATTTCCAGGTTGGAAAATATTAAAATTATTCCCTGACATTCGTTCGGTTCATGGCTATGCAGACGGTTAGCCTTCGTGGCCACGATTTTTCAATTTCAAGGACAAACAACTTCTGAAGCGTTCATACCCCCTATTTTGACAATAATTGTCTGCTATAACACCCCATCTTTGATGGCACTAGGAATTTCTGAGTTAAAAAATAACCAAATTCATCATGGACATCCGTAAGACCTTGGCTATGCAGAAGGTTATCCCTCGTGGCAATACAAGGATATTTTAAAGGTCAAACGAGCCCCTAAGTACGCATACCCCTAATTTTGAAGATTATCATATCCTATAGCTCACCAACTTTGATGGTGATCAGGATTTCCGAGTTGGAAAATATTTAAATTCAAGCTGGATGTCCTTAAGGAACTTGGATAAGTGGATTGTTATCCATTGTCTCCATGCCGTTCCATTTTTTAGGTGAAAAAATCTATGAAGCGCGCAGACCCCCTGTTTTAACAATTATCATGTGCCATGCTCACAAAATTTTATGGCAATCGAGATTGAGAAGTTCGAAAATGCCTAAATATGACCTGGACTTCTGATAGGACCTTGTATAAATAGAAGGATGATCCTCGCTTCCATGCCGGGTTAATTTAAAGGTCAAACGAGCCTTGAAACACGCATAACCCAATTTTTACAATTATCGTGTCTTATAGATCAAGAACATTGATGTAGATTGCGATTTCTAAGCTGGAAAATACCGAAATTCATCTTGAATGTCAGTTAGGACCTTGGCTATGCAGAAGGTTGGACCTCGCGCAATGACGAATGATTTTAAAGATTAAATGATCTAGAAAAGAGCATACCCCATGTTTTATTGATTATCATGTGCTATTGCTCATAACTTTGATGGCGTTTGGGATTCCCAATTAAGAAAATGCTATTATTTGTCCTGGACGTCCTTTAGGACCTTGGCATATGAAAAAGGTTCTCCCTGTTACCATGACGGTCAAGTTTAAAAGTCAAATGAGCCTAAAAATGTGTATACTCCCATTTTGATGAATATTGTATGCTATAGCTCACCAACTTTGACGGCGATCGAGATTTTTGAGTTAGAAAATTTCAAAATTTGTCCTATATGTCCATTAGTACCTTGGTTATGCAAACAATTGTCCATAATAGTCGTGTTGGCCCATTTTCAACATCATACAAGCCATGAAGTGCGCATATCCATCATTTTGATGATTATAGTGTGTTATACATCCCCAACTGTGATAGCAATTGGCATTTCTGTGTTGGAAAATGCGTAAATTTATCCTAGACATCTCTTAGGACCTTCGATATCCATACGGTTAACCCTCATCTCCATGCTGGCCCATTTTCAAGTTCATACAATCCCCGTAGCGCGCATACCCCCCCCCTTTTATGATTATCCTGTTCTATAGCTCACGTACTTTAATGGAAATTGGGATTTCGACAATGGAAATTGCAAAAATTCGTCTTGGATGTCATTTAGGACCTTAGCTATGCAGACGGTTGGCCTTTCTGTCCATGCTATCCCATTTTGAAGGTCAAATAATACTAGAAGCGCACAAATGTCGAGTTTTAATAAATATCGTGTGTTATAGCGCAATAACTTTAAAGGCGATCAGTATTACCGAGTTGGAAGATGTAAAAATTTTTCTTGTACGTCCTTACGGACCTAGGCAATTTATACAATTGTCCCTCACGTCCATGCTTACCCATTTTCAAGTTCAAACGAGTGTTGAAGCACGCATACCCCACGTTTTGATATTTTCATGTACTATATTTAAAAAAATATTGGTGGTGATTAGGAGTTGGAATATGCTTAAATTCGTCCTTGACATTTGTTACGACGTTGTCTATGCAGATGATTGTCCCCCTCCGCCATGGCGATCTATTTTTAAAGTGAAATGATCCCCGAAGCATGCATACCCGCGTTAATACGATTATAGTGTGCTATAGCTCATGATCTTTGATAGAGATCAGTATTTCTCTGAAGGAAAATGTTGAAATTCATCCTTGATATCCATTAGGATTGTGGCTAAGTAGATGGTTAGCACTTCCAGCAATGCCAGGCAATTTTTTAGGTCAAATGAGCCATAAAGAGTGTATACTACTCGTTTTGACGATTATGGTGTGCTATATCTCATAACCTTTGATGGAGGTAAAAATTTCTGAGCTGGAAAAAACTGAAATCCATCTTCGACGTCAATTAGTATCTTCGTAATTCAAAAAGTTGTCTCTCGCAGCCATGCCGACCCATTTTAAAGGTTAAAAGAGCCTCTAAGTGTGCATACTCCCCCTTTCGATGATTATCCCATGCTATAGCTCACCAAATTTCCCACTTGGAAAATGCAAAAATTCATTCTGAACGTCTGTTTAGAACATGGATTTCAAAATGTTTTACCCTCGCAACCATGATAGCCCATTTTCAAGATCAAACGAGCCACGAAGTGATTATACCCCTTTTTTTACAATTATCATGTGCCATAGCTGACAAACATTGATGGAAATTGGGATTTCGAAGTTGGAAAATGCAAAAGTATGTCCAGGATATCTATTAGCTCATTTTCTAAGTAGATGGTTTGCCCTCATGGTCATACATGCCAATTTTATTGGTCAAACGATCCCCGAAGCACGCATACCCCAATTTTTACTATTATCGTGTGCTATAGCTCACGGACATTTATGGTGATTAGAATTTTAGTGTTGGAAAATGTCAAAATTCATCCAGGACTTCTGTTTTGACCTTCTCACGGCAATCAAATTTTATTTTAAGGTCAAACGAGTCCCGAAAAGACCATACCCCCTGCTTTGACAATTATAGTATGCTTTAGGTCACCAACTTGGATGGAGATTAGGATTTCTGAGTTGGAAATTTCTAAGGTCATCCTAGAAGTCCATTAGGACCTTTGCTATGCATACGATTGGCCCTCGCAGCCATGTCGGACCATTTTAAAGGTCAAACAAGCTACGAAGCATTTTTACAATAATAGTGTGCTATACCTTACTAACTTTGATGGAGATCAGTATTTCCGAGTTGGAAGAGGCTGAAATTCATTTTGGATGTTCGTTAGGATGTTAACAATGCATATATTACCCTCGCTGCAATGCCTGCCAATTTTCAAAGACAAACGTGCACCAAAGAGCATATACCCCTCGTTTGGACGATTATCATTTGATATAGCTCACCAACTTTGATGGCGATCGGGATTTCAAAGTTAAAAAATGTCGATATTCATTCTGGACGTCCATTAGAACTTTCGATATGTAGAGGATTAGCCCTCTCCGCCATGCTGGTCAATTTAGAAGGGAAAATGAGCTATGATGATTATCGTGTGCTATAGCGCACCAACTATGATGGCGATAGTGATTTCGCAGTTGGAAAATTCCAAAATTCATCTTGGATGTCCGATAAGACCTTGTCTATGCAGATGGTTCTCCCTAGTAGCAATGTCGGTCTATTTTCAAGGTCAGTCGAATCCCTAATTGCATACCCCTTGTGTTGATAATTATCATCCTATGCTATAGTTCACCAACTTTAATGGATATCATGATATCCGAGTTGGAAAATGCCTAAATATGTCCTTGACGCCCGTTAGGAACATCACTTTTAAGATCCTCGCGGCTATGCCAGCCCATTTTCATGGTCAAACAGGCCCTAAAGCGTGCATACCACCCGTTTTTATAACTATCTTGTGTTATAGCTCACGAATTTTGATGGAGATTGGGATTCCCAAGTTGGAAAATGTTGAAAATTATCCTTTACATCCGTTAAGACCTTAACAATGCAGAAAATTGGCCTTCGCAACCATGCCAGACCATTTTCAAGGTCAAACAAGTACCGAAGCATGCATACCCCGCATTTTTATGATTATTGTGTGCTATAGCTCACGAACATTCATGGCAAACAAAAATTCCATTTTAGGAAATGTCAAAATTCATATTGGACGTCTGTTTGGACCTTGGTTTTTTAAAAATTGCCCTCGAAGCTATGTAAGTCTATTTTCTAAGTCAATCCAGCCACTAAGATCCCATACCACCCCCACCCCCGCTTTGAAAATAATAGTGTTATTTTGCTATCCATCTTTGATGGCGATCATGATTTTCGACATTGAATATGAAAAAGTCATCATAGACGTCCGTTAGGACCTTTTCTTTGCATTTATATTGCCCCTCGCGTCTATGCCGACCCATTTTCAACGTCAAACGATCTCCGAAGAGTTCATACCCCCCCCCATTTTGACAACAATGTGTTCGATTGCTCACCAAATTTGATGGAGACCGGGATTTCCAATTTGGAAATAGCTGAAATTCATCTTGGATGTCCTTTAGGACCTTTGAAATAAATACAGTTAGACCTCACGGCCATGCCAGACCATTGTCAAGGTCAAATAATATCCAAAGAGCGTATACGCCTTGTTCTGACGATTATCGTGTGCTATAGCTCACCACTTTAATAGCGATCGGGAATTCTGAGTTGAAAATTTCTGAAATTCATCCTGGACGTCTGTAGAGACTTTTATATGTATACGGTTCTCCCTAACCGCCATGCCAATACTTTTTAAAGTGAAAATGAGCTTCATAGCGTTTATACCTCTCGTTTTGATTATTATTGTGTGCTATTGCTCACCAACTTTGATGTGATAGTAATTTCCGAGTTGGAAAATTCAATAATTCATCTAGGACATCCGTTAGGACCTTGTCTATGAATACAGTTTTCCCTCATAGCCATGTTGATCCATTTTAAAGGTGAAACTAGCTACGAACTACGCATACCCCTCGTTTTGACGATTATCATGTTCTATAGCTCACCAACTTTTGTTGCAATAGTTATTTCTGTGTTGGAAATTGCTTGAATTTTTTCAGGATGTTTGTTAGGAACTTTCTTTGTAGATTATTTTCCCTCGTAGATGTGCCGGACCATTTTCAAGGTCAAACAATCCAAGAAGCACGCATACACCCTGAATTGATGAGTATCGTGTACTAAACCTCACAAAAGTTGATGTTTATCGGAATTTTTGGGTTTGAAAATGCTTAACTTTGTCCTCGAAGTCCATTAGGGCCTTGTCTATGCGGACGGTATGTCCTCGCCACCATGCCATCCCATTTTCAAGGTCAAACTAGCCACGAAGCATGTAAACCGCTTGTTTTGACAATTCTTTTTTCCAATAGCTATATAAATTCTATGGATATCGAGATTTCTAAGTTGGAAAATGCCTTAATTCATCCTGGACGTCTGTTAGAACCTTGACTATGTATAACATTGAATCTCGCGGCCATGGTGGCAAATTTTAATTGAGACATTGGAGATCGGGATTACCAAGTTGGAAAAAGTTGAATTTCGTCTTGTATGTCAATTGAGACATTGGAAATGCAGAAAGTTGGCCCTCGCGGTCATGCCGTCCAATTTTCAAGGTCAAACATGCCCTGAAGCACGCATAACCCCTATTTTTATGATTATTGTGTCTTATAGTTCACAAACTTTCATGGCGATCCAAATTTTGGAGTTGGAATATGTTTAAATTCATACTGGACGTAGGTTAGGACCTTTGATATAAACAAAATTATCCCTCGCGTTCATGCCCTTTCATTTTCTAGGTCAAACAAGCCCCAAAGCACCCTTACCGCCCACTTTGACGATTATCATGTGATTTAGCTAACAAACTTCGATGGAGATCGGGTTCCCTGTGTTGGAAAATGCTAAAAGTCATCCTAGACGACCGTTAGGACCTTCGCTATGCATACGTGTCACATCCTGAAACCACACCTTAAAAGTTAGGCTACAATCTCGGATTGTAACTGGCGTACTCGACCTCTCGTAGGTCTTATAAAATCCCTTTCATGTCATTCATCATATAAACATAGTTAAAAGTAGTGCAGAATTAAAACTTTTTTCACAAAACATAACTTAGTCGTCAAAATAACATTCATATGGAAGTAATAGGAAATACAAACTCTTAATATCATCAACTTAAGACAGAAGAAGACTTGGGACACGGCCATACTTCAAAATACGAATATAGAGGTACATAGTCTATTAAAATACTTAAAAAGAAAACATAAATGACATATACACCCTCGAGTCAAATGAGGACATACTTCATAAATGACTAAGTATGGATTTATGCATAAAAATCATAAAAATGGAATTTTATTGGAAATATGGGTATTTTCATTTAAAAATTATATTATAATAATAATAAAAACATTTATAAACTTAGAATCACATAAGATAACATCAAACCAAAAATCATATTTTTGAAGCCACTTAACAACGACCTCAACTCACTGTTACAATAAAAATCTTCACAAAGAGAGACCGCCCATAAACCCACTGTAGATGTGCCTAAACAACCCTTAAGATTACTTATAATGAGTCACACACACACTTACAAGGTAAGATGCTTCTACCAAAGGTGACTCTAAGTCTCACTTGAGTGTGTTGTGAAACGACCGATCATACAATCCCTTACACACAAACTTAAAAGATTCTATAGACTCCCTAAAATAGAATCATTCTCTCTTATCACACCAATACATAGATGATATGATATTCTCCATCCAAAGGTTGTCAAAAGACATATTGAAGCAAATCAAGAAGATAACGTCCCTAGTGACCTCTTCAAGATTACCTAAATAGTCCTTTATAATACCTAAGGCTTATATCATTTCCACAACATCAAACATTTTCCCTAACTATAGTCATCCTCAAAACTTCCAAAGATAAGACATGAATAGATCATCTCTTATACCCTCTTCACACTTTAACTACGGAATCCTTAAGTCACTCTAGATTAGGTACTTATTCATTTATATACCTCTTAACATAAGTCATTATTTCATTAAGACTCATACATAACATAAAGGACATTCAAATAATGGTCTTTGACAAGACCTAGGAACTCCAAATAACATCTTCAAAGTCTAGACAACATCCCATACCACCACGTTAATCTCATTAGCTTCTTTAATGCTAATAAGTATTCCATATGATGCGAATAGCCAATAACTGACATAGACCATGATAGCAAGACATGAAATCTGGAGTTCTCAACTACTCCGATGAGGTTGTTTTACTTTGAAGCGTAGAATTTCGACACATCCCATGTAGGCACATGGTTATAGAATATGAAGGTAATAGAATGTTATCTAGTATCATGCTTAACTAGAACTACTTTCCCTTACCATACTCACTCGGTGCTAGCCTTCTTTCTCATAGATTGATTCAAACATTAGATTCACATAAAAGGGTTCAAGAACAAGTTCATAACCCAATAACATTTACCCTACCAATGAAGGTTAACTAGGGCTACCTTACAATGGCAACAAGAAGCTCATTATAACTTTCGTAACGATTAGTATGATGTCATTCCAGAAAATTAACCGTAATTTTATCATTCCTTTACTATGAAGGATACCATTGCGGCTTACAACTTCAACAATATCATCATTATCACTAAGTCAAGGTTTTCACATACAAGACTCTCTTAAGTTCATTAATGTAACATGTCATTCATACATTCAAGACCAAGAGTTCTACCACTCTAAATTAAGACATCACTTATTTATCATCATATATACATAAAGCAAGAGACACAACTCAACCAAGACCAGACAACAAATAATTCACTTTTTACCTATAATGCAAGTCATTCTAGAAGAACCTACAAACAACCCTAACTTCTTCAAGTAATATTATATTCTGTCATAAAATCATCAATGTAATCAACATAGACTCATATAGCCAAGTATGAATAACCAAGACTCAACTCCAACACTACACACATTATATCAAAGGCCTAGTCTAACATGGTCTCCTAAGACAACATGAATAGATGAATACATATATGACTCCACGTGTAGATAGATATTTTCATGCTTCAAATAATCAAACTACAGAAGTAGTCATATTACTTCAAGTAGTTGTCAACAAGTCTAAAATCATCGTAATTCAGAAAGTAACTCCTACAAGGCCACATCAAATACAAATAAAGCACATAACATCGCCACCATAAGTGTACCATACCAATCATAATAGAGTCAAAGTATAAATAGCATATGCTTAAAGGAAATAGCGCAGCATACCCCCACCTCTTCCTCAACACTTCAATCTAAAGTCAAATTACATAATTCTATAACACAAGACCCTTACCCAAGGCCATAACTAATAATTAAACATAAGAACTACAGTAATGAATGAGCTAGGTCAAATCAATGTAAATTGATCACTATAACACAACCTAGATATTAATTTACTACAATTATTACATTAATAAATCGTCCACATAAATTTACATAAGAAAACATCAATATTAGATCAATATCAAATATCCCAAAAGCTACACAAAAAATAGTGTTCATACAATTCATGGGTTCATAGGTAATTTAGGTTAATATAATCAATACATTCAGTGAAATAATTATTCAATGTTTAGAAATAATTAATGGAAAAACCCACGCATGGTACAATCATTAAATTGGACAATTCAACTTTAGAACTTTGAAAACATCTTGAGAATTAGGGCTCCTTCATGAAAAGAGTTTCAAGGATCAATATACACAACTCAAGGATGATAATTCTTCACTTTAATTATGAATTTGCACACAAAACACCACACCAAGTTGTTTCTTCAATTTGGACTTCAATGTAGACTCTGAGATTTCTTAAGGGATTTTGGGGATTTGATTTGGAATAATTAAATATTCGAAGTGTTAAACACTTATAGACACATTTAAAATACACAATATACTCCTTAGGAACCCCTAAAGTGTATTTTTTGAAGTAGGGTGAATTTACAAATTCACCTCTAGCGTGGCAGTGAAACTTCAGGCAGCGACATGACGATCGACGATGGACAATCTACGGTCTGTAAGACCACAAACAATCCATCATGTCCCTCCGTTTATTGGGTCAGCAAGTTGCCAAGGTTCCTCATCCTTCCCCCGGACTAAGTCTTAGACTATGAAATCATTGACGCCCCATCCTTTGACGAACGGACCGTTCATTGGTCCATGGACATGGACAATGAACTTTCCATCGATGAACTGCCCATCGACAAGACGTAGGTCCACTTACGGGCCGTCCTGTCCTTACTCTATTGGTTCACTGACTTTGAAAAGGTATATTAGACACCCATTATAAATACCTACCCACGACCATCACCAATTAACTATAGACCACGCCACTGGCTGTCGATTGGCTTCCGTAGGTGAGGCGGACTTGGACAATCTTGGCAACTAACTTAGGTTCTTCCTCAAGGACCCTTGGATTGTCTTTAGGGATAATTTCATTGAACTTTGCAACCCAAACATGATACTCTATGAGTTTAACACCTTTCACATAAATTTCATCAAAAACCAACACGTTAAACTCATCGAAACATGCCTAGACACACAAGGTAATTTCAAGGCACATATTTCAAACTTCATGGACGTTCTTGGACGTTTGACCTCCAAACTCCATGAAATTCAACACGCTGCATATACATGCTATGATAACTCATTTATAGACCTTACAAACTAATTAATCACAAAATATCACATAAAACAACCTATGAGGCACAAAGGTGACATAGTCGTCGAACTTCTTGGTCGTCCCTTGATGTTTGACTTTCAATACACCCAATACTTTAGATACTTCCTCTATAGTATATATTAGACCTATTTAGGACCTTATACCATCAATACCAACATGTTTTTCTCTATTTCACCTAAGTCATTTTCGGGGCCTTACAATCTCCCCCATTTGGACAACATTCGTCCTCGAATGACACTTGTCACTCTTTGAGCACTTGCAAGAGTAGAATTCTACTAGAATCTAATAATAAAACCATACAAAACATAACCCAGAATAAAACATCAATTTAATATAGTCAAGATATTTACAACATAACAAGAAACTAGAAGACAATTCTATAACTCTCTATGCTACAAAACTCACATTCTTCATTCCAAATAGTATAAAAAAACTTATTTTATAATCAATATCATACCTATATACATCAGTTCTAACCATATTACAACAATTTTATACCAAAGAATCAAATTGTAAATTTTCCATAATTTTTTCAGTGAAAACTATTCATGCATATAGTGATTTTTTGGAAAAATTTCAAAATTTCAATTTTTAAGCAATTTATGATATAAACATGCTAATATGAAAAGTAATATCATATAAACATATATTACAATATAATTCTTCATCAAATGCACAATGTTCAAGCAGTCAATAAAATTCAATTTCAACAAAAATCCTAAACATCATGCACATGCAACATACTTATAGACTATTCTATTCTATCTACTAACCATAATCCCCCACATAGAAGGAACTCATATTACAATAACATAAAGAGAACTTACCAACATCATAATCACTCTCATCCGACTTCTCCACTCTACACCAGAGTGCATAGAAATGCCTCGTTGTTTTAGATCATCCTTTTGAACACTAGGAGAAACTTGCTTACCCTTTATTCCTCTAGAAGAAATCATAGGACAATTTCTCCTCTTGTGTCCTTCCTTACCAAAACCAAAGCAACTACTGCTACCCATTAAACACTAACCAAAATATTTCTTGCCACATTTGGCACAAGTAGGTTTGACCTTTTGAGAGACACCTCCTTTCTCAAATTTCACCTTAGCACTCTTAGGTTCTTCTTGAGTTTGAGCCGTTTTATTATACCTAGTTTTCTAGTGATCATTAGCACCACTCCTTCTAAAACTTCTATCCATCCTCCTAAGTTTAGACTCTTTAATGAATTGTGCATACACCATGAGTCTAGCTAGGGTCATATCATCAAGCAACATCGGGGTACGACATTCCTCCATCAATAATTTGGCTACCCCTATCACAAAATGACTCATTTCATCTATTAGATTAGACACAAGAGAAGGGGCATACCTAGAAAAAGTTTAGAATTTGAAAGAGTACTCCTCAACACTGATATCGCCTTGTTTGAGATTGATAAACCCCTCCACCTTAGCTTCTCTCCTCTCTCGTGGAAAGTCATTACCAACAAAAGCTTCCTTGAATTCTTCCCACTCAATAGGACCCGATTCTTCTGGTCTATTTTCCTTCAATTGAGTGTACCATATTTGAGAAACATCCCTCAATTGATACGAAGCCCACTCTGCCTTCTCCCTAGATGTAACCCCCAAAACACTTAACAACTTATACACCCGATCAATAAACTCTTGTGGATCCTCCCCCACTTTTGATCAAAGAAATATAGGAGGATTAATCCTCACAAAGTCTCTCAACCTAGTTGATATAGTGCTCACCATAACCCTAGGCATCATACTAAAATTAGCCTGCATAGTCACAGTTCGGGCACTACAAATAAAGTTTGTCTAATCTCCCTATTAGACATCTCTGGAACCTTAATACCTCCTTCCATATTAGGAACAGGATCACCTTGGGGACGCACTTGGGTACCTTGGAATCATTACCCACCTTCACGAACTTGATCAACTTGAGGATGAACCTCCTCATTTATCCTCTCCTCTTAAAAACTTCTACATGTTATCCTTATAGTATTCATATCCTAAAAACACAAGTAAATACATTAAGAAGGATACTCATACAATTTACTCTACCACACGACAAAGGAGTTGAAAAGAAGGGCAACTTTATCGTGCTATAGACTCTCGACCATAGATGTGTCGTGACTCAAACCATGGTCAAGAGTATACTAGAGATGATGTGATGACACTTTTCGATTCATAATACTACTTTTACAAACCTATGCTCTGACACCCAACTTGTCACATCCCAAACCACACCCTAGAGTTTAGGGTACAATCTGGGATTGTAACTAGTATACTCGATCTTTTGAAGGTCTTATATAAGCCCTTTCATATTATACATCACACACACACACACACACACACATATATATATATATATATATATATATATATTGAAAAATAGTGCGGAATTAAAAGTTTTCACAAAACATATAATAGTCTTCAAAAATATCTTTCATATAAAAGTAATCGGAATTACTAAGTCTCAATATCATCATCTTTAGACACAGGAATACTTGGGACACGCCTTCTACATGAAAATACGAATATAGAAGTACTTAGTCAATTACAATACTTCAAAAGAAATTATAAATGACATATATGCGCTCGAGTCAAATGAGGACATACTTCAATTTTTCTTGAATGATCTTCTAAGTCAGAGTCTTCTTGCCAAAGCTCTTCACCTACAAAGAACTATGTAGATAGATAAAATCATGGAGTTAGCACAACCTCATGTACTAAGTATAGAATTATTAATAAAAATCATAAAAATGGAATTTTATTGGAAATGTGTGTCTTTTTATTAAAAATCATATTATAATAATAATAACAACATTTATAAACTTAGAATCACATAAGATAACATTCAAACCAAAATAATATTTTTGAAGCCACTTAACAACGATCGCAACTCACTATTACTATGAATTTCTTCATAGTACTGTGAAGTTGCAAACCTTCACTTTAGACACCCTTTAGCATGTAATTATCCCACTCAAAGCTTTTGAAAGATTCACTAAAGCCACACAAATTGAGACCACCCATACATCCTCTCTAGATGTGCCTAAACGACCCTTATGATTACTTATAATGAGTCACATACACACTTACAAGCATCACAACCATCCAGGTAAGATTCTTCTACCAAAGATTACTTTAAGTCTCACTTCAGTGAGTTGTGAAGCTACCGACCATACAATCCCTTACACACACACTTAAGAGATCCTATAAACTCCCTAGAATAAAATCATTCTCACTTATCAAACCAACACATAGATGATATGTAATTCTCCTTCCAAAGGATATCAAAAGATTTACTTAAGTAAAAAAAGAGGATAACGTCCATAGTGACCTCTTTAAGATTACCTATATAGTTCTTAAGACCACCTAAGTCTTAGATCATTTCCACAACACAAATCATCTTCCCTAACTATAGTCATCCTCAAGACTTGCAAAGATAAGACATGAAGAGATCATCTCTTATGCCTTCTTCATACCTTACCTACGAAATCCTTAAGTCACTTTATATTAGGTACTTATTCAGTTATATACCTCTTAACATAAATCAATAGTTCACTAATTCATTAAGACTCAAATATCACATAAAGTACATTCAAACAATGGTCTTGGACAAGACCGAGGAACTCTCAATAACATCTTCCAAGCCTATTGTGCAATGTCTAGATAGAGTCCCATACGACCACCTAAACCTCATAAATTATTCTAATGCTAATTGGTATTCCATATGATTGGAATAGGCAATAAAGGACATAGACCATGATAGCAAGACATGGAATCCGGAGTTCTATCCTACTCCTATGAGGTTGTTCTGTTTGCAAAGCGTAGAACTTTGACACATCTCATGTAGGCACTTTGTTGAACAATGTGAAGGGAATACTTTGTAATCTTTTCTAATAGTTAACTAGAACTAATTTCCCTTACAATACTCACTCAGTGCTAGCCTTTTTTTCGTACAGTAATTCACACATTAGGTCCACATAAAAGGGTTCCATAACAAGTTAGTAACCCAATCACATTACCCTACAAAGGAAGGTTCAGCCAGGGCTACCTTACAATGGCAAAAAGAAGCTCATAATGACTTTCATAGGGATTAATATCATGTCATTCAAGACAATTAACCTAAATTCTATCATTCCTTTACTCTGAAGGATACCATTGCGGCTTACAACTACAACAATATCATCATTATCATTAAGTCAAGGTTTTCACATAAAGGTCTCTCTTAAGTTTATTAACTTCACATCTCATTAATACATTCAATACAAAGAGTTCTACCACCCTAAATTAAGACATCACATATTTATAATCATATATACATTAAGCAAGAGACACAAGTTAACCAAGACATGACAACAAATAATTCACTTTTTACCTATAATGCAAGTCATTCTAGAAGCACCTATAAACAACCCTAACTTCTTCACGTCTCGAAGAATGCATATTCTTGCTTTGACGATTATCGTGTCTTATAGCTAATAAATTTTTATGGTTATCAATATTTCCAAGTTGGAAAATGATGAAATGCATAGAAGACTTCCTTTAGGACGTTTGCAATTTAGAGAGTTTTCCCTCACGACCATGCTGGTCCATTTTGAAGGTAAAACCAGCTCTGTAGCGCGCATACCCCTCCCCCCCTTTGAACATTATCATGTTCTATAACTCACAATTTTTAATGGATATAAGGAATTTTTGTTAGAAAATGTAAAAATTCATCATAGACATCCATAAGGACTTTAGCTATGAAGAAAATTTTCCCACAAAGCCATGTTGGACCTTTTTCAAATTCAAACAAGCACTGAAGCTTACATATTCTCCATTTTGAGGATTATCGTGTGCTATATCTAACCAACTTTAATGGCGATTGGATTTGCAATTGCGAAAATGCCAAAATTTGTCCTGGACATCCAGTAAGACCTTGTTTATGTAGACGGTTGAATTTCGCCGCCATATCGTTCTATTTTTTAGATCAAACAATCCCGAAGTGTGTATACCCCTTGTTTTGATGATTATTATGTGCTATAAGCTCATGAACATTGATGGTGATCAGTATTTCCAAGACAAAAACTGATGAAAATCATCCTGGACGTCCCTTAGAATCTTTGCTATGTAGAAGGTTGTCCCTCGCCGCCATGCCTACCCATTTTCTAGGCTGAATGAGCCCAAAATAGCACATACTCCCATTCTAACGGCTAACGTGTGCTATAGCTCACAAAATTTGATGGTAATCGATATTTTCAAGTTGGAGAATATCAAAATGTGTCTAGGACATTCGTTAGGACTTGTACATGCAGACAGTTGTCCCTCACACCAATTATTGCCTATTTACAAGGTCAATTGAGCTCGAACCAAGCATAACCCCCGTTTAGATGATTATTATGTGCTACTCACCAACATTCATGGCAATCGGGATCAGAGTTGGAAAATCGTCTACATGCTTTCCCATTTTCAAATTCGTGTGTTATAGCTCATAAACTTTGATGGCGATCAAAATTTCCAAGTTGGAAAATGATGAATTTTTTCCTGCACGTCCATTAGGACATCATATATGCCGACGGTTGTCCCTCGCAGCCATGTCGTCCCTTTTTCAAGGTCAAATGAGTCGTGAAGCGCGCATAACCCCTATTTTTATGATTATTATTTGTTATAGGTTACAAACTTTGATGGCGATCGATATTTCCGAGTTAGAACCTTTGCTATGTAGATGGTTGGCCTTCGCAGCCATGCTGGCCCATTATCGTGTGATGTAGCTCTCCAACTTTGATGGATATCGGGATTTCCGAGTTAGAAAATTCCAAAATCCACACTTGATGTCAATTAGGACCTTGTCCATTCATAAGGTTAGCCCTCGCTACCATGCCAACCCATTTTCAAAGTCAAAGGAGCCTTGAAGCTTACATACCCATTTTTATAATTATCATGTGCTATATCTCACAAATGTTTATGGCGATCATGATTTATGAGTTGGAAAATGATGAAATTTTTCCTTAAGGTTCATTGGAATCTCTTCTATGCAGATTGTTGGCCCTCGCTGCCATGCCATTCAATTTTAAAGATCAAACATGCCCCGAAGCATGAATACCTCCTAATTTTACTGTAATTGTGTGCTATTGCTCAAGAACATTGATGGGATCGGGATTTGCGAATTTTAAAATTCCAAATTTCATCCTACATGTCTATTAGTCTCTTAGATAAGTAGACGGTTATCCCTCGCTGACATGCAATGATATTTTCAAGGTCAAATGATCCTCGAAGAATGCAGACCACCCGTTTTTACGATTACCATGTGCTATAGCTCACAAAAATTGATGGAGATCGGGAATGCCAAGTTACAAAAATCAAACTTTATCGTGGATGTCCGTAAAGACTTTTGCTATGCAGACTGTTTGCCGTCACGGCCATGCCGACCCATTTTTAAAGTCAAACGAGCCGCAAAGAGCATATACCTTTGATTTTGATGATTATCGTGTGTTATAGCTCATCAAATTCGATGTCAATTACCATTTCGAAGTTAAGAAATATCAAAATTTATCTTGGAAGTCTTTTAGGACCTTTTCTATGTAAACAGTTACCCCTCGCCTCCATGTTGTTCGTTTTGACAATTATCGTATGCTATAGCTCACGAACATTGATGGCGACCAGGATTTTTAATTTGGAAAATACAAAAACTCATCCTAGACATCCGTTAGGATATTTTCTATGCAAATAGTTGTCCTAGATTCCAGTTGTCCCTCACAACCATGCCGGTCCATTTTCAAGGTCAAACCAGCTAAGAAGCATGCATTCCCCCCCTTTTTATGATTATCATGTGCTATAGCTAACAAACATTAATGCATATCAGAATTTTTGAGTTGGAAAATGTTAAAATTCATCATGGACATCCATGAGGACTTTAGCTATGCAGAAAATTTGCCCTAACAGCCATGTCGGTCCATTTTCAAAGTCAAACAAGCACTGAAGCATGCATACCTCCATTTGGAGGATTATAGTGCTAAAGCTCACCAACTTTTATGGAGATCGAACATTCGAGTGGGAAAATGCTGTTTTTTCCTTGACATTCATTAGTACCTTCTCGATGTAGACTGTTGGACTTCACCACCATGTCGTCCCATTTTTTAGGTCAAACGAGCCTAAAGAGAGTATACCCCTCGTTTTGATGTTTATTGGGTTCTATTGCTCGCAAAATTTTATGGGGATTTGTATTTCTAAGTTGGAAAAGTATAAGAATCATCCTGCACATCTCTTATAATCTTGTCTATCATGAAGGTTGGCCCTCGCCTCCTTTTCGACCCATTTTCAAGATCAAACGAGCCCTGAAGAGCGAATACCCCCATTTTAACAGCTAACGTGTGCTATAGCTCACAAACTTTGATGGCAACAGGAATTTTCGAGTTGGAAAATGTCAAAATGCATGTAGGACATCTGTTAAGACCTTGGAAATGTACCCTCACGACCATTCCGGCCCATTTTCAAGGTCAAACAAGCCCCAAAGCGAGCATACCCCCCGTTTTGACGATAATCATGTGCTATAGCTCACCAACATTCATGGCGATCGGGATATCTATGTTGGAAAATGTCAAAATTAATCCTGAACATTTGTTAAGACCTTGGTAGGTAGACAGTTGGCCATCGCAGCCATGCCATCCCATTTTCAAGGTCGAACGAGACCTAAAGCACGTATATTCCTCATTTTTATGATTATCGAGTTCTATAGCTAAACAAACTTTGATAGAGATTGATATTTTTTAGATAGAAAATGGTTAAAATCATTTTGGATGTCCATTAGGACCTTGGATATGGAAATTGTTGGCCCTCGCGGTAATTCCAATTCATTTTAAAGGTCAAACGAGCCTTGAAGCGTGCATACCCCATGTTTTAACGATATCGTATGATATAGCTCATCAACTTTAATGGTGATTGGTATTTTAGGGTTTGATAATGCATAAATTTATCTTGGAAGACTCTTAGGATCTTAGTTTTGCAGACGGTTGACCTCACCTCCATGGCATCCTATTTAAAGGTCCAATGAGCCTCGAAGCGCGCATACCCCCTCATTTTACGATTATGGTTTTCTATAACTCACGAACTTTGATGGCAATGGGGATTTCTGAGTTGGAAAATGTTGAAATTCATACTGGACGTCCCTTAGGTTCATGTATATGTAGTTGGTTAGCCCTCGCGGCCATGATGGCCCATTTTCAAGGTCAAAAAAGCCAAAAAGACTGTAGACCCCCCAATTTTAGTATTATTATGATCTATAGCTCACGAACATTGATGGCGATTGGGAATGTCGAGTTGGAAAATGTAGAAATTCATATTGGACATCTTTTAGGACATTGGCTGCGCAGATGGTTGGCTCTCATGGCCATGCTAGCCCATTTTCAAGGTCAAGCGGTCCATGAACCGTTCATACCCCCCATATTGACAATAATCCTGTGCTATAACTCTCCAACTTTAATGGCGATCTGGATTTTTAAGTTAGAAAATGCCAAAATTCATTTTCAAGGTCAAACAATCCCTAAAACGCGCATACCTCCCCCCCCCCCCCCATTTTGAGGATTATTGTGTGCTATCGCACAAAAACTTTGATGCCGATCGAGATTTTCCTGTTGGAAAATTCTTATATTCATCCTAAACGTCTATTAGGACTTTATTTATAGAGGTTTTTCCTCGCAGACATCCTTGCTTATTTTCTAGGTCAGATGAGCCCCAAAGCAATAACCCCCAATTTGATTATTATCGTGTGCTATATCTCTCCAACTTTGATGTAAACCAGGATTTGTGAGTCGAAAAAATTCAAAACTCATCCAGGACATCCGTTAGAATCTTGGATATACAGAATGATTGACCTCGCCGCCATGTAGATCCATTTTCAATGTCAAACAACCCAGAAAGCGTGCATACCCCCGTTTGGCCACTATCGTGTGTTATAGCTCACCAACTTTGGTGGCGATCTCACAAACTTTGATGGTTATCAGGATTTCTGTTTTGGAAAATGATAAAAATTTTCCTTTACGTCCGTCGGTATCTCCTCTATGAAGACAGTTCGACCTACATGCCATGTCATCCCATTCCTAGATCAAACAAGCCCTGAATCGTGCATACTCCCTATATTTATGATTATTGTGTGCTGTAGTTCATACAGTTTGATGACGATCTAGTTTCCGAGTAAGAAAATGCCAAAATTTGTCCTGGTGTCCGTTAGGTTCTTGGATAAGTAGAAGGTTAGCCCTCGCGGCCATGATGGTCTATTTTCAAGGTCAAATTAGCCTCAAAGCGCGCATACCCCCCCCCCTCCCCGTTTTTTCGATTCTCATGTCCTATAGCTCACGAACATTGATGCCGATCGGGAATGCTGAGTTTGAAAATGGAAAAATTTGTCTTGGACGTACATTAGGACCTTGTCTATGTAGATGATTGACCTTTGCGGCCATGCCGACCCATTTAAAGGTCAAATGAGCCTCAAAGCATGCATTCCCCTAGTTTTGATGATTATTGTCTTATATACCTCACCAACATTGATGGCTATCGGTAAATCTGTGTTGGAAAATGTTGAAATTTATGTTGGACGTCCATTAGGACCTTTTTGATGAAGATGGTTGGCCTTCGCGACCATGCCATCCCATTTTCAATGTTAAACGAGCTCCGAAGCTTGCATACCCCCCTCATTTTATGATTATTATGTCCTATATCTCACCAACTTTGATGGGATTGGGATTACTTAATAGCAAAATGCTAAAAATCATTTTGAACGTCTATTAGGATATTCTCTATGCAAATAGTGCTCCCTCACAGCCATGCCTGTCTATTTTCAAGGTCAAACAAGCCCCTAATTAGGCATACCCCCTGTTTTGATGATTGTCGTGTTCTATAGCTCACCAACATTGATGGATATAGGGATTTTATAGTTGGAAAAAGCCTAAATTCGTCTTGGATGTCCTTTAGGACCTTAGCTTTGAAGCAGTTCGCTCTCGCAGACATGCTGGCCAATTTTAAAGGTCAAACAAGCCCCGAAGAGCGCATACCCCCCAATATGACGATTATCGTGAGCTACAGCTCACCAGCTCCTATGGAAATTGGGATTTTCGAGTTGGAAAATACCAAAATTTTTCCTTAGCCTATTTTAAATCCTTGTATATGCAGACGGTTGGCCCTTGCTGCCATGTCTTCCCATTAACAAGGTTAAAGGAGCCTCGAAGGGCACATACCCTTCGTTTTAACGATTATCGCGTGATATAATTCACCAACTTTTATGGAGATCAAGAATTATAAGATAGAAAATGCAAAAATTCATGTTGGAAGTCGATTAGGACTTTGTCCATTCAGAAGGTTGTCCCTCGCAGCCATGTCAACCCATTTTGAAGGTCAAACGAGCCCCGATGATTTCATAACCATCGTTTTGATAATTATCGTGTGCTATACCTCACAAACATTAATGGGGATATGGATTTTTGAGTTGTAAAATGGTAAAACTCATCTTGGACGTCCGTTATGACCTTGGATATGGAATTGGTTGGCACAGGGAGCCATGCCGGCCAATTTTCAAGGTCAAATGATCCTCGAAGTGCGCTTAACCTTTGTTTTGACAATTAGCGAGTGATATAGCTCACCAACTTTGATGGAAATCATAATTTTTTAGTTAGAAAAAGTTTAAATTCATGTTGGATGTCCGTTAGGAAGTTTCTATTCATAAGGTTGGATATCACCGCCATGCCAACTCATTTTCAAGGTCAAATAATCTTTGAAGCTTACATACCCCCGTCTTGACGATTATCGTGTGCTATATATCCACCAACTTTTATGGCGATCAGGATTTTTGAGCTAGAAAATACTAAAATTCATCATGTACGTCTATTAGGATCTTGTCTAAGCAAAAGTTTGGATCTCGTGTCCATGCGGGCCAATTTTCAAACTCAAACTAGTGTCCAAGTTTTCATACTCTCCATTTTTACAATAATCTTGAGCTAGAACACAACAATTTTAATAGCTTTCAGTAAATCAGAGTTTGAAATTGCCAAAATATCTCTTGGATGTCCGTGGGGATCTTGGCTATGAAGACTCTTGGCTCTCGCGGCCATGATGGCCCAGTTTCTGTATCAAACGAGCAATGAAGCGCGTATACCTCTCAATTTAGATGTATGTTAGGACCTTGGCTATGCAAATTGTTGGCTATCACGGCCATGTCAGACAATTTTCAAGGTCAAATGAGCCACAAAGCATGTATAACCCAAGTTTTGATGTGTAATGTGTGCTATAGATCACCAACTTTGATAGAATTTTAAGTTGTAAAATGCATAAATTCATCCTGGACGTGCATTAGGACCTCATCTCTACAAATGGATGGCCCTCGCAGACATTCGGACTAATTTTAAAGGTCAAACGAGCCACGAAACTTGCGTACTAATTTGACGCTTATTGTGTGATATAGCTCACCAACTTTGATGGAGATTGGGATTTACGAATTGGAAAATGATAAAATTTATCCTGGACGTTAGTTAGGACATAATCTATGCAAGCGGTTGGCCCTCGCTGTCATGCCATCCCATTTTCAAGGTCAAAAGAGTCCCGAAGCACGTATACCCCCAATTTTATTCTTATCTTGTTCTATGGCTCACAAACTTTGATGGCAATCGGGATTTCCAAGATCGAAAATGCAAAACAATCGTCAAGGATGTCCTTAAGGTTCCTGGATAAGTAGACGATCAGCCATCAAGGCCAAGCTGGCCCATTTTCAAAGACAAATGAGCCTCGAAGGTGCGTACCCCCACCTCATTTTTATGATTATCATGTCTTATTACTCATTGATGGCTGTCGGGAATGCAGAGTTGTAAAAGGCCGAAATCAGTCTTCGATGTCCATAAGTACCTTTCATATGTAGATTCTTGGACCTCGCATCCATGCCAGTATATTTTAAACGTCAAACAAGCCCCAAAGCGGGCATACCCCCTATTTTGACAATTATTGTGTGCTATGGCCCACAACTTTGCTGGAGATTGGGATTTTCCAACTGGAATATGCCAAAATTCTTCCTTGGCATCCATTAGAACCTTAGCTTTGAAGACTATTGTCCCTCGCAGTCATGCCAACCCATTTTACAAGTTATACGAGCCCCAAAATGTGCATTATCCCCAATTTGACGATTATCGTATCCTATAGCTCACCAATTTTTATGGTGATGATTTTACGATTTAAAAAATCAAAAATGTGTCCTTGATGTCTTTTAAGACCTTGTATATGCATACGGTTGGCCCTCGTTACCATGTCGGCCCATTTTTAAGGTCAAACAAACTTTAACGTGTGCGTACCCTTCATTTTGATGATTATCGTGTCATATAGCTCACCAACGTTGATGCCGATCAGAATTTCCGAGTTACAAAATTCCAAAATTCATGTTGGACGCCTGTTAGGACATTTTCTATGCAGAAGGATAGAACCTCGCCGCCATGCCAGCCAATTTTCGAGGTCAAACAAGCCCCTAAGCTTAAATACCCCCCCTTTTTTACGATTATCGTGTTCAATATACACCAACTTTGATAGAGATTGGGATTTACAAATTATAAAATGCTAAAACTCATCCTGGATGTCGGGTAGAACTTAGGCTAAGCAGAAGTTTGGATCTTGCATCGATGCAGGCCCATTTTCATTGTCAAACAAGCCCTAAAGCGTTTATACTCCCCATTTTTACAATTATCATATCCTATAGCTCACCAATTTTTTTGGCAAAAAGGATTACAGAGTCAGAAAATGCCTATATATTTCTTAGAAGTATGCAAGGAGGTTGGCTATGCAAACGGTTGGCTCTCGCTTCCATGATGGCCAAATTTGAAGGTAAAACAATCACTGAAGCGAGTAAATCCCTCATTTTTACAATTATCTTGTGGTTATAGATCACGAACATTGATGGAAATCAAGGTTTTTGAGTTTTAAAAATGCAAAAATTTGTTCTAGACGTCCGTTAGGTTCTTTGATAAGGAAACGGTTAGCCTTTGCGGCCATACTATCCCATTTTCAAGGTCAAGTGAGCCTCAAAGGACGCAAACCCCACATTTTTACTAATATCATGTGCTATAGCTCACAAACATTGATGTCAATCAGGAACCCAAGTTGGAAAATGTTGATATTAATCTTGGCCGTCTATAAGACCTTAGCTATGCAGATGGTTGGCCCTGGCAGCTATGCAAAACTTTTTTCAAGGTCAAACGAGCCTCGAAACCCAAATTCCCCTCGATTTGATGATTATCATATGATACAAATCACCAATTTTGATGACCATTGGAATTTCCGAGTTGGAAAATGATGAATTTCATGTTGGACGTCCGTTAGGACCTTTGCTATGTAGAAGGTTGGCCCTTGCGGCCATGCCGGCCCATTTTAAAGGTTAAACGAGCTTCAAATCATGCATAACCTCTAATTTTGACGACTATTGTGTTCTATATCTCACAAACTTCGATGGCGATCAGGAATTCAGTGTTGGAATGCTGAAACTTATTTTTGACCTCTGTTAGAATATATTCTAAGAAAATTTTTTGGACTAAAGGCAATGCCAGTCCATTTTCAAGGTAAAAAAAGCCCCGATGCGGGCATACCCTATTTTTTTCAATTATGTATCCTATAGCTCATTAACTTTTATGGCGATAGGGATTTTAAACTTGGAAATTGCCTAAATTAATTTTTGAAGTTTTTTAGGACGTTAGCTTTGTAGACGATTAGCCCTCGAAGACATGCTGGACCATTTTAAAGATAAAATGAGCACGAATGCACGCATACCCTCTGATTTGACAATTATCATGTTATATGGCTCACCAACTTTGAATGGGATCGAGATTTTCGAGTTTTAAAATAACAAAGTTTGTCTTGGGCCTTTGTTAGGACCTTGTATATGCAGAGGCTTTGTCCTCGCCGCCATGCCATCTCATTTTCAAGGTCAAACAAGCCTCGAATCTTGCATATATTCAATTTTTACGATTATCATGTGATATAGCTGAAAGTGATAAAATTCATTCTACAAATCGGCTAGGACCTTGTCCATTCAAAGGTTTGTCCTCGTGTCCATGACGACCTATTTTCAAGGT
Organism: Solanum habrochaites; assembly: GCA_027704765.1. NCBI lineage: Eukaryota > Viridiplantae > Streptophyta > Magnoliopsida > Solanales > Solanaceae > Solanum > Solanum habrochaites. The sequence continues at coordinate 24,489,317 of JAKWJA010002490.1, read as the reverse complement.
GAAACGAGCCTCGAAGCATGCATACCCCCCGCTTTGAAAATTATCGACTCCTATATAAAACCAACTTACATAGCACTCAGAATTTATGAAATGGAAAATGGTGAAATTCGCCTTGTATGTTATTGAGGACCTTGTCTATGAAAGTGGTTGTCCCTAGAAGCCATGTCGCCCATTTTTCAAGGTCAAACGAGCCTCAAAGAGTGCATACCATTTGTTTTAACAATTATCGTGTGATACAACTCTTCAACATTGATGGCGATCAAAATTATCTAGTAAGAAAATGCAAATATACATTCTAGACGTTGGATAGGACCTTGTCCATTAAGAAGGTTGGCCCTCGTGGCCATGCCAACCTACTTTCAAGGTCAAACAAGCCGCGAAACATGCATACCCCCCGTTTTGACAATTATTTTCTTCTATATCTTACCTACATTGATGGAGATTGGGATTTATGATTTGGATAATGGTTAAATTCGCTTTGGATGTCCTTTAGGACCTTGTCTGTGCAAACGGTTTTCCCTAGAAGCCATATCGGCCCATTTTTAAGGTCAAACGATCCTCAAAGCGTGCATACCCTTTGTTTTGACGATTATCATGTGATATCACTCACCAACTTTAATGGCTATTCGACATTCGAGTTTAAAAATGCCAAAACTCATGCTGGACCCACTTAGGACATTTTATGTGCAGAAGATCAACCCTCGCCGCCATGACAGTCAAATTTCAAGGTAAAATGATCCATGAAGCATACATGCCCCTATTTTGATGATATTCGAGTGCTATATATCACTATCTTTGATGGCGATTGGGAATTTCGAATTAGAAAATCCCAAAATTCATCAAGGATGTCCTTTAGGATCTTGGCTCACCAGACGTTTCGCTCTCGCATCCATGCCGACCCATTTTCAAGGTCAAACGAGCCCTGATACGTTCATATTCCCTATTTTGACAAAAATCATATGCTATAGCTCACAAATTTTGATGGAAATAAGGATTTCAGAGTTGGAAAATGTAGAAATTTGTCTTGGAATCCATAAAGTCCATGTCTATGCCGAAGGTTGGCTCTTGTAACGATACTGGCCTAGTTTTAAGGTCAAATGATGACCAAGGTGAGTTTACCTCTTGTTTTTATGATTATCTTGTGTTATACCACACAAAATTTATTGGTGAATTATACTTCCGAGTTGGAAAATGCCAAAATTTGTCTTGGACGTCTGTTAGGTTCCCGGATAAGAAAAGTCTTAGCCTCGTGGCATGTTATCCCATTTTCAAGATCAAACGAGCCTCGAAGCCCGCATACCCCTTCTTTTTACTATTATCATGTGCTATAGCTTACAAAAATTGATGTCTATCGGGAATACCGAGTTGATAAATTTTGAAATTCATCTTGGACATCCGTTAGGACTTTGACTAAGCAGACGTTTTGCCCTAAAAGCCATGCCGGCCCATTTTCAAGGTGAAACGAGCCTCAAACTCGAAAACCCCTAATTTTGACGATTATAATGTGATATAACTCACAAATTTTATGGCGATCGGAATTTCCTAGTTTGAAGATACCAAAATTTGTCCTCGGCCTCCTTTAGGACCTTGTATATGTAAACGGTTTTCCCTTGCCTCCATGGTATTTTATTTTCAAGGTCAAACGAGCCTTGAAGAGCGCATATCCTTCTTTTTGACTATTATCATATGATATAGCTCACAAATTTTGATGGCAATCAGGATTTCTGAGTCATAAAATTCAAAAAATTATGTTGGACATCGCTTAGGACCTTGTCCATTCAAAAGGTTGTCCCTCGCGGCCATGCCGACCCATTTTAAAGGTCAAACGAGCCCCAAAGCTTGCATTCCCCCCGTTTTGACAATTATCGTCTGCTATATCTCACAAAATTTTATGGCGATAAGTACTTCAGAGTTTGAAAATGGAAAAATTCATCTTGGACGTCTGTTAAGACCTTGTCTATGTAAACGTTTGTCCCTTGATGACATGTCGGCCTACTTTCAAACTCAAACAAGCCTCAAAAGGAAGCATACTCTTAATTTTTATGATTTTGTGTTATATATCTCATTAAAATCGATGGAGATCAGAATTTTTGAGTTAGAGTATGCCAAAATTCAAGCTGGATGCCTGTTAGGATATTTTATGTGTAGAAGATTAGCCCTCACCACCATGCCGGCGTATTTTAAAGTTCAAACAAGCCACGAAGCTTGCATACCCCAGGTTTTGACGATTATCATGTTATATATATCACCAACTTTGATGGAGATTAGGATTTTTGAGCTAGAAAATGCCGAAATTCATCCTGGACATACATTAGGAAATTGGCTAAGCAGAAGCTTGGTTCTCACATACATGCCGACCCATTTTAAAGGTTAAACAAGACCCAAAGAATTTATAATCCTCGTTTTGACGATAATCATGTTCTATAGCCCTCAAATTTTTATGTTGATCTCAATTTCAGAGTTGGAAAATGCCGAATTATGTACTGGAAGACTGTTAGATTCTTGGATAAGTAAATGGTCAGCCCTCATGGTCATGCTGGCCTATTTTCTACGTAAAACGAATGTTGAAACGCGCAGATCTCCTTTTTTACAATTATCATGTGCTGTAGTTCACATTTATTGATGTCGATCGAGAATGCCGAGTTGAAAAATGTTGAAATTCATCTTGGATGTACTGTAGAACCTTTTATATGTAGACGGTTGTCCATCGCATCTATGCCGGCCTATTTTCAAGACTAAACGGGCCTCATAGACTTAATACCCATCATTTTTACGATTATCGTGTGATATAAATCACAAATTTTGATAGCGATCGGAATTTCCAAGTTGGAAAATGTTGAAATTCATGCTGGATGTCATTAGCACCTTTGCTATGTAGAAGGTTGTCCTTGCCTCCATGGCGGCCCATCTTTAAGGTCAAACAACCCGCGAAGCCTACATACCCACCGTTTTTATGATTATCCATTTCTATATCGAACTAACTTTAATGGAGTTGGTGATTTCGGAGTGGGAAAATGTTGGACCTAGTTTTGAACGTCTTTTATGACTTTGGATATGCAAATTGTTGTCACTCGCATCCATGCCAGTCCATTTTTAAGGTCAAACAAGCCCCGAATCGGGCATAACTTCTATTTTGACAATTATTGTGTGCTATAGATAATAAACTTTGATGGAGGTTGGTATTCTCCAACTGGAAAATTCCTATATTCGTCCTGGTCGTCCGTAAGGACCTTAGCGTTCCAGACGATTGGCCCTCGCAGGTATGCCGACCCATTTTATAGGTTATACGAGCCCCAATATGAGAATATTCCCCCAATTTGACAATTATTATGGCCAATAGCTCACCAACTTTTATAGCGATCATGATTTATGAGTTTGAAAATGCCAAAATATATACTGGATGTATGTTATGACTTTATCTATGCATACGGTTGGCCCTCGCCACCATGTCGTCTCATCTTAAAGGTCAAATGAGCCTCGAAGTGCGCATACTCTTTGTTTTGACGATTATCTTGTCATATAGCTCACAAAGTGTGATGCAGGTCGGGATTTCTGAGTTATAAAAAGCCAAAATTCATGTTAGAAATTGGTTAGAACTTTGGTTATGAAGACGTTTGGCCCATGCAGCCATGCCGACCCATTTTAAAGGTCAAACGAGCCCCGAAGATTGCATAATCCCTCATTTTGATGATTATCGTGTGCTATATCTCACCAACATTGATAAAGATCAGTATTTGCAAGTTGTAAAATGGCAAAATTCAAATTGGGCGTCCGTTAAGAGCTTGGCAATGTAAAAGGTTGGCCCTCGCGGCTATGACGGCCAATTTTCAAGGTCAAATGAGCCTCGAAGAGCACATGCACCTCTTTTTGATGATTATCTTGTGATGTATCTCACCTACATTGATGGAGATTTGAAATTTGGAGGTGGAAAATGCAGAAATTCATGTTGGACGTTCGTTATGACATTTGATATGTAGACGGTTGGTCCTCGCTTCCATTCCGGCCCATTTTAAAGGTCAAACGAGCCCGAAACTTGCATACCCCACTTTTTTACTATTATATTCTTCTATATCTCACCAACTTTAATGGATATAGGGATTTTCGAGTTGGAAAATGCTGAAATTCATCCTGGATGTCTAGTAGGACTTTTGATAAGCAGGAATTTTGCTCTCGCTTCCCTGCTGGCACATTTTTAATGTCGTACGAGCCCCAAAGTATTCATAATCCCCATTTTGACAATAATCGTGTGCTATTGCTCAACAACATTAAATTTATTTGAATGTATTTTAGAACCTTTGGTATGTAAAAGGTAAGAACTTTTCGCCATGCCAGTCCATTTTCAAGTTCAATAGAGTCCCGAAGCGTGTATACCCCTCATTTTGATGATTACTATGTGTGATATCTCACAAACTTTGATGGTAATTGGGATTTCTTAGTTTGAAAGTTCTGAAACTCGTCTTGGACATCCGTTAGGACCTTGGTTAGGCAGACAGTTGTACCTCGCTGCCATGCCAGCCCTTTTGCAAAGTCAAATGATCCCTGAACTGTGCGTACCCCCATTTTGATGATTATCGTGTCGTATAGCTCACCAACTTTAATGGGCATCATGATTTTTGAGTTAGAAATTGCCGAAACACATCTTGGATGTCCTCTAGAACCTTAACTAAAAAGACCGTTGGCTCTCGTGGACATTCTGATCCATTTTCAAGGTCTAACTAGCCCAAAAACGTGTAAAAAATTAGATTTTATATTTATCGTAATCTATAGCTCACAAACTTTGATGGAGACCAGGAATTCTGAGTTAGAAAATGCTGAAATTTGTCCTTGATGTGTGTTTAAAACTTTGCTAAGTAGAAGGTTGGTTGTCGCGGCCATGTTTGCCCATTTGAAGCTCACACGAGATTTGAAGCTTGCGTACCACTTATTTTTACCATTATAGTGTTCTATAGCTTACAAACTTCGATGGTGATTGGGAGTTTTTAGTTAAAGAATGACAAAACGTGTCCTGGACGTCCATTAGGACCATGTCTAAGAAGACGGTTGGCCTCGCGGCCATGCCATCCTATTGTTAAGGTCAAACGAGCCCTGAAGCGCGTATACCCCCCGTTTTGACAATAGTTATGTGCTATAGCTCACAAACTTTGATGGTGATCTCGATTTCTAAATTGGAAAATTCCAAAAATCATCCAAGACATCCGTTAGGACCTTTGTTGTGCAGAATTTTTTCCCTCGAGGACATGTCGGTCAATTTTTAAGGTCAAAAAAGCCCCAAAACGCATATACTCCCCATTTTGACGATTTTCGTGTTTTATGGTTTACATAAATTAATGGCAACTAGGATTTTTGAAATGGAAAATGTTAAAATAAATCCATGACGTTCGTTAGGACATTGGTTAACAGAAGGTTCTCCTTCGCGGCAATGTCAACTTATTTTCAAGGTAAAACAAGCCCCAAAACGCGTAAAATTTCAATTTTGACGATTATCGTGTTCTATTGCCCACCAACTTTGATGGATATCGGGATTTCCAATTTAGAAAATGTCAAAATTTGTCCTAAATGTCCGTTAGGATCATTGCTATGAAGACGGTTATCCCTCGTAGCCATGTCGGTCCATTTTCAAGGTCTTACAAGTTCAGAATCATTTATACCCCCCTGTTTTTGACAATAATCGTGTGCTATAGCTCACCAAGTTTGATGGCAGTAGGAATTTCGGAGTTAAAAAAGGCCAAAATTTTTCAAGGACGTACATTAGGATTTTAGATATGCAGAAGGTTGGCCCTCGCGGTCATACTGTCCCATTTTCAAGGTCAAACTACCCCTGAAGGGTGCATACCCCACGTTTTAACAATTATCGTTCGCTATAGCTTACCAACCTTGATGGCAATCAGGATTTCTGAGTTGCCAAATGTCGACCCTTGCATCCATGTTGATCCATTTTCAAGGTAAAACGAGCCTCAAAGTGCGCATACCCTCTATTTTTAAAATTATTGTGTACTATAGCTTTCGAACTTTAATGGCAATCACGATTTCCATGTTTCAAAATACTTAAATTCATCCTAGACATCTGTTAGGACAACCTTAATATAGACTGTTGATCCTCGTGGTAATGCTGGCCTATTTTCATGGTCAAACGATCTCTGAAGCGCACATACACCCTATTTTTATGATAATCGTGTCTTATAGCTCACGAACATTGATGGATATCGGGATTTCGAAGAAGGAAACGCCAAAATTAATTTTGAACTTATGTTAGGACCTTGTTTAAGTAGACAGTTGATTCTCGCAACCATGTTGGCTCATTTTCAAGGTCAAACAAGCCCTGAAGCTCAAAGACACCCAATTTTTAGGATTATCGTGTCTAAAAGCTCACGAACTTTGATAGAGATTGGGATTTCTAAGATTGAAATGCCAAAATTCATCCTGAATTTCTGTAACGACCTAGTATAAGTAGAAGGTTGTCTCTCGCGGCCATGCTGGCCCATTTGAAGGTCAGATTAGCCTTGAAGCTCGCATAACCCTCTTTTCAATGATTATCGTGTGCTATAGCTCACAACCTTTTATGGGGATTTTGATTGCCGAGTTAGAAAATGCTAAAATTTTTCTTGGACGTCTGTCGTGACCTTTTCTATGCAAACGGTTTGCCCTCGTTGCCTTGCCTAACCATTTAGATCAAACGAGTCCCAAAACGCGCATACCCAATATTTTGATGATTATCTTTTCTATATCTCACAAATTTAATGGCATTTGGAATTTCCAAGTTTGAAAATGCCAATATTCATTGTGTAAATTCCTTAGAACCTTGTATATGCAGGAGGTTGGACCTCGCGGCCAGTTTGTCCTATTTTCAATGTCAAATGAGCCTCAATGTGCGCATACTCTCCATTTTATGAATATCGTATTCTATATCTCACAAACATTGATGGTGATTGGTATTTCCAAGTTTAAAAATGCCAAAATTAGTCCTGGACTTCCATTAGGACCTTAGCTATGCAGACGATTGCCCATTGCAGACATGCCAGCCAATTTTCAATGTCAAACGATCCCCGAAGCACGCATACCCTCCGTTTTGATAATTATCATGTGCTATGGCAAACAAACTTTGATGGTGATTAGAATTTTCAAGTTGGAAAATGTTGAAAATCATCGTTGCCGTCTGTTAGAACCTTGCTAAGTAGATGATTGGCCATCACGTCCATGCCATACCATTTTTATGGGAATCGTGTATCCCATATTTTGATGATTATCGTGTGTTATAACTCACAAACTTTGATAAAGACCATGACTTCCTAGTTGGAAAATACCTATCTTCATTCGGGACGTCCGTTAGGACCTTGGATATGCAGACAGTTGTCCTTTGCGGCAATGCGGACCCATTTTCAAGGTCAAACTAGTCTTCAAGTGCATGTACCCCTCACTTTGATGATTATAGTGTACTAAATTTCACCAACTTTCATTGTGATTGGGATTTCCGAGTTGTAACATTCTGAAATTCGTCCTCAATGTCTGTTAGGACCTTGGCTATGGAGAAGGTTGACCCTCACTGCCATGCCGATCAATTTTCAAGGTCAAATGAGCCTTAAAGTGCGCATACACCCCGTTTTTAGGATTATCATGTGCTATATCTAACAAACATTGATTCCAATTGGGATTTTTTTGTTGGAAAATATTGAAATTCGTCCTAGACGTCCGTTAGTAAGTTGTCTTAGTAGATGGTAGGCCTCGTAGCCATGTCGACCAATTTTCAAAATCAAACTAGACCCGATGCATGAATACCCCCCGTTCTTACGAATATCATGTGCTATAGCTCACAAACTTTAATGGAGATCAAGATTACTGGTTGGAAAATGTCAAAATTCCTCCTAGACGTTCACTAGGACCTTTTCAATGAATAAAGATTGCCCTCGTCTCCATGCTGACCCACTATCTAGGTAAAACAAGCCCAGAGCATACCCCCTGTTTTGATGATTATCGTGTGCTATAGCTCACCTACTTTTATGGACATTAGCATTACCAAGTTGGAAAATTCCAAAATTCATCCTGGACATTTTTTAGGACCTTTTCTTTGAAGATGGTTTGCCCTCGCCGCCATGGTAGACCATTTTCATGGTCAAACAAGCCCCGAAGCGTGCATACCCAACATTTCAATGATTATCATGTGATATAGCTCATGAACTTTTATGGAGATCGAGATTCCCAAGTTGGAAAATGTAGAAATTCATCTTGGATGTCTATTAATACAATGGCTATGAAGATGGTTGGCCCTCTCCGCCATGCCGCTTGAGTTTTAAGGTCAATCGAGCCCCGAAGAATGCATACCCCTGTTTTTACAATTATCATGTGCTATAGCTCATGATTTTTCATAGAGATTGATAGTTCCTAGTTGAACAATTATGAAATTCATCCTATATGTTCGTTAGGACCTTGGCTCAGTAGACGGTTGGCCATTGTCGCCATGACAACCCATTTTCAAGGTCAAATGAGCCCTGAAAAGCACATACCACTCGTTTTTACGAATATTGTGTGATATAGATCAAAACATTTGATTGCGGAGAGGTTTTTTGAGTTGGAAAATGCTGAAATCTATCCCGAAATACCGTTAGGACCTTATATGTAAAAGGTTGGCCTTCACGGCCATGCCGACCCATTTTCAAGGTCAAACAAGCCCCGAAGCGCGCATACTGCCCATTTTAATGGATATTAGGATTTCTGAGATGGAAAATGTTAACATTCATCCTTGAAGTCTTTTAGGACCTTACCTATGAAAACAGTTTTTCTACGCAGCCATGTCGGCCCATTTTCAACTTCAAACGAGCCCTGAAGCTTGAATACCCCCCATTTGGATAATTATCGTGTTCTATATATCAACAACTTTGATGGATATCGGGATTTTTAAGCTAGAAATTGTCGACATTCATCCTTAACGTCGATTAGGATTATTTGTAAGAAGACTTTTAGCTCTCACGTCCATGTCGTCCAATTTTCAAGGTCAAAAGATCCCCAAAGCCTTCATACTCCCATTTTTTTTAAAAATCGTGTGATATAGCTCACCAATATTGATGGCGTTTAGGATTTTAGAGTTGGAAAATGCCAAAATTTGTTTTGGAAGACGTAAGGACCTTAGCTATGTAGACGGTTGGCTCTCGCAACATGTTGTCTTGTTTCAAGGTCAAACGAGCAACGAAGGACATACCTTTCATTTTGGACGTCGTTAGGAACTTGGTTGTTAAAATTATTTGTCATCGCGACTATGCAACTCCATTATCATGGTCGAATGGGGCCCGAAGCACGTATACACCCTATTTTGACAATTATCGTATGCTATAGCTCTCTAACTTTGATGGCGATCAGGATTTCCATGTTGGAAAATGCATAAATTCATCCTGGACATTAATTAGGACCTTATCTTTGATGACGGATGGCCTTCACCGACATGACGGCCTATTTTCAAGGTCAAAAAAGCCACAAAACTCTCTACCTTTTGATTTGACGATTATCATGTGCTATAGCTCACCAACTTTGATGGATATTGGGATTTCTAAGTTTGAAAATGACGAAATTTATCCTGAAAGTTCGTTAGGATTTTGTCTATGAATACGGTTGGCCCTCTCAGCTAGCCATCCAATTTTCAAGGTCAAAGAAGCCCTAAAGCATGCATACCTTTTGTTTTTTGATTATCGTGTGACATAGCTCACGAACTTTGATGGCGATTGGGATTTCCTAGTTGGAAAATGCTAAAATTCTTGACGTCCTTTAGGTACTTGGATAAGTAGAGGTTAGCCCTCGCGGCCATACTTACCCATTTTATAGGCCAAAAGTGCAGCCCCCCCCCCTTTTACTATTATCATGTTCTATAGCTCACAAACATTGACAAGGATTGGGAATGCCATGTTGGGGAATGCTGATATTCATTTTGGACATTTTTTAGGACCTTGGCTATGCAGACGGTTGGCCCTCGCGGACATGCCGACCCATTTTCAAGGTCAAACAAGATACACAGCGCATATACCCCTCGTTTTGGCAATTATTGTGTGATATAGCTAACCAACTTTGATGGCAATCGGATTTTCTTAGTTGGAAAATGATGAAAATCGTTTTGGACATCCACTAGGACATTGCCTATGCAATTGTTGACACTCGCGTCCATGAAAGTCTATTTTCAAGGTTAAATGAGCCCCGAAACTTGCATACCGACCATTTTGATGATTATCGTGTTCTATATATCAACATCTTTGATAGCGATCAGGATTTTCGAGCTAGAGATTGCCTAAATTCATCCTCGCCGTCCATTACGATTATTTGTAAGAATACTTTTGTCTCTCACGTCCATGTCATCCCATTTTCAAGGTCAAATGAGCCCCGAAGCATTCAAACTATCTTTGTTGAGAATAAGAATGTGTTATAGCTCACCAATTTTGATGGTGTTCAGGATTTCAGAGTTGGAAAATGCCAAAATTTGTCTTGGAAGTCAGTAAAGACCATCGATATGAACACAGTTGCCTCTCCCAGCCATGCTGGCTAGTTTCAAGGTCAAATGAGTACCAAAGTGTGTACACCTCTAATTTTGGATGTCTGTTAGGACCTTGGATAAGAAAATTGTTGCTCATCGCGGCAAAACCTATCCATTGTAAAGGTCAACTGAACCCTGAAGCACGTAAACCCCCTGTTTTAATGATTATCGTGTGCCTATAGCTCACTAAATTTGATGGCGATCGGGATTTTAATCTTGGAATATGCATAATATTTTTCCTGGATTTCCGTTAGGACAATAGCTTTGTAGAAACATTGCCTTGGCAATCATCACAACCCATTTTCATTGGAGAATGCATAACATTCTTCCTGGACATCCGTTAGGACCATAGTATGCAGACAGATGGCCCTTGCAGACATGTCGGCCCATTTTCAAGGTCAAATGAGTCACGAAGCTTGTGTACCCCCCGATTAAAAGATTATCTAGATTATCGTGTCTACAACACTGCAACTTTGATTGCAATTAGGATTTATGAGTTGGAAAATGATAGAATATCTCCTAGACATCTGTTAGGACATCATCTATGTAGATGGTGTGCCCTCTCAACCATGCCGTCCCATTTTTATGGTCAAACATGCCTGAAACATGCATACCCCTTGTTTTTAAGATTATCATGTGCTATAGCTCACTAAAATTGATTGCGATCGGAATTTACTAGTTGAAAAATGTTGAAATTCGTCCTGGACATCTTTTAGGTTCTTATATAAGTATAAGGTTAGCCCTCGCGGCCATGGTGACCCATTTCCAAGGTCAAATGAGCCTCAAAGAGCGTAGACCCCCATTTTTACGATTATCATGTTCTATAGCTCACAATCATTAATGGAGACCGGGAATGCCGATTTGGAAAATGTCAAAATTCCTCTTGGATGTCCCTTAGGACTTTGGTTGTGCATAGGGTCTGTCCTCGCGGACGTGCCGACACATTTTCAAGGTCAAACGATACTCGAAGTGCGCATACCCCTTGTTGTGATGATTATTATGTGATATAGTTTACCAACTTTGATGGTGATCGGATTTCTAATTTGGAAAATGCTGAAACTCATTTTTGACGTTCATTAGGACAATTTTTGTCCCTTGCGTCCATGACAGTCTATTTTAAAGGTCAAACGAGCCCCGAAGTGGGCATACCCCCTGTTTTAACGATGATTGTTTGATATAACTCACCAACAGTGATGGCAATCAGGATTTCCTATTTGGAAAGTTTCTAAATTAGTCCTGCAAGTCGATAGAACCTTAACTCTACAAAGGGATAGCCATCGCAGACATTCGGGCTAATTTACAACGTCAAACGATACCTGCAATGCTCTTATCCCCCGTTTTTACAATTATCATGTGCTATAGCTCACCAACTTTGATGGCGGTCGGGATTTTCTAGTTGGAAAATGCCTAAATTTTTCCAGGACGTCCATTAGGTGTTTAGCTTTTGAAACGGCTTTCCCTCGCCTCCATGATGACCTATTTTAAATGTCAAATGAGCCTAAGTCGCGCATACCCCCATTTTGACGACTATTATGTGTTATATCTCACAAACTTTGACAGCAATCCGTATTTACGAGTTAGAAAATGCCGAAAATCATCCTAGACATCTATTAGGACCTTGTCTATTCATATGATTTTACATCAAGAACATGTACTAACATTTTCAAGGTCAAAAAAGCCCCGAAGCACTCAAACCCCTCGTTTTGATGATTATCGTGTGCTATAGCTCACCAACATTCATGTCGATCGGGATTTCTGAGTTGGAAAATGACAAAATTCATTCAGCACATTCATTATACCTTTGTCCATGCAGATAGTTCGTCCTCACAGCCATGTCTATCCATTTTCAAGGTCAAACAAGGCTTGAAGCGTGCTTACCCCTCATTTTGATGATTATCGTTATCTATAGCTAACAAACTATGATGGCGATTGGGATTTCCAAGTTGGAAAATGCAAAATTCATCCTGTACGTCTATTATATTCTTGTTTAAGTAGACAGTTATCCCTTGAGTCCATGTTGGCCCATTTCAAGGTTAAATGAGCCTCGAAGTGCGCAGACCCCCCATTTTTATGATTATCATGTGCTATAGCTTACGAACAATGATGGCGATCGGGAATGTTGAATTTGAAAATGCTAAAATTTGTCTTGGATATACATTAAGACCTTGGCTATGCTGAAGGTTGTCCCTCGCGTACATGTTGACTCATTTTCAAGGTCAAACGAGATACGAAGAGTGCATACCCCTTGTTTTGACGATTATTTTGTGATATAGCTGACAAATTTTAAAGGCGATCGGGATTTCCAAGTTAGAAAATGGTGAAACTCATTTTTTCTGTCTGTGAGGAAATTTCCTATGGAAATTGGTTGCCAATGCGTCCATGCCAGTCCATTTTCAATGTCGAACGAGCCTCAGAGAAGGTATACCCCTGTTTTGTGAATTTTTATGTGCTATAGCTAACCAGCTTTGATGGAGATCGGGATTTTCAAGTTGGTAAATCCCTAAGTTAGTCCTGGATGTCTGTTGGGACCTTAGATTTTCTGAAAGTTGGCCCTCGCAGACATGTCAATCCATTTTAAAGGTCAAATAAGACCTGAAGAGCGCTTACCCCTTGTTTTGATGATTATCGTGTGCTTTACCTCACCAACTTTGATGGAGCTCAGACTGGACGTCTGTTAAGACCCTAGCTTTGTAGAAGGTTGTCCCTCGCAGACATGACCACACATTTTCAAGATCAAACGAGCCCCAAAGCGACCCTCAAATTTGACAATTATCGTGTGCTATAGCTCACACAATTTTATGCCGATCGAGATTTCCGTGTTAAAAATGCCAAAAATTTTCCTTGATATCCGTTAGGTCCTTGTCTAGGCATAAGGTTGGCGCTTTCCTCCATGCCCGTCCATTTTCAAGGTCAAAGGGCATACCCCCTATTTTGACGATTATCGTGTGCTGTAGCTCAACAAATTTGATGGTGATAGGGATTTTTCAATTGGAAAAGTCCTAAATTCGTATTGGTCGTCCATTAGCACCTTATCTTAGCAGACGCTTGGCCCTCGCAGAGATGACGGCCTATTTTCAAGGTCAAAAGAGCCTCGAAGTGAGCATACCCCCGAATTTGATGATTATCGTGTGCTATACCTCCCTAGCTTTGACGGAGATCAGGATATCTAAGTTGGAAAATACAAAAAATTGTCCTAGGCCTCTTTTAGGACCTTGTATATGCAGATGGTTGGCCCTTGCCTCCATGCCGTCCAATTTTCAAGGTCAAACGAACATCGAAATGTGCATACCCTTTGTTTTGACGATTATCGTGTGATATAGCTCACCAACTTTGATGGTGATCAAGATTACCGAGATAGAAAATACCAAAATTCATCATGGACGTCAGTTAAGACATTGTCCATTTGAAGGAATGCTCTCGCAGCCATGACGAACCATTTTCAAGGTCAAACGAGCCACAAAGATTGCATACTCCTGGTTTTGACAATTATCCTTTGTTATACACTACACCATTTTAGGCCTACAAGCACATAAAATCTTAAAAACGCTAATAAAGTGTTGGCTAAAATATTTTTGGGCACGCTTTTAAAGTGTATCCTATGTTTTTAACTTTTGGCTTCACTAATATTGGCAACACTTTTAAAATGTACTCTTTAATGGAATAAGCTACACTTTATAAGTGTTGTTACATTATGTTTTAATTGGCAACACGTATTTAAACATATGACCACACTTTTAAAGTGTGCTATTCTTCTTATTATAAAAAAGACACATGAAAAGTGTATCCCTAAAGTTTTCACTTAAATATTAGAATCCCTCCAAAATATTTTTCACTTCCCATCCTATTTTTATTTGTCAAAAATAATATAAAACTTTTTCAAGTATCAACTGTTTTCCCTAAATCAGAAAAACCCTCTCAAATGCATAAGAACGATGTTTTCCTCCTTTTAGAAATTTATCATAGTTCACAAAACAAGTATTTCTGGGATCGATATATACAGTAATGGTATTTCAAAAGCCAAAAACCAGAGAGGTATAATAACAGCAAACACAATGGACGCTTAAACTTATGTTTTGGAGCCATGGAGGAAGAAGAAGTCAGATGTTATGAGGTTCTTGCCAAGGTTGACGTGTTGGGATCACCGTCAACTCCCTTCTATCTTCCGTGTCACAAGACCTACCCGTCCTGACTACGCGCGTCGCTTGGGATATAAGGCAAAGAAGGTGCATTTCGGTTGTGTCTAGTAATTTACTCTATTTGTTTTTTGCAATATTTATCAATAAAATGAGTAGTGTGTTTGGATATCTAATGGAAATGGAGTTTGATACATGCTCTCTTTTGTTTTATAAATGTGTGATCATTATCATCTTGAAGGTTAAGTTTGTCTCACTTTATATTATTATCTATGTGTTATGTTGGAGACATACATTTGTGATCACTGAGTTGCTTGTGAAGGCTAGATTGTTAATCATTTTTTTCCATTTTGTAGTTGTGAAACATAGAACCCTTAAATAGTATACTCTGTTTATCTTACCCATTAGAGATATAGTAAGAAATATTTTCTTCTATCCTGTTAAATGATACCTTTTCCATTGTATGGACTACTTCTTAGTTATGATTCAGACTATTTTGTTTCCAAGGCTATGTGGTCTACCGTGTTACTGTGAAATGTGGTGTAAGGAAGAGGCCATTTTCCAAGGGAATTGGTATACGATAAACCCACCAACTAGGGAATCACCCAACATAAATTTTAATGCAACACGTGGTCTTTTGCCGAGGAGCATGCTTGTAGGTAATTGGGTATTCTTAGAGTCCCCAAATCTAACTGTATTAATGAGGTATGTTTTTAATACATTACCGATTTCTTCTACTTTCTAGTGCATTTTATGTTCTAACATGCTAGAGTGCAAAGTTATTAGGATTTATAATTGATACATAAATGTATTTCATTATCAACTACCGACTGTAAAACTTGAGCTCTCTATTCCTAATATTTTTTTCAAGGTTGTTACTTTTTAGTTTTTCTCACGTACCTTAAACTTTTTATAAACATTCTTTAATGGTGGGAATAACATTAACCTTAACCTTCTCTTTTGCAGGATCCAACCTGCAAGCACTTTTATGTAATATATGTTTACCATGTTCAACTGTAAGTGTCCGAAAATGACTTAGGTGAACTAGAGCCTAACATGTTTTTCTTGATTGTCTAAGCTCCTTAATAAGATTAATATATGGTATTGAGGAAGTCAAACGTGAAGGGATGACTAAGATGTTCGACGACTAAGTAACCTATGTGCCTCATATGTGGTTTTATGTTCTATGGTGTGATTAATGAGTTTTTAAGGTATATAAATGAGTTATTATATCATATATAGGAAGTGTGTCGAGATTCGTGGAGTTTGAAGGTCAAACGTCCAAGAATGTTCATGACCATCAAAAGATGTACCTTAACATAACCCTATGTGTCTAGGCATGTTTCATCAAGTTTTACGTGTTCATTTTAGAAGAAATTTATGTGAGACTTTTTCAAATAATAGAAGATCGTATTTGGTTTGGAAATGTCGGGGAAATTATCCCAAAGGACCATCCAAGGGTCCTTGAGGAAGGACCCAAGTTGGTGGCCATGACTGCCTAAGGCAGCCTCACCTACGAAAGCCAACAAACGACAAGTGTCCTGGTCGACGGTCCGTTGGTGATAGACGTGGGTAGGTAATTAGACTGGGTGTCTAAGCTACCTTTCCTAAGTGTCTGAACCCATCGACGAAGGACAAGACGGACCGTACGTGGACCGACATCCCGTTGATGAGATGTTCGTCAATGGCAAGTTCATTTTCCTAGACCATGGACCAAAAAATGGTCCGTTGGTCAATGGACGGGGCGTCAATGGTCTCATAGGCTGATACGTAGTCTTGGGGAAGGATGAGTAACCTTGCAAGTCTCTGTCCCAACCAAAGGAGGGACAGGACGGTCCGTTTGTGTACAAACGGTCCATCGACTATCCACCGTCGATGGTCATGTCCCTGCGTGCAGTTTCACTGTGAAGATAGGGGTGAATTTGTAAATTCACCCCACTTACAAAAATAGACTTTGGCAGTTCCTAAGAGGAATATTGTGTATTGAAATGTGTATATAATTGTTAAAAACATTGAAGATTTCATTCTTGAAAATCAAAACCCCAAAATACCTTAAGAAATCCCAAAGACTCCATTGAAGTGCAAAATCATGGAACAACTTGGAGGTGACGTTTTGAGTAGAAATTTTTCATCAAAATTAAGAATTAGCTTCATCAGTGTATGTATATTTATCCTTGAAACTCTCTTCATCAAGGAGCCCCAATTCTCAAGATGTTTACAAAGTTTCTAAAGTGGAATTATCCAATTTCATGATATTACCATGGATTCTTGCATAAATGATTTCTAAGAATTTAATAATGATTTCATTGAAATTTTATTTATGATTCTATTCTAAATTATCTATGAACCCATGAATTGGACGAACCCTAGATTTTGACTATGTTTAGGGTTACTTGATATTGATCTAATATTGATGAATTCTTATGTAGTTTTATGTGGGTTATTCATTCATGTGATAATTGTGGTAAATTTATATTGAGGTTGTATAATGTTGATGATTTACATTTATTTGACCTAGTTCATCGATTATTTTAGTTTTTATGTTGAATTTTTGGTTATGGTTTTGGGTTAGGGTGTTTTTTTATCAAATTGAGTAATTTAACTTTGGATTGAAGTGTTGAGGATTATGTGGGGGTATGATGCCCTATTTCCTTTAATTTAATTTTATTTAAACTTTTATTCTTTTGTGATTGGTATGGTCCATTTATGGTGGCGGTATTTTATGCTTTCCTTATAATTGATGTGGCCTTGTCGGCGTTACTTTATGCAATAATATGATCATGGCCTTTTTACAACTACTTGAAGTAATATGACTATTTTTTTAGTTTTATTATGTGAAGCATGACAACATCTACATGTGGAGTCATATATGTATTCTTCTATTCATGTTGTCTTATGTGACCATGTTAGACTATGCCTTAGACATTATGTGTGTAGTATTAGAGTTGACTCTTGGTTATTCCTACATAGATATATGAGTCTATGTTAATTACATTTATGATGTTATGATTGTATATAAGATGACTTTAAGATGTTAGGAATGTTTCTAAGTTCTTCTAGAATGAATTGCATTATGAGATAAAGGGGAAGTATGTGGTGTCTTTTCTTGGTTGAGTTGTTTCCTTTGATTGATGTATGTATAATTATGAATATTAGATTTCTTGATTTAGGGTGCTGAACTTTTAATCTTGAATGTATCAATGACATGTGACCTAAATGAACTTAAGCGAATCTTTTTTTAAAAAACCTTGACTTAGTGATAATGTTGAGATTATTGAAGTCGTAAGTTGTAGTGGTATCCTTCACAATGAGCTTCTTGTCGCCATTGTGAGGTAGCCCTAGTTGACCTTGTCTGGTATGGTAAATGTTATTGGGTTATAAACATGTTATGGAACCCTCTTATGTGAACCTAATGTGTGAATTACTCCAAAAGAAAGAAGACTAACATCAATTGAGTATAGTAAGGGTAAGTATTTCAAATTAAGCATGAGATTAGATTACAAGGTATGCCCTTCATATTCCTTAACCATGTGCCTACATGGGATATGTCTAACTTTTACCATTGGCAAGTAGAACAACCTCATCGGAGTAGGATAGAACTCCAGATTCCATGTCTTGCTATCATGGTCTATGTCGGTTATTGCCTATTCTAATCATATGGAATACCTATTAGACTTGTATAAAACCATTATTTTAATGTCATTTATGTGACGTATGAATCTTAATGAAAAAAATGAACTAATGACTTATGTTTAGAAGTATGTAAAGGAATAAGTACCTAATCTAAAATGAATTAAGGATTCCTTGGCTAAAGTGCGAAGAGGGAATAAGAGATGATATCTACATGTATTATCTTTGGAGGTCTTGAGAATGATTAGGGAAGATGTTTGGTGTTGTAGACAGGATCTAAGCATTAGGTAGTCTTTAGGACTATTTAGGTAATCTTGAAGAGGTCACTATGGACGTTATCTTCTTGATTTACTTAACTAGGTCTTTTGATATACTTTGAAAGGGGAATGTCATATCATCTATTTGTTGGTTTGATGAGTGAGAATTACTCTATTCTAAGTAGTATATATGATTTCTTAAGTGTGTGTGTAAATAAATGTGTGGGCGGTCTCTTCACAACCCACTCAAGTAAGACTTAAAGACACCTTTGGTAGAAGAATGCTACGTTTATATTTATGATGCTTGTAAGTGTGTATGTGAATCATTATAAGTAATCTTAAGGGTCTTTTAGGAACATCTTGAGAGGGTGTATGGGAGGTCTCTTGTTATGTGACTTAAGTGAATCTTAAGATAGCTTTGAGTGGGATAATTACTTGTTAAAGGGTCTGTAAAGTGAAGGTTTGCAACTTCACCGTACAGTGAAGATACTAACTATAGCAGTAAGTTGAGGTAACTGTAAACTGGCTTCAAAAATATGGTTTTTGGTTTGAATGTTATTTTATGTGATTCTAAGTTGATAAATGTTGTTCTTATGATTATAATATGATTTTTAAATTAAAAGATACATATTTCCTATAAAAGTCCATTTTCATGATTTGTATGCATGATGCCAAATTTGTACATGTGGTTGTACTAAATATATGATTTGATCTATCTATATAATTTTTGTTAGGTGATGAGCTTTGATAAGTGAAGACTTGGACCGTAGCATCATTCAAGATAAGTTGAAGTATGTCCTTACTTGACTCGAGGGTATAAATATCTTTTATGTTTTCTATTTGAAGTGTTGTAATAAACTAAGTATTTGTATAGATGTATTTTGAAGTATGTGCCATATCGCAAGTATTCTTATGTCTTAATATGATGATATTGAGACTTAGTATTTCCTACTACGTTTATATGAAAGAAATTTTGAAGACTATATTATTTTTTGTGAAAAGTTTCAATTCCGCAATAGTTTTCACTATGTTTATGCGATGAATGATATAAAAGGTCTTGTATAAAACCTACGAGAGGTTGAGTACGCCATTTACAATTTATGATTGTACCCTAACTTCTAGGGTGTAGTATCGGGATATACCAAGCTTGGTATAAGAGCATAGTTTTGTGAAATTGGTATTAGGAATCATGAAGTCTCATCAAGTCATGTCTAGTACAGTCTTGACCATCGGTGTGAGTCGTGACACATATATGGGCGATAGGCTCTAGGACGATCGAGTTTCCCATCTTTTCTACTCCAATGTCATGCAGTAGAGCAAAATTTTATTATTATAATTCTTAATGTGTTTCCTTGCGTTTTTAGGAGATGAAATCTATAAGGATGGACGCTAGAAGGTTGGAAGAGGAGCAGATGAATTAGGAGATTCCTCCTCAAGTTGAGAAAATTGAGCAAGTTCCCCATGGTGGGAAAGGATTCCAAGGTGTTCAAGGTGACCAAGTGCCTCCCCAAGGTTTACCTATTCCTAATGTGGAATGAGGTATCGCGGTTCCGGAGATATCTAATAGGGTTATTAGAGAGGCTTTTGTTGCTATAGCCTGGGTTGTGACTATGCAAGATAATTTGAGTTGATGCCTAGGGTTATGGAGAGCAATATGACAACTAGGTTGATAGAATTTGTGAGGATGAGTCCTCCTCTCTTTCTTGTCTATATAGTGATGGAGGATCCACAAGAGGTTCTTGATTGACTGTACAAGTTGCTTAGTGCTATGGGGGTTACATCTAGGGAGAAGGTAGAGTTGGCTTCGTAACAATTGCGGGATGTTTCTCAAATATGGTACACTCAATGGAAGGACAATAGACCAGAAGAATCGGGTCCTATTGAGTGGTGAGAATTCAAGGAAGTTTTCTTTGTAAGTACTTTCCCCGAGAGAGGAGAGAATTTAATGTGGAGGATTTTATCAATCTCAAACAAGGCAGTCTGAATATGGAGGAGTATTATTTGAAATTCTAAACTTTGTTTAGGTATACCCCTTCTCTTGTGTCTAATTCAAGATATGAAATGAGTCATTTTGTGACGGGTGCAGCTGACTTACTGATGGAGAAATGTCGTACCACTATGTTGCATGAGATATGACTCTCGCTAGACTCATGGTGTATGCACAATAAATTAAAAAGTCTAAACGTAGGAGGATGACTAGAATTTCAAATAGGAGTGGTGCTAATGATCAAGAGAAAAGTAGGATTAAGAAGAGGGGTCAAACTCATGAAGAACCTATGAGTGCTAAGGGGAAATTTAATAAATGAGGTGGTTCTCAAAAGGTCAAAGCTATTTGTGCCAAATATGGAAAGAAAGATTATGGTGAGTGTCTATTGGGTACCTGGAGTTGCTTTGGTTGTGGTAAGGAAGGATACAAGGTGAGAGATTGTCCTGTGATTGCTTCTAGAAGAAGAGAGAGTAAGAAAGTATCTATTAGTATTCTAAAGGATGATGTTCCAACAAAGATGCGTTTCTATGCACTCCGATCTAGCGAGAGAAACCGGATGAGAGTTATTTTGATGTTGGTAAGTTCTCTTTATATTTTTTTAATATGAGTTCCCTCTAATTGGGGGAGTATGGTTAGTCGATGGGATAGAATGGTATAGAAGTATGTTGCATGCGCATGATGTTTAGCAGTTTTTGGTTGAAATTGAATTTCATTAACTTCTTGCATTGTGTATTTTATGAAGTTGTGATTTTATTGTAAGATGTGTTCGTATGATGTTACTTTGCAAAATAGCATATTTATATAATGAATTGCCTAAAATTTAGATTTTTGAAAAAAGGTTGGTAAAATCACTATATGCTTGAATTGTTCACTATAAAGATTTTGTAAAATATGACCATTTGATTATTTTTGTTTAAATTTGTTGTAATATGGTTATAACTAATGTGTATTTGTATGATATTGATTATAAAATGATTATTTACTATTTGGAATGAAGCATGTGAGTTTTGTAGCATAATAAGTTATATAATTGTTTTATGGTGTCTTTTTCTGTTGTGAATCTCTTGACTACGTGAAATTGATGTTTTATTATTGATTATTTGTTTTATGGTATGGTTATTATCTTCTATTTGAATCTCTAATCTTGGAAGTGTTCGGAGAGTGGTAAGTGTCACTCGAGGACGAATGTTGTCCAAGTGGGGTAGATTGTAAGACCCCAAAAATGTCTTAGGTGAACTAGATCATAAAATTTTTGTATCGATTATCTAAGGTCCTAATTCGGTCTAATATATGGTATTGAGGTTGTATCTAATGTATTAGGTGCATTGGAAGTCAAACGTCAAGGGACGACCAAGACATTCTACGACTAAGTCACCTATGTGCCTCATATATGGTTTAATGTTCCATGTTATTATACATGAGGTTTGAAGGTATATAAATGAGTTATTATAGCATTTATAGTCAGTGTGTAGAGTTTCGTGGAGTTTGCAGGTCAAATGTCCAAGAGCGATCATGACGTTCGAAAGATGTGCCTTGAAATTACCTTGTGTGTCTAGGCATGTTTCGTCGAGTTTTACTTGTTTGTTTTGAGTAAAATTTATTTGAGAGGTTTTAAACTCACATATGATCGTATTTGGGTTTGAAACATCCGGGAAATTATCCCTAAGGCCCATCCAAGGGTCATTGAGGAAGGACCCTAGTTGATGGCCAAGACTGCTCAAGGCAGCCTCACCTACGGAAGCCAATCGACGGCAAGTGTCCTAATGGACTGTCCGTTGGTGATGGTCGTGAGTAGGTACTTATCCTGGGTGGCTAATATACCTCTCCCAAGTCTCTAAACCCATCGACAGAGGATATGACGGCCTGTAAGTGGACCTACGTCCCGTCGATGGGCAGTTCGTCGATGCCAAGTTCATTGTCCCAGACCATGGACAAAAGAACGGGGCATTGGTAAAAGGAAGGGGAGTCAATGGTCTCGTAGGATGATACTTAGTCTTGGGGAAGGATTAAGAAACTTGGCAAGTCGCTGACCCAACCAACTGAGGCACAGGACGGTCCGTTTGTGGACAAACAATGTCTCGACTGTCCACTGTTGATGGTCATGTCCCTACATGCAGTTTCACTGCCAAGTTAGAGGTGAATTTGTAAAGTTAATTCACTTACAAAAATAGAAGTTGGCGGTTACTAAGGGGTATATTGGGTATTTTAAATGTGTATATAAGTGTTATACATGTTGAATATATCATTCGTCCAATCAAAACGCCAAAATCCCTTATGAAATCCCAAAGACACCATTGAAGTCCAAAATCAAGGAACAACTTGGAGGTTACATTTTAAGTGGAAATTATTCAACAAAGTGAATAATAAGCATCATCAAGGTATGGATATTGATCCTCGAAACTATCTTCATCAAGGATCCCCAATTCTCAAGATGTTTTCAAAGTTTCTAAAGTTGAATTGTCAAATTTCATGATTATACCATGTGTTCTTGCACAAATAATTTATAAACATTAATAATGATATAATTGATATTGTATTGATTAATTTAACATAAATTATCTATGAAACTATGAATTGGTTGACCGTTATATTTTGACAATATTATAGGTTACTTGATATTGATCTAATGTTAATCAATTCTTATGTAGTTTTATGTGGGCTATTCATTGATGTAATAATTGTGGTAAATTTATATCTAGGTTTTATTAGATTGATGAATTTACAATGATTTGACCTATTTCTTTTATTATTGTAGTTTTTATGTTGAGTTTTTGGTTATGGCCTTGGGTAAGGATCTTGTGTTATTGAATTGAGTAATATGACTTTGGATTGATGTGTTGAGGATTATGTGGGGGTATGCTTCCCAATTTCATTTAATTTGATGCAATTTATACTTCGATTCTATTGTGATTAGTATGGTCCACTTATGATGGTGGTGTTATGTGCTTTACTTTCAATTGATGTGGCCTTGTCGACGTTACTCTATGCAATATGATGATCTTGGCCTTCTTGAAAACTACTTGAAGTTATATGACTATTTTTATAGTTTGATATTTGAAGCATGACAATATCTATCTACATGTGGAGTCATATATGTATTCTTCTATTCATTTTGTCTTAGGTGACCATGTTAGAATATGCCTTTGACATATTGTGTGTAGTGTTACAGTTGAGTCTTGGTTATTTATACATGGCTATATTATTACATGTTAATGAAATTGATGATCTTATTATATTATATAAGATGACTTGGAAATGTTAGGGTTGTTTCTAGGTGCTTCAAGAATGACTTGCATTATGAGTTAAAGTTGAACTATGTGGTGTCTTGTGTTGGTTGACTTCTGTCCTGTTCTTGATGTATGTATGATCATGTATATGTAATGTCTTGATTTAGGGTGTTCTAACTCTTATTCTTCAATGTACAAATGACATGTGACCTTAATGAACTTAAGAGAGTCTTTTATGTGAAAACCTTGACTTAGAGATATTATTGAGATTGTTGAAGTTATAATCCATAATTGTATCCTTCAAAGTAAATAAATGATAGAGTAAGGTTAATTCGCTTGAACATCAACATATTAATCCTTAGGAAAGTCATCATGAGATTTTCGTCGCCATTGTGAGGTAGCCCTAGTAGACCTTCTTTGGTAGGGTAAATGTAATGGGGTTATGAACTTGTTATTGAACCCTCTTATGTGAACCTAATGCGCGAATAGGATAGCACCGAGTGAGTATGGTAAGCGAAAGTAGTTCTAGTTAAGTATGAGACTAGATTACAAAGTATGCCCTTCATATTCCATAACCATGTTCCTACATGGGATGTGTCTAAGTTATACCATTGGCAACTACAACAACCTCATCCGAGTAGGATAAAATTCTAGATTCCATGTCTTGCTATCATGGTCTAAGTCGGTTATTGCCTATTATCATCATATGGAATGCCTATTAGCATTAGAGAAGTTTGTGAGGTTTAGGAGGTGCTATGGGACGCTATTTAGGCAATGCACAATAGACTTTGAAAGTGTTATTTGGAGTTCCTAGGTACTTTCTAAGACCTTTATTTAATGTCCTTTATTTGATGTATGAGTCATAATGAGCTAATGACTTATGTTTAGAAGTATGTAATAGATAAGTACCTAATCTAAAGTGACTAAAGGACTCTTTAGCAAAACTGTGAAGAGGGCATAAGAGATTATCTCTTCATGTCTTATCTTTAGAAGTATTGAGAATTACTCTAGTTAGGGAATATGATCTGTGTTGTTTACATGATCTAAGACTTAGGTAGTTTTAAGGACTATTTAGGTAATCTTGAAGAGGTCACTATGGACGTTATCTTCTCGATTTACTTAAGTAGGTCTTATTATAGCCTTTGGAAGGAGAATGTCATATAATCTATGTGTTGGTGTGATAAGTGAGAATTATTCTATTCTAGGGAGTCTATAGGATCTCTTAAGTGTGTGTGTAAAGGATTGTATGGGTGTTCCCTTCACAACTCATTCAAGTGAGACTTAGAGTAACCTTTGGTAGAAGAATCATAACTTGATGTTTATTATGCTTGTAAGAGTGTATGTGACTCATTATAAGTAATCTCAAGGGTCGTTTAGGCACATCTAGAGAAGGTGTATGGGTGGTCTCTCTTTGTGTGACTTAAGAGAATATTAGGATATCTTTGAGTGGGATAATTACAAGCTAAAGTGTGTCTAAAGTGAAGCTTTGCAACTTCATTGTACAATGAATAAATTTAATGTAATTGTGAGTTGAGGTCACTATAAAGTGGCTTCAAAAATATGAATTTTTGTTTGAATGTTATTTTATGTGATTCTAAGTTGATAAGTGTAGTTCTTGTGATTATAGAATGATTTTAAAATTAAATGATGCATATTTCTGATAAAAGTCCGTTTTCATGATTTTTATGCATATTGTCATACTTAGTACATGTGGTTCTACGAATTACATGCTTTTATCTATATATAAAGTTCTTGTTAGCTGAGGAGCTTTGAGAACTGAAGACTTGGAGCGTAGCATTGTTCAAGAGAAATTGAACTATGTACTCACTTGACTCGAGGACATATGTGTGTTTTATGTTTTCCATTTGAAGTAACGTCATAGACTAAGTATTTCTATATTCGTATGTGGAAATATGCACCGTGTTCCAAATATTCTTGTGTCTTAAGATGATGATATTGAGACTTAGTATTTCCTATTACTTTTATATGAAGAGACTTTGAAGACTATATTATGTTTTGTGAAAAGTTTATTTCTGCACTACTTTTCACTATGTTTATACGATGAATGATATGAAAGGTCTTGTATAAGACCTACGAGAGGTCGAGTACGTCGGTTACAAGCCGATATTGTACCCTAAATTGTAGGGTATAGACTTGGGATGTGACATCAAGATGCTATTCGCAATGATCCAAGGATAAAATTGATCGGTAACCAGTGAATAAGCACAGATAATTGTGTGGTCTCACTTCAGCAGGTAAGAAATACAGAGGACTTTGAGGAAGAGGACATCTCCACCACAAGGCTCCCCACTGAAGAAGGGAAACCTACAAAAGGAATGAGACCATGTATCTTCGTCGTTACCTTTTATCTCCTTGACCTTTTTGAGAGACTGTCGCTTCCTTAATTTTTCCATTATCTGGTTTTAGCCCTTTAATCTTAAAATATTCAACTGTTTATAATTTTGAACAACTAATTTCGTATTTGAACATGTTCTTGCTGAACGAGTCTCTTGAACTCAAAACAATAGATTGTAGTAAAGTTTTGTGTTGAAACTTAAAAGTACACATTTCCTTCAAAAATATGATATTTCAGAAAGCAAATTGTAGAATGGTTTTATTTTTTCTAAATTTTCTACATTCAGGGGTTCTCACTACCGGCATACAAATATTCCTCATATTTTTCTCTTTGTTCATTAGGTAGAAAACAAAATGATTCACTTGGTTGGATAAATAGAAATTGTTGATTTATGTATCACGTCAAAATTAATTGAACTTTATGTATAGACGGCTTTCACTGCAGTATGTTTAACTCCTAAATATTGGAAAATTATAGGAGCAATCAAGAAGTTAGGCTTGTTTTTGGTTTGAAGCTGTAGTGCTAGAAGGCAATACTGCAAGAAATGTTCTATGCCTTTTCCTACTTCTAATGTGAAACCAATGGTTGGTAATACAAAAGATTTAATTTGATATATAGTAGTCCTATTCTTCACAATTCAGATTTTTGACTTATGTATTTTAACATTTGGTGAAGAGAGTTTGAAAGTGACATGTAGGAAGAAAGAAATAAAGTTAAACTAGAATAAACTTGTGTTGTCTCTTTCGATTTGTTAGCGGGATTTCATTTACTTTGTACGATAGTACTATCTTGTTTTTTTAGATGAGAACACAAAAGGTATAATATCATTTTCGCTAAATCAACATCAATTTATTAAGGGACACCAATTAGTTTGCTCTATACTATCTCTATAAACATAGATTGACTTCAAGGAAGTTTTATGTTGTTCTTGATTGGCGGGATATCACAATAGGTAAATTCTTCTTAGTTGGGAAAAACGTGGTACATATAGTTTTATTACTTATGCAATCAATGCTCTAAGTGAAACTTACAAAATGGCTGATTTATTACTCAAAATATTGTTTTAGTTTACTCTTATAAAAATCTTCATTCTTTTAAAGTGCGTTTTCATTTTCCATGTTGTGTGTACTGAAGGATCTCACAGAATTAGAGAACTGAGTGTCATGGGTGCTTCATTTGATCATGGGGAGGATGGAAATCTGCATCTAGCCAGAGATTCTGGCCACTCCTATCACCAGAGGCAGAGAGATAGAAAAGGTCCGTATTAGATGCAATTGTTAAGTATCCTAGAACACAAGTGCTTCAATGCCATTTTTCTATAGATTTGTTGACCACCGAAGTAAGTTTATTCAATTATAATAACTGTTTGTGTTGGTTATTATGGAGATAATTTTCTCTTCTAGCATCGATTTGGTCCGAAATGAAGGATTTTTGCTTTAATCTAATTAAACATGAAATTATTTTTTTGTTTAATTGTCTTATTTGATTGAAATTACATGCATTCAAACAGTTGCTCTATTGGAAATGTCTTAAAGATATTCATGTATTATGATGTCTGATTTTTTTTGCGTGCACTTGTTAGGACAGAAAATAAGCAGGTGTAAACGCGGAATCTAGCAAAGCAAACCTCGAAAGACCACGAGTACGAATACAACGAGAAATATACCAAAAGACATAAAGATTTAACGTGGTTCGGTCAATCGACCTACATCCACAAAGGAGAGCAGAAATCCACTATAAATATGAGAGTACAAAATACAGATAGAAACAACCTCAACCAATTCACTAAAAATACATGGGAGGTTCACACAAGTGATAATGTATCAAGCTTCTGACTCATAAATTCTCTCTCTAACCAAAACTGTCAAAGCCCTTAAGACTACGTTGTGAATGCTAATTAAGTTAGAAGGAACATTCCTTTATTTATAGAGTCCTAAACCTTTTCCTACAAGAAAAGGATTAGTCATTTCAAACCTTTTCCTAAATGGAAAACCTATTTATGGTATGAAATTTAGGACAAATAAAACCTAACAAATCTCCCCCTTGGCCTGAAATTCTGACAAAATAAAATTTTCCAACTTCTTACATAATCTTCAACAACTTGCTTCTCCTCTCCATAATCTCCTTTGCAAAATTTATGTCTCAACACAGAGAACCTCTCTGAAACAATTTCTCCAACAAAAACTTCATTACTGTCTAAAAGGTTGCGTCTAGAACTAGACCCGCCAAGATGAACACCTCGTTCTAACTTGGTTCAATCATCAATCATCGAACCACTGAAGTTGACTCTATCATTAAATCTGGCTCTGATACCACTTGTTAGGACAAAAAATAAGCAGGTGTAAATGCGGAAGCTAGCAAAGCAAACCTCGAAAGACCACGAGTAAGAAGACAACTAGAAATATACCAAAAGACATAAAGATTTAACGTGGTTTGGTCACTTTACCTACATCCACAAAGGAGATGAGAAATCCACTATAAATATGAGAGTATAAAATACAGAGAGAAACAACCTCAACAAATTCACTAAGAATAAATGGGAGGTTCACACAAGTGATAACGTATCAATCTTGTGACTCATAAATTCTCTCTCTAACAAAAACTCTCAAAGCCCTTAAGACTACATTGTGAATGATGATTAAGTTAGAAGTAACATTCCTCTATTTATAGAGTCCTAAACCTTTTCCTACAAGAAAAGAATTAGTCAATTCAAAACCTTTTCCTAAAAGGAAAACCTATTTATTGTAAGAAATTTAAGACAAATAAAACCTAAAAAATTGGTGTCTTGTGTGATTGGTTTATTATTGTCATGATATACTTGTTTGGTTGAATTACTTGCTGCCTTACTATCATATTGCTTGTGGTTGTTTGTCTTCTCTTGGTTCAAATCGAGAAGGGAAAGTATAGACTTGGGTATTCTTCCGCTGTTATCTTGTCAGGCATTCTTTGTTAGTGCGTTGTCTTTCTCAACAGCACTGACTATGATTGTCATGACGTATAAATGTTATTTAACGAAGTTGCAACATGACTATATGTAATCGGCATGTTGTGAATATTGTACAGAGATTTGCATATGCTATTGTTTATGATACTTGACTTCATATACATACCTGAAAATATTAGATCTCACCTGTACAAGTGCTCCCAAAAGCTCTATTAATTGGCACTATAATTTATTTATTATTGTGTCTTAAAAATATATTCTAACCAAAAGGGGAATTCAATGAGTTATTAAACTTTTGCTTGTCCTACATTTGTATTTTTCGATTGAGTTATTTATTTTCTTTTTAAAGATTCATTGGCTTGTTTTGGCGAAAAATGATGTCAATAACTTTAAAGCTTAAAACTTAATTCCTGCATATATACTTAGAATATGGTAAATAACAAAGAAACATCATGATTCTACAAAATTATAGCTATTGGAGTTAGCAATTTCTTTATTGAAAAAACTGAAGATGTTCTTGAAATTGCTCTTATTACTCTTGTTATTAATCAAGTGGAGTGCCAATGGTATGATATAAGAAAAATTTCTATTATCTCGAAATAGCTCTAAATAGCTCTTATCTCGAAATAGCTCTTATTTCTATGTTATATATATTTACATATCCAAATTCCTGATCACTCTCCATATAATTAACAGACTCGACCAAGACTATACAAGAAAGAGATGAGTTCAACGAAAATTTATATGCTTCGACTGTAGCCGAAAAACATAGAGAATCCCAAAATTATGTTTAGTATACATTTCCTATACAAGACACAATAACTACCATGAACTTCTTGAACCGCCACTAGACCTTGCTAATGCAGAAAGTTGAGGGGGACAATTTGTCATGCCTACTGCATGGCCTTGATAATCTCTCAGGTAAACTTTACATTTGGATGAGTGAAAAATTTGAAGCCAGTTCCTGTTGCACCAGCACGACCAGTTCTTCCAATCCTATGAATATAATCCTCAAGACTTGAAGGGAAATCATAATTGATAACAAACTTTATGTCCTTAACATCTAGACCACGTGCAGTACATTAGTGACAATCATTATGGGACTTCTTCCACTTTTCAAAAAGAATACACTTTGATGTTGTTTGGTGTGGAGTTTCCTCTTTTTCCATGCTTTGTTTTTTGCGACTGCTATCCTGATTCACATGTCTGCATTAGAGTGTATTGGGAATTTTTTCCTGCTGCCCCTGTTTTTTTTACTGAAGTGGACTACGAAATTCTAAAATCTTTTTGGCCACTAAATTTTGATTTCTAAACTGAAATATGAAACCCGCAATCTGGAACTGTAATATACAATTGCAATTTGGGACTTCGAACCTGGAATCTGCAATATGGAACTGTATTCCGCATCAATCTGCCGACTGAAATCTGGAACTGTGAGCCGTAATCTGGAAGTCAAAAATCTGCATTCTGCAATCTACAATATGGAACTGCTGCAATCTGGAATTAGGAACATCTTGTCTCTTATATAACTGCTGCAGTCTGATTTTTTGTTGTCTTGCCTGAGGTATCCCGTCATTGTTCTGTCACACTGATCGACATATCTGAGATTGACAAGATAATAATTGAGGTAAGAAGACTCTTTAATTGTAATGCTTATTCATAAAATGTAAGACTATGCTCCCACTTATCCAAGGTAACAAGACAACTCTCTTTCTCATCTTTAACCAAGAGAGTTTTGAATCCCTTTTCCTGATTGATTTGATTTTTAAATTTTTTTTTTGAATGGTATTGTGTGAATAGAAATACTAGATAGTAAATAATTGAGTTTGAGAAAAATGGTTATATTGATTAATTTTAGTTTGAATTTATGTTTTTTACCCTTTTTGTTCTACATGTGTTTGTACTTGTTATTCTAGTATTTAACATTACAATGCGAGTGAGACAATAGCTGTCACATATGTGCTTAATTCCAGACATATCCGGCGTCCTCTTCCTTTTTAATAACTAAGACTAACCTCATAGTCTCATGTCATTACATCATAGATTGAAAAATGCCGAAAAAATTAAAACATTCATTATCACTACTTGGAGGTTTACAAAAACATCTACATACACATAATATATATTCATATCGAGTATATGTAGACCCTCCATGTAGGAAGGTTACATAGCCTTCTTCTTTTATTTCACATACATATATGCAAAATATATAAATAGTCTCAACGATTGTCTCGTCTCATACCATCTAAACGAATATCACAATATGTGCATAGCTCTTACATCAATCCAACAAGACCATGTATACGTCATACAAAAGTACAATACTCCATTAAAAAGTAAATGAATGAAAGAGTCGATAATCTCATAACAAATTCAATAAGCTAGAGGATGGCATTGCCCTTAAAAATTGAGGATCTACCTTTCTTTGACGAAAGGAAGAATCCAAGTCTTCAACAATGTCGTCTTCCAAACTCTTCAACGATCGAAACCTAAAATATTTGAGAAAAGGGTAGAAAATAGGGTTAGATACTCAACATGGACTATGTATGGGATCTTATGAACATACACAAGCAAAACATGCTAAAAAGTACTTTTTATCTAAACATGTCGAATTACCCCTTTAGGGAATAAATGCAAAGTCAAGTAAATCATATCAACCAACCAAACATGCTTACTATCTCAACATGTAATAGTTATCCCAACATACTTTAAAAGAATGATCTACTACAACTCAAACATCAAGGAACAATATAATAAGAATTACTAAGAGTTAAACATATCATAATAAACAAGACAACTACTCACAAGTCCTTATCAAGTCAACAAGTGCAATGACCAATCAAAACCCCATAACCTTACTCAATCAAGTGTTCTCAATATGAAAGCATGACCAGTGTCCAATATTAAATATGACGATATTTACATTTACATTTCATCATATATTAACATTATAACCTAAGGCATATTCATAAGTGGATTCATAAACATATAATATGAACAATGTTCCATGGTTATCGTACATACATCTTATATTATCATAACAAAAACATTTATAAGAACCTCCTCCTAAGACTCCCCTCAACGCTAACTAGTGTAATGTTTACGTAGAGTCCCATACCCCTTCCTAGAGCAAGCTAGACCTCTTAGATTATCCAAGTTAAAGTTCAAGTCCTTTAATTCGTTTTATATTTTTGGAACATCATGCCTTAACCTACATAGACCACATGGGATAGTGTGGAATTTGGTGTCATAAAAACCTACACCGAAAGAAGGCAGACTACTTGTCAAGGTAGTACAAAAACATGAAGCATAGAAATTACGTGGATCCACTAGCTAGTATTCCTATGGGGGGAAACACAGTTCAAGAATTAAGAAAAATAGTAGGGACCCTCTTTATGTGCCATGCATTATAGTCTCCAATCTAATGAGTATTATAGTGTTCCTACCTTCCCTATGTGGGAAAAGACACTCCTCAATCTAGTATACTCGGTGCTAATCTAGAGACGCTTTTTGAAATGTCTTTAAGACTTCAATTATCATTCATAGCTTAATTTAGGCCATAGTTTCTACCCCTTGTATAATCATCATCATTAATACGTCAATAAGAATTGTATGAATATAATTCCTTTCATCAGAATTCATATAAGTGAGGTAAAAACATTAGCATTGTAACAACCCTAAAAATAAATATGCAAAGTACTGCTTAATCTATCTAGAATGTGAACGATTAGACTGGATTCACACTCATTGATGCGCGTAGAAACAGACCTCGAAACCCTTGCTACATACAAACCAACTAACTAGGAGAGTTATTTGAGCTAGGAAAGGTTGGGTCCAACCATGTAGGGATCTCGAATACGAAGATTTACTTAGACAAGTCTTTAACGGACTTAAAAGGGGAAAGTCTTAGGTTTGAGGTCCTAGGGGTAAAATAGTATTTTTATAGGCTAAGGCTAGTATCGTAATTACTGTAAATATATAATTAATTATTTAATTAATAAGGTGGAGGGGCATCTTTGGAAGAGGGCCAAAATTGGGCTCTTGAAGGGAAGTCTTGCGCCACGGGGATTCGAACCTAGGTGGAAGCAATGAATTAAATTGATTTTAATTTAAGTTGGTAAATTGATGTAATTAATTTATATTTATTATTCACTATCTGATATAAAATAAAAGTAAATCAGATTTTTAATAATTAAATAAAAACTTTATTTGACTAAATTCTAAACTAGACTCCTACTCCTAAGAAAACTCTTCTCCCCCACACTCATCTCTCTCTCTCACGTCTATATCACTCTCACTCACGGTTATCTATGCCAAATAACTTCAAAAAACAGTTGGTAAACCAAAGTTCTTCACACTTGAAGAACTCTGAACGAAAATATAAGAAAACAAACAAAATTAATCACGTAGGAAATGAGAAGTTTGTCTGTCGAGTTGGTGTTGATTTTTAAGGTATTTGGACGTGACTTCTAAACTATATTTTTGGCAGATAGTCGAGGTTTGAACTTCATAAAAGGTATGGGTTTTCTTACTCTTGGTCACTTTCCCAAGAGACCCTTCAAGCTTAGAGGAATCTACTCAAAAACTAAAGTTGTTCTTGTTGTTGTCGAACTCCTTGTCCCTAGTATCCCTTTCATCTCAATGCGAAATAGGTTAGAGATCATGTTGTTGGTATGTTTGCTGGTAGTTTACGTATGAAATTTGATTTTCGTGATAATGTGTTCTTGATTATGTGTTTGGATTTGTAAGTATGTTAAGTTATGTCAACCGAAAGAATGTAAAAACTGATATGTTTTTTATGGTTTTATTTTATGTGCGAATGTTTGTGCAAATCACAAGGTGTAAAAGTGGTTTAATATTGCCTGATGAAATTGTAATTCTTTGCTGAATATAATCATAAAAATATTACACGAAATGATGCACCAAAAGATCCATGAAATGCCTTAAGAATTAACGTATGAATGACGATAAAAAGAAGCTGAAAATATTGAACAATTTCCAACATTTGGTAGGTTGGGTTCGGCCAAAAAAAATGGTCCAAAATGCAATGAAAAATGAATGAAAAATAAGTGAGATCACTGAGGATTGAACCAAATACATCATTCCACGAAAGCTACAAAAAAAATCAACAAAAGATTAAGACAAAAATGGATTGGAAGATATTAAATTTCCGGCCTTTAGGAAATTGTAGTCTCGGCCAACTTTTTTAAAAAAATGAGCCTGGTTTAAATTTATTTTAAAATGTGAGGTCATTGGTTATTGAACCAACGAAATCACTAAATGAAAATTTCATAAAAAATTTGTGAGAAAAATGCAAGGAAAAATAGATGTGGAGTGGGGATGTATCCCACAACCTCTTGAATGGATGAGAGAGTTAGGACAAAAATAAAGGAGGTTAGAAAGTTAAGATATAAATTAAAAGAAAAATAATGAGCTTGTGGGGGATTGAACCACAACCTCCTTGACTTAGACGAAAAAGGAGAGGAGAAAAAGAGAGAAAATATTATGGGGTTGATGGGGATCGAATTAGGGTCCCCCAAATCTGAAAAATGTGATTATAAAGTTTAAAATGAGATTAAATGTTGTCCAAGGGATTAAAAATAGGGTTCCCTTTCCCAATTTCGTATTGGCACATAAGCCATACGTAAGTAAATATTTAATGAATGCTCCCTCTAAAGATCGAAATCAATATCTTGGCTTATCTACAAAATGCATAAGTCTTGTACAACATAAACTTCGGTATATATGAATTACTTAGACAAATTATGAATGAAGCCCCATGGCTTGTATCTATAGACTTATAAGTCTAGCATATGTTTAAAAGTAAGTTAACCTAAGATGTATGTGATGAAATGACGTAACTCTAAAAGGGTTAAGTGAGAGTGTGAAACACACTAAATGGCCAAGTGCATTGGCGTATGGTGAAATGAACAATGAAATGATGAAATTAACAAAGAAATGATAAGATGAACAATCAAGTAATGAAACCCTCCTAGAAGGTTTAAGTAAGAGTGTGAAACACATTAAATGGCCAAGTGCATTGGCATATGATGAAATGAACATTCACGTAAAATGGGGTTAGTAATTATGAAGATCAAATGTGCTAATGTTAATGAATTTGTTTACAACATGATATGAGGCTAATGTAAAAGATGGGATCACATCTCAAATGAGCCTAAGTAAATGTCAACAAAATGTACTTACTTATGAGAGTGTAAAATTAATGAAGAGACCAGTCTCTATGAACACTCTAATGAATGTATTGAGATTAGCACACTTAATACAAATGTTGAGATGAGAAATCATCTATTTATCTATGATGTCCTCATACTAGAAGCCATCTTCCATGACGTATGAATTGTATATAATGGAACTTTATTCTGAGAACCGATAGACTAGCTATGAGCGGTGATGCCTTCTTTCGGGTAGGGCGGACGTTCACGTAACTCTCATGATATAAGACTGTCTGGCATGCCGGGTATTGGTCTCCGTATATCTCCTAGTCTTAAAACGTATACTGCCAATATAGAGATCTAGCTTGGTTTAATTCCCATGTACGCTAGCATGTTTTGGGTCACTTTGGAAGGTGATTCCACCTCTTTTCGGTGTGGGGTTTCATGACACTGGATTTAATGATTCTCACATGATCAATGTCCGTTAAACTTAGAGTTCCCCATGAATTAATGAGTCCAGCCTCAAATGATGCACGTAATAAAAAGAATGACACAAAAGGCGTTAGGGTAGGACAATCAAGAGGTGAGTTAGATTAAAGCAATAACATTAGATCATTCTCGGTCATTGCACAACGAACCCGATGGAAGTCTTAAACTAAATCCTAGGTTAGCTGGTGTTTACACTGACCCATGAATGAAATGAAATGAAGTACGTATGAATGAACGAAGCAGACTCTGTATTTGATAAAACAGATTACCTAGTTAAGATCCCATATGTTGAGCCCTCATTTTTTGGAAGTTTTATTGTCACGTCCACGATTCCAAGGTTTCATGGCATACGAATGAATAATATGATGAATGTTATGTGTTATAGGTATTATGGTAAGTGCTATGTGTACACTATTGTGTGAAAAATGTTAAGTATGATGATACATGTTACTCTCATGTCATAACTTTCCTCATAAAAAATTTGAAAGCTCATAAGCATTTCTAATACATATTTGGAAAGTTTACTCACTTTCCTAATCTAAATTTTGCAAGTCCACTGACTTGACCTGCTATAGTCATGTTGCTAGTAAAGAGCTATTCTTACTTATGCATGTCCTTGGTGTGTTCTTGCATATACCCATACTTATTACAAGTGTGTAATAACCCTATACAACTCTAAACTTTTAGCTGCAGGCACGGGTGGACGCCAGAGCTGCAGGATCAACGTTGCAGTTATCCGGACGTCGAGCGTTCATTTGGACTTGGTAGGCCCTCATGCTTTCGACGATGATGGCCCATTTACATTCTAGCTTAGTTGTAGGATTAACCTAGTGGAGTACGTTCCACTAGCGTTTCTTTCCTATTTTTGTTCAGACATTGTATTGGTGCCATTTTGGCAAGTACATCTTTATCATTATAATAAATTGTTTCTTTCATTTGATGATCTTAATTTTAGATGGTTGATGGTGAACAATTACGTATGTAGTAAAATGTTTAGTAAGCATGTTAAGTAATAAAATGATTCAATTTTCTTCTAAAAGTAACCTAATTGAAGTAAGAATGACGTAAGTAGGCTTGTCTGCGACCTCTGAGAGGTCAACTACGCCGGTCACGTCTGGGGTATAGACTCCGGTCGTAAAAAGCATTTCATAACATATTAAGGAACATTGATAGTTTTCACCATCCTTATATCACATAAACCATAATAAACCTGACAACATAGTCAAGACATTTCAGTTGCACAACATACCACTCTATAATCCTAGTATAAGACATACTCCAATGTAATATTATAACTTTACAACAATGAATCACAATAGGAAGTAAAGATAGAGATTTTTAAGACTTGCCAAGTCTTCCCATAGTCTACCATCATGGTCTTACCATCAACTCATAACTCAATCTAATTTGGGGAGTAACATCATCACACAATGATAACCAATAAGATAAGAAGGCCAATTGCATCTCGATAAAACAATTCAAGTCTATATTACAACTTGAGACAAGATACATTCAGTAATTTCACATTATATTTCATAACTCAAATCACATATCAAGAACTCGCATGATAGGCCTATAATTCATCTTAGTTCAATCATAATGACACCATAGGATATTTATATAATCAACAAGCAACTCAATTGAATGATCACAATGCAATATAGGTCAAGATCACTACATAGGGTTAGGGATGGAGGATCATATTCTAAATTTAGACAAAACCATCATAAAATACCATAGACAAGTTGAATTACATTTTAATCTACTCAATATAACCTAAAGAAATGATCAACAACTCAACTAATAACTTTAATTTCTTAATTGAATGAAACCCATAAGAAAACTCAACTTTTGAAATCTAGTTTGAAGGAACCCTTTGTGGAAAGAGTCTTAAAGGTTAATAGAACCCATACCTTAACGTTTGTCAACAATTTGATGGTGAATTCTTCCTTTTACATCCCCCAAAATCTAATCGTTGGTAGTCTTCAATGGTGAGTTCATGAAGAGAGATAAATAAGAGAGAAGGAATAGAGTTTATTTGAGAGTTGTCTTTAGATTAATGAGGGTTGAGAGTATTTATAGTGGGACTTAATCAACTTAAATAGTCTCCATTTAATCCCAAGTAACCCTCAAACAACTGAATTAATTAAATAAACTAAATTAAAAATGTGCAGCAACTTAGGAACCTCACAGAGGAGACCTCGCTTATGGGCCATGTATGAGTCAACAGACATCCCCCCTTCATCCTACACTCCATCATCTTGGTCAGAGACTGTACAGGCAAGGGGTTTCTTCTGATTGTCGAAGTGTGGGACGACAGTGGCATTGACGCCTCGTTGATCTACACACGTACTGTAGCCTACACCTTTGCACTCCGTTGATGAGTTCAGACGTTGTGCGGGTGAAGGGGCCCTCTTCACCATCGTAACTCTGAGACTACAGTGGCATCGACACCCCGTTGATCCATACACAGAGATCTTCTATCCCGTCAATGTACACTGCCATGCAATGCTGCATCAAACTACAAGGGTCCTCCTAAAGGGCCCTTGGTTGGTCCTGGGGGAGTCATACCCGGACGTTTCAACCATGAAACTGCTCAATAAGCTATTAGCTACCTTTCAACAAATTTTCATACATTTCCAGCTCCTAAAAATTAGTCAAATAGGCTAAGGCACACTAATATCCCTTTGAACCAACTTCCCAAACATTATGGACGTTTTGGTTCTTAAACCTCCTAAATGACCTATGTTCATTAAAATGGACCTAGAAACAGTACTTAGATGTTACGACACCTATGTTAGACTTTACAATGTACTTGTATTTTCAAGGTGTTACACTATCACCCCTTAGCAGAAAGTTTAACTTATAAACATGCTAACTACCATTTCTTAAAGACTCGTCATGTAAAAATGCACAATATAACTTATAAACATTCTACCTACCATTTCTTAAAGACACATCATGTAAAAATTCACAATATAACTCAAAACAAGCAAAAAGAAAAATTTCATGTTTTTTTAAAAGAGAAATACTGCAGTAACTTCACTGCAAGTTTTTAAAAATGCATTATGTGCAAAACATCACCCAAAAATCAAGAAACTTCAATTTCTAGTCATATTTATATTATTAAAAAGAATGACTAACTTTAATTCTCAAAAATATGAGGTTAACGGGACTTAATATTGGCCCCCACATCCCATGTTTCACCCTCAACTAGATAATTTTTCCATAACACATTTACGGAAAGCACCTCTTTATTTCTCAACTTGTTGAATTGCCTATCATGAATTTGAACCGGAACTTCCTCATAAGAGTGGTTATCCTTGACTACAAAACCCTCAATAGGAAGAATGAACTCGGCATCACCGATACACTTTTTCGACATAGAAACATGGAAAACGGGATAAACCGAAGCTAATTCACTACGAAGTTTCAATTCATAGGGAACATTACAAACCCTTTGCAAGATTTCATAGGGACCCACATAAAGAGGACTTAACTTCCCTTTCTTGTCAAATCTAACTGCCCCTTTCATTGGTGAAATTCTCAAATACACCTTGTACTTTCTTAAAACTCCAAATCCATTCTCCAATGATCGGCATAAGACTTTTGCAGACTATAGGCCATTTGCAACAGGTTCCTTATGATATGAACCTTTTACAAAGTCTTATTAATAAACTCGGGACCAAGAAGCTATGGCTCACCCACTTCAAACTATCCCATAGGAGACGTACACCTCCTATCATACAAGGCTTCATAGGGAGCCATGAAAATTGATGAATGAAAACTATTGTTGTAGGAAAACTCCAGAAAAGGTTAATGTCTATCCCAACACCCTTTAAAATCAATGATGAATTCCTTAATAATATATTCAAGGGTTTGTATCGTACGCTCCACTTGACCATCCATTTGGGGATGAAAAGGTGCTTAGCTTCACCATAGTACCCAATGCTTTTTGGAACGACCTCCAAAATCTAGATGTGAACTGTGCTCCCCGGTACGATATGATGGATAACGAGATGCCATGGCGTCATACAATCTCATCTAGGAAGATTCTTGCATAATCCTCCGCCGAATATGTTGACTTGATGGTAATAAAGTGAGCGGACTTAGTCAATCGATCCATAATCAACCATATGGAATCATATGATTGGAGTTTAAGGTAAACCTACTACAAAGTCCATATTGATGTCTTCCAAGTAGGAATTTCGATATCTTGTAGTAAGCCATCGGCTTTAGGTGCTCGGCCTTTACTTGTTGGTGATTCGGGAACTTAGCAACAAACTCCACTATGTCCCTTTTTAGACCTTCCACCAATCTATCTCCCTTAGGTCATCATACTTTTTTGTCGACCCTTGATGAATTGAGTAGCGGGACCCATGTGCTTCTTCCCTTGTTACCTTAACACACCATACCGCCTAAGGATAAT
This sequence comes from Solanum habrochaites, assembly GCA_027704765.1. NCBI lineage: Eukaryota > Viridiplantae > Streptophyta > Magnoliopsida > Solanales > Solanaceae > Solanum > Solanum habrochaites. The sequence goes on along the minus strand of JAKWJA010002490.1, from coordinate 24,449,185 downwards.
TATTCCCCAACTTGTAGAGAACTGATTCTTTAAATTCCATTAAGGCTAGATTAAGGTGTTGTTTGGACTTCAACTCGACCACTAAAGATGACTCGGTCTTATGATGAACTATAGCACCCCATCCAAAAAACTCTCCAACCTAACCCCTAACCTAGACAACCTATTTACTTCCCTTGCTAGGTCCTTCTTGTCTTCGTCAAGAGGGGATACACTGCTGATGGTCATACGACTTAGGGCATCCACAACTACATTAGCCTTACCGGGGTGATAAAGGACACTCATATCTTAATCTTATATCAACTCTAGCTACCTTCTTTGTCGGAGATTAAACTCCTTTTGGGTAAACACATATTAGACACTCTTATGATCGGTAAAAACATCAACATGAACCCCATACAAGTAATGCCTCCACAATTTCAAAGGAAACACCATGGCCACAAACTCAAGGTCATGAGTGGGATAGTTTCTCTCATGTACCTTAAGTTGCCTAGAGGAATAGGCTATCACCTTCCCATGTTGCATAAGCACACACTCCAAACCCACTCGGGATGCGTCACAATACACTATAAACCCTTGTAACCCTATCTTTCAACAATTGGAAACTTTTCTAACATGCGTCCAAAAACTCAAAATTCTTACTCTTTTGGGTCAAAGTAGTCAAAGGGGACGCAATGGATGCGAAGCCATCCATGAACATCCGATAGTAACCCGCTAGACCCATGAAACTCCTAATGTCAGTCAGAATCAATGGTCTAGGCCAGTTTTTCAACCATTCTATTTTTTATGGGTCTACCTCAACTCCCTCACTAGAGATGATGTGCCCAAGTAAAGTCAATGACATCAACAAAAATTCACACTAAATATATTTAGCATACAATTGATTTTCTTTAAGGATTTGCACTACTACCCTCAAATGACCCATATGATCACTCTCATTTTTTTAATATACCAAGATATTGTCAAAGAAGACAATAAAATTAATCTAGGTAATTTCGAAATACTCTATTCATTAGGTCCATAAACGCCGCCAGAGCATTAGTGAGGCCGAAAGAGATGACCCAAAACTCATAGTGCCCATACCTAGTCTAAAAGTCCGTCTTTGTTATATGCTCTCCTCTCACCCTAAGATGGTGATACCCTGATCTTATGTCAATTTTTGAAAAGTAACTCGCCGCTTGAAGTTGATCAAACAAGTCGTCAATCCGAGGGAGAGGGTACTTATTCTTAATGGTAACCTTGTTGAGTTGGAGGTAATAAATACACATTCTAAAGTACCCATCTTTCTTATTCACAAACAAAACAAGAGGACCCCACGGAGAAATACTAGGCCTTATAAAACCCTTATCTAGTAAACCCTTGAGTTGAGCATTCAACTCTTCAACTCCGTCGGAGACATATGATAAGGTGGAATTGATATGGGATTTGTATCAGTTATAAAATCAATGCCAAACTAAATTTCCAATTTGGGAGGAATACTAGGAAGGTCATTAGAAAATACCTCAGGAAACTTACTCACAAAGAGTACCAACTCGATGGGAGGAACTTCAGAGTATAAATCTTGAACTCTTACTATATGATACAGAAAATATTTTGAGATCATTTTGCATGATTTTAGAGAAGAAATAATATGACATCTAGGAAAAAAATTTCCCACCGTCCACTCAACAATGGATTCATATGAGAAGTTAAACCTCACCACTCTTAACCTACAATCAATGGATGCAAAACACGCATACAACCAATCCATAACTAAAATAATATCAAAATAAAGAATATCGAGTTCTTCTAAATAAACATAAGAAACTCTTTTGGGAAGCATCATTGGATAATTTCTATACACCCTTTTTGCAACAACAGACTAACCGACTAGAGTAGACATTATAAAAGGTTCATGCAAAATATCGAGTAAAATATAAATTTTTTCAGCTAATAGAGGGGAAACAAATGATAAAGTAGCACCGGGATAAAGTAAGACATATAAATCAAGAGAGAAAACTTTAAATATATTGGTCACCACATCGGGAGAGGTCTCTTGCTCACCACTAGAGTGGAGGGCATATAAGCGGTTCTTATTTGGAGCATCACTAGAACCACTCACTTAAGCTTGACCACTACCTTTGTTTTGAATCTTAATGTTTTGGAAATATCTAATCTTGTGACAACTATTTCCACAATTAAAGCAATTATCCATCCCCTTAAGGCAATCATCATAGTTATTTTTACCACACATTCCACAAGTTGTCTTCACATTTGGTAAATTTGTACCTTTTCCATTCTTGAATTTAGGGTACACCCTATCACCACTAGATCATGGGAATTTGGAAGGGACTTGAATAGAAACCCGCTTCTAAAATATAGGCTTGTCTTGTATCTCAAGTCTATTATTTGAAGAACCTCCGTCAAATGACCTTGCTCTCTTAGCATCTCTACCTTTTGCTTAGCCCTTCCTCCTCAACCCTTCATGCACAAACCATAAGACCGGAAATATTCATGTTATCATGTAGCATGGCCTATTGTCACTCCTCTTGTAAGTCCGACACCCCTGTCACAAAGTGGTTCATTTGATCTTTAAGATCAGAGACAAAAGAGGGAGCATATTTAGACAACTTAATGAATTAAAAAGAGTATCCATGGACACACTTTCCTCCTTGGAGAAGATTGATGAACTCTATCACTTTCTCCTCCATCATATCCCTAGGGAAGATCTGATGTAGAAAAGCCTCCTTAAAGATCATCCAAGTCGTTGGACCACCCCTCAACAGCCTATTATCCCTCCATTGCACATACCATGTTTTAGCCACATCCTTGAGGTTATATATGGCCAACTCGTCCTTTTAACTTGGAGACACCCCATAGAATATAGTGTCTTTGTAGGACTCATCAATGAATTCTTGGGGGTATTCATCTAACTTAGACCCATAGAAACTAGTATGGTTCAATTGAGTTAAGTCTCTTAGACGGTAAGACATAGTAGTGACTTATTGATGATGACAGGGAGAAATCCCCCATTTTGCTTGGGTAATTATAGCTTGGGCTTTAATCATCGTGGCTTGTGCTTGAGTATTCATGGTTGGGACTATTTGAGAAATAATAGCCCTCATTACTTTGAGTGTTCATCCTTCCTATAAGCAAAAAAATAGGTTTAGATTAAAAAAAATCATCATAAGTATACTCTATTAGCACGATATAAGATTTCCAAGAAAGAGAGCAATTCCTAAGAATCTTATAGGTTCCTACTCATAAGTGTGGCGTGCTTCACAATTATGAATACAAACCTATATAGATGTTGTACAGAGAGAGACATAACTCAACGATGTTAAACCTCATGCTCTGATACCATGTTTATCACTTTCGGGTTTACTCCCAAAACGTAATAAGCAATGTAGTCCTTTTTAAGGACTAAACTAGCCTGTTAGTCTCATTTCATCACATTCATAGGTTAAAGAAGAGGAACTATTTAAAACTTTCATAATCAATACTGTGAGGTTTACATAGACCTCTACATACACATAAAATATATTTACATCGAGTATACATAGACACTTCGTATAGGAAGGTTATATAACCTTCTACTTTTATTGCACACACATATACGCAAAATACAGAAATAGTCTCAACGATTGTCTCATCTCATACCATCTAAACGAGTATCACGATATGGGCATAACCCTTACATCAATCCAAAAAGACCATGTACAGGTTATACAAAATTATAATACTCTATTAAAAAGGAAAGGAATGAAAGAGTTGATAATCTCATATAAAATCTATAAGCCAGAGGATGGAATTGCCCTCGAACGTTGAGGACCTACCCTACTTGGATGAAAGGAAGAACCCAAGCCTTCAACAATTTCTCCTTCTAAACACTTTAACTACCGGAACCGAAAATGTTTGGGAAAAGTGAAGAAAATAGGGTTAGTACATATGTACTAAGTATGAGATCTTATGCACATACACAAGCAAAAAATGCTAAAGAGGACTTTTTATCAAAAAATCTCAAATTACCCCTTTAGGGACTTCATGCAAAGTCAAGTAAGTTATATCAACAAACTAAACATGCTTACTATCTCAACAAGTAATACTTATCCCAACATACTTGAAAACCATGATTTACTACAACTCTAACATCAAGGAACAATATCATAAGAATGAATAAGAGTTAAACATATCATAATAAGCAAGACAACTATTCACAAGTCTTTATAAGGTCAACAAGTGCAATGACCAAGCAAAGCTCCATAACCTTAATCAATCAAGCGTCCTCAACATGAAAACATGACCAATTTCCAACTTTATATATCATGGCATTTATGTTTTACATTTCATCATTTTTAACATTATAACCTAAGGCATATTCATAAATGAACTAATCGATATATAGTATCAAAAATATGCCATGGTGATCATATATACATCATATATTATCATACTATAAACATATATAAGCAACTCCGCCTAAGACTCCCCTCAAGGCTAACTAGTGTAATGTTTAGGTAGAGTATCATACCCCTACCTAGAACAAGCTAGACCTCTTAGATTATCCAAGTTAAAGTTAAAGTCCTTTAATTCGTTTTATCTTTTGGGAATATCTTGACCTATCCGACATACACCATATGATCTAGTGTGAAATGTGGTGTCATAAAACCCTAGACCGAAAAAAGCGGACTACTTGACAAGGTAGTATCAAAACATGAAACATAGCAACTACGTGGATCCACTAGTTAGTATTCCTATGGGGACACACAGTTCAAGAACTAGGAGATATAGTTGGGACCCTCTTTATGAGCCATGCATTATAGTATCCTATCTGAAGAGTAATATAGTATTCCTACCTTCCTTATGTGGGAAGGGACACTCCTCAATCTAGTTCACTTGGTGCTAAGCTAGAGTCCCTTTTTAAAATGTCTTTAAGCCTTTAATTATCAATCATAGCTTAATTTAGGACATAGGGTCTACCAATTTTATAGTCATCATCATTAATAGCTCAATAAGAATTGTATGAGTATAACTCCTTTCATTACAATTCATATAAGTGAGGTTAACACATTAGCATCTCATAGCATATCAAGACACATTGACTGTTTTCACCATCCTTATATAACATACACCTTTATAAACCTATCAACATAGTCAATACATTTAAATTTAACATCATACCACACTACTATCCTAGTATAAGTCATACTCGAATGTAATATCATGACTTAACAACAATTAATCACAATTGGAAGTAAAGACAAAGAATCTAAGACTTACCAAGTCTTCTTTATAGTCTATCATAAAGGTCTTACCATCAAACCCTAAATAAACCTAATTTTGGGAGTAGCATCATCACACAATGATAACTAATATTATAACAAGGCCAATTGCATCTCTATAATACAATTCAACTCTAGTTCACATCTTGAGACAAAATACATAGGATAATTTCACATTATAATTCATAACCCAAATCACATCTCAAGAATGAGCATGATAGGCCTATAATTCATCATAATTTAATAATAATGACACCATAGGATAAATAATCGAATCAACAACCTACTCATTTGAATGATCACAATACAATATAGGTCAAGATCACTACCTAGGGTTAGAGAAGAAGTATCATATTTTTCAATTTAGACCAAACCATCAACAATTAACATAAAAACGTTTAATTACATGTTAATCTACTCAATATACCATAATAAAATCATCAACAATTCCATTCATAACTTCAATTTCGTAATTGAATGAAACCCATAAGAAAACTCAATTTCAGAAATCTATATTGATGGAACCCTTTGGGGAAAGAGTCTCAAAGGTGAATAGAACACATACCTTAACGTTTGTTAATAATTTGATGGTAAATTTGTCCCATTCCAGTTCCCAAACCCTAATCCTTGCTAATCTTCAATGTTGAGTACATGTAGAGAGAGAAATAAGAGAGAAGGAAGAGAGTATTTGAATGTAGTCTTATATTCATAAGGGTTGAGGGTATTTAGAGTGGGAATTGATCAAGTTAATTAGTCTCCCTTAATACTCAACTTACCCCTAAACAACTTAATTAATTAAATAAACTAAATTAAAAATGTGCAGCAACTTACGACCCTTACAGACGAAACCCCGCTTACGGGCACTCTATGAGTTGACAGACATCCCCCCTCCATCCTGCACTCCATCGTCTTGGTCAGAGACTGTGCAAGAAACGGTTTTCTTCCAATTGTATAAGTGTGGGATAACGGTGGCATCGACACCCCATCAATTCACACACGTACCGTAGCCTAAACCTCTACACTCTGTCCATGATTTCAAAGGATGTGCAGGTGAAGGGGCCTAATCCACCAGCCTAAGTGTGGGACGACTGTGGCATAGATTCCCCCTCGATCCATATACGAGCCATCTTCTATCACGTTGATGCACACTGTCAGGCAGTGTTGCACAACAATGGTCCTTTTCAAGGGCTCTTGGTTGGTCCTTGGGGAGTCATACCCGGATGTTTCAACCATTAAACAACTCAAAAACCTATTAGCTACCTTTCCACAAATTTTCGTACATTTATGACTTCTAAAAGACCTATATTCATTAAAAATGGAATTACAAACAATACTTAGACCTTATGACACCTATGTTAGCTTTACAACGTACTTTGGATTTCAAGGTGTTTCAATAGCCCCCAATTAAGGGCAATGTTTGGGCTGCGTGTTCAAATCATAACAATTGCAACTAATAAAGGTGGTTCAGGCAAAACACTTGCCATTGGATATGGAAACTACTGGTTAATGTTGGAAAACTCCGCATTTTATGTATCCAGGTAAGTTTGGTTCATTTTACATGAGACTGTTACTCCTTTATCAGTATGTTGACAAAGTTTTTAATGAAGTACATAATATTTTAGCGCACTTAAAGGATAGATCCTCATTCCTTTCCTATATTTTGTACACTCACAAGGTTCTAATATGTATATAAGATAGGATTTATTCATAAATGTTATATCTTTTGTAAGGTTGTCTACATTTTATTGACTACTTCTTGACAATGTATAATGAAAATTCATGGTTTTCTTGGTACCTTTATGATTCTGATGTACTTTCTTAAAAATATCATTTAAGTAGTGGAATATGTGCATGATGAACCACTTGGAATATTTTTCAATTTGATAAAGCACGAGTGAGAAATTGACATCATTCTCATCTACGACTCTAGAAAATCATGTTCTGTTCTAATTCTTTGCATCATTCTTTAACCCTAGACAATTAGATATTGTATGGAGTGGTTACATATCTTTTTTTAAAAATTTCATACATCTTAGATAGACCGGTATCATATCACCAATTTAGCCACAGAAGGAATGGTAATAAACTAATGATAGTCTCTTGTTCAATTGATTCCTTCACATACTTTTTTTCACTAACAATTTTGTGTCAATTTGGTTGAAACATCTGCTATATAGGTATTTGTTTTCACTACTTCTTTGTTTGATTTAACAAGTTGTCTAACTTCCTATCTCTCTCACACACACAAATTTCTCTTGTTCTACAATGATATTTTTAAAATTATGCCTTATAATTTTATTTTAAATGTGCAGGAAAATACCGATAATTGAATTTGAATTGGGACCACAATTAACGATGAAGATTTTTTGCACTATTTTCATATTAGTGTGAATTCATTTGCTTTTATAAACATATTAATATTAGATATCTTTAGTCAATCATTTTGTATGTACTGATTGTACAAGACATGTTTTTCCAAGCTTATTCGAAATTTATAGTTTTGATTTATTTATTATCTAATTTCGTACTTTAGATAACTTATATATTTAATTATGTGAATATTTATTGAGTATATGCAATTTAAATGTGTTGATGTAGGACGTCCAATGTTAAAGTTACTCATTATAAGTGTTGCAATAGATGACAGATAAAAGGCAACACTTTTTAATTGTGACCAATAACATTGAAAAGGCAACACTTTTAAGTGTACCATAATAAAAACAAGGTGTCGCTAATGCATCAAAATAAAGTGTTCCCTTATACCTCTTTGGCTACGCTTTATAAGTGTAGCAAAAAATGGCAACGTTTAAAATGTGTTGCATAATGTTAAAAGTTATGCTTCATTAGGCCACCCCCTAAAAAATGTTGCTCAAAATCCAAAATTGTAGCATTTTATCTAAGGCCATGCTATTTTCTACTTTAGGCTACACTTTATTGGGGTTAGTGTAGTCCTCAAATGGTGTAGTGATATATCACAAACATTGATGGAGATCGTGATTTACAATTTGGAAAAGGTCGAAATTCATCTTGGATGTGTGTAGGACCTTTTCTATGCAAATGGTTGTCCTTGGAAGACATGCCGACCCATTTTTAAGGTCATACGAGCCTCAAAGCGCACATACGCTTCGTTTTGATGATTTTCATGTGATATAGCTCACCAACTTTGATTGCGTCGGAATTTTGAAGTTAGAAAATGGAAAAATTCATGCTAGATATCTGTTAGGAAATTTTATATGCAAAAGTTTAGCCCTCGCCGCCATGTCAAAAAACTTTAATGGTCGTACGATCCTTGAATCTTGCATACCCCCCTTTTTGACAATTGTGATCGGAATTTTCGAGATAGAAAATGTTTAAATTAATCCTATACATCCATTAGGATATTGTCTAAGCATATGTTTGGATTTCGCGTACATTCCAACCCATTTTCAAGGTTAAACAAGCCACGAAGCATTCATACTCCCCGTTTTGACAATAATCGTTTGCTATAGCTCACAAATTTTAATGGTGTTCAGTATTTCAAGGTATGAAAAAGGGTAAATTTGTCTTGGAAATTCATATGGACTTCGGATATGCAGACGGTTGGCGGCTCTCGCGGTGATGCTGGCCTAGTTTAAAGGTCAAACAAGCATCGAAGCGCGTATACTCTCATTTTTGAAGTCTGTTAAGACCTTGTTTATGCAAATTGTTGGCCATCACGACCATACCAGTCCATTTTCAAGGTGAAGTGAGTTGTAAAGCACGTATACCCCCTGATTTTACAATTATCGTGTGCTATAGCTCACTAACTTTGATGGTGATTATGATTTTAGAGTTGGAAAATGCATAAATTTGTCCTAGATGTATGTGAGGACCTTATCTTTGCAAAAGGATGGCACTCGAAGAAATGCCGGCCCATTTTCAAGGTCAAACAAGCAGCGAAGGTAGCATACCCCCCGATTTGACAATTATCTTGTCCTATAGCTTAACAACTTTGATGGCTATTAGGATTTCCTAGTTAGAAAATGACTAAGTTTGTCCTGGACATCCGTTAGGACCTGTTCTATGCAGACAAGTGGCCCTCGCCTTCATGCTGTCCCATTTTCACGGTCTAACGAGGCCCAAAGTATGCATACCCCCAATTTTTATTATTATCTTGTGCTATAGCTGACAAACTTTGATGACGATCAAGGTTTTCGAGAGGGAAAATGCCAAAATTCATCCTGGACATCCGTAGAGTTCATGGATAAGTAGACCATTAGACCTCGCGGCCATGATGGCCCATTATAAAGGTCAAATGAGCCTCAAAGTGCGCAGAACCCCCATTTTGACGATTATCATGTTCTATAGCTAACAAACAATGATGGCGATCGAGAATGCCGAGTTGGAAAATGTCGAAATTCATCTTGGACGTCTGTTAGGACCTTGGTTATGTAGAAGGTTGGCCCTTGTGTCTAGGATGACCTATTTTAAAGGTTAAACGAGCCTATAAATGTGTGTTTCCCTTGTTTTGACGATGATTTTGTGATGTAGATCACCATCTTTGATGGAATTAGAATTTAATAGTTGGAAAATACTGAAAGTCCTGTTGGACATCCGTTATAACCTTTTCTATGCAGAAGGTTGGCCCTCAAGGCCATTCCGTCCCATTTTAACAGTCAAACGAGCAACGAAGCTTGCTTACGCCCCCTCATTTTTACTATTATTGTGCTCTATATATCACCAACTTTGATGGTGATAGGGTGTTGGAAAATGCTGAAACTCACTTTGGATCTCTTTTAGGACATTGTATATGAAAATTGTTGGCCCTCGCAGCCATCCCTGTCCATTTTCAAGGTCAAACGACCCCGAAGTTGGCAAACCCTATGTTTTGATGATTATCATATGTTATAGCACACAAGATAGGGATTTTCTAGTTGGAAAATTCCTAAATTCGTCTTGGGCATCCGTTAGGATTTAGCTTTGCAGAAGGTTGTCCCTCAAAGACATGCCGGTCCATTTTCAAGGTTAAACAAGAAAAGAAGCATGCATACCCCCATATTTGACGATTTTCGTTTGCTATAGCTCACCAAATTTGATGGTGTTCAGGATTTTCAAGTTGTAAAATACCAAAATTTGTCCTGGTCTTTCGTTAGGACCTTGTGTATGCAAAAGGTTGGCCCTCGCCACCATGGCATCTAAATTTCAAGGTTAAACGAGCCTCGAAGTGTGTAGACCTTTTGTTTTGACGAGTATCACCTAATATGACTCACCAACATTGATGGAGATTGAGATCTCCAAGTTAGAAAATGTCAAAATTCATGCTGGACGTTGGTTAATACCTTGTCCATTCAGAAGGTTGGCCCTCGCGGCCATGTTGACCCATTTTAAAGGTCAAATGAACCCCAAAGCTGACATACCTCCCATTTTGACAATTATCATATGCTATATATCACAAACTTTGATGGAGATCGGTATTTTTTAGGTTGAACAATGGTTAAAATTTTCTTGGACGTCCGTTAGGACCTTCTCTGTGCAAAAAATTTTCCCTTGAAGCCATGTCGGCCTATTTTCATGGTCAAATGAACCTTGAAGCGCGCATACCCTTCGTTTTGATTATTATCGTGTAATATAGATCATTTGCTTTGATGGCGATCAGAATTTTCGAGTCACAAAATGCAAAAATTAATGTTGGATGCCTGTTAGGACATTTTCTTTGCATAAGGTTAGCCTTCGCTGACATGCTAGTATATTTTAAAGGTCAAACAAACTCGGAATATTTTGTTATAACTCATGAACTTTAATAGAGATCGGGATTACCTAGTTGGAAAATATCAAAATTAATCCTGGACGTCTGTTAGAACCTTGTCTATGCAGACAGTTGGCCCTCGCGGCCATGTCGACCAATTATTAAGGTAAAACGAGCCCTAATCGCACACTCCCCATTTTGATGATTATCGTGTGCTATAATTAACCAACTTTTATGGAGATTGGGATTTCAAAGTTGGAAAGTGCCAAAATTCGCCCAGGAAGTCCGTTCGGACCTTGGCTTTGAATATGTTTTTCCCTCGCGGCCATGATAGCCCAATTTTCAGGTCAAATATATCCTAAAGCGTGCATACCCCCATTTTTAGAATTATCACGTGCTATAACTCACTAACTTTTATAGAGATTGGTATTCCCAAGTTGGAAAATGCCAATATTTATCTTGGACGTCCATTAAGACTTTGTCTTTGAAAATGATATGCCCTCACGGGCATGATATCCTTTTTTCAAGGTCAAACGAGCCCAGAAGCGCTCATACCCCTATTTTTACAATTATCATGTGATAAAGCTCATGAACTTTGACGGAGATCGACATTCCAAAGTTGTAAAATGTTTAAATTCACCTTGGATGCATCTTAAGACCTCGACAATGGAGATAGTTGTCCCTCACGGCCATGCCAGGCCACTTTCATGATCAAACAAGCCCCAAAGCATGCAGACCCCCCATTTTTACGATTATCCTGTTCTATAATTTACGAACACTCATGGCGATACTAATTTCTATGTTTGAAATGTCATAATTCATTTTGCATGTTTATTTGGACCTTTACTATGCAAATACTTTGCCCTTATGGCCATGCAAGTCTATTTTCAAGATCAAACAAGTCCCGAAGTGTCCATACCCCCCGCTTTGACAATTACAGTGTTCTTTAGCTATCCAACTTTGGTGACGATCGAGACTTTCAAGTGGAATAATGCCAAAGTCATCCTAGAATTCTATTTGGACCTTGGCTACACATATGGTTGACCCTCACGGCCATGACGACCTATTATCAAGGTCAATAAAGCTCCGAAGCATTTATACCCCCGTTTTAACGATAATTGTGTGCCTATAGCTCACCAACTTTAACGGAGACCCTAATTTTCGAGCTAGAAAATGCCTAAATTCATCGTGGACATCCGTTTAAACCTTTGATATGTAGACGGTTAGCCCTCACTGCCCTGATGGTCCATTTTGAATGTCAAATGATCTTTGAAACACTTATACCCCTCATTTTGACGATTGTCGTGTGCTATAGCTCACCAACTTTGATAGTGATAGCTATTTCCAAGTTTGAAAATGCCAAAATTAATTTTTGTCGTCTATTAGGACTTTGTCTATGTAGACAATTGGCCCATGTAGCCATGTTCGCCCGTTTACAAGGTCTAATGATCCATAAAGAGCGCCTACCACTTATTTTAAGGATTATGTTGTGCTATTGCTAACCAACATTGATGGTGATCGTGATTTCCCATCTTAAAAGTGCCAAAATTTGTCCTGGACATGCGTTAGAAGTTTGGATTTGATGATAGTTGCCCGTCATAGCCATGGCAGCCAATTTTCATGGTCAAACGAGCCCTGAAGCATGCATATCCCTCGTATTTATGATTATCTTGTTCTATAGCTCACGAACTTTGATGGTGATCAGAATTTCCAATTTGTATATTTCTGAAACTCATCCCAGATGTCTATTAGGACCTTTTATAAGTATATAGTTGCCTCTCACAACCATGGCTTCCCAATTTCAAGGTCAAACGAGACATGACGAGTGCATACCCCCTATTTTGATGATTATCGTGTACTAAAGCTCACCAAATTTGATGTCGATCGGGTATTTTCAGTTTGAAAATATCTGAATTTGACCTAGACGTCTGTTAGAACTTTAGCTTTGCAGAAGGTTGGCCCTCGCTGACATGCCGACCCATTTTCAATGACAATTAAAATCCGAAGTGCGCATACATCGCTGATTTGACGATTATCGTGTGCTATAGCTCACCAACTTTGATGGCGATCAGGATTTCTGAGTTGGAAAATGCCAAATTTTTTCTTGGATGCTTTTTAGGGCCATGTCTATAAAGGAGGTTGGCCCTCGCCTCCATATTGTCCAATTTTTAAGGACAAACAAGCACCGAAGCGCGTACACCCCTTATTTTGATAATTATTGGGTGCTATATTTATCAAACATCGATAGCTATTAGCATTTCTAAGTTGGAAAAGGATTAAATTCCTCCTGGTCATCCCGTAGGACCTTTACTACAATGAATGTATTGTCTCAGGGCCATGCCGACCAATATTTATGGTCAAACGAGCCCTGAAGCATGCATACTCCCCTGTTTTAACAATTATCATGTGCTATAGCTCACAAACATTGATGTCGATCGGTGTTTCCCTACTTGAAAATGCCAAAAATCATCCTAAGTGTCCATTAAGACCTTGTCTTTGAAGATGGTTTGCCCTTGCGACCATGATAGCCCATTTTAAAGGTCAAACAAGCCCCAAAGGGGGCATATGCTTCGTTTTTACGAATATAATATGCTATAGCTCACGAACTTTGATGGAGATCGAGATTCCCAAGTTAGAGAATGCTGAAATTCATCTTGGACATCAGTTAAAACCTTGGCAATGCAGACTGTTGTCCCTCGAGGCCATGGCATACCATTTTCAAGGACAAACAATCCACGAAGCATGTATAACCCCTATTTTACGATTATAACGTGCTATAACTAACAAACTTTCATGGAAATCTGAATTTTCGTATTGGAAAATGTCGAAATTCATCTTGGACATCTATTAGGACCTTGGCTATGGTAAAAATTGGCCTTCGCGGCCATGACAGTCTATTTTCAAGGTTAAACAAGCTGCAAAGTGCCCATACTCCCAGCTTTTACAATTATCATGTGCTTTAGCAAACTAACATTGATTGAGATTGGGATTTACGAGTTGGAAAATGTCAAAATTCAACCTAGACGTTAGTTTGGATCTCTGCTATTTATACAGTTGGCCATCGCATCCATGCCGGCCCATTTTCAAGGTCAAATGATTCCTGAAGCACGCATACGCCCGTTTTGACAATTATCGTGTCCTATAACTCACCAACTTTGATGGAAATCATGATTTTAGAGTTGGAAAATGCAAAATTTTGTCCAAGACTTTTGATGTAGATGGTTGTCTCTTGCTGCCATACCAACCCATTTTAAACTTCAAACAAGCCCAAAGCGCGTATACCCCTCGTTTTGATGATTATTGAGTTCAATAACTCAAAAAATTTGATGGTGATCGGTATTCCCAAGTTGGAAAATGCCAAATCGCGTCCTGGACGTTTGTTAGGATCTTTAGAATATAGAAGTTTTTCCCTCACCCGCCATGTGGACTCATTTTCAATGTCAAACGAGCCCCAAAACGCCTTACCCAGTTTTGACGACTATCATGCTCTATAGATCACCAAGTTTGATGGCGAATGGGATTTCCAAGTTTAAAAATGCCAAAATGCATCCAAGACGTCACTAAGGACCTTGGAAATGAAAATATTTTGCCCTCACGGCCATGCCGACCCATTGTTAAGGTCAAACAAGCCCTAAAGTGCTCATACCCCCCGTTTTTGACAATTATAATGTGCTATAGCTCACCAACTTTCATGGAGAGCATTATTTCTGAGTTGGAAAATGTAAAAATTTATCCTAGACGTCTGTTAAAACCTTGGCTATGCAGACTGTTTTCCCTTAAAGCCATGTCGGCCCATTTTAAAGTTCAAACGAGCAATGAAACGAGTGTAGACACTGTTTTGACGATTATCGTGTGCTATAGGTCACTAACATTGATGGAGATAGGGATTTCTTAGTTGGAAAATGCTGAAACTCATTTTGGACATCTGATAGGGTTTTTTCTACGTAAATTGTTGGCCCTCTCGGCTATGCAAGTCCATTTTCAAGGTCAAACAAGCCTCAAAGAGCGTATAACCCATGTCTTGAAGATTATAGTGTGCTATAACTCACAACCTTTGATAGATATTGGGATTTTCGGGACAAAAAATGTGTAAATTCATCTTGGATGTCTGTTAGGACCTTATATTTGCAGATGTTTGGCCATTGCAGACATGCCGATCCATTTTAAAGGTCAAATGACCCACGAAGCTTGCATAACCCAGGAGTTGAGATTATCCTGTGCTATAACTTACCATTTTTTATGTCTATTGGGATATATGAGTTGGAAAATTACCAATTGTTTCCTGGACGTCCATTAGGACCTCGTCTATGCATACGGTTGGCCCTTGCCACCATGACGTTCCATTTTAAAGGTCAAACGAGCCTTGAAGAGGTCTTACCCGCTATTTTTATGAATATCGTGTCCTATAACTCACGAACTTTCATAATGATTGAGATTTACGAGTTGAAAAATTCCAAAACTCATCCAGGAAGTTCGTTAGGTTCTTCGATAAGTAGACGTTTAGCCCTTGCGAACATGCTAGCCCATTTTCAATGGCAGATGGTTCTCCAAGCACGCAGACCCCCCGTTTTTACGATTATCACATGCTATAGCTTACGAACATTAATGGCGATCGGGAATACCGAGTTGGAAAATTCTGAAACTCATTTTAGATGTATTCTTGGACCTTAGCTTTGTAGACTGTTGGCCCTCGTAGACATGCTGACAAATTTTCAAGGTCAAACGAGTCGCAAAGCTTGCATACCCTATGATTTTATAATTATCATGTGCTATAGCTCCCCAACATTGATGGAAATCGACATTTCCAGGTAGGAAATTGTGGAATTTGTCCTGGACATACTTTAGAACCTTTTCTATGCATATTGTTGGCCTTCACCACTATGTTATCCTATTTCCAAGGTCAAACAAACTCCAAAGTGCACATACCCCCTGTTTTTAAGATTAACGTGTGCTATATCTCATGAACTTTGATGGAGATTAGGATTTTCGCGATGGAAAATAAAAAAATTCATATTGGACGTCCATTAGGTTCTTTGATAAGTAGACATTTATCCCTTGCGGCCATGTAGGCCTATTTTCAAGGTCAAATGATCCTCGTAGTGCGCCCCCTCACCCCCCCATTTTTACGATTATCATGTACTATAGCTCACGACCGTAGATGGATATCTGGAATGTGGAGTTGGAAAATGCAGAAATTCATGTTGGACATCCGTTAGGATCTTTGCTATGTAGAAGGTTGGTGCTCGCGGCCATTCCGGCCCATTTTAAGGATGAAATGAGCCCCAAAGCTTGCATACCTCTCCCCCACCTCCGTTTTGATGATTATCATGTTTTATATCTCACAAACATTAATGGAGATTGGGACTTCCGAGTTGGAAAATGCTGAAAATTATTTTGTACGTCCATTAGGACATTTCCTATGCAAATTGTTTGCTTTTTCATCCATGTAGGTCCTTTCCAAGGTCAAACGAGCCCCGAAGCGGGCATTCCCTTTGTTTTGACAATTATTGTGTGCTATAGCTCACCAACATTGATGGTGATCAGGATTTTCTAGTTGCAAAATGCCTAAAATCATGTTGGACAGCCTTAGTTTTGAAGACGTTCGCCCGCCCAGACATGCCAACCTATTTTCAGGGTCAAACAACACCTGAAGCGCGCATACCCCCGATTGGACGATTATCAAGTGCTATAGATCATCAACTTTGACAGAGATCAGGATTTCCAAGTTGGAAAATACGGAAACTCTTTTTGGACATCCGTTAGGACCTTGACTAAGTAGACGTTGCTCTCACCGCCATGTCGACTCATTTTAAAGGTCAAATGACCCCTGAAGAGCGCATATCCCCCATTTTGATGATTATCTTGTTCTATAGCTCACCAACATTTATGGAGATCAAAAATTATGATTTCAAAAATGCTAAAAATTTTCCTGGACTTAGTTAGCACCTTGCTATGCACATGGTTTTCACTTGTAACCATGTCGTCCCATTTTCAAGGTCAAAATAGCCCCAAAGCGCGCATACCCCTAATTGTTTCGATTATCGTGTACTATAACTCAGAATATTTGATGGAGATCAGGATTTCCGAGTTGGAAAATGTCGAGATGTCTCCTTGATATCCACCAAGACTTTGGCTCTGGAGATTGTTTTCCCTCGCTGACATGCCGGCCAATTTTAAAGGTCATACGAGCCTTGAAGTGCGCATACCCCCCATTTTTATGATTGTCATGTGCTATAGTTCATCAACTTCGATACAAATAGGGAAATCCAGTTTGGAAAATGCAAAAAGTCATCCTAGACGTCCATTAGGACCTTGGGTAAGTAGAAGGTTGGCCCTTGCAACCATGCGACACTTTTTCAAGGTCAAACGAGTTGTGAAGTGCGCATACCCATTGTTTTTACGATTATCGTGTGCTATCGCTCATGAACTTTGACTTTAATCAGGATTACCAATTTGTAAAATTTCGGAATTTATGCTAGACGTCGGTTAAGTCCTTGTAAATTAACAAAGTTGGCCCTCGTTGCCATAGCAGCCCATTTTCAAGGTCAATTAAACCCCGTAGCGCGCATACCCCCCGTTTTTATGATAATAATGTGCTATAGCTCACAAACATTCATGGCAATCAAGAATTCCGAGTTGGAAAATATAAAAACTAATCTTGAACGTATTTAGGACTTTTTATTTGCAGAGGTCTTTCCATAGTAGACATGTAAGCCCATTTATAGGGTCAAAGAAGCTCTGAAGTGTGCATACCCCTTTATTTGACGATTATCATGTGTTATAGCTCACTAACTATGAGATCAGGATTTCCGAGATGGAAAAAGTTGAAACTCTCTTTGGACATCCGTTAGGACCTTGGCTAAGTAGAAGGTGTGCCCTCACGGGCATGCCGGCTCATTTTCAAGGTCAAATGACCCCTAAAGAGCGCATATTTCCCATTTTGACGATTATCTTGTGCTATAGCTCACCAACATTTATGGAGATCGACAATTCTGAGGTGGAAAATGCTGAAATTTTTCCTGGACGTATGTTAGCACCTTGTCAGTGCAGATGGTTTTCTCTTGTAACCATGTCGTCCCATTATCAAGGTCAAAACAGCCCCAAAGTGCGCATACCCCTAATATTTTTTATTATCGTATGATATAACTCAAAAACTTTGATGGAGATTAGGATTTTCTAATTGGAAAATGCCAAAATGTGTCCTGGATATCCACCAAGACTTTTGCTCTGGATATTCGTTTCCCTCACTGCCATGCCGGCTAATTTTAAACGTCATACGAGCCTTGAAGTGCACATACCCCCATTTTGATGATTGTCATGTGCTATAGCTCACCAACTTCGATACAAATAGGGAAATCTGATTTGGAAAATGCTAAAATTCGTCCTAGACGTCCGTTAGAACCTTGGGTAAGTAGAAGGCTATGCCTTGCAGCTATGCGACCCTTTTTGAAGGTCAAACGAGTTGTGAAGCGCGCATACCCATTGTTTTTACGATCATCGTATGGTATTGCTCATGAACATTGACTGTGATCACGATTACCAAGTTGTAAAATGCCAGAATTCATCCTAGACGTCCGTTAAGTCTTTGTAAATGAAGAAAGTTGGACCTTGTGTCCATGGAGGCCCATTTTCAAGGTCAATTAAACCCTGAAGAACGCATACCCCCGTTATGACGATTATCATGGGCTATAGCTCACCAACATTCTTGGCAATCATCATTTCTGAGTTGGAAAATGTCAAAACTAATCCTGAATATTTGTTAGGACCTTTGTTGTGAAGACAGTTGGCCCTCGCGCCAATGCTATCCTATTTTAAAGTTCAATGAACCCCGAAGCGTGCATACCCCATGCTTTGACAATTATCATGTGCTTTAGGTTACCAACTTTGATGGAAATCGGTATTTCCGAGTTCAAAAATGCCAAAACTCATTCTAGACGTCCATTAGGATATTTTCTACCCTTAAGGTTGTCCCTCGCCACCATTTCATCCCATTTTCAAGGTCAAACGAGCCTCGAACGTGTGTACCCCTCGATCTAACCATTATTTTTTGATATAGCTCACGAACTTTTATGGCAATCAGGATTTTTTAATTGGGAAATGTGTAAATTCGTCATGGACATCTGTTAGGACCTTATCTTTGAACACACATGGCACTCTAAAACATGTCGACCAATTTTCAAGGTTAAACGAGCCATGAAGCTGCATACCCCCTTGTTTGACGATTATCTTTTTCTACAACTCACTAAATTGTATGGAGATCGGGGTTACTGATTTGGAAAATGATGTAATTTGTCTGGGACTTCCATTAGGACCTTGTCTAAGAAGACGGTTGGCTCTCGCGGCAATGTCAGCCCAGTTTTAAGGTCAAATGAATACCGAATCGCGTATGCCTCTCATTTTGATGATTATTATGTGCTATAGTTCACAAACTTTGATGGAGATTGGAATTTCCGAGTTGGAAAATTTCAAAATTTATTCTTAACGTCTATTAGGACCTTTGATATGTAAATGTTTATCCATCGAGGTCATGTCAGTCCATTTTCAAGGTCAAACGAGTGTCAAATAACATATACCCCTCACAAACTTTGACGGTGATCGGGATTCTAGTGTTTGAAACAATTAAAACTCATCCTGGACATCCGTTAGGAGCATGGCTATGGAAACAGTTCTCTATCGCTGCCATGCCAACTCATTTTCAAGGTTTAACAAGAACCGAAGCGTGTATATCCCCGTTTTGATGATTTTTGTGACCTATAGCTCAATAACATTGATGGCGAGCGGGATTTCTGTGTTTGAAAATGCCAAATTGCATCCAGGACGTACGTTAGGACCTTGGATTTGCAGACAGCTTTCCATTGCATCCATGCCATCCCATTTTCAAGATCAAATGAGTCCCGAAGCCTGCATACTCCCATTTTTTATGATTATGGTGTGCTATATCTCACCAAATTCGATGGCAATCGGGATTCTGAGTTGGAAAATGCCTAATTAATCCTAGACGTCTGATAGGACCTTTGCGATTTATATTATTTGCTCTTGATGCCATGCCGACCTATTTTAACGATCAAACGAGCCCCGAAGATCTTATACCCCTAATTTTAACGATTATCGTGTGCTATAGCTCACTAACTTTGATGGCCATAGGAAATTCCGCTTTGGAAAATGATGAAATTTTTATTGGAAGTCCGCTAGGACCGTTTCTATCAAAAATATTTGCCGTCACATCCATGGTGGCCCGTTTTCATGGACAAATAAGCCTCAAAGCCCGCATACCCCTTATTTTTTAAAATAAGGTGTGATATTGCTCACAAACTTTGATGGAGATTGGAATTTCCAAGTTGGAAAATTCTAAATTTCATGTTGGACGTCTTTTAGGAAATTTCTATGTAGAAGGTTTTCCCTCACCACCATGTCGGCCCATTTTCAAGGTCAAACGAGCCCTGAAGCTTGCATACCCCTTCGTTACGATGAATATCGCGTTCTATATATTACCAACTTTGATGCTGATTAGGATTTCTGAGTTGTATAGTGCCGAAATTCATCTTGGACTTCCATTAGGACCTTTTCCAAGTAGAAGTTTTGTCTCTCGCATCAATGAAGGCCCATTATAAAGGTCAAACGAGTCCCGAAGAATTCATACTACCATTTTGACAATAATTGTGTGCCATATCTCACCAACATTGATGAAATGAAAATGGTTGGCTTTCACGGCAATGTCAGCCCAGTTTCAAGGTCAAATTAGCACCAAAGCGAGATTACATCTTGTTTTGACGATTATTGTGTGCTATAGTTCATCAAGTTTGATGGCGATTGGGATTTTCGAGTTGGAAAATTTTAAAATTGTTCTGAACGTCTGTTAGTATGTTTGATATGAAAACGTTTAGCCATTGTCGTCAAGACAGTCTATTTTTAAGGTCAAACGAGTGTCGAAGCACGTATACCCCACATAAACTTTTACGCTGATCGGGACTCAAGAGTTCAAAAGCATTGAAACTCATCCTTGACGTCCTATAAGACCATGGCTATGCAAAGAGTTGTTCCTCACAGCCATGCCATCCCATTTTCAAGGTCTAACAAGCTCTAATGCACGTATATCCCTGTTTTGATAATTTTCATGTACTATACCTCACCAACTTTTGTGGTGAGAGGGATTTTGATGTTGGAAAATACTAAATTGCATCAAGGACGTACAATTTTCAAGGACAAACAAGTCCAGAAGCTCGTATACTCCCAGTTTTGATTATTATAGTGTGCTATATCTCAACAAATTTTATGACTATCAAGATTTAGAGTTGGAAAATGCCTAATTCATCCTGTACGTCCGATAGGACTTTCGCAATCATAATATTGGACCTTCATTCCATGTCGGCCTATTTTGAAGGTCAAATGATCCTAGAAGCTCTCATACCCCTCGTTTTAATGATGATCGTGTGCTATAGCTCATAACCATTGATGGCGGTCGGGGTTTATGAATTGGAAAATGCAAAAAGTAGTCCTGGATATCTGTTAGGTTCTTGTATAAGTTGACGTTTGTCTCTTGCTTCCATGCCGGTCTATTTTCAAGATTAAAAAACACTGAAAGCGCGCATACCCCCTATTTTTATGATTATCATGTGCTAGAGCGCACCAACTTTAATGGTGATCGGAAAACCCAAGTTTGAAAATGCCAAATGTTTTCCTTGACGTCTGTTAGGACCTTGTATATGCAAATTGTTTGACCTCGTGGTCATGTCTATCCATTTTAAAGGATAAACGAGTCTGAAGCGTGTAACCCCTATATTAATGAATATCGTGTTCTATAAATCACCAACATTGATGTAGAACGGGATTTTCAAGTTGGAAAATACCAAAATTTGTCATTGACAATTTCTAGGTCCTTATCTTTGCAGACGATTGGCCTTCACAAACATGCCGGGCCATTTTCAAGGTCAAACACGCCCTGAAGGATGCATACCCCCTAATTTGACGATAATCGTGTGCTATAGCTCACCAAATTTGATGGAGATCGCGATTTCTTAGTTAGAAAAGACTGAAACTCATTTTGAACGTCTATTAGGACCTTTTCTAAGAAGGTGGTGTGCCATTGAGCCCATTCGACTCATTTGAAAGGTCAAACGACCCTTGAAATGCGCATACCTCCTTTTTGACGATTATGCTGGACTATAGCTCACCAATTTTGATTGTGATCAGCATTTAAGAGTTTGAAATTTCAAAATTCCTGGATGTATTTAAGCACCTTGTCTATGCAGAAGGTTTTTCTTTGCAGCAATGTCGGCCCATGTTAAAAATCAAATGAGTACTGAAGCGCGCATACCCCTCATTTTCACAATTATCGTGTGGTATAGCTCACAAACTTTGATTTAGATCTTTATTTCCAAGTTGGAAAATGCCAAAAATTTTCCTGGAGGTCCTTTAAGACTTTGGTTTTGCGTACTGTTAGCCCTCGTTGCCATGTCGGCCAATTTTAAAGGTCATACAAGCCCCAAAGCATGCACACCTCTCGTTTTTATTATTATCGTGTGATTTAGTTAAAAATCTTTGATGGGGATCGGGATTTCCGAAATGTAAAATGCCAAAATTATTTCTTAACTTCCTTTAGAAACTTAGCTATACAGACGGTTGGCCATCCCGGCCATGCCGACCAATTTTCAAGGTCAAACGAGCCTGAAAATGCGCATACCCCTCGTTTGATAGATAACAATTTTCCTGGAGCCTAAAGCGTGCATACTCCCAGTTTTGATGATTATCGTGTGCTATAGCTCACAAACTTTGATGGCGAATGGATGTAAGACCCCAAAAATGACATAGGTGAAATAGTTCCTAACTTGTTGGTCATGATGTTTTAATTTCGTAAATTGTTCTATTATGTGTTAATGAGGTAGTGTCTAAGAGTTTAGGTGTATTGGAGGTCAAACGTCAAGGGAAGACCATGATGTTGGACGACTAAGACACATATGTTCCTCATATGTGTTTATGAGTGATTCATGAGGTTTTGATATTTTTAAATGAGTTATTGCATCATATATAGGTATTTTTTTTAAGTTTCATGATGTTTGGAGGTCAAACATGTATGAACGTCCATCACGTTCAAAAGGTTTTCCTTGAAACGACCTTGTGTGTCTAAGTATGTTTCGTCGAGTTTTACGTGTTCGGTTTGGATTAAATTCATGTGAGAGGTTATAAACTAATATAGGATCATGTTTGGGTTGGAAACGTCTGGATAAACATTCCAAGGACCATCTGAGGGTCCTTGAGGAAGGAACCATGTTAGTGGCCAAAACTGTCCAAGGCAGTCCCACCTATAGATGGCAAACGACGGTCGGTGGCCTGGTCGAAGCCTATAGGTGGTAGGCGTCTTCTGATACTAATCCTAGGGAGAAAATCTTTCAATTTATAGTCTTTTACCCCATCGATGGAGGATAGGATGGCCCTTATGTAGACCTACGCCTCGTCGATGGGCAACCGTAGTTGGGGCTGTGTTCCTGCGCAGCTTCAGTGTTAAGTGAGGGGTGAAGTTGTTATCTCACCCCACTTCCAAATAGAAGGTTTGGCGGTTCCTTGGGGTTATTTTAAGTGTGTATATAAGTCTTTAACTAATTGAATACTTCATTCTTCTAAATCAAAAACCCCAAAATCCCATAGAAATTCCCTAGGACTCCACTTAATACAAAATTCAAAGAAGAGCTTGAAGTGACGAATTAAGTGGATATTCTTAATCAAAGTGAAGGATTAGATTCATAAAGGTATGGATTTTGATCCTTGAAACTCTCTTCATAAATGAGCCCAACTCTCAAGAATTTTTCTAAAGTTTTCAAAGTTGAATTATCCAATTTCATGAATAAACCATGAGTTCTTGCATCAATTGTTTTTAAACGTTTATCCTGGATTAAATTGTTATTTTATTGATGATTTTATTCAAAATTGCCTATGAACCTAAGAAATTGTTGAACCCTAGTTTTTGACTAAGTTATGGGTTACTTGATATTGATCTAATTTTGATAATATATGGTGTAGATTTCTATGGTCTGTCAAATAATGTAATGATTGTAGTAAATTGATATCTAGGTTGTATTTGTTATGAATATGTATTAATTTTACCTAGATTCATGAATATACATTATGTTGAATTGTTTGTTATATGCATGGGTAAGGGCCTTGTTATATATAATGTGGTGATTTGACATTGAATTGAGGCATTGAAGATGGAAATATTTATTTAATAAAATAGTTTAAATTTTTAAATTGTTGAATTTAAGGTTTCTAAAATTATGTGTGAATTTTTTTCATAAAATATATATTTTTATCATATTTTCCTATTTTTTATTAATTAAGTACTCATTTTACGGATTGAACGAAAAAATAAAAATTTCAAAAAAATATAGAATTTCAGGTAACTATATTTATTTGTGAATTTTCGGCGTTAATTGTATATTTTTATCATATTTTACCTATTATATTTAAATTAATTACTCATTCCTGAGATTTGAGCAAAAAAAAATAAATGTTATATATATATAAGTTATTTATTATAAAAAGCAATTCTGTGTTTGTACCCCAAAACATACATATTTATGTTGTACATGATCTTTATGGTTCATTGGAAAAACAATTCAATTCCTCTAAGTCAAAATTGGCGCAACGAAATCAGGAACTCCATGTGGGCCACACATAGGATATAGCATGTGGGCATCAGACATGAGCATCAGTGAACAATCGGTGACATCGATCATGGCCCGCACACATCAAACGTGCGCATATGGAATATGACATTTCCAACATCATGAGACATCCTCGAAGACACACACACATCAAATGTGGTGTGTGCGCATCGACGAAGCTACATCATTCGTGGCTTGCAAGCATTGGCCAACTGTAGATAACATTTGTCATGGCCTTCACTCTACTATGTAACATATGTGCATATGGAAAATGATGTTTAAACACATAAGGCGACATCGGCCAAAGCCTCCATGCATCAAATGTGGTGTGTGTACATTGGTGGGGCGACATTGGTCATGGACAGCACGCACCAGACGTAGCATGTCTGCTTTTGTCGAACGACGTCTGCCAGTGTCACACGAAATCGGCCAAAGCTCACGCATCAAATATGGTGTGTGCACAATGAAAGGCGACATGATTTGCACGCGTTTAACATTGAATGTGTGAATCAGTTGGGTCACATTAGTCGTGGTATGCGCAGATCGGCCAACGACGACCGACATAGGTCATTGATTGCACACATCGGAAGTGCGCATATGGCAAACGACATCTACCAATGTCAAAGGAAATCGTCCCAGGGATTTACGCATCAAACATGTTGTGTGCACATTGACTGGGCTACGAAGGTTGTACCCTACACATATTGACCAATGGAAAATGACATCGATCATGGTATGCACGCATCATCATCACATGTTTGCATGTGGAAAACAACGTGTACAGATGTCAAGAGACATTGGCAAAGCCTATACGCATCATACATGGTGTGTGTGCGAGAGCAGGCGACATCGTTCATGGCCTGCACGTATCAGATGTTGCATTTGCTTAATAGCTTGGCGACATCGGTCTTGGACGTCTACCAACATTAGGCAATATCGTCCTAGGCATGCACGCATCAAAAATGGTGTGTGCGCATTGACTGAGCGAGATCAATCATGCCCTTGACACGTCGGCCAATAGTAGAATACATCGGTCAGGGCATGTACACATAAGGTGTAGCATATGTGTGTATCAAAAATGATGCCTACAAATGTCAGGCTACATCGTCCAAGGAATGCATGCATCAAACATTGTATGTGCGCATATATTGGGCAACATAGATCATGGCGTTCGCACATTAAAAAAGGGCAGACAATATTAGTAATGGCATACACGCATCGAATGTTGCATGTGCTTGTATTGGCCAACCATGTCTGCCAAATTTCAGGAGGCATCCACCAAGGAATGTACACATCAAATGTAGTGTGTGCCCTCGGCGAGGAGACATAAATCATGGCTTCAACCTAACAGAAATAGCTTCTCAACGGGTGGCGTAGACGTCTGCCAATGACATCAGCAACAACCAAGGCCTGCAAGCATCACCTAAGGAATGTGTGCTTTGGTTGGGCGACATTGTTCATCGCCTGCGAGTATCGTCCAATGTCAGATGACAACGGCCAAGGCGTGGACGCATCAAATATGGAGTGTGTGCATCGGCTTTGCGACATTAGTCGTGGCATGTGCACATCGACTAGGAGACATTGGTTGTGGCCTTCAGGCGACAGTAAGGTGACATCGGCCAATGACAGACATTATCATCAAAAGCCTGCACGCGTCTCACGTGTCCAGCGCGCATCGATTGGCTACGTCACTCAATGGAATATACCATCTGTTAATGCATGCATGCATCAAAATTGGCATGTGCACATCGCCTTTGGAAAATTGGTATCTTCCATTGAGTATGAACAAATTTTGCATGCCTCAGATGTGGAATGTGCACGTTGGCCAATGACACGAGTAATCATCCAAGAGACTTTGTCAGTGGAGTACCCGCATAAGTCGTGTCCTATGCACCTTGATCAGACGATGTTGACCGTGGACAACCAGCTTTGTGTACATTATTTAATCGTCTTTATGTGTGGCCTATAAACATTTTTTATCCAACCTTTTGTGTGGCCTTCCCCCATCTCCCTTTGCACACACACAACATTCAGTGACGTTGGACATGGCCAACCCACATCGGCTTTACCCTACACATAACATTAAACCAACATCGGACAGGACCTACATATATTGATTTGTTAACATCAACACACATCGGTTTGCTAACATCCAACATCGTTTGGCTACATCATTCCTGGCTTAAATACATCGGTTTGGTGACGTCGGAGGTTGTGTGACTGCATTGTTGAAATAAAGGAATTTAAGTTTACTATATATTTTTGTGAATTTTTTGCTTTACTTTAATAAGTACTTTTTTATAATTTTCCTTACTTTTATGAACCAATTGCGCATTTTTTGGGATTTTCCAGGAGAATAATCAGTCAAAAAATAGTTGAAATTGTTGAATTTAAGGTTTCTATAATTATATGTGAATTTGTGGCTTAAATTTATATATTTATCATATTTTTCCTATTTTTAATTATATAGTTACTCATTTTTCGATATTTGACGGAAAAAATAACAATTCTAAAAATTGTTGAAATTGTTGAATTTAAGGTGACAATATATTTTTGTCTATTTTTAGTGTTAATTTTATTTTAGTATCATACTTTTCCTATTTTTATAAATTAATTACTCATTCTCGAGGTTTGGTCAAAAACTTAAAATTACCAAAAATTATTGAAATTGTTTAATTTAAGGTTACTCTATTTATTTGTTAATTTGGCGTTACTTTATTATTTTTATAATATTAATTCTATTTTTATTAATTAGTTTCTTATATGAGTTATTTGACAAAAAATAAAATAAAACTCAAAAAGTATTGTTTTAACTAAATTTTTATGTATATAAAAGTTATTTATGATTAAAAGCAAATGTGAATTAGAACCTTAAAACATACATATTTGGGTTGTATGTGTTCATTATAATTCATTGAAAAACGATACCTACTCTTCTTAGTCAGAATCGGCTCAACGGAACCAGCAGCTCCATGTGGGCCACGCATAGGATGTAGAATGTGGGCATCAGACATGCGCATCGCCAAACAACAGACGACATCAATCATTGACTGCATTCATGTGATGTGAACATATGGAAAATGAATTTCATCAAGATCAACGACATCCTCGAAGGCCCTCATGCATCAAACATGGTGTGTGCGCATCGAAAAAGTGGCATTATTTGTAGCTTGCGCACATATGCCAACTGCAAACGACATTGGTCGTGGCCTGCATGAAACAATGTAACATTTACGCATATCAAATAACATTTACATACTTCAGACGACATCGACCAAGGCCTACATGCATCAAACGTGGTGTGTGCGCATCGTCTGGGCGACATTGATCATGGCTTGCACATATTGGACGTAGCATGTGCGCTTCAAGCAAATGACCTCTTCCAATGTGAAGCAACATCGACCAAGGCTCACGCATCAAGTATGGTGTGTGAGCAATGACAGGTGACATCATTCATGGTTTGCACACATCAAACGTTTCATGGGTGCTTCAGCTGGGCAACACAAGTCCTCGTATGCGCACATCGTCCAATGGCGATCGACATCAGTCATGTCATGCATACATCCGAAGTACAAATATGGCAAGCGACGTCTGCCAATATAACATGATATTTCCTCACGGCTTTACGCATCAAATGAGTTGTGCGCATTCAAAGGATGAGAGAGGTTGTTCCCTGTGCATATGGACCAATGGAAAACGACATCGGTCATTGCCTGCACACATCAACATCATATGTGCGCATATGGAAAATAACGTCTACAGACGTCAGGAGACATAGTCCTAGGCCTACACACATGAACCATGGTGTGTGCGTGATGGATAGCCACATTGGTCATGGCATGCATGCATCATATGTTTCATGTGGTAATCATCTTGGCAACATCGATTGTGGAATGCACACGTAGAAAACTACAACCATCATCGGTCATGAACTTCTACCATTGAACGTGTGCATAAACCTAACGACTCCTACCAAAATCAGGGGACATCATACAAGGCATGCACGCATCAAACATTGTGTATGCGAATCGATTGGGCGACATCACTCATGTCATGAGTGCATCATCAGAAGCAGAAGACATCGATCATGGTCTGCATGCATCTAGTGTAGCATGTGTGTATTTGTAAAATGATGCCTTCCTATATCAGGAGACATCATTCAAGGAATGCACGCATCAAACATTGTGTGTGCGCATCAATTAGGCGACATCGGTTGTGTCCTGGGCACATTGTCCAAAGGCAGACTACATCAGTCATTGCCTGGATGCATTGAATGTTGCATTTGCTTGTATTTTCAAACGATGTCTACAACGTCATGCGACATCGGCCAAGGCATGCAAACATAAAATACGGCATGTGCGCATCAACTTTGAGATATCGGTCATGACCTACATACATTAGACAAAGCTTGTGCAAATGTGGTGAACTACGTCTGTCTATGGCATCAGCAACAGCCAAGGACATCAAGCATAACATATGGCGTGTTCACATCGGTAGGGAGACATTGGTCATGGCCTTGAAGTATTGGTCAACGTAAGATGACATCGGCGAAGACCTACACAAAATTGTCAGCGACGTTGGACATGGCCTGCCTGTATTGACTTTGTCCTGCAAACAACGTTTAACCAACATCTCACATGGCCTACATACATCAATTTTTTGACGTCGAGCGTGGGTTGGTTCCATCATATTTAGCATAGACACACTGTTCTGCTGACATGAAACGTCGTTTTGCTGCATTTTTTTACCTGAATACATCAGTTTGGGGACGTAGGACGTTGCGTGACCGCATTATTGAAATAAAAGAACAAAAGATTACTATAATTATTTTTGAATTTTGGGCATTAAATTCATATTTTTTCGTAATTTCCTATTTTTATGAATTCATTTCACATTTGTTGGAATTTGCTGAGAGAAAAATGATCATACAAAAGAATAATTGAAATTGTTGAATTTAAGGTTAATATAATTATATGTGAATATTTGCCATGAATTATATTTTTATCATATTTTTTTATTAATTAATTACTCATTTTCGGGAATTGATAAAATAAATAAGAATTCAAAAAATTGTTGAAATTGTTGAATTTAAGGTAACTATATTTATTTGTAAATTTTTGGCGTTAATATTATATTTATATCATACTTTTCCTATTTTTTATAAATTAGTTAATCATTCTTGAGATTTTCTCAAAAATATAAAAAATAAAAAATATAGTTGAAATTGTTGAATTGTAGGTTACTCTATTTGTGAATTTTTGGTTTTAGTTTTATATTTTTTATCATATTAATTCTATTTTTACTTATTAATTACTCATATTCTTTATTTGCTCAAAAAAAATAAATAATTTTTTTGAAAGTATATTTTTATATATACAAAAGTTATTTATGATAAGAAGCAAAATGTGTGTTTGGACTTTAGAACGTACATATTTGCGTTGTGCATGTTCATTATGATTCTTTGAAAAATTGATGCCTACTCCTCGAAGTCAGAATCTGCCGCAACGGAATCAAAAGCTCTATGTGGGTCAGGCATAATACCTAGCATATGGGCATCAAACATGCACATCAGCGAATGGCAAACAACATCATTCATGGCTCGCACGCATCAAACGTGTGCCTATGTAAAATGACATCCACCAACATCAGGAAACATCCTCGTAGGCCAGCACGCACCAAACGTGGAGTGTGCGCATAGACGGAGTGACATCTGTAATGGCTTGCGCATATCAGCCTAAGGCAAAAGACATTGGTCATTCCCTTCATGCAACGTCCTAACATGTCTGCATATGGAAAACGACATTTGTAGACGTCAGGCTACATCTACCAAGGCCTACACGCAAACTTTGTGTGTGCAAACTTGATGGGCAAAATTGGTCATGGTCGGCACGCAACGGACGTAGCATGTGCGCTTATAAGAAACGATGCCTGCCAGTGTCAATCGACATTGGCCAAGGCTCACACATCAAATATGGTGCGTGCGCAATGGCAAGCAACATCGGTCATGGTTCGCATGAATCAAACATAGAATATGTGCATCAACTAGGTTACATCAGTCGTGGTTTGTGCACATCGACCAACGACGGTCGACATCGGTAATGGCCTGAACACATTGAAAGTGAGCATCTGGAAAATGACGTCTACAAATATCAAGGGACGTCGTTTTAGGGATTTACACATCAAACAAGTTGTGTGCTCATTGACTGGGAGAAAAAAGTTGTGGCCTACACATATCGTCCAATGGAAAACTACATTGGTCAGTGCCTCCAAACATCAGTGTAATATGTGCCCATATGGAAAACAACGTCTGGAAATATTAGGCAACATAGGCCAACGCCTACACGCATCACACGTGATGTGTGAACAATGGAAGGCGACATTAGTCATGGTCTTTATGCATCAGATGTTGAATGTGCTAATCAGCATTGCGACATCGGCCGTGGCACGCACACATCGACAACACTAGCCATCATTGTTCATGGCATACTTGCATCAGACATACGCATATGGCTAACGACGTCGACCAATATCAAGTGACATTGTCCAAGGCATGCACAAATCAAACATAGAGTGTGCTGATCGACTAGGCGACATCACTCATACCATAAGTGCATTGACCAACATTAGAAGACATCTAGCATTGCCTACATGCATCGGTCATAGAATTGCCTTTATGGGAACTGACTTTTGCCAATGTCAGACAATATCAGCCAAGGCATGCATGCATCAAATGTGGTGTGTGCATATAAGCTAGGCGTTATCGGGCATTTTAAGCAAGTGACGGACGTAATAGGTGCGCAAGTGGCAAACCATGTCTTCCAGTTGCATCAATATCAACCAAGGCTTGCAATCCTCTTGTGTGGCGTGTTTGCATCGTCTTGGCAACATAATTCATGTCCTACACGCATCAGCCAATATCATATGACATCGTCCAATGCTTGCAAGAACCATTTGTGGCATGTGCACATCGGCTGAGCGACATCAATAGCTATCTTCACATATTATCCAACAGAAGAAGAGAGAGGACATGGACTGCCCGCATCGGTTACAACATGTGCCTATATGGACAACAATTCCTGTCAATGTTAAGCGACATATGCCAAGGCATGAATGTATCAAACCTGGTGTATGCGCATAGACTGGCTAACATCACGCATGTCCTGCGCACATCGTCCAATTCTAGAAGAAAATGGCCTTGATACATCGGGCGTAGCATGTGTGTATATGGAATATGATGCTTGCCAATGTAAGGCCACATCTTCTAAGGGATTCATGTATCAAATATGGTGTTTGCATATCAACAAGGCATTATCGGTCATTGTCTACAAGCATTGGACGTAGCATATGCGCAAGTGGCAAATGACGTGTTCCAATGAAATCTCCCTAGGCATGAAAGCTTCACGGGTGGCGTGTGTGCATCTGCTGGGTGACATTATTCATTCCCTACACGTAATGGCCAATGTCATTGGACATCGGCCAAGGCCTTCAAGCATCAGTTGTGGCGTGTGCACATTGTCTTGGCGACATCATTCGTTTCCTGTGCGCATCGTCCAACAGAAGAGAACAACGAGCATGGACTACAAACATCGTTCGTAGAATGTGCATGTATGGAAAATAAGGCCAGCTAATGTTAGGTGACATCTGCCAAGGCATACATGCATCAAACGTGGTATATTCACATAAGCTAGGCGTCATCAGTCATGGCCTTCAAGCATCGTACGTTGCATGTGTGAAGTGAATAACGCGTCTTCCAATGGCATTAGCTTCAGGGAAGGACAACAAGCTTCACGCGTGGCGTGTGCGCATCGGTTGGGTGACATCATTTGTAGACTACATACATCGGCTGATGTCATATGAAATCATCTAAGGCCTGCAAGCATTAATTGTTGCGTGTGCGCTTTCATCGGCCAATGTCAGGAAACGTGGACAAGGCATGCACACATCAAACATTATTTGTGTGCATGGATTGGCTGATATTGGTTGTGGCCTGCGTGCATTAGACAAAGGCAGATGACATCGGTTATGCCCTGCACGCATCGAATCTTGCATGTGCTTGTATTGACAAAAGAATTGGTCCCATGTGAGACGACATCGTCCAAGGCATGTACGCATCAAATGTGGGGTGTGCGCATCAGCTAGGCTTCATCGATCATGTACCTGCATGCATCACATATAGCTTGTGCGCATGTGACAGATGATGTCTACCAATGGCATCAACAACAACTAAGGCTTGCCAACATCATCCATGGCGTGTGGGCATCGGTAGGGTGACATCGGTCATGGCCTGCGAGCATCAGCCAACGTTACATGGCATCAGCCAAGGCCTGAATGAATCAAACATGGAGTGTACATATCGGCTTGGACACATTGGTCATGGCCTGCACGCATTGGTCAGGTGGCATCAGTCAGTGATAGACAGATTCTTCAAAGGCATGCACGCATTTGATGTTTCCTAGGCTTATCGGCAGCCTATCTAACTCAATGACATATACCATTAGTCAAGGTGTTCATTCATCTAACATGGTATGTGCGAATAGGCTGAGCAAAATCAGTGTCTTCCATTCAGCATCAACAAATTTTACATGCATCTGATTTGAAATGTGAAAGTCGACCAATAGTACACGTCATCGGCCAGTAGACATTGGCCATAGAATACCTGCATCAGACATTTTCTATGCTCCTTACTCAATCGACGTCTACTGTGGACTACCTATATTGTGCACTCTACTTAGTCATTTGCGAGCGTGGCATACAAACATTATTCAACCAACATTTGGCAAGGCCTACCATTATCACCCTTGTCCTAAAACAACTTTCAACGATGTTGAACATGGCCTACCAACATCGAATTTGGCATGCACACAACGTTAAACTAAAATCGAATGTGGGTGGCATACATCATTTGCCGACATCGAACGGACTGCCCGCATTGTATTTAGCACCCACACATCGCTCTGTCGACATCGAACATTGTGTGGATGCATTGTTCATGTCCTACATACATTGATTTGGGGACATCAGACGTTGTGTGACCGCATTCTTTAAAAAAAGGAACTTAAGGTTACCACATTTATTTCTGAATTATTGGCGTTAATTTTATATTTTTCTCATAATTTTCCAATTTTTCATTAATTAATTATGCATTTTTGGGATTTTCCACGGGAAAAATAATTATTCAAAAAAATTGCTTAAATTATTGAATTTAAGGTTACTACAATTACATGTGAATTTTTGGTATAAATTTTTCATTTTTATCATATTTTTCCCTTTTATTATTAATATACTACTCATTTTCGGGATTTGAAGAAATAAATCAAAAATCAAAAAAATTGTTGAAATTGTTGAATTTGAGGTAGCTATATATTAATTTGTGAATTTGGCATTAATTTTATATTTTTATACTATTTTTCCTATTTTTATAAATTAATTACACATTCTCGAAATTTTCTCTAAAAAATAAAATTACAAAAAAATGTTGAAATTGTTGAATATAAGGTTACTTTATTTTTTGTGTATTTTTCCGTTGATTTTAATTTTTTTCCATGATAATTTTATATTTATTAATAAATTACTCACATCCTTGATTTTCTGGGAAAAATGTAAAATTAAAAAAAAATATCGAAAACTATATTTTTGTATGTATAAAAGTTATTTATGATAAAAAGCAAATGTTTGTTCGTGCCTTAAAACATACATATTTGGTTTTTACATGTTCATTATGATTCAATTGAAAAATGATACCTACTCCTCTAACTTAGAATCGTCGCAAAGGAATCAAAAGCTCCTTCTGGGCCACACATAGGACGTAGAATGCGGGCATCAGACATGCTCATCGGTGAACTACGCACGACATCATTTATTGCCCGCACGCATCGGATGTATGCATATGGAAAATGAAGTCCACGAACATCAGGCGACATCCTTGAAGGCCTGCACGCATCAAACGGGGTGTCTGCACATCAATAGAGCGACATTAGTTGTGGCTTGCCCGCATCGTCAAATGCATGCACGTATCGAACATGTTTTGTGCGCATCGGATGGGAGACATCGGTCATGGTTTGCAAAAATCAAACATTGCATGTGTGTATCTTCTGGACAACATAAGTCATGGAATGCTAAAATCAGCCAATGACGGCTGATATCGGACATGGCTTGTACAAATTTGAAAAGCTCATAAGGCAAATGATTTCTACACATGACAACAGTCATTGTCCAAGGGTTTTATGCATTAAACAGTTGTGTGCGTATTGACTGGGCTATAATGGTTGTGTCCTGCGCATATAAACCAATGGAAAACGACATCGGTCAAGGCCTACACACATTAAATGTGGTGTGTGTAAAATAGTAGGCGACATCGGTAATGGCCGGCACGCATCAGATATTGCATATGCTAATCAGTTTAGGGACATCGAACTTGGGATTCGCGCGTCAAAAACTCCTTCCTTCATCGGTCATGCCCTTCTTGTATTGAACGTGAGCATATGGATAACTACGTTTACCAACATCATGTGACATCGTCCAAGGCATGCACATATCAATCATAATGTGTGTGCATCGACTAGGCGACATCACTCATGGCCTGTGCACATCGACTAGCATCTAAAGACGTCATTCATGTCCTGCACGCATCGGGTATAGAATGTGCGTATATGGAAAACAACACATGCCAATGTTAGCAGACATCTGCAAAGACATGCATGCATCAAAAGTTGTGTGTGCACACCAGCTAGGCCTCACCGGTAATTGTCTGCAAGCATCAGACATAGCATGTGAAAAAGTGACAAACAACTTGTTCCAATAGCATCCGCATCAGCCAAGGCTTGAAGTCTTCACACGTGGCGTGTGCGCATCGACTGGGCGGCATAATTCGTGGCCTACACATATCGACTAATGTAATATGACATTAGCCAAATCCTTCATGCATCAGTCCTAGCATGTGAACATTGGATTGGAGACATCGGTCGTGTCGTACACACATCGATCAGGCATCGTTGACCAATGAAAGACAACATCATCAAAGGTCGGCATGCATCTAACGTGGCGTGGCACATTTGCTGGGAAAAATTTGCGTCTTCGATTCAGCATCAACCAATTTTTACATGCATCTAACGTGGAATGTGCATGTCGGCCAACATCACACATCATCGTTAAGGACACATTTGACGTGGAGTACCTATATATGTCGTGGTCTATGCACCTTGCTTAGCTGACGTCGATTGTGGACTGCCTGCGTTGTGTACTTTACTATGTCGCATGTGGGTGTGGCATATAAACATTGTTCAACTAATGTTTGGAAAGGCGTACCTCGTCCCCCTTAGCCTACATACAACTGTCAGTGATCTCAAACATGGCCTGCCCGCATCGACTTTGGACTGCACACAATTTTAAACTAACATCGGATGTGGCCGGCACACATAATTTGTCGACGTCAAATGGGCTGCCCGCATTGACATTAGCCTATACAAAATGTTAAACCAACATCGTGTGTGGTATGCATACATCGATTTGCCGACGTCGAACGTAGGTTGCATGCTTCTTATTTAGCATACACACATCGGTCAGGCGACGTCAAAAGTCATCTAGCTACAGTTAGTGACTTGCATACATTGGTTTGGGGACATTGAACATTGTGTAAAAGAATTTTTGAAATAAAGGAAATAACGATTACTATATTTAATTTTAAAATTTTTTGCATAAATTTCATATTTTTTTTTAATTATTTTCTTTTTATTAATTAATTACGCATTTTTTTTGAGATTTGCTGAGAGAAAAATAACTATTCAAAAAAATTGCTGAAATAATTTATTTAAGGTTACTATAATTATATGTGAATTTTTGGAATAAATTTTATATTTTTATCATATAATTTCTATTTAATATTAATTAATAACCCATTTTTGAAATTTGACGAAAAAAATAAAAATTTAAAAAAAAGTTGAATTTGGTTAATTTAAGCTAATTTTATTTATTTGTCAATATGTAGAGTTAATTTTTATATTTTTTATGATACTTTTTTAATTTTCTACAAATTAATTACTCATTCTCAAGATTTCTCAAAAAAAATCCAAAAAATGTTCAAATTGTTGAATATCAGGTTAATCAATTTATTTGTGAATTTTTGACGTTAATTTTATATTTTTATCATATTAATTATATTTTTATTAATTAATTACTCATATTCATTATTTGCTGAAAAAATAAAAATTCCATAAAATTGTTGAAAACTCTCTCTCTTTCTCTCTCTCTCTATATATATATCTATATATATATATATATATATATTTCATTATGATTGATTGGAAAAACGATGCCTTCTTCTCTTAATAAGAATCGGCGCATCGGAACCAAGAGCTCTATGTGTGCCACGCATAGGATGTAGCATGTGGGCATTAAACATGCACATCGGCGAATGAAAAATGACATCTGTCAAGGCCCGCACGCATCGTACGTCCACATATGTAAAATGACATCAACCAACATCACTCGACATACTCGAAGGTCCGCACGCATCAAATGTGGTGTTCGCATCGATAAATCAACATCACTCGTAGCTTGTGCACATCGGCCAATGATATACGACATTGGTCATGGCTTTCAAGATATGGTGCAACATGTGCGCATATGCCAAATGACGTTAGCAGATGTCAGGCAACATCAACCAAGTACTTCACGCATCAAACGTTGTGTGTGAGCATCGGTTGGGCGACGTTGGTTATGGCATGCCCGCGTCGTACGTAGCATGTGCGCTTTGGGAAAATGATTCTTGCCACTGTCATGCGATATCAGCAAAGGCCTGCGTGCATCAAATGTGGTGTGTGCGTTGCGCCAGGCGACATCGAACAAGCTTTGCCTGCATCAAACTATGCATATGTGCATCAGTTACAGTTACGAGACATCAATCGTGGAATGTGCATATCGGCCGACGACGGCCGACATCAGTCATGTCCTGCACACATTGAAAGTTACCATATGGAAAACGATGTCTACTAATGTCAGGGGATATCTTCCAAGGGGTATATGAATCAGACGGGTTGTGTGCACATTTATTGAGCGACAAAGAATGGTGTCTGCGCATACCGCCAATGGCAAACGATGTCGCTCATAGCTTGCATGCATAAACATAACATGTGAGCATATAGAAAACAACATTTGCACACGTCAAGACACATTGTACAAGACCTACATGCATTAAACATGGTGTGTGCTTAAACATGTTATAATAACCTAGGCAAGATTGGTCATGGCATGTGCACGTGGCAACGCCAGCTGTCATTGGTCGTGACCTACTTGCACCAGATATGGGCATATGGCTAACGAATGTCTACAAACATTAGGGGACGTCACCCAAGGCATGCACACATTAAATATGGTGTGTGTGTATTTACTAGGAGACATCAGTCATGGACTTCGCGCATCAACCAATAATATAAAAAATCGGTCATGGCTAGCACAAATCAAGTGTAGCGCATGCGTATATACAAAATGTCGCCAACTAATATCGGGAGACATCTTCCAAGGCATACAAAAATCAAAGGTGGTGTGTGCACATTAGCTAGGCGTCATTGTTCATTGCCTGCAAACATCAAACATAGCATGTCCTCTATTGGAAAACGACGTCTTTAAATGGCAGTAGCATCAGCAAAGGACTATAACCTTCACGTGTGGTGTGTGCGCATAAGCTGAGCAACATTGTTAATGGCCTAGACACATCGGCTAAGGTCCTATGACATTAGAAAATACCTTCAAGCATCAGTTGTGGCATGTAAACATCGGTTGGGCGACATCAAGCGTAGAATGCGCGCATCAGCCTACAGAAAAAGACAACGATCATGGCCTGGACATATTGGGCGTAGCATGCGAGTATGTAAAAAATGACGCATGCCAATGTTAGCTGACATCTTCCAAGGAATGCATGCATAAAACATGGTGAATCTACATTAGCTAGTCGTCATCAGTCATTGTCTGCAAGCATCGAAAGTAGCATGTGAACAAGTAGAAAACGAGGTCTTCAAATGGCATCAGCAATAGTGAAGTCTTGCAAGCTTCATGCGTGGCGTGTGCACATCGGCTAGAAGACATCATTAATGGACTACACATATAAACCAATGTCATATGACATCGGCCAAGTCCTACAAACATCTGTTGTGGCATGTGCACATTGTCTAGGTGACATCAATCGTTGCCTACGTACAACAGCCAACAGAAGAAGATAGCGGTCATGGCCTGCACATATTGGGTGTAGCATTGGCCAAGGTCATATGATATCTTCCAAAGCCTACAAGCATTAGTTGTGGTGTTTACACATCGGCTGGGAGACATCAATTGCGGCCTTCGCATATCATCCAATAGTAGAAGATATTTGACATGGCAAGCATGCATCAGGTGCCACATTTGTGTACATTGAAAACGACGCCTACCAATGTTAGGCGACATCTGCCAAGGCATGCATACATCAAACATTGTGTGTAAACATTAGCTTGGCGTCATCGGACATTGTCTGCAAGCATTAGACTTAGCATGTGCTCTAGTGGCAAACGACGTCTTCCAATGGGAGTAGCATCAGCCAAGGCCTACAAGCTTCATGTGTGGCTTGTTCGCATAGGCTGGGCAACATATTTCATGGCCTACATGTATCAGCCAATGTAATATTACATCGACCAAGGTATGGAAGCATCATTTGTTGCGTGTGCACATCGTTTTGGCAATATCAATCGTGGCCTGCGCGCATTAGCCAACTAAGAAGACAGTGTTCAAGTTCTGCACGCATCAGGTGTACATGTGCTTATATGGAAAACAACGCCTGTCAATGTTAGGAGACATCTGCCAAGTCATGCATGCAATAAATGACGCCTACCAATGTAAGGAGACATTTGCCAAGGTATGCATACCTCAAACATCGTGTGTGCATATCAACTAAGCTTCATCGGTCATGGCGTGCAAGCATCATACAAGAAGGTGCGAATGTTTCAAATGACATCTTCCAATGAAATCTACATCAACTAAGGCCAACAAGTTTCACGTGTGGCATATGCGCACAGACTGGGCGAATTTATTCGTGGCTTACACGCACCGGCAAATATCATATGACATCGGCCAAGGCCTTCAAGAATCCGTTGTGGCGTGTGTATCGACTGAGAGACATAGATTGTGGGCTTCTTGCATCGGCTAATGTTAGGAGACATCGTACAAGGCATGAATACATAAAACATTATGTGTGTGCATAGATTGGGAGACATCAATTGTGGCTTACATGCATCAGATGTTGCATATGGTTGTATTTTCAAACAATGTCTGCAATGTCAGGCGGCATCGGACAAGGCATAGACGTAACAAATGTGGTGTGTGTGTATCGGCTAGGTGACATCTATCATGGTATGCAAGCATCAACCATATCTTGTGGGCATGTGACGAATGACGTCTACCAACGACATTCGCAACAGCCAAGGCATGCAAGCATCACCCATGGCGAGTGCACATTAGTAGGGCGATATCGGTCATGGTCTGTGACCATAGACTAACATTAGTTGACATTGGCCAAGGCCTGTACGCATCAAACGTGGTGTGTGCTCATCGGTTGAGGGACATCAGTCTTTGCATGTGCATATCAACTTGGCGACATCAGTCTTGACTTGCATGCAATTGTCAAGTGACATCGCCCAATTTTACACAACATCATCAAATGCCTATAGGAATCTAACGTGTCATACACGCATCGGCAGGCTACATCACTCAATGGTAGATACCATCATTCAAGGCATACATGCATCTAACGTGGCATGTGCGTATCAGCGGGAAAAAAATTGGCATCTTCCATTTGACATCAACTGATTTTTACATGCATCTGACTTGGAATGTGCACGTCGGCCAAAGGCATGCATCTTCAGCCAGGAGAGATTGGTCATGGAGTACCCGCATCATTCGTGACCTACACACATCAACAAATCTCATATGACATCATCCAAAGCTTACAAGAATTAATTGTGGCATACGTGAATTGACTTGGGGATATCAGTTGTGGACAACTTGCATCGGCCAATGTTAGGAGACATCGTCCAAGGCATGCATGCAGCAAACGTTTTGTGTGTGCATCGATTGGGCGACATCGGTTGTGGCATGCACGCCTTAGCCAAATGTAGACGACAACGGTCATGTCCTTCACGCATCACATGTTACATTTTCTTGTATTTGCAAATGAAGTTGCCAATGCCTAGTGGCATAAGCCAAGGCATGCACACATCAAATGTTGTTTTGTGCATCGGCTAGGCGACATCTGTCATGGACTAGACGCATAATACATAGCTTGTGTGATTGGTGAACGACGTCTACCAATGGCATCAACAACATCCAAGGCCTTAAAATATCACCTATGGCATTTTTTGGATCGGTAGGGGGACATCGCTCAGGGCATGCGAGCATCGGCCAATGTAAGATGACATCGTCCAAGGCCTTTATGCATCAAATGTGGATTTTGCGTATCGGTTGGGAAATGTCAATCGTGACAATTGCACATCGGCTTGGCGACATTGGTCATGGACTGCACTCATCTGTCCGACGACGTCGGCCAACGACAAACAATATTATTAAAGGTCTACACGCATCGACATTGTAGGTCACTTAACGACAGGTACCATAAGTAAAGGAATGCATGCATATAATGTGGAATTTGCGCATAGACAGGGAAAATGTTGCGTCTTACATTCAGCATCAACCGATTTTTACCTGCATCTGACGTTTAATGTGCACGCCGATTACAACATGGGTCATCGGACAAGAGACATTGGCCGTGGATTACCTGCATTGTGAATATTACTTAATCGTCTTTGGTCGTGGCCTACAAACATCGTTCAGCCAATGTTTGGCGTTACCTTCTCCCATTTCCATTTGCTTACACATAATTGTTAGCGATGTCGGAAGTGGCTTTCCCCCATCGACTTTTAGCAGCACACAACATTAGACCGACATCGGCCGTGTACTGCATATATCAATTTTCAGATTTCAAACGTGGGTTGCCTTTGTCATATTAAGCAGACACACATCGTTCTACCGACGCCAAATGCCATTTGGATGCATCATTCGTGGCATGTATACATTGGTTTGGGGATGTCGAATGTTTCATGTTCGCATTCTTGAAATAAAGGAATTGAAGGTTACTATATTTATATGAGAATTTGTGGCGTTAATTTCATATTTTTTTATATAAGTTTTCTATTTTTTTATAATTAATAACACATTTTTTTAATTTTCTAAGTGAAAAATAACTTTTTAAAAAATAGTTGAAATTGTTGAATTTAACGTTACTATAATTAAATGTATATTTTTGACATAAATTTTATACTTTTTTACTATTTTTCCTATTGTTTATGTAACGACCATTTTTTTTATCGTTTTGAGCACTAGAACTTTTTATGTCAGAAAATACTTTCCGATAGATTTAAATGGGTGTTTTTGACTATTCATAATTATAATTATGAAATTAGTGGGGTAATTTTAATAATTTATTTAGTTGGCGGTTAAAGACAATAACATTAAAATTAATAAGGGTCAGTTTTACTATTTTTATTATTAGTCTTATATAATAACTAGGGAGTAAATATTTTATAGGAGGAACAAGGGTTTCAAACGAGAAAATTATACGTGCAGCATCTAACGAAGAAGATCGATCCTGGTAACAATTCTTCTATTGCTTTAAATAAATTGTAATGGAGAATAATTAAAAGGTCGCAAGATTATTAATGGGTGGAGAAGTAAATTGTAGTCCTTGGAAGTGTTTGTTCTTTAAGCAGTAAAGTGTACTGCACGTAATTCTTTCATATGTTGGAGAAATTTTATAGTTAATTAAGAGAATATGTCAGACGAATTGCATATGGTATCAAACTTAATCACAAGTATTGAGAGTATTGGATTTTGGGTCTTTATAGTATTATATTTTGTTATTTTTCCGTAATGGAGGTTAATAAAGCTAGAACTTAACTCAAATTTTTAATTCTTTATATAGTTATCTTATTTTGATTCATGTTTTAATATATTAAGCTAAATATTTAAATATTAGGTGTATTGTATTATTTGAATACAATTAAAGTTATAATAATGAGAGGAAATAAAAACCTACCCTAAGGTTTAAGCTTTAGGAAATTAATTTTAGATGAGTTTTAGGTCTAGGCTGGACATCTAATAAGAGTATTTATGGGCTTGTTAACTTACACCTTATGTATATATATACTTGATATATTGGAACGGTTCGGGGGAAATAAGGAAAGGAAAGGCATTGGAGAAGTAGTTTCTTGACTTCGATTTTTCAGTGGAGGTAGGTTATGGTTTTTTTCTATGTGATAGATAAACTCTAAATAGCGATTGATATGTATTGAGTGATATTGTAAAGTCTCCTATGTACTTGATTGTGTGGTTGTATGTTTTGATTGTGTGGCTTGTGGTTGGCCTAAAATTATGAGTGTTGAATTTCTAATCTTCAACCCTCTCTATTAAAATAACGCCTTGAATAAAGAAGGCTTGATGAGACAAAATAATGAGATAATTGGATCGGAGTGTCACGTTCCGACACGATATTATGGGATAGGAGTGTCACGTTCAAACACGATATATCGGATTGGAGTGTCACGTTCAAACACAATAACATTAAAGGAAAGGAATCTTGAAGTAACAAAATATACTTAATCTTAAAGAACCTGTTTTCTAAATGAGTATAGTGTAGAGGCATGAGTCCTCATGAGTGTGCTTGATGTTGTGATTGCTGGTGTACCTATTTTTGTGTTGTTGTCAACGGTTCATGTGTTTTTTGTTGTCCACCTGTTATGTATTGTAGTTGATTTTATATTATTATTCAATATATGTTGATTTCTATTTTGAGTTGACTGATGATACCTACTCAGTACGTGTTCCTTGTACTGACTCCTACTTGTATTTTCTTCTTTGTTCTTTTGTGGAGTGCAACAAGTGTACCATCGACTTCGACTCGCCCTCAGCTCTAGTCAGTCCCCAGCACATCAGAGTTCAGGGTGAGCTATTATTTCTATCTCGTGTTGGATTCTCTCATTCACGTCTTGATGTCTTTGAATTTAAGACATGGTAATTTGAGGATAGATGGTCTTGATGTGATGACTTCCAGATTTTGGGGATAATAAGTGTTAAACTTTAGAAGCTTATTTAATTGGTTACATTAATAAGTTTTGGATCTTCCGCATTATTTTTGTTATTCATAGTTGAACTATTGTTAAATGTTGGGGTTTAAATTTGTTGGTTCGCTCACCTAGTAGGTTAAGTGTGGGTACCACTCACGACTCATTTTGGGTCGTGAAAAACTTGGTATTAGAGCGTTAGGTTCGGTTGTCTCATCACACAAGAACAAGTCTTGTAGAGTCTTGAGGAACGGTATGGGGACGCCTTTAATTTTCTTTTAGAGGTTGTAGGACTTTAGGAAAACTCCATTCTTTCTTTCTTTCGTGCTATTACTTGGATCCAATTGGTATCTGGGTGATAAAAATTGGTGTCTGACCTTATCACTCTATTTCGCAGATGGTTAGAACTAGAGAAACAATTGTGCCAACACCAACAACGGCAAGACAGGGTGCGTCTGATCCAATCATTGGGGATGTAACTCGAGGAGGAGGAATGGCAAGAGGCCGTGGTAGGGGTCATAGGAGGACGCCAA
Source organism: Solanum habrochaites (assembly GCA_027704765.1). NCBI lineage: Eukaryota > Viridiplantae > Streptophyta > Magnoliopsida > Solanales > Solanaceae > Solanum > Solanum habrochaites. The sequence goes on along the minus strand of JAKWJA010002490.1, from coordinate 24,404,899 downwards.
CTAGAGGTAGAGGACAAACACCTGGTCCAGCTAAAAAATAGAGTAGTGACTCGTCCACCGGCTGATGAGGTAGTTAGTGAGGGTGAGGAAGGGGAAAATGAGCAGGTTCATGATATGGAAGTACCACCCCAGCCTACCCTAGGGATGATTAATCAGGTTCTTACTTATCTTAGCGGGTTATCTCATCAGGTCCAGACACCTCCAGTGTTTTCTGCACCATCTCCTCAGGTTCATGGAGTACAACATGCAGCTGATGTGGCTCCCCGCATGGATGCATCATTAGAAGTAGGCACGTTTTCTCGATTGACTACAAGGTCTATAATGACAGGTGATCAACATCAACTTTTCATTAAGTTCTTAATGTTGAAACCTCCAGTATTCAAGGGTGCTGAATCTGAAGATGCCTATGATTTTCTTGTTGATTGTCATGAGCTGCTACATAAGATGGACATAGTAGAGCAATTCGGTGTTGAGTTTGTGACCTACCAGTTTCAGGGGGATGCCAAAATGTGGTGGCGGTTATATGTTGAGTGTCAACCAGCAAGGGCACCACCTATGACTTGGGCATCATTTTCTAACTTATTTATGGAGAAGTATGTACCCCGGAGTTTGAGGGATAGGAGGAGAGATGAGTTCCTGAGCCTAGAGCAAGGAAGGATGTCTGTTGCTGCTTATGAGGCCAAATTTCGTGCACTATCCAGGTACGCCACTCAGCTTTGCTTCAGTCTACAAGAGAGGATTCGCCGCTTTGTGAAAGGATTGAGGTCAGATTGTCAGATTCCAGCCTTACAGGTAGCTGCTACAGCAAAATCCTTTCAGGAAGTTGTTCATTTTTTGATAGAGGTAGAGGGGGTGAAACCAGACGACTTCACCACAGCAATGACATTTAAGAAGTTTCGTAAGGGAGGTGAGTTTAGTAGTTCTTACTCTAGAGGGAAGAGTTCAAGAGGTTATCCAGCCCGTCCTATTCAGTCTTCATTGCAGGCTTCAGCTGGGGGTCCGTCGCAGACTAGTCAGCCTTTTTCTGAGTTTGGAGATTATCTCCAGACTTCGTCATTTTCACAGAGACCTATACATGACTCCAGGACTTGTTATGGATGTGGAGAGGATGGACATATTAGGAAATATTGTCCAAAAAACTGAGTTACAGATTCCCACTAGTTAGAGGTAGAGGTGGTCATGGTAGAGGCCGCCATTCTGGAGGAAGTGGTGGTCAAGGTAATGGTGGTCACCAATTCAGTCGGTGTGGCGGGCAAGTTAGAACTACTGTAGCACAACTTGGTAGGGGCAATGGACAGACAGGTGATAGGGCCCATTGTGATGCTTTCCCCGGGAGGACTGAAGCCGAGACATCTGATTTTGTTATAACATGTACTCTTTTGGTCTGTGAGTGCATGGCTTCTGTATTTTTTTATCCTAGATCCACATTTTCATATGTAACTTCCTCATTTGCTACTGTCTTGATTTATATTGTGATTTGCTTGACATGCCTATTATTTTCTCTACTCCTGTGGGTTAGTCTGTGATAGTTGACAAAGTGTATAGGTCTTGCCTTGTGACTTTTGTGGGGAGCAATACTTATGTAGATTTGGTTATTCTAGAGATGGTTGATTTTGATGTAATTCTGGGTATGACTTGGTTTTCTCCAAATTTGCAATCTTAGATTGTAATGCTAAAACTGTGACTTTGGCCAAGCCCGGGACAGATCCGCTAGTGTGGGAGGGTGACTATATTACCACTCCAGTTCGTATTATCTCTTTTCTTCGTGCTAAGAGGATGGAGGGTAAGGGTTGTTTAGCTTTCTTGACACATCTCAGGGATGATACTTCCAAAGTACCTTCGATCGAGTCTGTTTTATAGTCCGTGAGTTTCTTGATGTGTTTTCTGCAGACCTTCCTGGTATGCCACCAGATAGATATATTTATTTTTGTATTGATCTGGAGCCAGGTACTCGCCCCATTTCCATTCCCCATTATACAATGGCTCCAACCGAGTTAAGGGAGTTAAAGGCCCAACATCAGGAGTTGTTAGGTAAAGATTTTATTGGACCGACTTCATCCCCTTGGGGTGCTCCTGTTTTATTTATGAAGAAGAAAGATGGAAGTTTTCGGATGTGCATAGACTACAGGCAGCTGAATAAGGTAACTATTAAGAACAAGTATCCCATTGCTCGCATTGATGATTTGTTCGATCAGTTACAAGGTGCTTGTGTCTTCTCTAAAATTGATTTGAGATCCGGTCATCATCAATATAAAATACGGGCAACAGATGTGCCAAAGACTTTTTTTCGAACCAGGTATGGGCATTATGAATTCTTAGTAATGTCTTTTGGGCTAAGAAATGCCCGTGCTGCTTTCATGAGCCTGATGAACGGGATTTTTAAGCCATACCTGGATCTCTTTGTTATTGTATTTATTGATAATATACTGATATACAAAAGAGCAGGAAAGAACATGAGGAGCATTTGAGAATTGTATTGGAGTTGTTGAGGGAGGAAAGGATTTATGCCAAATTCTTGCAAGTGTGAGTTTTGGCTAGATTTAGTGTCCTTCTTGGTGCACGTGGTTTCTAAGGATGGAGTGATGGTGGATCCTTCTAAGATTGAAGCAGTGAAGAGTTGGGTAAGACCTACTAATGTTTCAGAGGTAAGGAGCTTTGTTGGTTTAGCTAGCTACTACCGTCGGATAATCAAGGGATTTTCTTGTATTTCTTCGCAGCTGACAAATTTAACTAAGCAGAATGTTCCATTTGTATGGTCGGATGAATGTGAAGAAAGCTTCCAAAAACTCAAGAACTTGTTGACTACTGTACCAATGCTTACCTTGCCAGTGGAAGGTAAGAATTTTATTATTTATTGTGATGCATCTTATTCTGGTTTGGGTGAAGTGCTAATGCAGGAGAGGAATTTAATTGCTTATGCTTCGAGGCAATTAAAACTGCATGAATATAACTATCTGACCCATGATTTGGAGTTGGCTGCAGTTGTATTTGCATTAAAGAAATGGAGACATTATCTATATGGGGTCAAGTGTGAAGTTTATACACATAATCGTAGTTTACAATATGTCTTTACTCAAAAAGATTTGAATTTGAGGCATAGGAGATGGATGGAACTACTGAAAGACTATGATATTACTATTTTGTATCACCCAGGAAAAGCTAATATTATGGCAGATGCTTTAAGTAAAAAAGCAGGGAGTATGGGTAGTTTAGCTTACGTACAGGTTTTTAGACGCCCATTGGCTAGAGAGGTTCGAACTCTGGATAATTACTTTATGAGCTGGAAGTACTATAGAAAGGGGGATTTTTGTCCTGTGTGGAGGCAAGATCTTCTTTTCTTGACAAGATTAAGGGAAATCAGTTTGCTGATGAGAAGCTGAGCCGAATTTCAGATATGGTGTTGCAAGGAGAGGCTAAAGAGGAAGTAATTGATTAAGAAGGCGTCTTGAGGATTAAGGGAAGGGTATGTGTGCCTCGTGTGGATGATTTGATTCACACTATTCTTACAGAGGCTCATAGTTAAAGGTATTCTATACATCCTGGTGTAACCAAGATGTATCGTGATCTAAAGAAACATTATTGGTGGAATGGAATGAAGCATGATATTGTTGATTTTTTTCCCAATGCCAAAATTGTCAGCAGGTAAAGTATGAACACCAGAGGCCTGGAGGGACACTTCAGAGAATTCCCATTACTAAATGGAAGTGGAAAAGAATTGCAATGGATTTCGTAGTTGGTCTTCCAAAGACATTGGGTAAGTTTGATTCTATTTGGGTAATTGTTGATAGCTTAACTAAGTCTTCTCACTTCATTCCGGTTAAGATGACTTACAATGCCGAGAAGTTAGCCATACTCTATGTCTCTGAGATTGTTGGATTGCATGGAGTTCCACTTTCCATAATATCAGATAGAGGTGCACAATTACTTCTAAGTGTATAATATCAAATAGAGGTGCACAATTTACTTCTAAGTGTTGGAGGACATTACATGCTTAATTAGGTACTAGACCGGATCTTAGTACTGCATTTCACCCTCAGACCGATGATCAGTCTGAGCGAACGATTCAGGTGTTGGAGGATATGCTTTGTGCATGTGTGATAGGATTTGGTGGTCATTGGGATAAATTTTAACCTTTAGCAGAGCTTTCATAAAACAATAGCTATCACTTGAGTATTAAGATGGCGCCATTTGAAGAATTGTATGGGAGGACATGTAGGTCCCCCATTGGTTTGTTTGATGCATTTGAGGTTAGACCTTGGGGTATTGATCTTCTGAGGGAATCATTCAAAAAAGTGAAATTTATTCAAGAAAATCTTTTAGCATCTCAGAGTAGGCAGAAGGAATATAAAGATCGAACGGTTAGAGACTTGCATTTTAAAGAGGGGGAACGAGTCTTGCTGAAGGTTTCACCCATGAAAGGTGTGATGTGGTTTGGTAAGAGACGTAAGCTTAGTCCGAGGTATATTGGACCATTTGAAGTTCTTAAATGTGTGGGTGAGGTGGCCTATGAATTAGCCTTGCCTCCAGGACTGTGAGGAGTGCACCCGGTAATTCATGTGTCTATGCTGAAAAAATACCACGGTGATCGAATTTACATTATTCGTTGGGATTCAGTTCTCCTTGATGAGAATCTGTCTTATGAGGAGGAGACTGTTGCTATTCTAGATAGGGAGGTCCGCAGGTTGAGATTAAAGGAGATTGTATTTATCAAGGTTCAGTGGAAGAATCAACCAGTTGAAGAGTCCACTTGGGAGAGTGAGGTTCATATGCAAGAAAGATATCCACATTTTTTACAGACTTAGGTACTCTTTATCGCCCTTCTCTTTCTTCCTATAATCGTTCGAGGACGAACGATGGGTAAAATGGTATCTATTGTAATGACCATTTTTTTTTATCGTTTTGAGCACTAGAACTTTTTATATCAGAAAATACTTTCCAATAGATTTAAATGGGTGTTTTGGACTATTCATAATTATAATTATGAAATTAGTGGGGTAATTTTAATAATTTATTTAGTTGGTGGTTAAAGAAAATAACATTAAAATTAATAAGGGTCACTTTTACTATTTTTATTATTAGTCTTATATAATAACTAGGAAGTAAATATTTTATAGGAGGAATAAGGGTTTCAAACGAGAAAATAATACGTGCAGCATCTAACGAAGAAGATCGATCCTGGTAACAATTCCTCTATTGCTTTAAATAAATTGTAATGGAGAACAATTAGAAGGTCGCATGATTATTAGTGGGTGGAGGAGTAAATTATAGTCCTTGTAAGTCTTTGTTGCTTAAGCAGTAATGTGTACTACATGTGATTCTTTCATACGTTGAATAAATTTTATAGTTAATTAAGGGTAAATGTCAGACGAATTGCATATGGTATCAAACTTAATCACAAGTATTGAGAGTATTTAATTTTGGGTCTTTATAGTATTATATTTTGTTAGTTTTCCGTAATGGAGGTTACTAAAGGTAGAACTTAACTAAAATTTTTAATTCTTTATATAGTTATCTTATTTTGATTCAAGGTTTAATATATTAGGCTAAATATTTAAATATTAGGTGTATTGTATTATTTGAATACCATTAAAGTTATAGTAATGCGAGGAAATAAAAACCTACCCATAGGTTTAAGCTTTAGGAAATTAATTTTAGGTGAGTTTTAGGTCTAGGTTGGATATCTAATAATAGTATTTATGGGCTTGTTAACTTACACCTTACGTATATATATACTTGATAGATTTGAACGGTTCGGGGGAAATAAGGAAAGGAAAGGCATTGGAGAAGTAGTTGCTTGACTTCGATTCTTCGGTGGAGGTAGGTTATGGTTTATTTCTATGCGATCGATAAACTCTAAATAGCAATTGATATGTATTGAGTGATATTGTAAAGTCTCCTATGTACTTGATTGTGTGGTTGTATGTTTTGATTGTGTGGTTTGTGGTTGGCCTAAAATTATGGGACTGTTGAATTTCTAATCTTGAGCCCTCTCTATTAAAATAACACCTTCAATAAAGAAGGCTTGATGAAACAAAATAATGAGATAATTGGATCGGAGTGTCACATTCCGACACGATATTATGGGATCGGAGTGTCACGTTCCGACACGATATATGGGATCGAAATGTCACGTTTCGACACAATAACATTAAAGGAAAGGAATCTTGAAGTAACAAAATATGCTTAATCTCAAAGAACTTGTTTTCCAAATGAGTATGGTTTGGAGGCATGAGTCCTCATGGGTGTTCTTGATGTTGTGATTGTTAGTGTACCTATTATGGTGTTGTTGTCAACGGTTCATGTGTTTGTTTTTTGCCACTGGCTAGGTATTCTAGTTGATTTTATATTATTATTCAATATATATTGATTTCTATTTTGAGTTGACGATGATACCTACTCAGTACGTGTTCCTTGTACTGACCCCTACTTGAATTTTCTTCTTTGTTCTTTTGTGGAGTGCAGCAAGTGTACCATTGACTTCCACTCGCCCTCAGCTCTAGTCAGTCTCCAGCACATCAGAGTTCAGGTTGAGCTATTATTTCTAGCTCGTGCTGGATTCTCTCATTCACGTCTTGATGTCTTTGAATTTCAGACATGGACCATCTTTTTACTTATTTTGGTTTCTTAAATACTCTTAGACTTGGTAATTTGAGGATAGATGTTCTTGATGTCATGACTTCCACATTTTGGGGATAATAAGTGTTAAACTTTAGAAGCTTATTTAATTGGTTACATTAATAAGTTTTGGATCTTACGCATTATTTTTGTTATTCATAGTTGAACTATTGGTAAATGTTGGGGTTTAAATTTGTTGGTTCGCTCACCTAGTAGGTTAAGTGTGGGTGCCACTCACGACTAGTTTTGGGTCGTGACAGTTTAATAATTAATTACTCATTATAGGGATTTGACAAAAAAATATAAATAAAAAAAAGTGTTAAAATTGTTGAATTTAAGCTAACTATATTTATTTGTGAATTTCGGGTGTTAATTTTGAATTTTTATCATATTTTCCTATTTTTATAAATTAATTAATCATTCTTTTTTCTCAATTAAATAAAAATAACAAAAAATTGTTGAAATTGTTTAATTTAAGGTTACTCTATTTATTTAAAAAATTTGGCGTTAATTTTAAAATTTATAGTATTGTTTCTATTTTTATTAATTAATTAATCATATTCGTGATTTCCTGAAAATAAAATAAATTGTTCAATACTATATTCTTTATATATAAAAGTTATTTATGATAAAAAGGAAATGTGTGTTTGTACCTTAGAACGTACCCATTTGTGTTGTACATGTTAATTATGATACATTAGAAAAATGATGTCTACTCTATTAAGTTTGAATCGGAACAACTGAAGAAGGTAGTGGTCATGGAATGCATGCATCGGGCATACCATGTGCGTATATGGAACGACGTCTGCTAGTGTCATGTTACATTTTGCAAGGCATGCATGCATCAAACGTGGTGTGTGCACATCAGCTAGGCGTCATCAGTCATGTCCTTCAAGAATTGGATGTAGAATTTGCGCAAGTGGCAAACAACGTCTTCCTATGGCTTCAGCATCAGCCAAGGCGCGCAAGCTTCACGTGTGGCGTGTGCATATAAGCTGGGCAACATCATTAGTGGCCTACAAGCATCGGAAAATGTCATATGACATCGTCCGAGGCCTGCAAGCATTAGTTTTGGCGTGTGTGTATCGAATAAGTGACATTAGTTGTGGCATGTTTACATAGGCCAATTTGAGGCGACATCGTTCAAGTCATGCAAACATTTAACATTGTCTGTGCGCATCGATTGGGTGACATCGGTCGTGGCCTGCGCGCATTGGCCAAATGTATAAGACGTCTGTCAAGTCATGCACACATCACATGTTGCATTTTCTTTCATTGGAAAACAATGTCTTCCAATACCAAGCTGCATCGGCCTAGGCATTCACGAACTAAATATGGTTTGCGCGCATCGTTTACGTGACATCGGTCATGGCCTATACACATCATGCATAGCTTGTGAGTATTTGATGAACGACGACTACCAATGGCATTATCTGTATCCAAGTCCTGCAAGCATCACCTATGGTGTGTGTGCATCGGTAGGGACACATCGATTATGGCTTATGAGCATCGAACAATGTCAAATGACATCGGTCAAGGCTTGCACGCATCAAACGTGGAATGTGTGTATCGGCTGGGCGACATGAGTCGTTGTCACGACCCAAAACGAGCCGCGACTGGCACCCACACTTACCCTCCTATGTGAGCGAACCAACCAATCTAAACCCTGACATTTCACTATAATGTCACAGAAAGTAATGCGGAAGACTTAAACTCATTAATAAAAACCAATTTAATAACTATTATTTCCCCAAAATCTGGAAGTCATCACCACAAGAACATCTATGATCAAATTACTAAACTAAGAGTATTCTAAAAAGCTAAAATAACAAAAGCTAGTCTATGCCGGAACTTCAAGGCATCAAGACATGAGGAAGGAGATCCAGTCCAAGCTAGAAGCATTAGCTCACCCTGAAGATCCGGTGTGACGAAGACTTGCTAGAATTGCGGTTGAGTTGAAGACGACGGCACGTTTGCTGCACTCCACAAATAAACAAGAAGAAAACATAAAAGTAGGGGGTCAGTACAAACACAAGTACTGAGTAGGTATCATCGGCCAACTCAAAATAGAAAGCAATATATCTCAGATAACATCATAAAATCAACTAATATTCTTAACAGGTGATAGCAACAAGTATAAACATCATTTATAATATCACCGATCATATCTATGAGGACTCAAGCCTCCACACCATACTCTTTTGGGAAACATGTTCTTTAGATTGAGTATATTAGCAACTTTCAAGATTCATTATCTATATTTCTCTTTTGTCGGTACGTGACACTCCGATCCCTCGTTAGTCTCTATTCCTCTTGTGTCGGTACGTGACACTATGATCCCCTACTACTATGTGTCGGAACGTGACACTCCGATCCCCTAAATCTACGTGTCGGTTCGTGACACCCGATCCCCTAAATCTACGTGTCGGTTCGTGACACCCGATCCCCTAAATCTACGTGTCAGTTCGTGACACCCGATCCCCTAAATCTACGTGTCGGTTCGTGACACCCGATCCCCTAAATCTACGTGTCGGTTCGTGACACCCGATCCCCTAAATCTACATGTCGGTTCGTGACACCCGCCCCACTAATCTCATTCTATTAATTCATCAAGCCTTCTTTTATACCAAGGCATCATCATCCCATTACTTTAGTTCATCAAGCTTCTTTTATATCAAGGCATCATCATTTAACAAGAGATTAGGTTTTTATCAAGATTTGGGATTCAATAGCTTCATCATGCTTATTTCATCACAATCATATATATATAAAATCACATCATGCATGCACACAATTAATCATATAGAACACTTTATAATACTACCCAACACATATCGTTCGCTATTAAGAGTCTACTACGAATAGCATAAAAATCATAACCTACCTCCACCGAAGATTTGTGATCAAGCAAGCAAATTCCTCAAATTCTTGTTGTCTCTTCGTTTTCTCTCTCTCTTGCTCGATTTCCCTCTCTTTCTGTTTTTTTTTTCTTATTCAAACCCTCTTTCTTTTACCCTAATTAGCATATAATAAAGTATAAAGATGGCACTAATAACCCACTAATTAACTTAAGGTTACCTCTTTTAACCCCCAAGTAATTAGACTTATTAATATTAACCCACCACTTTATAATTAAAGCAGGAAATAGACCAAAACGCCCCTTAAATAAATTAACAGAAATCCGACCCAGCCTGGGATTGCGCAACCTGTGATGGCCCGTCGTGTCTGCGACGGTCCGTCCTGCAGGTCGTCGCAAGGTTCAGAGACAATTTCCACCAAGGGTCTGTGACGGCCCGTCACTCCTGTGACGGTCCGTCCTGCCATTCCATCACGAAGTTCAGAGAGTCGATTTTCAGTACCCAATTTCAAAATTTCTAAGTGTTTTGAAACGAGACCCCCTCGACGGTCCATCGTGACCATGACGGTCCGTCGTGGGGTCCGTCGCTTCAGCCAGTTTTCCAGAAATAAAAGTCTGCTGCTCAAAACTACTAAACAGGTCGTTACAATAGATACCAATTTACCCATCGTTCGTCCTCGAACGATCATGAGAAGTTAAACAAGAGTGCAAAGAAGTACCTGAATCTTTAAACAGGTGTGGGTATCTTTCTTGCATATCTGCCTCCTTCTCCCAAGTGGCTTCTTCAACCGGTCGATTCTTCCATTTCACCTTGATGGATGCAATCTCCCTTGACCTCAACTTGAGAACTTCTCAATCTAAAATAGCAACAGGCTCCTCCTCATAAGACAAATTCTCATCAAGCAAAACTGAATCCCAACGGATAATGTAGTTTCCATCCCCATGGTATCTTTTCAACATCGACACATGGAATACTGGATGTACTCCGGACAGCCCTGGAGGCAATGCTAACTCATAAGCCACCTCCCCTACTAGCTTAAGTACTTCAAAGGGACCAATGTACCTTGGGATTAGCTTGCCTCTTTTACCAAACCGCATCACCCCCTTCATGGGCGAAACCTTCACCAAAACCTGTTCACCTTCCATGAACTCCAAATCCCTAACCTTTCGATCTGCGTACTCCTTTTGCCTACTTTGAGCCGCTAAAATCTTTTCTTGAATAGATTTCACCTTCTCTAATGAAGCCATCAAAAGGTCAGTGCCCCAAGGTCTAACCTCGAATGCATCAAACCAACCAATGGGAGACCTACATCTCCTCCCATAAAATGCTTCGAAAGGAGCCATATCAATACTGGAGTGATAGCTATTATTGTATGAAAACTCCGCTAAGGGTAAGAAGTTATCCCACTGACCACCGAATTCTATCACACATGCTCGAAGCATATCTTCTAATACTTGAATCGTTCGCTCAGACTGTCCATCGGTCTGAGGGTGAAATGCAGTACTAAGGTCCAACCTAGTACCCAATTCCGCGTGCAATGTTTTCCAAAACTTAGAAGTAAACTGCGTACCTCTATCTGATATGATGGATAGTGGAACCCCATGCAATCGAACGATTTCTCAGATATAGATCTTGGCTAACTTCTCGGCATTGTAAGTCACCTTAACCGGAATAAAATGAGCAGACTTAGTTAACCTATCAACAATCACCCAAATAGAGTCGTACTTACCCATCGTCTTTGGAAGACCAACCACAAAGTCCATTGCGATTCTCTCCCATTTCCATTCAGGAATGGGCATTCTCTGAAGTGTTCCTCCGGGCCTCTGGTGTTTATACTTTACTTGTTGACAATTTGGACATTTGGCAACAAACTCAACAATGTCGCGCTTCATTATACTCCACCAAAAGTGTTGCTTTAGGTCACGGTACATCTTTGTTGCACCCGGATGTATCGAATACCTTGAACTATGAGCCTCTGTCAGAATAGAATTGATCAAATCATCGACGCGGGGTACACATACCCTTCCCTTAATCCTCAAAATACCTTCCTCATCGATTGTCTCTTCTTTAGCCTCTCCTTGCAACACTTTATCTCAGATTCGGCTTAGTTTCTCGTCATCAAACTGTTTCCCCTTGATCTTGTCAAGAAAAGAAGATCTCGCCTCCACACTGGCCAACAATCCTCCCTTCTCATTTACTTCTAACTTCATAAAGTCATTAGCCAGAGTCTGAACCTCCCTAGCCAATGGGCGTCTAGAAGCTTGCAAGTGATCTAGACTTCCCATGCTTCCCGCCTTTCTACTTAAAGCATCCGCTACAACATTCGCCTTCCCCGGATGATACAAAATAGTGATGTCATAGTCCTTCTGTAGTTCCATACATCTCCTCTGTCTCAAGTTCAAATCTTTCTGAGTAAAGACATATTGTAGGCTACGATGATCCGTATAGACCTCACACTTAACCCCATATAAATAGTGTCTCCATTGCTTTAATGCAAACACTACCGCGGCCAATTCCAAATCCTGAGTTGGATAGTTACGTTCATGCACTTTTAATTGTCTTGAAGCATAAGCAATCACATTCTTCTCTTGCATTAGCACTGCACCCAAACCCGAATAGGATGCATCACAATAGACAATGAAATTCTTACCTTCCACTGGCATGGTGAGAATTGGGGCAGTAGTCAACAGAGTCTTGAGTTTCTGAAAGCTTTCCTCACACTCATCCGACCATACAAATGGAACATTTTGCTTAGTCAAGTTCGACAGTTGGGAAGCAATAGAAGAGAATCCCTTGACAAATCGACGGTAATAACTGGCTAAACCAACAAAGCTCCTTATTTCTGACACATTAGTAGGTCTTACCCAATTCTTCACTGTCTCAATCTTAGAAGGATCCACCATCACTCCATACTTAGAAACCACGTGCCCCAAGAAGGACACTGCATCTAGCGAAAACTCACACTTAGAGAACTTGGCATAAAGCTTTTTCTCCCTCAACATTTCCAATACCATTCTCAAATGCTCTTCATGTTCCTCCTTACTTTTAGAGTATATCAGTATATCATCAATAAATACGATCACAAAGAGATCCAAATATGGCTTAAAAATTCCGTTCATCAAACTCATGAACGCAGCAGGGGCATTCGTAAGACCAAAAGACATCACTACAAATTCGTAATGTCCATACCTGGTTCTAAAAGCAGTCTTTGGCACGTCCGTTGCCCGTATTTTCAATTGATGATAACCGGATCTCAAGTCAATCTTAGAGAAGACACAAGCACCTTGTAACTGATCGAACAAGTCATCAATGCGAGGAAGAGGATACTTGTTCTTTATGGTTACCTTGTTCAACTGCCGGTAGTCTATGCACATCCGAAAACTCCCATCCTTCTTCTTCACAAACAAAACCGGAGCACCCCAAGGAGATGCACTTGGTCTAATGAAGACTTTGCTCAACAACTCTTGAAGTTGGGCTTTTAACTCTCTTAACTCCGCGGGAGCCATTCTATAAGGGGGTATAGAAATGGGGCGAATACCCGGTTCAAGATCAATACAGAAGTCAATATCCCTATCTGGTGGCATACCAGGAAGATCTGCGGGGAACACATCAAGAAACTCACGGACCACCGAAACCGACTCAATCGAAGGTACTTGGGTAGTGTCATCCTTGAGATGTGCCAAGAAATCTAAACACCCTTTACTAACCATTTTCTTAGCACGAAGAAAGGAGATAATACGCACCGGATTGGAAGTGTAGTCACCCTCCCACACTAACGGATCTGTCCCAAGCTTGGCTAACGTCACCGTTTTAGCATTACAATCCAACATCGCAAATTGCGGAGAAAGCCAAGTCATGCCCAGAATTACATCAAAATCAACCATTTCTAAGATAACCAAATCTACATAAGTGTTGCTCCCCACAAAGTTCACCAAACAAGACCTATATACCTTTTCAACTACCACAGACTCACCCACCGGAGTAGAAACATGAATAGGCGTATCAAGTAATTCACAATGTAAATTTAGACCATTAGCAAATGAGGAAGATACATAAGAAAATGTGGATCCAGGATCAAACAATACAGAAGCCATGCAATCACAAACCAGAAGATTACCTGTGATGAAAGCATCAGATGTCTCCGCCTCCGATCTCCCAGGGAAAGCATAACAATGGGGCCTTTCGTTTGTTTGTCCATTGCCCCTACCATGTTGTGATGTAGTGGCTCCAGTTTGCCCATCACCCCGGCCGTTTTGGTGACCACCATTACCTCGACCACCACGTCCTCCAGAATAACGGCCTCTACCATCACCACCTCTACCTCTAGCTATTGGGGGTCTATAACTCTGTTTTGGACAATTCCTTATAATATGTCCAGTCTCCCCACATCCATAACACTCTCTGGAGTCGGGCATAGGTCTCTCAGAGAAGTGTTGACCGGTCTGAGGTGGACCCCCAACTACAGTCTGTAGTGAAGACTGAATTGGTCGGACTGAGTAACCTCCTGAACCCTGTCCTCTGGAGTAAGAAACATTAAACTCACCTCCCTTTCGAAAACTCTTTGATGTCGATGCCATGGTGAATTCATCTATCTTCACTCCTTCCACCTCTACCACGAAATCTACCACTTCTTGGAAGGATTTCGCTGTGGCCGCTACCTGTAAAGCGGAAATTCGCAACTCTGATCTCAACCCCTTCACAAAATGGCGAATCCGCTCTTGTGGACTGAAACATAGTTGGGTGGCATACCGGGATAATGCACGAAATTTAGCCTCATATGCAGTAACCGACATCCTACCTTGCTTTAGGCTCAAAAACTCATCCCTTTTCCTATCCCTCAAAGTACGGGGGATATACTTTTCCATAAACAAGCTAGAAAATGATGCCCGAGTCATAGGTGGCGCCTCTGTTGGTTGACACTCAACATGTGACCGCCACCACATTTTGGCGTTCCCTTGAAACTGGTAACTCACGAACTCAACACCAAACCGTTCTACTATACCCATCTTGTGTAGTAGCTCATGACAGTCAACCAGAAAATCATAAGCATCCTCAGGCTCTGCACCCTTGAAGACTGGAGGTTTCAATTTCAAGAACTTACTGAAAAGTTCATGCTGATCATTTGTCATTATAGGCCCAGTAGTCAGGCGTGGAAATGTGCCTATGTCCAATGAGGCCTCCATACGAGGAGCCATAGTGGCTGCATGTTGTACTTCTGAAACCGGAGGTGTTGGTGCAGAAAACACTGGAGGTGCCTGACCCTGATCAGACAACCCACTAAGATAAGCGAGAACCTGATTGATCATTTCTGGGGTAGGTTGGGGTGGAAATTCCTCATTCTGCACTTGTTCATTCTCCCCATCCTCCCCTTCTCTTACTACTTCCTCAGTCGGTGGAGGAGTCACCGCCCTAGTACCAGATGGTCTAGGTGCTTGTCCTCTTCCTCTAGAGGACGTCCTCCCACGACCTCTACCACGACCTCTTGTCTTTGCTCTTCCTCGAGCCACAGCCCCAGTGGTTGGCTCAGTTATATCCTGCCTTGCTGGTGTTGGTGTTGGCGTAGTCGTTGCTCTAGTTCTAACCATCTTCGAAAGAGAGTGAAGATGGTCAGATACCAATTTGTATCAGCTAGATACCAATTGGATCTAAGTAATAGCACGAAAGAAAGAAAGAAAGAATGGAATTTTTCCTAAAGTCTTATAGCCTCTCAAAGAAAAGTAAAGGCGTCCCCCTACCGTTCTTTAAGACACTACTAGACCTGTTCTTGTGTGATGAGACCAACGAACCTAATGCTCTGATACCAAGTTTGTCACGACCCAAAACGAGCCGCGACTGGCACCCACACTTACCCTCCTATGTGAGCGAACCAACCAATCTAAACCCTGACATTTCACTATAATGTCTTAGAAAGTAATGCGGAAGACTTAAACTCATTAATAAAAATCAATTCAATAACTATTATTTCCCCAAAATCTGGAAGTCATCACCACAAGAACATCTATGATCAAATTACTAAACTAAGAGTATTCTAAAAAGCCAAAATAACAAAAGCTAGTCTATGCCGGAACTTCAAGGCATCAAGACATGAGGAAGGAGATCCAGTCCAAGCTAGAAGCATTAGCTCACCCTGAAGATCCGGTGTGACGAAGACTGGCTAGAATTGCGGTTGAGTTGAAGACGATGGCACGTTTGCTGCACTCCACAAATAAACAAGAAGAAAACATAAAAGTAGGGGGTCAGTACAAATACAAGTACTGAGTAGGTATCATCGGCCAACTCAAAATAGAAAGCAATATATCTCAGATAACATCATAAAATCAACTAATATTCTTAACAGGTGATAGCAACAAGTATAAACATCATTTATAATATCACCGATCATATCTATGAGGACTCAAGCCTCCACACCATACTCCTTTGGGAAACATGTTCTTTAGATTGAGTATATTAGAATCTTTAAAGATTCATTATCTATATTTCTCTTGTGTCGGTACGTGACACTCCGATCCCTCGTTAGTCTTTATTCCTCTTGTGTCTGTACGTGATACTCCGATCCCCTACTACTATGTGTCGGAACGCGACACTCCGATCCCCTAAATCTACGTGTCGGTTTGTGACACCCGATCCCCTAAATCTACGTGTCGGTTCGTGACACTCGATCCCCTAAATCTACGTGTTGGTTCGTGACACCCGATCCCCTAAATCTACGTGTCAGTTCGTGACACCCGATCCCCTAAATCTACGTGTCGATTCGTGACACCCGCCCCACTAATCTCATTCTATTAATTCATCAAGCCTTCTTTTATACCAAGGCATCATCATCCCATTACTTTAGTTCATCAAGCCTTCTTTTATATCAAGGCATCATCATTTAACAAGAGATTAGGTTTTTATCAAGATTTGGGATTCAATAGCTTCATCATGCTTGTTTCATCACAATCATATATATATAAAATCACATCATGCATGCACACAATTAAGCATATAGAAGACTTTATAATACTACCCAACACATATCATTCGCTACTAAGAGTTTACTACGAATAGCATAAAAACCATAACCTACCTCCACCGAAGATTCGTGATCAAGCAAGCAAATTCCTCACATTCTTGTTGTCTCTTCGTTTTCTCTCTCCCTTGCTCGATTTCCCTCTCTTTCTGTTCTTTTTCTTTTTCTTATTCAAACCCTCTTTCTTTTACCCTAATTAGCATATAATTAAGTATAAAGATGGCACTAATAACCCACTAATTAACTTAAGGTTACCTCTTTTAACCCCAAGTAATTAGACTTATTAACATTTACCCACCACTTTATAATTAAAGCAAGAAATAGTCCAAAACGTCCCTTAAATAAATTAACAGAAATCCGACCAAGCCTGGGATTGCGCAACCTGTGACGGCCCGTCGTGCCTGCGACGGTCCATCCTACTGGTCGTCGCAAGGTTCAGAGACAATTTCCACCAATGGTGTGTGACGGCCCGTCACGCCTGTGACGGCTCGTCACGCCTGTGATGGTCCGTCTTGCCATTCCGTCACGAAGTTCAGAGAGTCGATTTTCAGTACCCAATTTCAGAATTTCTAAGTGTTTTGAAAAGAGACCCCCTCGACGGTCCGTCGTGGGGTCCGTCGCCTCAGCCAGTTTTCCAGAAATAAAAATCTGCTGCTCAAAATGACTAAACAGGTCGTTACAGTCGTGGCAATTACACATCGTCTTGGTTTCATCGGTCATGTCCTGCACGAATCAGCTAGGCAACAGTAGCCAACGATAAACAATATCATCAAAGTCCTGCACGCATCTTACGTGTCTTGCGTGTATCGACTTTGTACATCACTCAACTACATGTACAATTAGTAAAGGCTTGCGTGCATCTAAAGTGGGATGTGGCGTCCACAAGGCAAAATTGGCGTCTTCCATGACGGAGTACATGACGGAGGGTTGAGGGACTGTTGACTCACAGATGTCCTGTCATTCGGGGTCTCGTCTGTGAGGGTCAAATTTCCTGCACAATTTATGTTAGTTTCATTTAATTAGTTAGGGGGTTTGATTAGGGATTAGGGGAGTCTAATTAAGTTTATTTAAGACCTAATATAAATGCTACCAACCCTCATTAATCTAAAGACAACTCACAAATAAACTTTCTTCCTTCTCTCTTATTCCTCTCTCTACTTGAACTCACCATTGAATACTAGCAAGGATAATACTTTGAGGACTTTAAAGGGAAGAATTCACCATCAAATTATTTTCAAATGTTAAGGTATGTGATCTAATTAACCTTTGAGACTCTTTACTCAAAGGGTTCCTTAAAAATGGATTTCAAATGTTGAGTTTTCTTATGGGTTTTATTCAATTACAAAATTGAAGTTATGTATTGAATTGTTGATGATTTCTTTAGGTTATATTAAATAGATTAACATAAATTTCAACCTGATTATGGTAATTGTAGTGGTTTGGTCTAAATTGAAGAATATGATTCTTCATCCCTAACCCTAGCTTGAGATATTGATCTATATTGTATTGTGATCATTCTATTGATTTGGTTGTTGATTAGATTACTATCCTATGGTGTTATTATGATCAAAATTAAGATGAATTATAGGCCTATAATTCTAGTTCTTGAGATGTGATTTAGGCTATGAATTGTATTATGAAATTAGCCTATGTATCTTGTCTGAAATTATAATCTATTGTTAAGTTGTGTTATAGATATGCAATTAGCCTTGTTATCTTATTGTTTTCATTGTATGGTGATGTTACTCCCAAAATTGGGTTGAGTTATGGGTTCATTGTAAGACTTTGATGATGAACTGTAAGGAAGACTTGGTAAGTCTTGGAATCACCATCTCTACTTCCAATTGTGATTAATTCTGGTTAAGTCATGATATTACATTGGAGTATGTCTCCTATTAGGATTTTTAGTTGATATACCATGGTTTCACGGTATTTTTAATGTTTTTTTTTTAAGTTTAGTGTGTGTCCAAAAGCATTTTTGTATTAATTTTTATGTAAGTTTCTCATTATTTCCAAGAAATTTGTCTAAAGATGAACGCGGAGGTTTTTGAGCAAGAAATGCAGAAAACTTACCACCTACGGAGCTTGTGCCTGTCCGTCGTGCCTGTGACGGTCCGTCGTACATGTGACGGTCCGTAGGTTGCATCGTAGTTAAGCTGGTGAAGGAAGAAAAGGAAGTTTGAACAAGTGTGGGGTTACGAAGTGCATGACGGACTATCTTAGATATGACGGTCTGTCCTGCTGGTTCGTCGTGATTATCAAAGAAGTAGTCCCAATACCCAAATTCCAAGAAGTTTAAGTATTATGGAACGAAGACCCTCAAAAGATCGTCGTGCTTGGAATGGTACGTCGTACCTGCCGTCGAGGGTAATGAAGAGAGCAACAGAAGAATTGGCAAAGTATTGGACGACGGAGTCCATGACGGCCCATCATAACCGCAACAATCTGTCACTAAGTTCGTCGACTCAGCCGCGTTTTGAAAGGTTTTCAGCTATTAGAGTCCTTTTTTAGTAGGTTTTTGTTTTTAATAAATAGTTGTGAAAACCTCGTTTTTGGGGTTAGACTTTTGTTGGTTAAAGACTTTCATGTTAGATTATTTTGGATATTAGACTTTGGATTGTTACACTTTTCTCTAGAGTTGATTGTTGGTGATTTTGTCAATTTATCACGTAAATTTATGGATTTTATTCTTTCTCATTGAAGTAAGTGCATGAATTCTTAAATTATATATATGAATATTGTGATTATGACTATGGGTAACTACACTCCATAACTAGGGTTGTGGGAACCATGGGTGAATAATGAGGTAAAATCTACCTAAAATAACAATTCTAGAATAGTGTCTTGCATGTATGGATAATTTTTTCGCTTAGAAGTCTTTTTAACGGATGGCCAACGTTAGAAATCTCCTTAATGCTACTTGCCGGACAAAGGAGGTAGACAATAGGAAAAGAATTATCAACATAGATTGAGTGTATACTATCTAATAGGCTAGTATTGATTGGTACGAGGTAATAACTTAGTCAAATATCGAATACAATGCTTAATATTAGGTAAAGTTAAGGGTTAGTATAGCAACACACAAAGCCGGACCAAGGTGCGGAGTGAAATTTTCTAGATGCCGGACCAAGGATTTAGAAATACATAACTTATCACTTTACATTCAAGATACTAGGAAAGAATTGTTAGAGTTAAAATTATCAAATTAGGAAGTTGTGGGGAACACGTAAACCCTAGTAACTTTTATTAATTGATTAAACTCCAACATTTGAATCTGTTAGTTGTCTACTTTAATTTAGCTAGTTATTTTCATTCATTTAGAAATAAACCCCCCCTATTATTGTCTTTGATTTCTAAGGAAATAATTTATTAAATAAAAGTAATAATAGATTGAAGTTAAGTCTGAACTATTTTCCTCGTGGGAATGATCCCAAACTCATTAGTTGGGTTCTTTACTTGATATGATCGCTTTACTTCTTATTTGAGAAGTATATTTCAGCGTATCACATTTTGGCGCTCCGGGTGAAAACCAATAGAGGGTATTTTACTTTGTTTATTATTTTTTATTCTTGCAGAACTGTCTTCCTTGTATGCTAAATACACGGAGAGGAAGAGAACCCTTATTTTCCTACAACCACGAACTAGAGCGTACACTACGCAACATGAATTGAAACTTGGGTATTAATGATGATGATCCAAAACAGAACATCCCAGCTCCGATTGATGTTTATGGTCAGTTATTACCCGATGCTCCGGGTGAAAACCAATAGAGGGTACAAAATCCCGCTCCACGTCCTCAAGAATACTACAGAGGATATGACAATATAGCAGATTCCGATGGACCACTTGTCTTACCCCTCTACGACCAGGCCACACCTATGTGGTAACTAGTAGCCTGATTCAAATGCTCACTATTAGAGGCTTGTTTTCAGGGCTACCTTCCGAGGATCCACATGCCCATATAGCTAAGGTAAGGGCAGTGTGTAAAAGTTGTGTAGGGAGGCCTGATTTGGATTTAGATGTAATAGGGCTAAGAGTCTTTCCTCTACCATTGACGGGAGAGGCTGCTATTTGGTTCACTGAGCTTCCTTACAACTCAAGTTTCACATCGAACTAACTAAGGGACGTTTTCTTAGCATGTTACTACCTGATGTCAAAGAAACTAAACCACAAAGACAGAGTGAAAAACTTTGTGGTACTACCAGGAGAGTAAGTTAGTAGTTTTTGGGATTGATTCACCTTGTTTTTTAGAAACGTCCCAAATCACCGTATAGATGATGAATCACTGAAGGAATACTTCTATCGGGGAAAGGATGATAATAATAAATCGGTGTTGGATACTATAGCAGGTGGTTCCTATGGGGAGTGTCCTTATGCTGAGATTGCTGAAAAGTTAGAGTAAATCTTACGAAATAATAAAGATTGGAGTACTACGAAGTCAGATACTGGGAGAAATACCTTCGAAGTGCAATCCACTCACAACCCATCCATAGATGAGAATCGTGAAGAGATGGCCCAGATGAGAAGTGAGCTTGGGTGGTATTAAAACATGTAACAGGGGTGAAGAAGAGATAAATGTAGTCAACTACTTGAATAAACCACCACCACCAAATGATGAATGCTATTATGAGGAGGATTCCTATGCGGTAAATAAGCAGATGGGAGGTTTCCTACCAAGTGCCTAAAGCTCTAATTAGGATAATTGGCGCCAAGGTCAAGGGAAACAAGGTCGGATCTATGGTAACTATAACTGTGAGGGTCATTATGTTCGAGAAGGAAATTACAACCATGACAACAACCTCAGAAGGGGTAACTATGGTAATAGAAATGATAGGAATAGGCCATATGTTCCACCTCAAAATTGTGAAGTTATTCCTAGGGATGGTGGAGGTAGTATGGCGCGAGTTGAGGATATGTTGCATAAAATGATGAGGAGGTTAGATTCTAGTGATGAGCACACTAAAGAGTTGAGAATCGATTTAGCGGGTATTGGGAAGAAAGTCGATACACATGCAATATCGATTAAGCAATTTGAGTTACAAGTGGCCCAATTATCTATGACTGTGAAAACACGGCAATCGGGCACTCTTCCTAGCAACACTGTCCAAAATCCAAAAAAATGATGGACATTGTATGGCAATCACTTGGTAAGCAAACCATTTACCCAATAATGCCGCCTAATGAGAAAAAGGTGACAAAAGATACTGATAAAGTGGTAGAGGTTAACGGTGAAGTAAAAGATAACACTGGAAATGATGCTGAAGTTCCTAAAAAGGTAACTGCCATGCTTAGACCACCACCCCCATTTCCTCAAAGATTAGTGAAAAAGACCGAGGATGGTAAATATCAGCGTTTTATTACAATGTTAAAGCAACTTTCTATCAATGTCCCTTTGGTAGAAGCTTTAGAACAAATGCCCGGTTATGCCAAGTTTATGAAAGATCGGGTTACAAAGAAAAGATCAGTCACTTTTTAGGATGATGATAGAATTCAGCATTGTAGTGCTATTACTACAAGATCTCTGGTACAAAAGAAAGAAGATCCGGGTGCATTCACTATTCCTTGTACAATCGGGTTATTACATTTTGCGAAAGCATTATGTGATATGGGGGCAAGCATAAATCTCATACCCCTCTCAATTTACAAGAATTTTGATTTGGGTGATCCAAAGCCCACTACGATGCGACTACTAATGGTCGATCGAACAGTAAAAGGCCTATAGGGATACTCCACGAAGTGCTAGTAAAAGTGGAGTCGTTCATATTTCCGGCAAATTTTGTTATTCTTGATTTTGAAGTTGATTTTGAAGTGCCCATTATTATTGGGAGGCCATTCCTTACTACAGGAAGAGCCTTAGTAGATATGGAAAAGGAGCAGACAAAATTTCGGTTGAACAATGCGGAACTGACCTTCAACATTTGTAGGTCCATGAGGCAGAGTAGTGAGATCCAATCAGTATTTGCTATATCCTATAACCTTGGTGAGTCATCTGAGACACAAATAGAAGAATGTCTAGGTGTAAAAGCATTAGCGGCAGTGATAATGAATTTTGGTTAGTGATTGCATTGAAGAGTATGAGTCATTAGTCGCGGCTCTTTATCGAGGTGATGTTCAGTTTAAACCGAAGAAATATGAGTTAGATATGAAGAATAGCGAGTCTCCACCCGCGAAACCATCTATAGACAAGGCTCCAAATTTAGAAATAGAAGCTTTCCAACCTCATCTTAGTTATGAATTCTTAGGAAATGGTGACACTTTGCCGGTAATCATTGCATCAGACCTTAATGAACAACAAGTTGAGAACTTGGTGAAAGTGCTAAAAAGGTTCAAAGAGATATTGGGTGGATTATTGCGGACACTATTAGGATCCCTCCTGGTATTTGTTCTCATAAAATCAAACTCATGCCCGATCATAAGCCAAGTATTGAGCATCAGAGATTCTTAAATCCACCTATGCAAGAGGTCGTGAAGAAGGAAATCATTAAGTCGTTGGATGCCGCGTAATCTATCCGATCGCCGATAGTAGTTGGGTATGCCCTGTTCAGTGTGTACCTAAGAAAGATGGAATGACTGTGGTCCCCAATGAGACCGGTTACTGGATGGGGGTGTGTATGGATTACCGCAAATTAAATGCATGTTCTGAAAAAAGACCATTTTCCTATGCCCTTCATGGATCAGATGTTTGATAGACTTGTCGGAAAAGGGTGGTACTGTTTTCTTGATGGATATTTGGGGTATAATCAGATTTCTATTAACCAGAAGATCAAGAGAAAACCACTTTTACTTGTCCATATGGGACCTTTGCGTTCAAGATTATATCGTTTGGGTTGTTCAATGCACCCGCCACATTTTAGAGATGTATGATGTCGATATTCTCCGACATGGTGGAAGATACTATAGAAGTTTTTATGGATGATTTTCCTGTGGTTGGTGATTCATTTGAGTTGTGTTTGAACAATTTATCTGAGGTCCTTAAGAGAGGTGAAGACTGCAATTTAGTACTAAATTGGGAAAAATGCCTTTTCATGGTGAAATAAGGTATTGTTTTGGGTCATCCCATTTCAGAAAAGGGCATAGAGGTTGATCGAGCTAAAGTTGAGATAATAAAGAGACTTCATTCAAAAAAATTGTCAAAAATTATATTTCTATATGTATAAAAGTTATTTATGATAAAACACAAATGCATGTTTGTACCTTAGAACGCACATATTTGGGTTTTACATTTCATTATGATTCAATAGAAAAATGATTGTTACTCCTTTAAGTCGGAATCGATGCAATGGAATCAATACCTCCATGTGGGCTAAACATATGACGTAGCATGTGGGCATCATACATGCGCATCGGCGAAGAATATATGACATGGGTCATGGCCCTCATCATGGGATGTTTCCACATGTAAAATGACGTCCATTAACAACAGATGAAAACCTTGAAGGCCCGCACACATAAAACATGGAGTGTGCACATTAATGGAGTGACATCAGACGTGTCTTACACAGATTGTCAAACAGCATAACACATTGTTCATGTCTTCAATGCAATAACGTAACACGTGTTCATATGGCAAACGACGTTTGTAGATGTCAGGCGACATCAACCAAGGCCTGCACACATCAAACGTGGTGTGTACGCATCGACTGGGAAATGGTTATAGACTACATGCATCAAGCGTAGCATGTGCGCTACTGGCAAACTAAGTTTGCTAGTATCACGAGACATCAGTCAAGCTGCACGCATCAAAAGTGGTGTGTGCGCAACGGCAGCAACATAGATAGTGGTTTGTAAGATTCAGTGTTGCATGTGTGCATCAGATGGGGGACATTAGTCGTGGCATGCACACATTGTCAAGCGACGGCCAACATCGGTCATGGACTGCACACATTGGAAGTGTTTATATGGCAAAGGAAGTCTACCAATGTAAGGGGGCATTGTCCAAGGGCTTTACGTACCAAACAGATTGTGTGCGCATTGACTAAGAGACAAATGTTGTGGTATTTGCATATCAACCAAAGGAAATTAACATCGCTCATGATCTGCACGCATCAGCTTAGCATGTACACATATGGAAAAGAATGTTTGCAGATGTAAGGCGACATTGTTCTAGGTCTACATGCATCAAACATGGTGTGTGCGCAATGGTAGATGACACCGTTCATGGCTTGCGCTCATCAGATGTTGTTTGTGCTAATAATCTTGGCAACATCGATCGTGTGATGCTTGTATCAGACGTGCGTATATGTGTAACGATGTCTACCAACATCAGGAAACAACATCCAAGGCATGCACACATCAAACATGGTGTATGCGCATCGACCGGGAGTCATCAGTCATGTCCTGCGCATCGGTCAATATATAAGACATCAGTCATGGCTTGCAAGCATCGGGCGTTGCATGTGTATATTTGGAAAATGGTGCCTTCTAATGTCAAGTGACATCTTCCAAGGAATGCATGCATAAAACATGGTGTGTGCACGTCATCTAGGTGTCATCTTTCACTGTCTGCAAGCATAAGATTTAGTATGTTCGCAAGTGGCAAACGACGTCTTCCAATGGTAGAAACATCAGCCAAGGCTTCCAATCATCATGTGTTGCGAGTGTGCATCGGTTGCGCGATATCATTTCCTAGACTACAGCCATCGGCCAATGTCATATTGCATCAGACAAGGCCTTAAAGCATCTATTGTGGTGTGTGGCCATTGGATGGCCGACTTCAGTCGTGGCTTGCATGCGTCGACCAACAAAATAAGACAACGGTCATGGCTTCCACACATCGGGCGTAACTTGTGCGTTTATGGAAAACAACACATGCCAATGTCAGTCGACATCTGCCAAGGCATGCATGCATCAAAAATTGTGTGTGCATATCATCTAGGGGTCATCAGTCATTGTCTGCAAGAATCATATATTGCATTTTCCCAAAAGGAAAATGACATCTTCCAAAAGCATCAGCATCACTAAAGGCCTGCAATCTTCATGTCTTGGGTTTGTGCATCGGCTGGGGGATGTCGTTCGTGGTCTACAAGAATCGGACAATGTTATATGGCATCAGCCAAGGCCTGAAAGCATGATTTGTGGAATGTGCACATCAGCTGGGGTAATATCAATCGTGTCCTGTGTGCATCAGCTAACAGAAGAAGCTCGTGGTTATGCCCTACACGTATCGGAAAACCATGTGCGTATAGGGAAAACGACACCTGCCAACGTTAGGGAACATCTGCCAAGGAATGCATGTATTAAACGTGGTGTGTGAGCATCGATTGGGTGACATCGGTCATGGCCTGCACGCATCAGCCAACAGAAGAAGACATCGGTCGAAGCCTATGTGCATCGGGCATAGCATGTCTACATATGGAAAATGACACCTGCAAATCTCAGGCGACATCTGCCAAGGCATGGATGTATGAAACTTGGTGTGTATACATCAGCTAGGCGTGATCAATCATTTTCTTTAAGCATCGAATGTAGAACGTGCGCAAGTTACAAACAATGTCTTCCAATGGAATTCACATCAGACAAGGCCTGCAAGGTTCACGCATGGCCTGTACGCATCGACTGGGAAACATAATTTGTGGCCTACACACATCGAAAAATTTCATATGACATTGTCCAAGGCCTCCAAGAATCAGTTGTTGTGTGTGCAGATCGGTTGGGCGACATCAGTCGTGGCTTACACGCATAGGGTTGCAGAATAAGACAGTGGTCATGGCATGTACGCATCGGGCGTAGCATGTGCATATATGGACAACGCTACCTGCTAATGTCAGCAGACTTCATCCAAGGCATGCATGCATCAAAAGTGGTGTGTGCGCATCGACAAGGTAACATCAATCATGCCCTGTGCGCATCGGATGTAGCATGTTCACAAGAGGTAAAGGACGTCTTCCAATGGCATCAACATCAGCCAAGTCCTGCAAGCTTCACTCATGGCATTTGAATATCGGCTGGGCGACATCATTCGTGACCTGCACACATTGTCCAACATCATATGATATCTTCCAAGGGCTGCAAGCATTAGCTGTGAGGTGTATATATCTATTTGGCGACATCAGTTGTGGACTTCTTGCATCACCCAATGTTAGGATAAATAGTCTAACGCATGCACGCATCAAATATTGTGTATGGTCTTCGATAGGGCGACATAAGTCGTGTCGTGCGCGCATTGGCCAATAACAGACGCCATCAGTAATGGCGTGCATGTAGTGGATGTTTCATGTGGTTGTATTGGCAAACTATTTCTGCCAATGTCAGGCGGCATCATCCACGGCATGCACACATCAAATGTGGTGTGTGAGCATTGGCTAGGCCACATCGTTCATGTCCTTTACACATCAGACATAGCTTGTGCGCATGTGGAGAACAATGTGTGCCATCTGCATTGGCAACAACCAAGCCCTATAAACATCACCCATAACGTGTAGATATTAGTAAGGCGACATCATTCGTGGCCCGTAAGCATCAGCCAACGTCAGATGACATCGACCAAGTCTTATACACATATCAAACTTGGAGTGTGCGCATCGCAGGATGACAACAGTTATGGCGTGTGCACATCGACTTGACGACAACTTTAATGGCCTGCAAGCATTGATCAAGCGATATCGGCCAATGACAAAAAAACATCATCAAAGTCATGCATGCATCATACAATTCAAGTGCGCATCAGCAGGCTACGTCACTTAATTGGTAGGTTCTACCAATCAAGGTATGCATGCATCTAACGTGGCTTGTCTGCATCGGCTAAGAGAAATTGGCATATTACATTTACCATCAATCGATTTTTACGTGCATCTGAAGTGGACTGTGCATGTCGGCCAACGACACGCGTCATCGTCCAGGAGACATTGACCGTGGAGTACCCGCATCAGTCGTGGCCTATTCACCTTGCGCAGCTGATGTCGACCGGGGATTGCACGCATTACTTAGTCTTATTTGGGTGTAGCCTATAAAAATCATTCACCCAACGTTTGTCATGGCCTGCCCCCATTGCCCTTGGCCTACAAACAACTGTCAATGACGCCGAACATGGCCAACCTGCATTGATTTTGGCCTGCACACTACGTTAAACCAACATCGGGCATGTCCTGCATACATCGGTTTGGGAACGTCGAATGTTGCGTGACTGCATTGTTGAAATAAAGGAATTTGAGGTTATTATATTGATATGTCAATTTTTGGCGTTAATTTCATGTTTTTTTTTATTATTTTATCTTCTTTTATTAATTAAATACGCATTTTTTGGATTTGCCGAGAGAAATATAGTTAATAAAAAAATGGTTTAAATTGTTGAATTTAAGGTTACTATAATTATATGTGAATTTTAGGCGTAAATTTTATATTTTTATCATATGTTTCCTATTTTTATAAATTATTACTCATTTTTTAGATTTTGATGAAAAAATAAGAATTCAAAAAAAAAATTGAAATTGTAGAATTTGAGGTAACTATATTTCTATGTGAATTTTTTACATTAATATAAAATTGTTATCCTATTTTTCCTATTTTAATATATATGTATATATATATATATATATATATATTCATTATGATTATTAATTCTATTTTTATTGATTAATTACTCATATTTGTGATTTGCCGAAAAAAATAATTGAAAAATAAGTGCCGAAAACTATACATCTATTTATGAGAAAAGTCATAAAGTAACCATTGAAGTTGTCTCAAATTTTTATAAAGGCACTAACTTTTTTACTGTCCTATTACCCCACTAAATAATTATGAACCGATATTATTATATCATTTTTCAATCATCCCCAAATTTTAAGAAACAAGTATGTGCACACACCAATAAATACATAACACGTGTTAATTTAATTAAAATGTATTTTTTTTTTCATTTTAAGTTTTTCATTATCTTTTTTTGTTTATTTTTCTCTCTCTTATTTTTTGAATTTTAATTTTGAATTATTTTAAATTTTATTTTGTCTTTCACCTCTCTCCATTTTTTTCCCTTCACGTCCCACACCGCATGTCAAATTGAATCTCACTCCAAATTTTTTTCCTTTTATTTTTGTAACGACCTGTTTAGTCGTTTTGAGCAACAGATTTTATTCTGGAAAAACTGGCAGAGGTGACGGAGGCCACTACGGACCGTCACGGGCACGACGGACCATCGTGGAGGTGTCGTTTCAAAACACTTAGAAAATTTGAAATTGGGTACTGAAAATCGACTCTCTGAACGTCGTGATGGAGTGGCAGGACGGACCGTCGCAGGCTCGACGGCCCGTCACAGGCCATCCACTTAAAAACGAGTGTCTGTAGCATGCGACGGACAGAAGGACGGACCGTCGCAGGCGCGACGGCCCGTCATGGGCTACGCAATCCCTGTTCAGGTCGGATTTCTTTATACGTTTTAAGGGACGTTTTTGACTATTCCTGCTTTAATTATAAAGTTATAGGGTTAATGTTAATAAGTCTAATTACTTGGGGGTTAAAAGAGGTAACCTTAAGTTAATTAGTGGATTATTAGTGCCATCTTTTAAAACTTAATTATATAATAATTAGGGTAAAAGAAAGAGGGTTTGAATAAAGAAAAACAGAAAGAAAAAGAGAGGAGAACAAGTAGAGAGAGAGAGGAACGAAGAGGACAACAAGAAATTGAGGAATTTGCATGCTTGATCACGATTCTTCGGTGGAGGTAGGTTATGGTTTTTACACTATTCGTAGTAAACTCTTAATAGCGAATGATATGTGTTGAGTAGTATTATTAAGTCTTCTATATGCTTAATTGCGTGTATGCATGATGTGATCTTATATATATATACATGATTGTGATAAAATAAGCATGATGAAGCTATTGAATCTTGAATCTTGAAGAAACCCTAATCTACTTTGTTAATGATGATGCCTTTGTATAAAAGAAGGCTTAATGAACGAAAGTAGTGAGATTAGGGGATCGGGTGCCACGTTCCGGTACAAGGATAGAATATGAGGATCGAAGTGTCACGTTCCGACACCAGGATAGTATATGGATCGGGTGCCACATTCCGGTACCAGGATAGAATATGAGGATCGGAGTGTCACGTTCCGACACAAGGATAGTATATGGATCGGGTGCCACGTTCCGGTACCAGGATAGAATATGAGGATCGGAGTGTCACGTTCTGACACCAGGATAGTATATGGATCGGGTGCCACGTTCCAGTACCATGATAGAATACGAGGATCGGAGTGTCACGTTCCGACACCAGGATAGTATATGGATCGGGTGCCACGTTCCGGTACCAGGATAGAATGAGGAGCGGAGTGTCACGTACCGACACGAGAGTAAATAATATAATGAATCTTGAAAGATACTAATATACTCAATCTAAAGAACATGTTTCCCAAACGAGTATGATGAGGAGGCGTGAGTCCTCATTGATGTGCTTGGTGTTGTAACCAAGGATTATGGTAATTGTAAATGCTGCATGCTAAGGATATTAGTTGATTTTATGATGTTACTTGATATATACTGTTTCTATTTTGAGTTGGCTGATGATACCTACTCAGTACTTGTGGTTGTACTGACCCCCCTACTTTTATGCTTTCCTTTTGTTTATTTGTGGAGTGCAGCAAACGTGCCGTCATCTTCGACTCAACAGTAGTTCAAGCCAGTCTTCGTCACACCGGATCTTCAGGGTGAGCTAATGCTTCTAGCTTGGACTGGATCTCCTTCCTCGTGTCTTGATGCCTTGAAGTTTCGGCATAGACTAGCTTTTATTTGTTTTAGCTTCTTAGAATACTCTTAGTTTAGTAAATTGATCATAGATGTTCTTGTGGTGATGACTTCCAGATTTTGGGAAATAAATAGATGTTGAATTTTAGAAGTTATTGAATTGTCTTTTATTTATGAGTTTAAGTGTTCCGCATTGCTTTATGTTGATATTAAATTGACATGATAAGGTTTAGATTGGTTGGTTCGCTCACATAGGAGGGTAAATGTGGGTGCCAGTCGCGGCTCGGTTTTGGGTCGTGACAAACTTAGTATCAGAGCATTAGGTTCGTTGGTCTCATCACACAAGAACAGGTCTAGTAGAGTCTTAAAGAACGGTAGGGGGACGCCTTTACTTTTCTTTGAGAGGCTATAAGACTTTAGGAAAATTCCATTCTTTCTTTCTTTCTTTCGTGCTATTACTTGGATCCAATTGGTATCTAGGTGATACAAATTGGTATCTGACCATCTTCACTCTATTTCGCAGATGGTTAGAACTAGAGCAACGACTACGCCAACATCAACATCAGCAAGACAAGATGCATCCGAGCCAGCCACTGGGGCTGTAGCTCGAAGTGCAACAGTGGCAAGAGGCCGCGGTAGAGGTCGTGGGAGGACGTCCTCTAGAGGGAGAGGACGAGCACCTAGCCCATCTGGTGCTAGGGCGGTGACTCCTCCACCGACTGAGGAAGTAGTAAGAGATGGGGAGGATGGGGAGAATGAACAAGTACAAAATGAGGAAATGCCACCCCAACCTACCCCAGAGATGATCAATCAGGTTCTCGCTTATCTTAGTGGGTTGTCTGATCAGGGTCAGGCACCCCCAATGTTTTCTGCACCAACACCTCCGGTTTCAGAGGTACAACATGCAGCCACTATGGCTCCACGTATGGATGCCTCACTGGACATAGGCACATTTCCACGTCTGACTACTGGGCCTATAATGACGAATGATCAGCATGAGCTTTTTAGTAAGTTCTTGAAATTGAAACCTCCAGTCTTCAAGGGTGCAGAATCTGAGGATGCTTACGATTTTCTGGTTGACTGTCATGAGCTACTACACAAGATGGGTATAGTAGAACGGTTTGGTGTTGAGTTCGTGAGTTATCAGTTTCAAGGGAACTCCAAAATGTGGTGGCGGTCACATGTTGAATGTCAACCAACAGAGGCACCACCTATGACTGGGGCCTCATTCTCTAGTTTGTTTATGGAAAAGTATATCCCCCGTACTTTGAGGGATAGGAAAAGGGATGCGTTTTTGAGCCTAGAGCAAGGTAGGATGTCGGTCAATTCATATGAGGATAAGTTTCGTGCACTATCCAGATATGCCACCCAACTATGTTTCAGTCTACAAGAGCGGATTCGCCGTTTTGCGAAGGGGTTGAGATCAGAGTTGCGGATTTCAGCCTTACAGGTAGCAGCTACGGCAAAATCCTTCCAAGAAGTTGTAGATTTCGTAGTAGAGGTGGAAGGAGTGAAGCCAGATGAATTCACCACGGCGTCGACATCAAAGAGGTTTCGAAAGGGAGGTGAGATTAATGGTTCTTACTCTAGAGGACAGGGTTCCGGAGGTTACTCAGTTCGACCCATTCAGTCTTCACTACAGACTGTAGTTGGGGGTCCACCTCAGACCGGTCAACATTTCTCTGAGAGACCTATGCGTGAATCTAGAGAGTGTTATGGGTGTGGGGAGACTGGGCATATCAAGAGGTATTGTCCAAAATAGAGTGATAGACCCCCAACATTTAGAGGTAGAGGTGGTCATGGCAGAGGCCGTTATCCCGGAGGACGAGGTGGTCGAGGTAATGGTGGTCACCTAAACGGCCGGGGTGATGGGCAAACTGGAGCCACTACATCACAACATGGTAGGGGCAATGGACAAACAAACGAAAGGGCCCATTGTTATGCTTTCCCTGGGAGATCGGAGGCGGAGACATCTGATGCTGTCATCACAGGTAATCTTCTGGTTTGTGATTGCATGGATTCTGTATTGTTTGATCCTGGATCCACATTTTCTTATGTATCTTCCTCATTTTCTAATGGTCTAAATTTACATTGTGAATTACTTGATACGCCTATTCGTGTTTCTACTCCGGTGGGTGAGTCTGTGGTAGTTGAAAAGGTATATAGGTCTTGTTTGGTGAACTTTGTGGGGAGCAACACTTATGTAGATTTCGTGATCTTAGAAATGGTTGATTTTGATGTAATTCTGGGTATGACTTGGCTTTCTCCGCAATTTGCGATATTGGATTGTAATGCTAAAACGGTGACGTTAGCCAAGCCTGGGACAGATCCGTTAGTGTGGGAGGGTGACTACACTTCCAATCCGGTGCGTATCATTTCCTTTCTTCGTTCTAAGAAAATGGTTAGTAAAGGGTGTTTAGCTTTCTTGGCACATCTCAAGGATGACACTACTCAAGTACCTTCAATTGAGTCGGTTTCGGTGGTCCGTGAGTTTCTTGATGTGTTCCCTGCAGATCTTCCTGGTATGCCACCAGATAGCGATATTGACTTCTGTATTGATCTTGAACCCGGTACTCGCCCCATTTCTATACCCCCTTATAGAATGGCCCCCGCGGAGTTAAGAGAATTAAAAGCCCAACTTCAAGAGTTGTTGAGCAAAGGCTTCATTAGACCAAGTGCATCTCCTTGGGGTGCTCCGGTTTTGTTTGTGAAGAAGAAGGATGGGAGCTTTCGGATGTGCATAGACTACCGGCAGTTGAACAAGGTGACTATAAAGAACAAGTATCCTCTTCCTCGCATTGATGACTTGTTCGATCAGTTACAAGGTGCTTTTGTCTTCTCTAAGATTGACTTGAGATCTGGTTATCATCAATTGAAAATACGGGCAACGGATGTGCCAAAGACTGCTTTTAGAACCAGGTATGGGCATTACGAATTTGTAGTGATGTCTTTTGGTCTTACGAATGCCCCTGCTGCGTTCATGAGTTTGATGAATGGGATTTTTAAGCCATATTTGGATCTCTTTGTGATCGTATTTATTGATGATATACTGATATACTCTAAAAGTAAGGAGGAACATGAGGAGCATTTGACAATGTTATTGGAAATGTTGAGGGAGAAAAAGCTTTATGCCAAGTTCTCTAAGTGCGAGTTTTGGCTAGATGCAGTGTCCTTCTTGGGGCACGTGGTTTCTAAGGATGGAGTGATGGTGGATCCTTCTAAGATCGAAGTAGTGAAGAATTGGGTAAGACCTACTAATGTGTCAGAAATAAGGATCTTTGTTGGTTTAGCCAGTTATTACCGTCGATTTGTCAAGGGATTCTCTTCTATTGCTTCCCAACTGACGAACTTGACTAAGCAAAATGTTCCATTTTTATGGTCGGATGAGTGTGAGGAAAGCTTTCAGAAGCTCAAGACTCTGTTGACTACTGCACCAATTCTCACCTTGTCAGTGGAAGGCAAGAACTTCATTGTGTATTGTGATGCATCTTATTCGGGTTTGGGTGCAGTGCTAATGCAAGAGAAGAATGTGATTGCTTATGCTTCAAGACAATTAAAAGTGCATGAACGTAACTATCCAACTCATGATTTTGAATTGGCCGCGGTAGTGTTTGCACTAAAGCAATGGAGGCACTATTTATATGGGGTTAAGTGTGAGGTCTATACGAATCATCGTAGTCTACAGTATGTCTTCACTCAGAGAGATTTGAATTTGAGACAGAGGAGATGGATGGAACTACTGAAGGACTACAACATCACTATTTTGTATCATCCGGGGAAGGCGAATGTTGTAGCGGATGCTTTAAGTAGAAAGGCGGGAAGCATGGGAAGTCTAGCTCACTTGCAAGCTTCTAGGCGCCCGTTGGCTAGAGAAGTTCAGATTCTGGCTAACGACCTTATGAGATTAGAAGTAAATGAGAAGGGAGGATTCTTAACTTATGTGGAGGCAAGATCTTCTTTTCTTGACAAGATCAAGGGAAAACAGTTTGATGACGAGAAACTAAGCCGAATCCGAGGTAAGGTGTTGCAAGGAGAGGCTAAAGAAGCGACAACCGATGAGGAAGGTGTTTTGAGGATTAAGGGAAGGGTATGTGTACCCCGTGTCGATGATTTGATCAACACTATTCTGACAGAGGCTCATAGTTCAAGGTATTCGATACATCCGGGTGCAACCAAGATGTACCGTGACCTAAAGCAACACTTTTGGTGGAGAAGAATGAAGCGTGATATTGTGGATTTTATTGCCAAATGTCCAAATTGTCAACAAGTAAAGTATGAACACCAAAGGCCCAGAGGAACACTTCAGAGAAGGCCCATTCCGGAATGGAAATGGGAGAGAATTGCAATGGACTTCGTGGTTGGTCTTCCAAAGACATTGGGCAAGTTCGACTCCATTTGGGTGATTGTGGACAGATTAACTAAGTCTGCTCATTTCATTCTGGTTAAGGTGACTTACAATGCAGAGAAGTTAGCCAAACTTTACATCTCAGAAGTTGTTCGATTGCATGGAGTTCCACTATCCATCATATCAGATAGAGGTACGCAGTTTACTTCTAAGTTTTGGAAAACATTGCATGCGGAATTGGGTACTAGGTTGGATCTTAGTACTGCGTTCCATCCTCAGACCGACGGTCAGTCTGAGCGAACAATTCAAGTGTTATAAGATATGCTTCGTGCGTGTGTGATAGAATTTGGTGGTCATTGGGATAACTTCTTGCCCTTAGCGGAGTTTTCATACAATAATAGCTATCACTCAAGCATTGATATGGCTCCATTTGAAGCATTGTATGGTAGGAGATGTAGGTCCCCCATTGGTTGGTTTGATGCATTCGAGGTTAGGCCTTGGGGTACTGATCTTTTGAGAGATTCGATGGAGAAAGTGAAGTCCATTCAAGAAAAGCTTCTAGCGGCGCAAAGTAGGCAAAAAGAATATGCAGATCGAAAGGTTAGAGACTTAGAGTTCATGGAGGGTGAACAAGTCTTGTTGAAAGTTTCGCCAATGAAAGGGGTGATGCGGTTTGGTAAAATAGGCAAGCTTAGTCCAAGGTATATCGGTCCATTTGAAGTACTTAAGCGAGTAGGGGAGGTGGCTTACGAGTTAGCCTTGCCTCCAGGGCTGTCCGGAGTACATCCGGTGTTTCATGTGTCGATGTTGAAAAGATACCATGGGGATGGAAATTACATTATTCGTTGGGATTCAGTTTTGCTTGATGAGAACTTGTCTTATGAGGAGGAGCATGTTGCTATTTTAGATAGAGAAGTTCGCAAGTTGAGGTCAAGAGAGATTGCATCCATCAAGGTGCAATGGAAGAATCGACCCGTTGAAGAAGCCACTTGGGAGAAGAAGGCAGATATGCGAGAAAGATACCCACATCTGTTTACAAATTCAGGTATTCCTTTTCGCCCTTGTTTTCCTTCTTGTGATCGTTCGGGGACGAACGATGGGTAAATTGGTATCTATTGTAACGACCTGTTTAGTCGTTTTGAGCAACAGATTTTATTCTGGAAAAACTGGCAGAGGTGACAGAGGCCACTACGGACCATCACGGGCACGACGGACCGTCGTGGAGGTGTCGTTTCAAAACACTTAGAAAATCTGAAATTGGGTACTGAAAATCGACTCTCTGAACGTCGTGACGGAGTGGCAGGAAGGACCGTCGCAGGCTCGACGGCCCGTCACAGGCCATCCACTTAAAAACGAGTCTCTGTAGCATGCGACGGACAGCAGGACGGACCGTCGCAGGCGCGACGGCCCGTCACGGGCTACGCAATCCCAGTTCGGGTCGGATTTCTTTATACGTTTTAAGGGACGTTTTTGACTATTCCTGCTTTAATTATAA
Organism: Solanum habrochaites; assembly: GCA_027704765.1. Taxonomy (NCBI): domain Eukaryota; kingdom Viridiplantae; phylum Streptophyta; class Magnoliopsida; order Solanales; family Solanaceae; genus Solanum; species Solanum habrochaites. The sequence continues at coordinate 24,368,902 of JAKWJA010002490.1, read as the reverse complement.
AGTTATAGGGTTAATGTTAATAAGTCTAATTACTTGGGGGTTAAAAGAGGTAAGCTTAAGTTAATTAGTGGATTATTAGTGCCATCTTTTAAAACTTAATTATATAATAATTAGGGTAAAAGAAAGAGGGTTTGAATAAAGAAAAACAGAAAGAAAAAGAGAGGAGAACAAGTAGAGAGAGAGAGGAACGAAGAGGACAACAAGAAATTGAGGAATTTGCTTGCTTGATCACGATTCTTCGGTGGAGGTAGGTTATGGTTTTTACACTATTCGTAGTAAACTCTTAATAGCGAATGATATGTGTTGAGTAGTATTATTAAGTCTTCTATATTCTTAATTGCGTGTATGCATGATGTGATCTTATATATATATACATGATTGTGATAAAATAAGCATGATGAAGCTATTGAATCTTGAATCTTGAAGAAACCCTAATCTACTTTGTTAATGATGATGCCTTGGTATAAAAGAAGGCTTAATGAACGAAAGTAGTGAGATTAGGGGATCGGGTTCCACGTTCCGGTACCAGGATAGAATATGAGGATCGGAGTGTCACGTTCCGACACCAGGATAGTATATGGATCGGGTGCCACGTTCCGGTACCAGGATAGAATATGAGGATCGGAGTGTCACGTTCCGACACCAGGATAGTATATGGATCGGGTGCCACGTTCCGGTACCAGGATAGAATATGAGGATCGGAGTGTCACGTTCCGACACCAGGATAGTATATGGATCAGGTGACACGTTCCGGTACCAGGATAGAATATGAGGATCGGAGTGTCACGTTCCGACACCAGGATAGTATATGGATCGGGTGCCACGTTCCGGTACCAGGATAGAATGAGGAGCGGAGTGTCACGTACCGACACGAGAGTAAATAATATAATGAATCTTGAAAGATACTAATATACTCAATCTAAAGAACATGTTTCCCAAACGAGTATGATGAGGAGGCGTGAGTCCTCATTGATGTGCTTGGTGTTGTAACCAAGGATTATGGTAATTGTAAATGCTGCATGCTAAGGATATTAGTTGATTTTATGATGTTACTTGATATATACTGTTTTCTATTTTGAGTTGGCTGATGATACCTACTCAGTACTTGTGGTTGTACTGACCCCCCTACTTTTATGCTTTCCTTTTGTTTATTTGTGGAGTGCAGCAAACGTGCCGTCATCTTCGACTCAACAGTAGTTCAAGCCAGTCTTCGTCACACCGGATCTTCAGGGTGAGCTAATGCTTCTAGCTTGGACTGGATCTCCTTCCTCATGTCTTGATGCCTTGAAGTTTCGGCATAGACTAGCTTTTATTTGTTTTAGCTTCTTAGAATACTCTTAGTTTAGTAAATTGATCATAGATGCTCTTGTGGTGATGACTTCCAGATTTTGGGGAATTAATAGATGTTGAATTTTAGAAGTTATTGAATTGTCTTTTATTTATGAGTTTAAGTCTTCCGCATTGCTTTATGTTGATATTAAATTGACATGATAAGGTTTAGATTGGTTGGTTCGCTCATATAGGAGGGTAAATGTGGGTGCCAGTCGCGGCTCGGTTTTGGGTCGTGACAATTTTATTTTATTTTTATTCTTCTTATTCGGTAATATTCTATTCATACTATTATTTAGACTTTATAATGTTATTGATAACAAAATTTATCATTTTTCAAAAAGAATTTAAAATTTTAAAGTATCGTCAAGGACTCATTTTCATACAAATCCAAAATTAGAAATCATAATTTTAATAGAATAAATTAATTTCCCAAAAAATTAATATATCTTAATTGAAATCGGATAAAATAAAAATATATACACTTCCTAATCATCTTATTAATTTAATCTCATTTTCATATAATTTCAAAACTAGAAATGATAATTTTCAAAGAATGTAATTCTCAAAAATTTGGAAAAGTTAAATTGATATTTGGATTTAAAAAACTAAATAAAACCTACAAATTATCTTGAAATCTCATGTGCTTATCAAATTGTTAGAAAAAATTAAAATGTTTAGATATAGTTTTAAGCTAAAGAGAGTAAACTAATAGTAGTAAAAAGGGTAGATGAAATTGTGATAAAAAGTGACACTTAAAGTGAGGATATTTAATTAAGATAAAAACAATTTTTTGGAGAATAAGGAAGAAAGAAAAAGAAAAAATAATACGGAGAAAAAGTTAAAATAATAGGAAAATAAGAAAATGTATTTTATAGCAAAATACTTGAAAAAATAAAATTATATTTTTTTGTTTGTTAACGCTCGTTAAGAAAGTGCATACACTCTCCATGCCATGTGGACAATAAATTTTGTAATAATATCAGTTCAGAATTGTTTAGGTTGGTAATAGGACGCTTGCATAGTTTCGGTGTCTTTTTGAAAATTCGTGACGACTTGAGATGTCACTTTATGTCTTTTCTCTTTATATATATTAAGTTATTTATGATAAAAAATAAATGTATGTTTGTAACTTAGAATGTTCATATTTGGAATGTACATATTTATCATTGGAAAAACGAAACCTACTCCCCTAAGTCAGAATCGACGCAACGTAATCAAGAGATCCATGTGGGCCACACATAGGACGTAACATTTGGGATTCAAACAGTGAAACAGCGAACCACATACGACATCGGTCATGGAACGCACGCATCAGACGTGCACGACATCGGTCATGGTCGGCACGTATCGGGCGTAGCATGTGCGTATATAAAAAACGACGCCTACCAATGTAAGGAGACATTTGCCAAAGCAACGTGAATCAAACTTGGTGTGTGTACATCAAATATGCGTCATCGGGCATTGTGTGCAAGCATCATATGTAGCATTTGCGCAAATGTAAAACGATGTCATCCAATGGCATCAGTACAACCAAGGCTTGCAAGCTTCACGTGTGGTGTGTGCGCATAGGCTGGGACATCATTCTTGGTTTGCACACATCAGAAAATATAATATGACATCGTCCAAGTCCTACAAGCATCAATTGTGGCATTTGCACATTGGCTGGGCGACATAAGTCGTGGAGTGCAGGCATCGTCCAAGAGAAGAAGAAAGCGGTTATAGTCTGCACTCAGCAGGCGTAGCATATGCGTATATGGAAAATGACGCCTACCAATGTCAGGTGACATCTGCCAAGGAATGAATGCATGAAAAGGTGTGGGCGCATTGACTGGTGACATCAATCATTGTTTGCGCGCATCATCCAACAGTAGAAGACATCGGTCATGGCTTGCGTCATCGGGGGTAGAATGTGAGTGTATGGAAAATGAAGCCTTCTAATGTCAAGAGACATTTTCCAAGGTTTGCATGCATCAAATGTGGTGTGTGGACATCAACTAGGTGTCATTGGTCATTCTCTACAAGCATCGGATGTAGCATATGCGCAAGTGGAAAACGACGTCTTCCAATGGAATAGGAATCAGCCAAAGCCTGCAAGATTCACGCATGGCGTGTGCGCATCAAATAAGAACATCTTTCATGACCTACATGCATCTGCCAACAATAGCTGACAACGCTCATGGCCTGCACACATTGGAAGTGCGCATATGGAAAACGATATAGACCAATATCAGGGTACATCATGCATGGGATTTATGCATCAAATGGGTTGTCTGTGCATTATGTAGGCAATACACGTTGTGATTTACGCATATCGGTCATTGGAATATGACATCTGTCGTTGCCTGCTTTTGACACCCAATTTTGATCGACCTTTAACAATTTTAAGGAATGATATTTGATTTAATGCGTATTTTAAAAAAATATTTAAAATTTAGAATTTTAGTCGATTTTGCATGAAATTATACGTTTACTTAATAAAATTACTGTTAAACTATTTTAAAATTATTGATAAATTTTGAATGTTTTAAAATATAAGGAATTTTTTGATTATGTACAAATATTTATAAAATTTATAATATTTAAATTTGATGGCATTTCCTCAATTTTCCTAAAAAATTTTAAATTCTAGCCAATTTTATTTAAATTTCTTTCAATTTCAGCATGTTCAATTGCAAACTTATTTCAATCATAGTAATCTTTTAATTTAATTCATGCCAATATTTATTCTAATTTTGTCCATACAATCTGATTTTAAAATATTATCTTTCAATTTCACCCATCCATTAAATCCTAGATCAAATCATAATACTTAATCTCTTATTAAACCGACGGTTGTAAAAACCCTTAACTCTCATATTCTTCTTCCCCCTCTCCCGTCGCTCCTCCTCTGTCTCTCCCTTTCCCTTCTCCCCCCTCTCCCTTTTTCTTGGGTCCCCTCCTTTTTTCTGGCGAAGGCAGCGGATGGCTCTTAGCAGACCACCGGTAGCAGCAGCCAGCAGTTGAGACCAGCAGCCCAGCGCCACCCGTCTCTCCTCTCTTCCCCGTCTCAGCCTCCCTTCCCCTTCATTTACCTTTTCTCTCTTCTATTTTTTTGCAGGACCAGCAACAGCTTACACCAGCTAGCAGCAGCGGCAAAAAAAAATATAAAGTCGCGACCTCCTATGTCGCGATATCTCTAGTCAACGAGCAAGGCGAACTCCGGCAGAACCAATTGAAGGCTCCAAGTTGGTCAAAAGACAGACCTTTTAACTAATCCGTCAGGTACATTCTTTCAATTTTTTATTTAATATTTTGATCAATTCATTCTTTTAATTCCGGCATAACTTTGGTATAACAATTATATGCATGTTTAGTACATATAAAAAATCATTTTAGTCTTCAATTTGAATTGCTAGTTAGAATGACCAGATTTTTTCATGTTTGATCTTTTTTTTAATACTTTGATTGAATATAGTCATTTGTTGCTCTGCTGTTTAGTTGATGCAAAATTCTTTACTTTCCCTTGTACAGTAGTTTTCATGGTTTGTAGTATGAGTGGGACTTACTTTTTAATGTTGGTATGAATTTTATGTGATTACTTATTGTCAATGGATCCCCCATAATAAGTGGGTTAAAATTGGTCATTTCAGTACGTTGTAATTTGACTTACTTAAGTTTGGACTATGTGTCCTATTACAATAAATCATCTCGTGCAACTCTTGTTTACATTTAATTGATTAATCATCCATTATTCTTGTTTTTATTTTAGATTTGTCTCTATCTGGTAAATTATTCATAGGATTATTTCTTTCTTTACTACAATCTTCCTTTAATTTAGTTTTTACAGTTAATGAGTGTTCCCTCACCTTAAATAGATTTAGCCGATTTTTCTCTTCATGCTAAGGAAATAAAAGATAAGTTATTGCACAATCAACTCTTTCCCTTTTATGGTTTGGGTTTATTTGTCTCTTTGTTTAATTTAAGACTTGACATATTGTTAGCTCTTTAAATTTAGTAATTCATTAATTGCTTATTTTATAAATGTGATTGAATTCTTGCTTGATTTGCATATAATAATTATTTTATTAATTTAGGTTAAGGATTTTTTGTGATTTTTTTACTATCCACTTGTTAACGGAAAAAAATATTTAATTAACTTAAAATCAGTTTGTTTCCTTAATTTTGGCTCCTCCTATTTAAAGAAAAATAATATTACAGTCTCTTAATTTATTCGTATTTGCTCATATTTGGTAAAACTATTCTTAGGATTTTTTCAATTTTTTGCTCTCCTTTAAAATAAGGAGATAATATATTTATTTAATTATTTAAAATATTTCATTTCCTTACTTATTTCCCCCTCTTTATTATATAAATATGACCCCCCTCTACGTTCATACAACATAGACTAACTCATTCATTCACTTATAAAATCAGAAGTTCACTCCTCACTCTCTCATTGTTTACTTGCTACTCTTAAAACTAAATTAAGATTCCGGTAAAATATTCAAGTGTTATTCTTTGATATTTTGCTACTTTGCTTTTGTTCGAGTAAAAGTTGGATCAACTTATTTTTATTGCTACTATTGCTTTTCTACTTAACCGGTTTGTATTCTTAATTAACATTTTACTATTGTCAACTCTCTATTATTTTTAAATTTTGTTTTTCATTTATTATTATTGTTGTGTATTCAGAAAAAAAAAAAGGAAGCACTCCTTATCCTTTCTCCTTATGTGTGTTGATATGTCATCCTTATGTTTTGTCCTTTTTATTTCTTATGTCTGTTGATATGTCATGCCTACGTTTAGTCCTTTTTATTTCTTATGTGTGTTGTTTATATATGTATATATGAGAGTAATTTGTTACTATGAGTATTTTACATTATAATCATTTTTACATTGTATATGTGTTACCTTACTCAATCTAGCAGATTTTGAACTTAAAGTTCAAGTTGATGAAGAGTAGCCTAGAAGATATTTCGGACAGAGCTTTGTTTATTTTAATGTTTTGTATATTTTCATCTGTTATTTTTATTACAGTATGTGTATAACTCTAAAGTAACTCTTATACATGAAACAATTTGGGGGATCACATAGGGAGGGGGAATTATATGTTAATCATCTTTTTTTATATTCTGCAAACTTATTTGTGTAGAAAGCATCCATATAGGTTCATAATTTCTTTGATAAATTTTTATGTGATAATGTAATTTTAGATCTAACCAGAAAAATTAAATTAAAAAAATATAAAATAAATCATCTTTGCTCAATTATAAAGTTTAATTTTACCCAATTAGTGTTTGAAGTTAATTTTTATTCAATTTGGAATATTAAGTATTGAGTTATGACTAATTCAATCAAATGTTATGTAAGCAATTTGTGTGCTTTTTGTACAAAGTTACTTAGTGAATAAATCATGTCTATAGAATTTATGCATTTATATGAAGTTAGAAATCATGCATATAGGTTTTATTTAAATGTGTTGATTATTAAATCACTTATAAATCATGTTCATAGGAATTATTAACTAATTTTTAGTCTATTAATAATCGAATTGTTTCTTTTTTACTTTGCCACATTTTTAGCATATTAAACACATTGATATCTTGATTATAGGCTTGAAATTTTTCAGCATATCAAAAATTGAAATAAATTTCGTTGTGCTTATTTTGTGTCATTCTAAATAAATATAACCTATTGATTTTTTTCATCTCATAAAACTGCCATCTCTTAAATAATTTTCAGCATTAAATAAAAATTTGCTTTTGTTTTAAAAAGTATTTTCTGCATCTAATAAAAAATAACAATCTATGAAATATTTCTGCATTAAATATTCCGCTTTCTAATTTATTCATAGTAATTATTTTCTGCCCAATATATATATATTTTTTATTAACTAATCGGTAAATCTGTCAATGTCCAAAAAAATAATTTTCTGCATTAAAACAAACTAGTCTTTTACTTAGATAATTTTCTGGATTAATATGAAATCTATTGTTGTTCTTAAAATAAATTTTCTACCTAAATAAATAAAATATGTTGCCCTAAGATATATCTTTGCATTAATAATTATATTTTTATATTTTATTTTAAAATATGTGTGCATGTGTGATCACATCCTTGGCTATACTTTGAAATCAAATAAAAAGTTATTATGTCACTAATCACTGCTCACTTTAAAATTAGTTCAACACTAAAATTTATACCCATGTTATAATTTTTGCCTCTCATGTTAAATTTATTTGTTATGATAACTTTGTCAATTTATATATTCACACAGTTAAGCAATAAAAACATTTCACAATTAAATATTGTATGCAAAGCATTTCTAATTGAATTGAGAGGCCAAATTGACACTAATCATAAAATAACCGTCTTGTTTGTTTGACTTAGTTTTTAGGAGGGCCTTATATTTTATTTAGTATAAACCCACTCTTTAAGAGTCCAATGCCTCTTGGACAATAAAGTTGGGAAGATTAGGCACCTTTTAGGTACGAAATGCATGTGGTGATTGGGTAGGAGTAGTTGGCCCTTCGGAGATGATGACATCGACTTAGAATCGAAAGACAAACCTTGGTTTTGTTTTTCTCTATACGACAGCCTATAAAAAAATAAAAAATAAAAGTCGAGTGTTGATCCAAAAAGTCTCTTTTGAGTCTCTCTTTGCTTTTACTCGTTTACTTGTTTGGTAGTTATATTTATTTGGGGTAGTTTAAATTAAAAGATAAATTTGTTTGCTTATTTATTTGCATCTTTTCTATCCTCTCACTTATCTCCTTATAACTGCTTAGTATCTGTATTTATATATTGTTATCACTTAGAGTCACACGGTTAAATATTTAACTAAAATAATAATATGTGCTTTTGTTCAACTTGTTATATCACATAGTCTCATAGGCTAAATTACATTAAAAAAAATTGTTTATTTATATCTGTCACCTAGTGTTGCATCATTAAATTAATTAAAATAATATAAATAGTTTAAATTGTCTAATGTTATGTTTGTCACTTAGCGAGCATGCTAATGTATATCAATAAATTAAGTGAACCTATTTGCTACTTGTAACCCCCACATAGTTTGCCTGAGATTCGACCGGGACACACATTTGTTGACCTCGAGGGATGCCTAACACCTTTCCCTTGAGGTAATTTGAACTCTTAGCTATTTCTCTGATTTGTTGATCTTAGCTAAACTTAGTTAGATTAGATAGGTTTCGTAACACACCTTAATTCGTTATGTGACAACTTTTTAAACTCCAAATTCCGAATAAGTTTTTAGGTCATGCACAAAACCCACTTTCGCGAGAAAATGGGGTGTGACAGAATGGCGACTCCGTTGTAAATATTAGGTTCTTACCATTACGTATCTAATGCTTATTTATAAGTGGTTTACTTTATTTGGTCATCTTATCAATTTGTTAAGTGCTTACCATATTTAGTTAATTTTTTTGTTTTATTTATTGCCTTTTTCCATTATCCACTATTTTTCTCTTCCTTATTTTTTTATTACCATGTTTCACCTTTTCCTTTTCACCTTATTTGTTTACTGACATGTTAAACTCCATACCTTTTTTGCTTATTTGCATGATCTTTAATATGTCTATATATTTACTTTCCTTTACTTATCTATGCTCATATATTTATTTATTTATTCATTTATCGCTTTTATTAAAATATTTATGTGTTAGTTCTTTCCAATATAATGCTAAATGTTACTACTTTGATAACTGGCATTCTGCTCATACTTCCCCCAATTGGGATTCTGTTTCTTTTTTATTTTGGTGTCGTGATGTTGTGCCTTTGCACCTACCTCAACTACTCCAATTTTATTCAAATACCCATTCTAGATAGTCGGCATATGCGTGGATGTAAAGGATACTTTTACTATCGTGAAACCACGATCCTCTCTTCTAGAATCCCTTGCAAGTCCGTGACAGTCCAACTCTTAGAAGTATTAGATAGGTCATACGTGCTATATAAACCTAGGTGGTTTGACCCTTGGTGTAAATCCACGTATTTAGTAGTCACCCTATCGTCTAAAGTGCCCAAACACCCTCTAGACAAATTGCATATTATGTGTCAATTTGATCATTCTCTTTAAATCAAGTCATTATGTCAAAATGGATTTAAAATCTTTCTTTGACTCTAAACTTCAAATTGGTAAAATATAACTTGAATCAATTATGTGAACGTATTCTCTTAATTGTTATAATCGTCCCACTCTAAGGGTATTTTTTCATTCATTTTAAATTATAACTTTGTCTCACTATATTATAACTCGATTTTGTGTTTGATTTACTTCTTTTATTAAAATTTGTCTAGTATTTGGACGTCGGCTCGACTAAGAACATGCAATATGACAAATATGTTCAACCTTCTAAAAAATCACCCCTCTTCTCGTCCAACACAAAGCTCCTTTTGGACCATCTCTCCTCAACCTATTCCTGCTCACACCCTCTATCAACAAAGATCTCTAACACGCCTCAACTTTGATGCTTTACAATATGAGGGAATGGGTGACAAAATAGAGAAGTATAAGATAGATGCATTACATCGAAAAATGCATGACTTGGAGAAAAAGGTTAATGGAGGACTACCCTCAATATCCACTCATGACCTGAGGTATTAAAAGTATGTCTACATCCAGGAGTTGAATTGCCGTCGGGATTTAAAAATCCAAAATTTAACATGTTCGACGAACGTGGGGATCCAATGGAATATCTCAAGGATTTTTGCAGCAAGCTTGTTTGCTTAGAAAACAATGAACCTCTCCTAATGAGGTTATTTATTCAATGATTATAAGGAATAGCCTTCACTTGGTACGTCAAACAAGACTTTGACAAATGGCTCACATGGGAAGACATGGCTCGAGACTTTGTGGAATAATACACGTTCAATAAGAAGGTTGACCCTACAATGTTCAATTTGCTCAAAGAGAAGAAATTAAGTCATGAATCTTTTGAGTAATATGTCATGCGGTGGAGAATGGAAGCCTCTAGGATAAGTCATTTACCGCATGAAGAGGACTTGGTAAAAAATCTCCTCAGGTTACTTGAGGGTATATATTACTAAATCATGTTCTTCGCTGGTATTCAAAGTTTTGATAGTCTATTTCGAATTGGAAAAGAGTTAAAATATGGCATTCAGACTGGAAGAATTACTTACACACAAACTCCTCTTCAAGTCCTGAAAAACACATTAGATTAAAGGAACAAAGATGAATCAACCTCTATACCTCCGAAAAAAAAGAAATCAAAATATCGAGCAAATCCATGCTATTTTTGGGCCTTCCAACATGCAAATATCTCAACATAAGGTAAGGAAATCTCGTATCTTTACTCCCTTAAGGAAAACTTTGACCGACATTTTTCAGAGATTATGGGCTAAATGACTTTTAAGAACAAGGAATGGATTGATTCCTAAGCACTCTTCTACAAAACTTTGATCTATCCAAGAATTGTGCCTATCATTCAAACATTCAAGGTCATGACACCGAGAAATATGCAACATTGAGAAATAAGATTCAGAATTTGATTGAAAAAGGAAAAATAATAGTTCAACAAGTACCATAAAAAAACAATCACAACCCTTCTATGGCGAATGCTTTATCGTTCAAGGAGATCCTACAAAGATGTACGTTAGGCACTTAGTAAGGAAGCGTAAATAACATCAGAGAAATTGATAAGGACAAGACTCTTATGAAGAAAGTTGTCTTTATTGTTTTCAGAACTTTTGCCCAAAACTTTCCTCATTCCTTTCATTTTCCTTGTAATTCTGAACTATGTTTGACCTGATTTCCATTTTGATACGTAGGCAACCCTTGATGGGTCTGGCCTTATCAAATAAATTGCTCTTCTTTCCCTTGGTCATTCAATACACTCCTTTACAAATTCAAATCTAAGATAATTGACAATTCATGAACATAATTGACACTTGAATTCAAAGTCAGTCTTAACTTCCAAATACAAGACGATCACTTTCTTTGGAACTTACAATTTTCTTTGAGTGAAGCAGGATCAAAAATCTGTACTAATAAACTGGGGTAGAATTTTTGAGGAAACCTCAAAAATTTCATAGAAATATTTAACAAGTGAGTATATATCTTATACTCTAAATGGAACACAAATTTTTGAGAAATCCTCAAAAATTTCATCATAACGGAATGCAACTCTAAAGGTAAAACAAAAAGAGGTATGACATCCTCTGCCTTTTTAAATTTATTATTTTTCTCTGGATAAAGGAATAAATTATATATGACTGTATTGTCATATTTGATAAGAGGAGATACTATTTAAGTCATACTATCCTCATATTTATTTTTTAAGAGGAGATTATTAACTTTTCTATGACTGACTAAATATATATTTAAGCTCTCCCGACTTATTGTAATAGGTCTTTTAGGCTCTTCCACCTTACAATAGGATATTTAGGCTCGTCTGCCTTACAATACGATATTTAGGTTCTTCCACCTTATAATAGGATGTTTAGTCTCTTCCTCCTTACAATATGATATTTAGGCTCTTCTGCCTTAGAATACGACATTTAGTCTCTCCTGCCATATTATTATAGGATCTTTATACTCTTCTGCCTTACAATACGATATTTAGGCTAATCTGACTTACAATACGAGATTTAGACTCTTCCGCTTATATGATCCTTAGAATATTCCACCTTACTATAGGATAATTAGGCTTTTATGCCTTACAATACGATATTTAGGGTCGTCTGCCTTACAATACTAAATGTAGGGTCTTCCGCCATACAATTGGATGTTCATGATCTTTCGCCTTACAATAAGATATTTAGGCTCTTCTTCTTTACCAATACGATATTTAGGATCGTTTGCCTTATAATACGACATATAGGCTCTTCCGCCTTACAATAGAATTTTTAGGCACTTCCGCCTTACAATATGACATTTAGACTCTTCTGCCTTACAAGAGGATGCTTACATCCATAAACCTTGTAATCAAACATTTTCCTCTATATTATATATATATATATATATATATATATATATATATATATATATATATATATATACTATCAGATTTATATGAGGTTGACTTTAACCTTCGGAGACGGGTTGCAATATACAAGTTAAAACAAGGTGTAGCAAGGCATCTCAAAGCAAATACACTTGTTATGACCTCTAATCTTTTGTTTAAGAACTCATATTTCATCATGTTGGTCATGCTTTCTCAATTTATAAGTTAACATTTTAACTAGTCATAATAAAAATTGTAGGTGTGATCAAGCGCCCCCCTCAGTTATAATTATCATGTTTACATCTATCGCAATGGAGACCCCTATCAATTCCACTCATTTTGCTCTTATTTATCTGAACCTTACTCAAAAGTGGAATCTCTCCACCATGATATTCTCGCTTCTCTTTCATGCTCTTCTCTCTTCTTCATCTCTCTTCTCGCTACTCTAATCTTATCCATTCAAGACGATATCGTGTCCTCCGAATACCTTAGCATTCTTTCAACTTTCAAGAGTTTCATTTGCTCTTGAATCTAGAACTACTCACGATTTGATTCTCATATAACCATAGATATGTAGGCGACTTAAAACCAAAGTCTCGGTCGTACCCTTTTTCAAATCTACATCATTTCAATTGATCCAACTGACATCTCTCGTCGGACAAACAAAATCGGCTATTAAGTCGACGTTGGTTGCCTAACAATTCATTCTTCATTCTCAATCAACTAGGGGCACTGTTGACACCTAATTTTTACCGATCTTTAACCATTTTTTGGAATGCTATTTGATTTAATGCGTATTTTGAAAAATATTTAAAGTTTAGAATATTAGGTGATTTTGGATGAAATTAAATATTTTAATATGTTTACTTTATAAAATTATTGTTCAAATATTTTAAAATTATTGATGAATTTAGAATGTTCTAAAATTTATGTAATTTTCCATTATTTAAAAATATTTATCAAATTTGTAGTAATTTAATTGGATGGCATTTCCTCAATTTTCCCCAAAAATTTTAAATTCTAGCCTATTTTATTTAAATTTCTTTCAATATTATTTAAATGTCTTTCAATTATAGCATATTCAATTGCAATGTTAATTCAATTATAGCCATATTTTTATTTTAATTCTAGCCAATATTTCTTTCAATTTTGGCCATACAATCTGATTTTCAAATATTACCTTTCAATCTCACCCATCCATTAAATCCTAGATCAAATCCGAGCCTTTAATCTCTTACTCAACGAACGGTTGTGATTAAATCTACTACTCACTTTCTTTAGCACCAAAAGATCAAAACCTTTAACTCTCAGACTCTCCTTCTACCCTTTCCCGTCGCTCCTCCCTATCTCTCCCTTTCTATTATCCTCCCCTTCCATTTTTCCAGCGTCCTCCCCTTTTTTCCGGCGAAGGCAGCGGACGCCTATGAGAATACCACCGGCAGCAGAAGTTGCGACCAGCAGCCCAGCGCCACCTGTCTCTCCTCTCTTCCTCGTCTCTGCCTCCCTTCCCATTCTTTTACCTTTTCTCTCTTCTATTTTTTTTGTAGGACCAGCACACCGGCCAGCAGCAGCGACGATAACAATATAAAGCAGCAACCTCAAATGGTGCGATATCTCCGGTCAAAGAGCAAGGCGAACTCCAGCAAAACCGGTTGAAGGCTCCAAGTTGGTCAAAAGAAGGATCTTTTAACAGATCCGTCCTGGTACACTTTTAGTTTTTTATCTCATATTTTAAGCAATTCATTCTTTTAATTTCAATATAACTTTGGTATAAAAATTCTATGTATGTTCAGTACATATAAAAATTATCTTAGTCTTAAGTTTGAATTAATAGTTGTAATGGAAAGTTTTTGTCATGTTTGATCTTTATTTTGAGATACTTTGTGTCACGACCCAAAACGGGCCGCGACTGGCACCCACACTTATCCTACTATGTGAGCGAACCAACCAATCCAATTCCCAACGTTTCAGCCATAATTAACAAAATATAATGCGGATGACTTAAACTCATTAATGAAAATTGATTAAATAACTTATAAAAACTCAATACTATTTATTCCCAAAACCTGGAAGTCATCACCACAAGAACATCTATGATCAAATTACTAAACTAAGAGTATTCTAAGAAGCTAAAATAACAAAAGCTAGTCCATGCCGTAACTTCAAGGCATCAAGACATGAGGGAGAAGATCCAGTCCAAGCTAGAAGCATTAGCTCACCCTGAAATCCAGTGTAATGAAGACTGGCTAGAGTTGCGGTTGAGTTGAAGACGACGGTATGTTTGCTGCACTCCACATATAACAAAGAAAGAAACATACAAGTAGGGGTTATTACAAAACACGAGTACTGAGTAGGTATCATCGGCCAACTCAAAATAGAAAACAGTATATATCAAATAATATCATAAATCAACTACAATACTCAACATGTAGCAACAACAAGTTCTATACTCAATAATAAGAACCGCCAAGTTCACCCTTGAGGACTCAAGCCTCAATGCCATACCCATTTGGGAATTAGGTTCATTAGATTGGATATATTAACATCTTCCAAGATTCATTATGTTTATTCCTCTTTTTTCGGTACGTGACCCTCCGATCCCCTAATTCTACGTGTCGGTTCGTGACACCCGATCCCCTAATTCTACGTGTCGGTTCGTGACACCCGATCCCCTAATTCTACGTGTTGGTTCGTGACACCCGTTCCACTAATCTCATCACTTTAGTTCATCAAGCCTTCTTTTATACCAAGGCATCATCAATTCTCATTAACAAGGTAGATTAGGATTTCTTTCAAGATTAAGATTCAATAGCTTCATCATGCTTATTTTATCACAATTGTATAATCACATTCATACAAGCATACAATTAAGCATATAGAAGGGTTTACAATACTACCCAATACATATCATTCGCTATTAAGAGTTTACTACGAATAGCATGAAACCATAACCTACCTCCACCGAAGAATTGTGATCAAACAAGCAAATCCCCCAAAGCTTTGTTTCCTCTTTGTTTCTCCCCTTTCTCGTTCGATCCTCTCTCTCTCTCTTTGTTCTTTCTATTTTTCTTATTCAAACCCTCTTTCTTTTACCCTAATTAGCATATAATTAAGTATAAAAGATGGCAATAATAACCCCCTAAGTAATTAGACTTATTAACATTAACCCACTACTTTATAATTAAACAGGAAATAGTCCAAAACGCCCCTTAAATTACTTAACAGAAATCCGACCTAGCCTGGGATTACGCAGCCTGTGATGGCCCGTCGCGCCTGCGATGGTCCGTCCTGCTGCTCCGTCACAGAGTTCAGAGACTTGATTATAGTAAAAGTTCTGTGACGGGCCGTCGTTCCTGCGACGGTCCGTCCTGCGATTTCGTCGTGACGTTCAGAGAGTCGCTCTCAGTACCCAAATTTCTAATTTCTAAGTGTTTTGGAACGAGACCCCCATGATGTTCCGTCGTGCCCATGACGGTTCGTCGTGGGTTCCGTCGACTCAGCCAGTTTTTCCAGAATTAAAATCTGCTGCTCAAAACGACTAAACAGGTTGTTACAATAGATACCAATTTACCCATCGTTCGTCCTCGAACGATCAAGAGAAGAAAAACAACAAGAGTGAAAATGAGTACCTGAATCTGTAAATAGGTGTGGGTATCTTTCTTGCATATCAGCCTCCTTCTCCCAGGTGGATTCTTCAACTGGTCGATTCTTCCATTGCACCTTAATGGATGCAATCTCCCTCGACCTCAACTTGCGGACTTCTCTATCTAAAATGGCAACAGGCTCCTCCTCATAAGATAAGTTCTCATCAAGCAGAACTGAATCCAACGAATGATGTAGTTTCCATCCCCATGGTACCTTTTCAACATAGACACATGAAATACCGGGTGCACTCCTGACAGCCCTGGAGGCAAGGCTAATTCATAGGCCACCTCCCCTACTCGCTTCAGAACTTCAAATGGACCAATATATCTCGGACTAAGCTTACCCCTTTTTCCAAATCGCATCACACCCTTCATGGGTGAAACCTTCAGCAAGACTTGCTCACCCTCCATGAACTCCAAGTCCCTAACCTTTCGATCTGCATACTCTATTTGCCTACTTTGAGCCGCTAAAAGCTATTCTTGAATAGATTTCACCTTTTCTAACGAATCCCTCAAAAGGTCAGTACCCCAAGGTCTAACCTCGAATGCATCAAACCAACAAATGGGAGACCTACATCTCCTCCCATACAATGCTTCGAAAGGAGCCATATCAATACTTGAGTGATAGCTATTATTGTATGAAAACTCCGCTTAGGGTAAGAAGTTATCCCAATGACCACCGAATTCTATCACACATGCTCGAAGCATATCTTCCAATACTTGAATCGTTCGCTCAGACTGTCCAGCGGTCTGAGGGTGAAATGCAGTACTAAGGTCCAACCTAGTACCTAATTCTGCGTGCAATGTTCTCCAAAACTTAGAAGTAAAGTGCGTACCTCTATTTGATATGATGGAAAGTGGAACTCCATGCAACCGAACAATTTCTGAGATGTAGAGTCTAGCTAACTTCTCTGCATTGTAAGTCACCTTAACCGAAATGAAATGAGCAGACTTAGTTACTCTGTCCACAATTACCCAAATAGAATCAAACTTGCCCAATGTCTTTGGAAGACCAACCACGAAGTCCATTGCAATTCTCTCCCACTTCCATTCAGGAATGGGCATTCTCTGAAGTGTTCCTCCGGGCCTCTGGTGTTCATACTTTACTTGCTGACAATTTTGACATTTGGCAACAAAATCAACAATGTCGCGCTTCATTCTAATCCACCAAAAGTGTTGCTTTAGGTCACAGTATATCTTGGTTGCACCAGGATGTATAGAATATCCGGAACTATGATCCTCTGTAAGAATAGTGTGGATCAAATTATCAACACGGGGCACACATACCCTTCCCTTAATTCTCAAAACACCTTCCTCATCCATTATTGCGTCTTTAGCCTCTCCTCGCAACACCTTATCTCGGATTCGACTTAGTTTCTCGTCATCAAACTGTTTTCCCTTGATCTTGTCAAGAAAGGAAGATCTTGCCTCCACACTGGCCAACAATCCTCCCTTCTCATTTACTTTTAACCTCATAAAGTCATTAGCCAGAGTCTGAACCTCTCTAGCCAATGGGCGTCTAGAAACTTGTAAGTGGGCTAAACTACCCATGCTCCCTGCTTTTCTACTTAAGGCGTCTGCCACAACATTAGCCTTTCCCGGGTGATACAAGATGGTAACATCATAATCCTTCAGTAGTTCCATCCACCTCCTCTGTCTCGAATTCAAATCTCTCTGAGTAAAGACATACTGTAGGCTACGATGATCCGTATAGACTTCACACTTAACCCCATATAGATAGTGTCTCCATTACTTTAATGCAAACACCACCGCAGCCAACTCTAAATTGTGGGTCGGATAATTACGTTCATGCACCTTTAATTGCCTCGAAGCATAAGCAATTACATTTTTCTCTTGCATTAGCACGGCACCCAAACCAGAATAGGATGCATCACAATAAACAATGAAGTTCTTACCCTCTACTGGCAAGGTAAGGATAGGTGCGGTAGTCAACAAGGTCTTGAGTTTCTGAAAGCTTTCCTCACATTCATCCGACCATACAAATGGAACATTCTGCTTAGTCAAGTTCGTCAATTGGGAAGCAATAGAAGAGAATCCCTTGAAAAATCGGCGGTAGTAACTGGCTAAACCAACAAAGCTTCTTATTTCTGACACATTAGTAGGTCTTACCCAATTCTTCACTACTTCGATCTTAGAGGGATCCACCATCACCCCATCCTTAGAAATCACGTGCCCCAAGAAAGACACTAAATCTAGCCAAAACTCACACTTGGAGAATTTGGTATAAAGCTTTTTCTCCCTCAACATTACCAACACAATTCTCAAATGCTCCTCATGTTCCTTCTTACTCTTGGAGTATATCAGTATATCATCAATAAATACGATCACAAAGAGATCCAGATATGGCTTAAAAATCCCGTTCATCAAGCTCATGAAAGCAGCAGGTGAATTCGTTAGTCCAAAGGACATTACCAAGAATTCATAATGCCCATACCTGGTTCGAAAGGTAGTCTTTGGCACATCTTCTACCCGTATTTTCAATTGATGATAACCAGACCTCAAGTCAATCTTAGAGAAGACACAAGCACCTTGTAACTTGTCGAACAAATCATCAATGCGAGGAAGAGGATACTTGTTCTTAACAGTTACTTTATTTAGTTGCCGGTAATCTATGCACATCCGAAGACTCCCATCTTTCTTCTTCACAAACAAAACAGGAGCACCCCAAGGGGATGCCCTTGGTCTAATAAAGCCTTTCCCTAACAATTCTTGAAGTTGGGCTTTTAACTCCCTTAACTCTGCTGGAGCCATTCTATAAGGGGGTATGGAAATGGGACGAGTACCCGGCTCCAATTCAATGCAAAAGTCAATATCCCTGTCCGGTGGCATACCAGGAAGGTCTGCACGGAACACATCCAGAAACTCACGAACTATCGAAACCGACTCAATCGAAGGTACTTGGGTAGTATCATCCCTTAGGTGTGCCAAGAACGCTAAACACCCTTTACTAACCATTTTCTTAGCACGAATAAAGGAGATGATACGAACTGGAGTGGAAGTGTAGTTACCCTCCTACACTAACGGATATGTCCAAGGCTTGGCTATCGTCACAATTTTAGCATTACAATCCAAGATTGCAAAATTTGGAGAAAGCCAAGTCATCCCCAGAATTACATCGATATCAACCATTTCTAAGATAACCAAGTCTACATGAGTATTGCTCCCTACAAAAGTCACCAGACAAGACCTATATACCTTTTCAACTATCACAGACTCACCCACCGGAGTAGAAACACGAATAGGCATGTCAAGCAATTCACAATGTAAATTAAGACCAGTAGCAAATGAGGAAGATACATATGAAAATGTGGAGCCAGGATCAAATAATACAGAAGCCATGCAATCACAAACCAAAAGATTACCTGTGATAACAGCATCTGATGCCTCCGCTTCAGACCGCCCAGGGAAAGCGTAACAATGGGCCCTATCACCTGTCTGCCCGTTTCCCCTACCATGTTGTGCTGTAATGACTCCAGTTTTCCCGTTACCCCGGCTGTTTTGGTGACCACCATTACCTCGGCCACCGCGTTCTCCAGAATAACGGCCTCTACCATGACCACCTCTACCTCTAGCTATTGGGGTTCTATAACTCTGTTTTGGACAATTCCTCCTAATATGTACAATCTCCCCACATCCATAACACTCCCTGGAGTCAAGCATAGGTCTCTCAGAGAAGTGTTGACCGGTCTGAGGTGGACCCCCAACTACAGTCTGTAGTGAAGACTGAATTGGTCGGACTGAGTAACCTCCGGAACCCTGTCCTCTAGAGTAAGAACCATTAAACTCATCTCCCTTTCGAAACCTTTTTGATGTCGATGCCATGGGGAAGTCATCTAGCTTCACTCCTTCCACCTCTATCACGAAGTCTACCACTTCTTGAAAGGATTTTGCCGTAGCCGCTACCTGTAATGCTGAAATTCGCAATTCTGACCTCAACCCCTTCACAAAACGGCGAACCCGCTCTTGTGGACTGAAACATAGTTGGGTGGCATACTTGTATAATGCGCGAAACTTAGCCTCATATGCAGTAACCGACATCCTACCGTGCTCTAGGCTCAAGAACTCATCTCTTTTCCTATCCCTCAAAGTCCGGGGAATATACTTCTCCATAAACAAGCTAGAGAATGACGCCCAAGTCATAGATGGTGCCTCTGTTGGTTGACACTCAACATGTGACCGCCACAACATTTTGGCATTCCCTTGAAACTGATAAGTCACAAACTCAACACCAAACCGTTCTACTATACCCATTTTGTGTAGTAGCTCATGACAGTCAACCAGAAAATCATAGGCATCCTCAGATTCAGCACCCTTGAAGACTGGAGGTTTCAATTTCAAGAACTTACTAAAAAGTTCATGTTTATCATTGGTCATTATAGGACCTGTGGTAAGACGAGGAAACGTACCTATTTCCAATGAGGCATCCATGCGGGGAGCCATAGTAGCGGCATGTTGTACCTCCGGAACCGGAGGTGTTGGTGCAGAAAACACTTGAGGCGTCTGGCCCTTATCAGATAACCCACTAAGATAAGCAAGAACCTGATTGATCATTTCTGGGGTAGGTTGGGGTGGCAATTCCTCATTCTGCACTTGTTCAGTTTCCCCTTCCTCACCCTCTCTTACTAATTCCTCAGTCGGTGGAGGAGTCACCGCGCTAGTGCCAGATGGGCTAGGTGCTTGTCCTCTTCCTCTAGAGGACGTCCTCCCACGACCTCTTCCACGGCCTCTTGTCACTACTCCTCTTCGAGCTACAGCCCTAGTGGCTGGCTCAGACGCACCCTGTCCTGCCGGTGCTGGTGTTGGCGCAGTCGTTGCTCTAGTTCTAACCATATGCGAAATAGAGTGAAGATGGTCAGATACAAATTTGTATCACCTAGATACCAATTGGATTCAAGTAATAGCATGAAAGAAAGAAAGAATGGATTTTCCTACAGTCTTATAGCCTCTCAAAGAAAAGTAAAGGCGTCCCCCTACCGTTCCTTAAGACTCTACTAGACTCGTTCTTGTGGGATAAGACCAACGAACCTAATGCTCTGATACCAAGTTTGTCACGACCCAAAATGGGCCGCGACTGGCATCCACACTTATCCTACTATGTGAGCGAACCAACCAATCCAATTCCCAACGTTTCAGCCATAATTAACAAAATATAATGCGGAAGACTAAAATTCATTAATGAAAATCGATTAAATAACTTATAAAAACTCAATACTATTTATTCCCAAAACCTTGAAGTCATCACCACAAGAACATCTATGATCAAATTACTAAACTAAGACTATTCTAAGAAGCTAAAATAACAAAAGCTAGTCCATGCCGGAACTTTAAGGCATCAAGACATGAGGGAGAAGATCCAGTCCAAGCTAGAAGCATTAGCTCACCCTGAAATCCGGTGTAATGAAGACTGGCTAGAGTTGCGGTTGAGTTGAAGACGACGGTATGTTTGCTGCACTCCACATATAACAAAGAAAGAAACATACAAGTAGGGGTCAGTACAAAACACAAGTACTAAGTAGGTATCATCGGCCAACTCAAAATAGAAAACAGTATATATCAAATTATATCATAAATCAACTACAATACTCAACATCTAGCAACAACAAGTTCTTTACTCATTAATAAGCACCACCAAGTTCACCCATGAGGACTCAAGCCTCAATGTCATACCCATTTGGGAATTAGGTTCATTAGATTCGGTATATTAACATCTTCCAAGATTCATTATGTTTATTCCTCTTGTGTCGGTACGTGACACTCCGATCCCCTAATTCTACGTGTCGATTCGTGACACCCGATCCCTTAATTCTACGTGTCGGTTCGTGACACCCGATCCCCTAATTCTACGTGTCGGTTCGTGACACCCGATCCCTTAATTCTACGTGTCGGTTCGTGACACCCGATCCCCTAATTCTATGTGTCGGTTCGTGACACCCGTTCTACTAATCTCATCACTTTAGTTCATCAAGCCTTCTTTTATACCAAGGCATCATCAATTCTCATTAACAAGGTAGATTAGGATTTCTTTCAAGATTAAGATTCAATAGCTTCATCATGCTTATTTTATCACAATTGTATAATCACATTCATACAAGCATATAATTAAGCATATAGAAGGGTTTACAATACTACCCAATACATATCATTCGCTATTAAGAGTTTACTACGAATAGCATGAAACCATAACCTACCTCCACCGAAGAATTGTGATCAAGCAAGCAAATTCCCCAAAGCTTTGTTTCCTCCTCGTTTCTCCCCTTTCTCGTTCGATTCTCTCTGTCTCTTTGTTCTTTCTATTTTTCTTATTCAAACCCTCTTTCTTTTACCCTAATTAGCATATAATTAAGTATAAAAGATGGCAATAATAACCCCCTAAGTAAATAGACTAATTAACATTAACCCACTACTTTATAATTAAATAGGAAATAGTCCAAAACGCCCCTTAAATTACTAAACAGAAATCTGACCCAGCCTGGGATTACGCAGCCTGTGACGGCCGTCGCGCCTTCGACTGTCCGTCCTGCTGCTCCGTCACAGAGTTCAGAGACTTGATTTTAGTAAAAGTTCTGTGACAGGCCGTCGTGCCTGCGATGGTCCGTCCTGCCATTTCGTCGTGATGTTCAGAGAGTCTCTCTCAGTACCCAAATTTCTAATTTCTAAGTGTTTTGGAACGAGACCCCACGACGGTTCGTCGTGCCCATGACGGTTCGTTGTGGGGTCCATAGACTCAGCCAGTTTTTCCAGAATTAAAATCTGCTGCTCAAAACGACTAAACAGGTCGTTACTCTTTGATTGAATATAATCATTTCTTGCTCTGCTGTTTAGTCAATGCGAAATTCTTTACTTTTCTTTCTATTGAAGTGTTCATGGTTTTTAGTATGAGTGGGACTTACTTTTTAATGTTGATTTGAATCGTATGTGATTACATATTGTTAATGTATCCACCATGATAAGTGGGTTAAAATTGTTCATCTGAGTATGTTGTAAATTGCCTTACTTGAGTTTGAACTATGTGTCCTATTACAATTAATCATTTCGTGAGAACTATTGTTTACATTTAATTTATTAATCACACATTATTCTTGTTTGTTAGAGATTAAGTAAATTTATTATTTTTCTCTATCTGGTATATTGGTCATGGGATTATTTCTTCCTTTAGTACGGTCTTCCTTTAATTTAGTTTATACGGTTAATCTGTGTTCTGTCACCTTAAATAGAGTTAACCGACATTTCACTTCTTGCTAAGGAAATTAATTATCAGTTATTGCACGATCAACTTTTCCCTTTTATGGTTTGTGCTTATTCGTCTCTTTGCTAAGTCTAAACCTTGACAGATTGTTAGCTCTTCAAATTTAGTAATTTATTAATTGCTTATTTTGTAAATGTGATTGATATCTTGCTTGATATGAATATAGTAATTAAGTTATTAATTTAGGTAAAGGATTTGTTGTTATTTTCTAACACTCCACTTGTTAACGAAAAAAAAATTAATTAACTTAAGATCAGTTTCTTTCTTTATTTAGGACTCCTCTTATTTAAAGAAAAATAATATTACTCTCTCTTAATTTATTCTTACTGCTTATATTTGGTAAAAAATATTCTTAGAATTTTCTGATTTTTGGCTCTCCATTAAAACAAGCAAATAGTATATTTATTTAATTCCTTGAAATATTTCTTTTCTTTATTTATTCACCCCTCTTTCCTATATAAATATGAACCCCCCCCCCCCCCCCCCCACCCTCTCCTTTCATAAGACATGGACTAACTCATTTATTCACTTAAAAAATCAGAAGTTCTCTCATCACTCCTCAATCTCTCATTGCTCTCTTGATACTCTTAAAAATAAATTAAGATTCCGATATAATATTCAAGTGCTCTTCTTTGCTATTTTGGTACTTTGCTTTTGTTCAAGTAAAAGTTGGATCAACTTGTTTTCATTGCTACTATTTCTTTTCTGCTTAACCGGTTAGTATTCTTAATTAGCATTTTACTATTGTCATCTCTCTATTATTTATAAATTTTATATTTCATATATTATTATTGTTGTGTGTTGGGAACAAAAATAAGCACTCCTTATCCTTTCTCCTTATGTGTGTTGATATGTCTATGCCTCTGTTTTGTCTTTTTTATTTCTTATGTGTGTTGTTTATATATGTATATATGAGAATAATATGTTACTATTAGTATTTAACATTACAGTCTTTTTTCCATTATATATGTACCTTACTTATTCTACAAGATTTTGAATTTGAAGTTCAAGATGATGAAGAGCGGCCTAGATGAAATTTCCAACAAAGCTTTGTTTATATTAATGTTGTGTATATTTTCATCTTTTATTTTTATTACAATATGTGTATAACTCTAAAGCAACTCTTATTTATGAAACAATTTGGGGGATCACCTAGGGAGGGGCAATTATCTATTAATCATCTTTCTCTTTTTTTTTTTAATTTATTTGTGTTAGAAAGCATGCCTATAGGTTCATACTTTGTTTGATAAATTTTTATGTGATAAAGTAATTTTAGATCTAACCATAAAAATAAAATAAAAAAATATAAAATAAATCATCTTTGCCTAATCATGTAGTTTAATTATGCCCATTTAATGTTTGAAGTTAATTTTTATTCAATTTGACATGTTAAGTAATGAGTTATGATTAATTCATTCAAATGTCAAGTAAGCAATTTGTGTGCTTTTTGTACAAAGTTACTCATTGAGTAAATCATCTCTATAGAATTTATGCATATATATTAAGTTAGAAATCATGTCATTAGGTTTTATTTGAATGTGGTGATAATTATATCACTTAAAAATCAATTTTATCAGAATTATCAACTAATTTTTAGCCTGTTAATAATCGAATTATTTTTTTTTTACTTTGCCACATTTTTTTTGCATTTTAAATACATAGAAATCATGATAATATGTTTGAAATTTTTAAGCTGATCAATAATTGAAGTAAATTTCGTTGTGCATATTTTCTATGAATTTAAATAAATATACGTGATCAATTTATTGCATCTATTAAAACAACTACCTCTTTAATAATTTTCTGCATTAAATAATAATATGCTAGTGTTTTAAAAAGTATTTTCTGCATCTAATAAAAAATAACAGTCTAAGAAATTATTTTGTCTTAAATATCTTAATTTTAATTTCTGCGTAGTAATTATTCTGCCCAATATATATATATATATTATATATTATATATATAATATATATATAATATTATGTATGTATATATATATGTACATATAATATATATGTATATATTATATATATAGTATATGTATATATATATTATACATATACATATATATGTATATATGTATATATATATATATACATATATATACGTATATACATATATATATATATATGTATATATACATATATATATTTTAATAACCAATATGTAAATCTGTCAATGTCCTAAAAAACAATTTTCTGCACTAAAACAAACAAGTCATTTACTTGGAATAATTTTCTGCATTAATATGAAATTTATTGTTGTTCTTAACAAAAATTTTCTACCTAAATAAATAAAATATTTTGCCCTAACTTATATCTTTGCATTATTAATTAAATGTTTTTTTTCTTTTATTTTAAAATGTATGTGCATGTGTGATCACATCCTTTGCTATACTTGGAAATCAAATAAAAAGCTATTATGTTACTAATTATTGCTCACTTTAAAATTAATTCAACAATTAAATTTGCACCCATGTTATAATTTTTGCCCTCTCATATTAATATTTTTTTGTTATTATAAATTTTTCTATTTATATGTTCACACACTTAAGCATCAAAAGTTTTCACAATTATATGTTGTATTGCAATGCGTGTCTAATTGAATTTAGAGGCCAAATTGAGACTTATATTGCTAAAATGACCATCTTGTTTGTCTTGTTTGTTTGACTTGGTGTCTAGGAGGTCCTTATATTTTATTTTGTCTAAACCTACCCTTTAAGAGTCCAATGTCTCTTGGACAATAAAGTTGGGACAATTAGTCACCTTTTAGGTACAAAATGCATGTGGTGGTTGGTTAGGGATAGTTGGCCCTACGGAGATGATGACATCGACTCAGTCTCGAAAGACAAACCTTTATATTGTCTGCCCCTATACGACAACTTATCAAAAAATAAAAAGAAAGGTCGAGTGTTGATCCAAAAAGTCTCTTTTGAGTATCACTTTCCTTTTACCCTTTTATTTGTTTGGTAGTTATATTTATTTGGGATAGTTAAAATAAAAGACAAATTTATTTGCTTATATAGTTGTATCTTTTCTATCCTCTCACATATCTCCTTATTAATTGGTTAGTATATATATTTATTAATTGTTATCACTTAGATCGCACACTTAAATATTTAATGAAAATAATAATATGATCTTTTGTTCATCTTGTTGTATCACATAGTCTCATATGCTAAATTACATAAAATATGCTTATTTATTTCTATCACCTAGCCTTGCATATTCAAATTAATAAAATAGTTTTAATTGTCTAATGCTATGTTTATCACCTAGCAAGCATACTAATTAATATCAATAAATGAAGTGACTTTAATTTCTACTTGTAACCCCCATATAGTTTACATGAGATATGACCGGGACCATATTTATGGACCTCGATGGATGCCTAAGACCTTCACCTTGAGGTAATTTGAACCCTTACCCGTTTCTTTGGTTCGTTGACCTTAGGTCAACTTAGTTAGATTAGATAGGTGCCCTAACGCGGCTTAAATCGTTAGGTGGTGACTCCTTAAAATCCATTTCCAAAATAGTTATTAGGTCGTGCATAAAACCCGCTTTCGTGAGAAAAAGTGGTGCGACACCTGCACGCATCAGCGTAACATGTGAGCATATAAAAAACAGTGTCTGCAGACGTCAGTCGACATTGACCAAGTAGTACACACATCAAACATGGTGTGTGCGCAATGCAAGGCGACATCGACCATAGACTGCATGCATAAGATGTTGCATGTGCTAATCAGCTTGGCTACATCAGTCGTGGCATGCGCGCATCTACAACACTAGTCATCATTGGTCATGTCCTTTTTGCATCGGACATGCGCATATGGCTAACGACATCTACCAACAGCACACGACATTGTTCAAGACATGAAAGCATCAAACATGGTGTGTGCACATCGACCGAGCGATATCAGTCATGGCCTGCGCGAATCGGCCAACTGCAGAAGTGATCTGCCATTGCTTGCACGCATCGCGAGTAGCATGTGCATAAATTGAAACTGACGCCTGCCAATATTAGTCGACATCTTCAAAGGCATGCATGAATTAAAAGTGGTGTGTGCACATCATCTAGGTGTCATCGGTCATTGTCTGCAAAAACAGGACGTAGCATGTGATCATGTGGCAAATGACTTCTTCTAATGGCATCAACATCAGCCAAGGTTTGCAAGCTTCATGCGTGGCGTGTGTACATCGGTTGGGCGACATAATTGGTGGCCTACACGCATCGGCCAATGTCATATCATATCGGTCAAGTCCTTCAAGCATATTTTTTGGCATGTCCACATCGGCAGGGCGACATCAGTTATGGCTTGCATGCATCAGCCAATAGAAGAACACATCAGTTATGGCTTGCACGCAACGGGCAAAGTATGTGCGCATATGGAAAATGCCGCATGTCAATTTCTGGACACATCGACCAAGGCATGCATGCATCAAACATGGTGTGTGAGCATCGACTAGGTGACTTTAGTAATGGTTTGCGTGCATCAGCCAATACTAGAAAACATCGGTCATGGACTGAACACATTGTCTTTTTCTTGTTCCTATATGGAAAAACGTTGCATGCCAATGTAAGGCAACATCTGCAAAGGAATGCATACATCAAACGTGGTGTGTCCACATCGGCTATTCTTCAAAGGTCATTGTTTTCAAGCACTAGACATAGCATATGAGCAAGTGTCGAACGATGTATTCCAATGTATCAGTATCGGCCAACGCCTGTAAGCTTCACACATGGCTCATGCGCATTAGCTGCGCAACACTATTCGTGGCCTGCACACATCGGCCAATGTCATATGAGATCGTTGAATGGTTGCAAACATAAGTTGTGGCATAAGCACATCGGCTGGGCGACATTAGTCGTGGCATGCACGCATCGGTCAACTTAAGAAGATAGCGGTCATGTCCTGCACACATCGAGCATAACATGTGCCTATATGGAAAATGATGCCTGCAAATATCAGCAGACATCTTCCAAGACATGCATGCATCAATAATTGTGTGTGCACATTAGCTAGGCATCATTGGTCATGGCCTGCAACTTCGGATGTAGCATGTGCACAAGTGGAAAACTACGTTTTCCAATGGCATCAGCATTAGCCAAGGCCTGCTAAACTTCACGCGTGGCTTGTGTGCATCGGCAAGGAGACATCATTTGTGGCCAACATAATATGACATCGTCGAAGGCCTGTAAGGATTCGCTGTGGCGCGTGCTCATCGAGTGGGAGACATCAGTTGTGGCCTTCTTGTATTGGCCAATGTTAGGAGACATCGTCCAAGGCATGCACGCATTAAACATTGTCTGTGTATGTCGGTTGGGAGACATCAGTTGTGGCCTGCGTGCATTGGCCAAAGAAAGATTACATTGGAATGGCCTGCACGCATCGGATGTTGCATGTGCTTGTTTGGGAAAAGGATATTTTCTAATGTAAGTCGGCATCGGCCAACGCATGCACATATCAAATGTGTTGTGTACACATCGACTATGCAACATCAATCATGACCTGCACGCATCAGACACAACTTGTACGCATGTGGGGAGCGACGTCTGCCAATGTCATTAGCAACAACCAATGTCTGCAAGTATCACCCATGGCGTGTGCGCATTGATGGGAAACATTGGTAATAGCCTGCGAGCATCGGCCAATGTTAGATGACATCATCCAAGGCCTACACAAATAAAACGTTGAGTTTGTGCATCGACTGAGTGACATCAAATGTGAAATATGCACATTAGCATGGCGACACCGCTCATGGCCAGCATTCATCGGTCAGGCAATATCTGTGAACTACACACAACATCATCAAAGTCTTGCATGCATTTGACGTGTCCTGAGCACACTGGCATGCTATGTTAGTCAAAGCCAAGTACCATCATTCATGGCATGCATGCATCTAACATGGAAAGTGCGCATCGACTTGGTGAAGTTGGAGCCTTCCATTAAGAATCAATCAATTTTTACATGCATTTGATGTGGAATGTGCACCTCAGCCAACGACACGCGTCATCGTCCATGAGAAGTTGGCCATGGAGTACTCACATCAATCGTGGCCTATGCATATTTCTCAGCCGACGTCGATCGTGGACTGCTTGCATTGTGCACATTACTTAGTCATCTTTGGGCGTGTCCTAAAAACCTCATTTAGCAACGTTAGGAGTAGCATGTACCCATTTCCCTTATCCTACACACAACTATCAGCGAAGTCGTACATGTCCTACCCGAATCGACTTTGGACTGCACACAATGTTAAACCAACATCGTACGTGGCCTGCATACATCAATTTGATGACGTCAAACATGGGTTGCACATATCATATTTAGCATACGCACATCATTCTCACGACGTCAAACGTCGGCTGGCAGCATGTTTCATGGCCTGCATACATCAGTTTGGGAACGTCAGACGTTGCGTGACCGCATTGTTGAAATAAATGAATTTCAGGTTACTATATTTATTTGTGAATTTTTTGCATTAATTTCATATTTTTCATAATTTTCCTATTTTTTAATTAATTACGTAATTTTCGGAATTTATTGTTAGAAATATAATTATTCAAAAAAATTGATAACGTTGTTAAAATTATTGAATACAAGTTTACTATAATTATATGTGAATTTTTGGTGAAAATTTTATATATTTATCATTTTTTCCTATTTTTAAATTAACTACACATTTTTGGGATATAACGAAAAAAATATAAAATTATAAAAAAATGTTGAAATTATTGAATTTTATGTAACTATATTTATTTTTGGATTTTTGACATTAATTTTATAATTTTATCATCTTTTTCTTATTTTTTATAAATTAATTACTCATTCTTGAGATTTGCTCAAAAAATTAAAGATTAAAAAAATTGTTAATTGTTCAATTTAAGGTTACCCTATTTATTTGTGAATTTTAGGCTTTAGTTGTATATTTTTATAATATGAATTCTATTTTCATTATTTAATTACTCATATTAAGGATTTTGCTGAAAAAATAAGTATTCACAAAAAATTATCGAAAACTATATTTTTATATATAAAGTTACGTATGATAAAAGGCAAATGCATGTTTGTACATTAGAATGAACATATTTGGGTAGTAAATGTTCATTATGATTTATTGAAAACGATGCCTACTCCACTAATTAAGAATTGGTGCAACAGAATCAAGATCTCTATGTGGGCCACACATAAGAAGTAGCATGTGGGCATCAGACATGTGCATCAGCGAATGACAAACAACATCGGTAATGGCCAGCATGCATTGTACGTGCCCATATGGAAAATGACGTCCACCAACATCAGGAGACATTCTCGAAGGCATGCACACATCAAACATCGTGTGTGCGCATCGACGGAGCGATATCATTCGTGGCTTGTGCACATCGGCCAACAGCAGCTGACATTGGTCATTTCCTGCACGCAACGAGTAACATGTGGGCATATGGAAAATAACGTTTGCATATGTCAGGAGACATCGTCCAAGTCCTGCACGCATCAGACATGGTGTGTACTCTTCGGTTAGGTAACATTGGTCATGCTCTTCATGCATCGGATATAGCATGTGCGCTTCTAGAAAACGACAGCTGACAGTGTCAAGGGACATCGACCAAGGCCTGCACGCATCAAATGTGTTCTGTACGCAACGGTAGGCGACATCGATCACGGTTTGTACGCATTAAACATTGCATGTGTGCATCAGCTGGGCCACATCAGTCGTGTCATGCGCACATCAAACAACGACAGCCAATATCGGTCATTACATATACACATCAAAAGTATGCATATGGAAAATGACATTTGCAAATGTCATGTGACATCGGCCAAGGCCTGCACGTATCAAATGTGGTCTGTGCACAACGGCAGGTTACATCGGTCATGGTTTTCACGCATTAAACGTTACATGTGTGCATTAGTTGGGCCACATCAATCATTACACACATCGACCAACTACGGCCGACATCGATCATGTCCTTCACATATCGAAAGTGTGCGTGTGGAAAACGACCTCTAATAATGTAGGGGTACTCGTCCAAGGGATTTACGTATCAAACGGGTTGTGTGCCCATTGAATGGGAGACAAAGGTTATTGCCTGCGCGTATCGGCCAATGTAAAATGACATCGGTCATGGACTGCACGCATCAGCATAACATGTGCAAATATGGACAAAAGTCTGCAGACGTTAAGCAACATTGTCCAAGGCCAACACGTATCAAACGTGATGTTTGCGCAATGACAGGAGACATCGTCATGGCCTTCACGCATCAAATATTGCATGTGCTAATAATCTTGGCGACATCAGTCAATAACATGCACGGTTCGACTATGCTAGCCATCATCAATCATTGCCTGCTTGCATCCGAGGTGCGAATATGGCTAACGACGTGTACCAACAACAGTAGGTGACATCGTCCAAGGCATGCACGCATCAAACATCGTGTGTACGCATCAATCAAGAGAAATCAATCATGGCCTGTGCGCATCAGCCAACCGCAGAAGGCATCAATCATGGAGTGCAAGCATCGGGCATATCATGTGCGCGTATAGAAAATGACGCCTGCTAATGTCAGGTGACATCTACCAAGCCATGCATGCAAACGTGGTGTGTAAACATCAGTAGGCATTATCGTTCATTGTCTACAAGCATCAAATATAGCATTTGCACAAGTGGAAAACAACATCTTCAAATTGTATCAGTATCAGCCAAGGCCTCCAAGCTTCACGTGTGGCGTATGAACATCAGCTGGGCAACAACATTCGTGGCCTAGACACATAGGACAATATCATATGACATCGGCCAAGTCCTGCAAACATCATTTGTTGCTTGTCCACATCGGCTGGGTGACATCGGTCGTGGCCTGCACACATTGTCCAACAAAAGAAGACAACAGTCATGGAGTGCACACATCGGGCATAGCATGTGCGTATATGGAAAACGAGACCTTCCAATGTCAAACAACATCTGCAAAGGATGCATGCATGAAATGTGGTGTATACGAATTGCCTAGGCCGACATCGATCATGGCATGCACGAATAAGACATAACTTGTGAGCATGTGGCGAACGACGTCTCCCAATGGAATCACAAACAATTAAGGCTTGCAAGCATCACCCATGGTGTGTGCGCATCAACAGAGCGACATCATTTGTGGCTTATTCGCATCCGCCAATGGAAGACGACGGTGATGGCCATCACATAATGTCATAACATGTGCGCACATGTAAAATGATGTTTTCAAATGTCAGGCGACTTCGACCAAGGCATGCACGCATTAAACATGGTGTGTGCGGATTGGTTGGGCGACATTGTTCATGGCTTGCATGCATCGGAGGTCGCATGTGCGAACCTGGTAAACTACATCAGCCACTGTCAGGGAATATCGGTCATGGTTTGCACACATCAAACGTTACATATGTATATTGATATGGAGACATCAATTATGGCGTGTGCACATCGGCCAACGACGGTTGACATCGGTCATGGCCTGCACACATCGAAAGTATATATATATTTGGGTTATACATGTTCACAATGATTATTAATTCTATTTTTATTGATTAATTACTCATATTTATGAGTTGCCAAAAATAATAATAATTGAAAATAATTGCCAAAAACTATATATTTATATATGAGAAAAGACATAAAGTACCCATTGAAGTTTTTTCGAAATTTTAAAAAGACACTTTAACTTTGTAACTGTCCTATTACCCCACTAAACAATTATGAACCGATATTATTATATCATTTTTCGATAAACCCCAAATTTTAAGAAACAGGTGTGTTCACACACCAATCAATCCATGACACGTGTTAGTTTAATTGAAAGGTATTTCTTTAATTTTAAGTTTTTTCTTTATCTATTTTTCTTTATTTTTCTCACTCTTACTTTTTGAATTTTAAGTTTGATTTATTTTAAATTTCATTTCATCTTTCACCTCACTCCATTTTTTTTCTTCACCGCCCACACGCCATGTCAAATTGAATCTAACTCCATTTTTTTTTCCAGTTATTTTCTTTTCTTTTTATTCTTCTTCTCCGATCAAATTCTAACCATAGTATTATTTAAATTTTACTATATTATTGATAATAAGATTTATCATTTTTCTAAAAGAATTTAAAATTTTGAAGTATCGTCAAGGACTCAATTTCATATAAATCCAAAATTAGTAATCATAATTTTAAAAGAATAAATATATTTCACAAAAATTTAAAAGATCTTAATTACAATCGGATAAAACAAAAATATATGATACTTCCTAATCATCTCATTAATTTAATATCATTTTCATATAATTTGAAAACTAGAAATAATAATTTTGAAAGAATCTAATTCTCCAAAACATTGAAAGGTTTAATTAAAATTTTGATTAAAAAACTAAATAAAACCTACCAAACATCTTGAAATCTAATGTGCTAATAAAATTGTTCGAATGTAATAAAATGTTTAGATAAATTTTTAAAATAAAGAAAGTTAAACTAATAGTAGTAAAAAGGGGAGATAAAATTGTGATAAAAAGTTACATTTAAATGGAGGATCTTCAATTAAGATGAAAAGGGATTTTGAAGAAGAAAGAAGAAAGAAAAAGAAAAAACTAATAAGGAGACTAAGTTAAAATAATAAGAAAATAAGAAAATGTATTTTATAGCAAAATACTTAAAAAAAATAAAATTATATTCGTCTTTTTTGTTTGTTCACGCTCTTTAAAAGAGTGCATACACTCTTCATGCCATGTGGACCATAAATAATGTAATAAGATCAGTTCAGAACTGTTTAGGGGGGTAATAGGACGCTTGCATAGTTTAGGTGTCTTTTTGAAAATTCGAAACAACTTCAGGTGTCACTTTATGTATTTTATCTTTATATGTATGTATGTATATATATATATATATATATATATATATAATATCAAAATTATTTATGATAAAAAGAAAATGTTGTTTGTACCTTTGAATGTTCGTATTTGGGTTGTACATGTTTATCATTGGAAAAACGATGCTTACTTCCCCAAGTCAGAATCAGCAAAACGTAACCAAGATCTTCATGTGGGCCATGCATAGGATGTAACATGTGGGATTAAAACATGCACATAAGTGAATGAGAAACGACATCGGTCATGGCCCGCACGCATCGAATGTGATCGACATCAGTCATGGCCTGCACGCATCGAGCGTAGCAAGTTCATATATGAAAAATGATGCTTGCCAATGTTAGCTGACATCTGCCAAGGCATGCATGCAGCAAACTTGGTGTGTGCACATCAACTAGACGTCATCGAGCATTGCCTCCAAATATAAGATATAGCATGTGCGCAGGTGGCATAGGATGTCTTCCAATGGAATCAGTACAGTCAAGACCTGCAAGCATCACGTGCGGCGTGTACACATTGACTTGGTCACATCATTCGTGGCCTACACGCATCGGCAAATGTCATATGACATCGTCCAAGGCCTGCAAGCATCAATCGTCGCATTTGCACATCGGCTGGGCGACATAAGTCGTGGCCTGTGCTCATCGTCCAAGAGAAGAAGAAAGTGGTAATAGTCTGCACTCATCGGGCGTAACATGTGCGTATATTGAATATGATGCATGCCAATGTCAGGCGACATCTTCCAAGGCATGCACGCATCATAAGAGGTGTGGGTGCATCGACTGGGTGAGATCAATCATGGTCTGCGCGCATCATCCAACAGCAGAAGACATCGGTCATGGCTTGCATGCATCGGGCACAGAATGTGCGCGTATGGAAAATAAAGCCTGCTAATGTCAGGACAAATTTTCCAAGGTATGCATGCATCAAATGTGGTTTGTGGACATCTACTAGGTGTCATTGGTCATGGTCTGCAAGCATTGGACGTAGCATGTGGCCAAGTGGAAAATGACATTTTCTAATGGAATCAGCATCAGCCAAGGCCTGCAAGATAAAGGCATGGCATGTGCGCATCAGCTGGGCGATATCATTTGTGACCTCCACACATTTGCCAACAACAACGCTCATGGCCTGCACACATTGAAAGTGCGCATATGGAAAATGATATCTAACAATGTCAGGGACATCGTCCATGGGATTTAAGCATCAAATGGGTTGTGTGTGCATTATGTAGGCGATACATGTTGTGGCTTACACATATTCGCCAATGGAAAATGACATCTTTCATGGCCTGCTGTTGACACCTAATTTTGACCGACCTTTAATCATTTTTAGGAATGTTATTCGATTTAATGTGTATTTTAAAAAATATGTAAAGTTTAGAATTTTAGTCGATTTTGCATGAAATTATATATCTTAGTATGTTTACTTTATAAAATTATTGTTAAAATATTTATAAATTATTGATGAATTTTGAATGTTTTAGAATTTAAGTAATTTTCGATCATGTAAAAATATTTATAAAATTTTTAGTATTTTAAATTGGATGGCATTTCCTCAATTTTCCTCAAAAATTTTAAATTCTAGCCGATTGTATTTAAATTTCTTTCTATTTAGACATATTCAATTGCAATCTTATTTCAATCATAGCCATCTTTTCATTTTAATTGTATCCAATATTTATTTCATCTTTGGCCATACAATCTGATTTTAAAATATTACCTTTCAATCTCACTCATGCATTAAATCCTAACCCTTAATCTCTTATGAAACCAACAGTTGTGATTAGATATCCTACTATCTTTCTTTAACACTAATAGACCAAAAACCTTAACTCTCAGATTCTTCTTCTCCCCTCTCTCATTGCTCCTCCTCTCTCTCCCCCTTTCCCTTCTACCCCATTTCCCTTTTTCCTACGTCCCCTCCTTTTTTCTGGTGAAGGCAGCGGACAGCTCTGAGAAGACCAGCGGGAGCAGAAGCTAGAAGTTGTGTCCACCAGCCCATCACCACCCGTCTCTGCATCCCTTCCCCTTCTTCTATATTTTCTCTCTTCATTTTTTTTTGCAGGACGAGCAACAGCGGCGACAACAATATAAAGAAGCAACCACCAATGGCACGATATCTCCGGTCAAAGAGCAAGTCTAACTCCGGCATAACCCATTGAACTCTCCAAATTGATCGTAAAACGGTTCTTTTAACAGATCCTTCAGGTATATCCTTTGAGTTTTCTATCTAATATTTTAACCAATTCATTCTTTTAATTTCAGTATGATTTTGGTATAAAAATTCTATGCATGTATTGCTAGTTGGATGTCCAGATTTTGTCATGTTTGATTTTTTTATACTTTAATTGACTATAGTCATTTGTTGCTCTGTTGTTTAGTTGATGCAAAATTCTTTACTTTCCCTGTTACTGAATTGTTCATGGTTTGTATTATGAGTGGGACTTACTTCTTAATGTATGTATGAATTGCATGTGATTACTTATTGTCAATGGATCCACCATGATAAGTGGGTTAAAATTGGTAATTCGAGTGTGTTGTAGTTTGCCTTACTTAAGTTTGGACTATGTGTCCTATTACAACTAATCATCTCGTCAGAACTCTTGTTTACATTTATTTGACTAATCACCCATTATTCTTGTTTGTTTGAGAGTAAGCAACTTTCTTATTTGTCTCTATCTAGTAAATTGGTCATGGGTTTATTTCTTCCTTTAGTACAGTCTTCCTTTAATTAAGTTTATACGGTTAATGAGTGTTTCGTTACCTTAAATAGAGTTAGCCGATTTTTCTCTTCTTGCTAAGGAAATACATAATAAGTTGTTGTAAAATCACTCTTCCCTTTTATGGTTTATGCTTATTTATCTCTCTGCTTAGTTTAAGACTTGACTGATTGTTAGCCCACTGTAGACACGTAATTTTGATCGAATTTATGTTTAACACAAATTTTTAGAGCATAAGTAATTTTATCAATCTAAATTAAATATATTTTGACTTTTTTTATTATTTTGATTAAGTTTATTTAAAAGATATAAGAATAAACAACATACCACGATCCCATGACCCCACTCCCCACTCCCCACTCCCCACTCACACCACACGTACACACTACACATAGACACAAAACATATATATTAAAAAAAGGGAAGATCAGAGGCAAAAAAGGAAAAAATAAAAAGAGTAAAAAAGGGAAGAAAAAAATCACAATAGAGAGGGGGATTTTTGAAGAAAGAAAAAACAATATACATCGTATTTTTACTTATTGTGATAGAAATCTTGAGGTCCATTCTTGCGGTTCAAAGTTCGTGACTCATAATTGCTGGTTTTGTTTTATTTTTCTAGTGAACCAGTTTTTGTCAGAGGTAACATTTATTTATATCCTATGTTGTATAATGTTTGTTATCATTGAGTAAGAATTGAATTTCGTACATTAAAGGTTTTCATTGAAACTTATTAATATTTCTTTGACATAATAACTATATTAATCACGAGTTTTATTCTCATTAACTATAATGTAACAACGGTGGACTATATAATTATGTTTCACATGTACAAAGGTTCTATTTTGTTTATTTACATTTTATATATACAATACGTAGATAGTCATGAACTTTATTTTGTTTATGTTTTACTTGAGTACATTTGTTGATGAATGATTTGATTGACACGTGAACGTGATTATTCTCTTTGCATAACTTTAAAATATATAAAGCGGGTTATCTGATGGCAATTTCTATCCATGAAACTTATGTGTATTTTGCATAATTAGTAATTTCATCTAATTTATTTTGTTATTGGGTTTAAGAAAAAAATAATAATAAAAGAACAATAAATAAACAAACACAAAGTAACAGAAAATATACTTGAAAGAGGGAAAAATAGAAATAAGCAAAGAAATCAACAAAACATAAGGAAAAATGGTTTAAAATGCATATACAAATAAAAAAAAACAACACCACAACAAAAAAAAAATTAAAAAAGAAACAAAGTGTAAAAAAAAATGAAAGAAAAATAAGAACAGAATAAGAAATATAAGTAGGAAATGTAAAATAAAAAATTTATTTTTTTAAAGGCAAAAGGTTTAAAAACGTGCAAGAAAATTGAGATAAAGAAAAAAAAAGGGAAAAATGCGAGCAAAAAATATAATTAATAAAATAAAGATGAATGAAATAAATATTAATATAAAGATTGATAAAAAAAGGCAACAAAATTATAAAAAATTAAAAAAAGGATGTGCAAAGAGAAAAAAAAAGAAAAAAAAGTAACCAAAAACGCAAAAAACAAATCTGCCAAAAAAAAAAGCAAAAAGATTCAGAAAAGCTTAAAAAAATACAATAAAAAAAAAGAGAAATTAAGAAACAAGCAAAATTTTGAAGGAATAAAAAAAAATGTATCAAAACTTGACATGCTTATAAAGTTGGATGGTTTAAATATGTCGGATAAATCAAAGATTGTGGGTAAATACATTTGTTTTAACAGTATAATATTCAAAAATTAGTCATGTCATAAAAGTCCATAAAGGGGACCTTGTTAGAACTATGGGACTCGAGGGATGCCTAATATCTTCCCCTCGGTCAACAGAATTCCTTACCCGAACTAGATCGCAAACCAAACAAAGAGTCATTTCCTTTTGATTAGGGATTAAACAAAAAAGGTGACTTGGAACACCGTAACTCAATTCCAAGTGGCGACTCTAAAAAAAATTAAAATAATCCCCTAATTAATTACGTTACTTAAATTGGAAAAAAACCCTTACGCCGCTGCACGAAAAAGAGGTGTGACACTCTTGAAATTTAATAATTTATCAATTGCTTTTTTGGTAAACGTGATTGATCTCTTGCTTAATTTATAGTAATAATGTTATTAATTTAGGAAAAGGATTTGTTGTGATTTTCTTACACTCCATTTGTTAACTGAAAAAATATATTTAATTAACTTAAAATCAGTTTCTTTCCTCAATTTGGTCTCCTCTTATTTAAGGAAAAATAATATTACTCTCTCTTAATTAATTCCTACTTTCTCATATTCGGTAAATAATATTCTTAAAATTTTCTAGTTTTTGGCTCTCCTTTAAAATAAGGAAATAGTATATCTATTTATTTCCTTAAAATATTTCTTTTTCTTATTTATTCCCCCCTATTTGCTATATAAATATGACCCTCCCCCCTCTCCTTTCATAAAACATGGACTAACTCATTCATTCACTTATAAAACAGAAGTTCTCTCATCACTTCTCACTCTCTCATTTCTCTCTTGGTACTCGTAAAAGTAAAATAAGATGCCGGTAAAATATTCATGTGCTCTTCTTTGCTAATTGGCTTTTGTTAGAGTAAAAGATGTATCAACTTGTTTTCATTGCTACTATTTCTTTTCTGCTTAACCGGTTAGTATTCTTAATTAGGATTTTACTATTGCCAGGTCTCTATTATTTTTAAATTATGTTTTGCATTTATTATTATTATTGTGTGTTGGGAACAAAAGGAAGCACTCCTTATCCTTTCTTCTTATGTGTGTTGATAGGTCTATGTCTATGTTTTGTCCTTTTTATTACTTATGTGTGTTGTTTATATATGTATAAATGAGAGTAATTGTTACTATGAGTACTTTACATTATAATCATTTTTCCATTGTATATGAGTTCCCTTAATTATTCTAACAGATTTTGAACTTAAAATTCAAGATAAGGAGGAGTGTCCTAAAAGAAATTTCGGACAAAGCTTTGTTTATTTTAATGTTGTGTATATTTTCATCTGTTATTTTTGTTACAATATGTATATAACTTTAAAGCAACTCTTATATATGAAACAATTTGGGGGATCACCTAGGGAGGGGGAATTATGTGTTAATCATTTTTTTTTATTTTTAGCAAACTTATTTGTGTTATAAAGCATGCCTATAACTTCATAATTTGTTTGATAATTTTTTATAAATGAAGTAATTTTAGATCTAACCATTAACATAAAATAAAAAATATATAAAATAAATCATCTTTGCTCAATCATGTTGTTTAATTTTGCCCAATTAATGTATTAAGTTAATTTTTATTCAATTAGGCATATTAAGTAATGAGTTATGATTAATTCACTAAAATGTTAAATAAGCAATTTGTGTGCTTTTAGTACAAAGTTACTCATTGAATAAATCGTGTCTATAGAATTTATACATTCATATGAAGTTCGAAATCATGCCTATAGGTTTTATTTAAATGTGTTGATTATTAAATCACTTAGAAATCAAGTTTAAAGGAATTATCAACTAATTTTTAGCCTGTTAATTGCCGAATCGTTTCTTTCTTTTTTTAGTTTTCCACATTTTTCAGCATGTTCAACACATAGAAATCATGACAATATGTTTGAAATTTTTCAGCATATCGATAATTGAAATAAATTTTGTTGTGCATATTTTCTGTCATTTTAAATAAATATAATCTACTGATTTATTGCATATAATAAAACATCTATCTCTTAAACAATTTTTTACATAAATAAAAATCTTCTACTGTTTTAAAAAGTATTTTCAGCATTTAATAAAATATAACAGTCTAAGAAATATTTTGCATTAAATATCCTAGTTTCTAATTTCTGCATAGTTATAATTTTCTGCCCAATATATATATATTTTTAACAAACAATCTGTATATTTGTCAATGTCTTGAAAAATAATTTTCTGCATTAAAAAACACAAGTCATTTACTTAGAATAATTTTCTACATTAATATGAAATCAATTGTTGTTCTTGTCAAGATCCAAAACGAGCCGCGAGTGGCACCCACACTTATCCTACTATGTGAGCGAACCAATCATAAATAACATAATATAATGCGGAAGACTTAAAACTCATTGACGAAATCAATTAAATAACTTCTAAAATTTAATACTTATCATCCCCAAAATCTGGAAGTCATCACCACAAGAACATCTATCTTCGAATACTAAATCTAAGAATATCTATGAAACTAAAATAATAAACAGCTAGTCCATGCCGGAAGTTCAAGGCATGAAGACATGAAGAAGAAGATCCAGTCCAAGCTAGAAGCGTTAGCTCACCCTGAGATCCGACGTGATGAAGACTGGCTAGAGTTGCGGTTGAGTTGAAGACGATGGTACGTTTGCTGCACTCCACAAATAACAAAGAAAAACAATTACAAGTAGGGGTCAGTACAAAACACGAGTACTGAGTAGGTATCATCGGCCAACTCAAAATAGAAAGCAATATATTTCAGATAATATCATAAAATCAACTAATATTCTTAACAGGTGATAGCAACATGTGTAAAAATCATTTATAACAAAACCAACCACATCCATGAGGACTCAAGCCTCCACACCATACTCTTTTGGGAAAAATGTTATTTGGATTGAGTATATTAACACATTTCAAGATTCATTATCTTATCCCTCTCGTGTCGGTACGTGACACTCCGCTCCACTACTATTATCCTGGTGCCGGAACGTGACACTCCGATCCATATACTATCCTGGTGCCGGAACGTGACACCCGATCCATAAACTATCCTGGTGCCGAAACATGACACCCGATCCATATACTATCCTGGTGCCGAAACGTGACACCCGATCCTCTATTACTATCCTGGTGTCGGAACGTGACACTCGATCCTTATACTATCCTGGTGCCGGAACGTGACACCCGATACTCTATTACTATCCTGGTGTCGGAACGTGACACCCGATCTTCTAATCTCATTACTTTAGTTCATCAAGCCTTCTCTTATACCAAGACATCATCATTAACAAACTAAATTTAGGATTTAAGATTTAACAGCCTCATCATGCTAGTTTCATCACAATTATATATAAAAACATAATGCATACACACAATTAAGCATATAGAAGGGTTTACAATACTACCCAATACATATCATTTGCTGTTAAGAGTTTACTATGAAATAGCATAAACCATAACCTACCTCCACCGAAGAATCGCGATCAACAAGCTATGTTCCCAAAGTTGCGTTCTTCCTCTCTCTCGATCGATCGTTTCTCCCTCTCTTTGTTCTTTTTATTTTTCTTATTCAAACCCCTTTTTCTTTTACCCTAATTAGCATATAATTAAGTATAAAAGATGATAAAATACCCCACCACTTGTTTCAAGGTTCTCCCTTTTAACCCCCAAGTAATTAAATTATTAACATTAAACCACTAACTTTTTAATTATAAGCCGGAATAGTCCAAAACGCCCCCTTAAATATTTAACAGAAATCCGACCCAGTCAGGGTCACGAAGCCTGTGACGGCCCCTCGTGCCTGCGACGGTCCGTCCTGCTACTTCTGTCACAAAGTTACGAGACTCCAATTCATTAAAGAGTCTGTGACGGCTCGTCATGCCTGAAACGGTCCGTCCTGCCACTCCGTCGTGACGTTCAGAGAGTCGTTCTCAGTACCCAAATTTCTAAATTCTAAGTTTTTTGAATCGAGACTCCCTCGACGGTCTATCGTGACCATGACGGTCCGTCGTGGGATCCGTCGACTCAGCCAGTTTTTCCAGAAATAAATCTGATGCTCAAAACGACTAAACAGGTCGCTACAATAGATACCAATTTACCCATGGTTCGTCCTCGAACGATCATAAGAAGAAAAACAAGGGCAAAAGGGAGTACATGAATCTGTAAACAGGTGTGGGTATCTTTCTTGCATATCAGCCTCGTTCTCCCAAG
This sequence comes from Solanum habrochaites, assembly GCA_027704765.1. Classification (NCBI taxonomy): domain Eukaryota; kingdom Viridiplantae; phylum Streptophyta; class Magnoliopsida; order Solanales; family Solanaceae; genus Solanum; species Solanum habrochaites. The sequence goes on along the minus strand of JAKWJA010002490.1, from coordinate 24,326,155 downwards.
TGGACTCTTCAACTGGTCGATTCTTCCATTAAACTTTGATGGACGCAATCTCCCTTGATCTCAACTTGCGAATTTCTCTAACTAGAATGGCAACAGTCTCCTCCTCATAAGTCAGATTTTCATCAAGCAGAACTGAATCCCAACGAATGATGTAGTTTCCATCCCCATGGTATCTTTTCAGCATAGACACATGAAATACCGGATGCACTCCTGACAGCCCTGGAGGCAAGGCTAATTCATAAGACACCTCCCCTACTCGCTTAAGTACTTCAAATGGTCCAATATACCTTGGGCTTAGCTTACCTCTTTTACAAAACCGCATCACCCCTTTCATGGGCGAAACCTTCAGCAAGACTTGCTCACCCTCCATGAACTACAAGTCCCTAACCTTTCAATCTGCATACTCCTTTTGCCTACTTTGAGCCGCTAAAAGCTTTTCTTGAATAGATTTCACCTTCTCTAATGAATCCCTCAAAAGGTCAGTACCCCAAGGTCTAACCTCGAATGCATCAAACCAACCAATGGGAGACCTACATCTCCTATCATACAATGCTTCGAAAGGAGCCATATCAATACTTGAGTGATAGCTATTATTGTATGAAAACTCCGCTAAGGGTAAGAAGTTATCCCAATGACCACCGAATTCTATCACACATGCTCGAAGCATATCTTTCAATACTTGAACCGTTCGCTCAGACTGTCCATCGGTCTGAGGGTGAAATGCAGTTCTAAGGTCCAACCTAGTACCTAATTCCGCATGCAATGTTCTCCAAAACTTAGAAGTAAACTGAGTACCTCTATCTGATATGATGGACAGTGGAACTCCATGCAATCGAACAATCTCTGAGATATAAAGTTTGGCTAACTTCTCTGCGGTGTAAGTCACCTTGACCGGAATGAAGTGAGCAGACTTAGTTAATCTGTCCACAATTACCCAAATAGAATCAAACTTGCCCAATGTCTTTTGAAGACCAACCACGAAGTCCATTGCAATTCTCTCCCACTTCCATTCAGGAATGGGCATTCTCTGAAGTGTTCCTCCGGGCCACTGGTGTTCATACTTTACTTGCTGACAATTTGGACATTTGGCAACAAAATCAACAATGTCGCGCTTCATTCTACTCCACCAAAAGTGTTGCTTTAGGTCACGGTACATCTTGGTTGCATCAGGATGTATAGAATATCCAGAACTATGAGCCTATATAAGAATAGTGTGGATCAAATCATCAACACGGGGCACACATACCCTTCCCTTAATTCTCAAAACACCTTCCTCATCCATTTACTTCTAACCTCATAAAGAAGATCTCGCCTCCACACTGGCCAACAATCCTCCCTTCTCATTTACTTCTAACCTCATAAAGTCATTAGCCAGAGTCTGAACCTCTCTAGCCAATGGGCGTATAGAAACTCTTAAGTGGGCTAAACTACCCATGCTCCCTGCTTTTCTACTTAAGGCGTCTGCCACAACATTAGCCTTTCCCGGGTGATACAAGATGGTAACATCATAATCCTTCAGTAGTTCCATCCACCTCCTCTGTCTCAAATTCAAATCTTTCTTAGTAAAGACATACTGTAGGCTACGATGATCCGTATAGACTTCACACATAACCTCATATAGATAGTGTCTCCATTGCTTTAATGCAAACACGATTGCAGCCAATTCTAAATCATGGGTCGGATAGTTATGTTCATGTACCTTTAATTGCCTCGAAGCATAAGCAATCATATTCTTCTCTTGCATTACCACTGCACCCAAACAAGAATAGGATGCATCACAATAAACAATGAAGTTTTTACCCTCTACTGGCAAGGTAAGGATAGGTGCAGTAGTCAGCAAGGTCTTGAGTTTCTGAAAGCTTTCCTCACATTCATCAGCCATACAAATGGAACATTCTGCTTAGTCAAGTTCGTCAGTTGGGAGGCAATAGAAGAGAATCCCTTGACAAATCGACGGTAGTAGCTGTCTAACCCAACAAAGCTCCTTATTTCTGACACATTAGTAGGTCTTACCCAATTTCTCACTGTTTCAATCTTAGAAGGATCCACCATCACTCCATCCTTAGAAACCACGTGCCCCAAGAAGGACACTGAATCTAGCCAAAACTCAAACTTGGAGAATTTGGATAAAGCCTTTTCTCCCTTAATACTTCCAACACGATTTTCAAATGTTCCTCATGTTCCTTCTTACTCTTGGAGTATATCAGTATATCATCAATAAATACGATCACAAAAAGATCCAGATATGGCTTAAAAATCACGTTCATCAAGCTCATGAAAGCAGCAGGGGCACTCGTAAGTCCAAAAGACATTACTAAGAACTCATAATGCCCATACCTGGTCCGAAAAGCAGTCTTGGGCACATCCGTTGCCCGTATTTTCAATTGATGATAACCAGATCTTAAATCAATTTTTGAGAAGACACAAGCACCTTGTAACTGATCGAACAAATCATCAATGCGGGGAATAGGGTACTTGTTCTTAACAGTTACTTTGTTCAATTGCCGGTAGTCTATGCACATCCGAAAACTCCCATCCTTCTTCTTCACAAATAACACCGGAGCAACCCAAGGGGATGCACTTGGTCAAATGAAACCTTTACTTAACAACTCTTGAAGTTAGGCCTTTAACTCCCTTAACTCTGCTTGAGCCATTCTATAAGGAGGGATGGAAATGGGGCGAGTACCCGGCTCCAGATCAATTCAAAAGTCGATATCTCTATCCGGTGGCATACCAGAAAGGTCTGCAGGAAACACGTCCAGAAACTCACGGACTACCAGAACCGACTCAATTGAATGTACTTGGGTAGTATCATCCCGGAGGTGTGCCAAGAAATCTAAGAACCCTTTACTAACCATTCTCTTAGCACGAAGAAAGGAGATGATACGAACTGGAGTGGAAGTGTAGTCACCCTCCCACACTAACGGATCTGTCCCAGACTTGGCTAATGTTACAGTTTTAGCATTACAATCTAAGATTGCAAAATTTGGAGAAAGCCAAGTCATACCTAGAATCACATCGAAATCTACCATCTCTAAGATAACCAAATCTACATGAATATTGCTCCCCACGAAAGTTACAAGACAAGACCTACACACCTTTTCAACTATCACCGACTCACCCACCGGAGTAGAAACACAAACAGGCATGTCAAGCAATTCACAATGTAAATTAAGACTGGTAGCAAATGAGGAAGATACATATGAAAATGTGGATCCAAGATCAAATAATACAGAATCCATGCAATCACAAACCAAAAGATTACCTGTGATAACAGCATCTGATGTCTTCGCTTCCGACCACCCAGGGAAAGCGTAATAGTGGGCCCTATCACCTGTCTGCCCATTGCCCCTACCATGTGTTGTTGTAGTAGCTCCAGTTTGCCCGTCACCCCCGCCGTTGTGGTGACCACCATTACCTCGGCCACCACGCCCTCCAGAATGACGGCCTCTTCCATGACCACCTCTACCTCTGACTATTTGAGGTCTGTAACTCTGTTTTGAACAATACCTCTTGATGTGCCCGGTCTCCCCACATCCATAATACTCTCGGGATTCAAGCATAGGTCTCTGTAAGAATGACGAAGTCTGGGGATAACCTCCAAACTTAGAGAAGTGTTGACCGGTCTGCGGTGGACCCCCATCTACAGTCTGCAGTGAACACTGAATAGGTCGGGCTGGATAACCTCCTGAACCCTGCCCTCTGGAGTAAGAACCATTAAACTTACCTCCCTTACAAAACCTTTTAGATGTCGATGCCATGGTGAAGTCATCTGGCTTCACTCCCTCCACCTCTATCACGAAGTCTACCACCTCTTGAAAGGATTTCGCTGTAGCCGCTACCTATAAGGCTGAAATCCGCAAATCTGACCACAACCCCTTCACAAAACGGTGAATCCGCTCTTGTGGACTGAAACAAAGCTGGGTGGCATATCTGGATAATGCATGGAACTTAGCCTCATACGCATTCACCGACATCTTGCCTTGCTCTAGGCTCAAGAACTCATCTCTCCTCCTATCCCTCAAGGTCCAGGGGATATACTTCTCCATGAATAAGCTATAGAATGACGCCCAAGTCATAGGTGGTACTTGTACGGGTTGAAACTCAACATGTGACCGCCACCACATTTTGGCATTTCCCTGAAACTGATAGGTTACAAATTCAATGCCAAATCGTTCCACTATGCCCATTTTATGTAGTAACTCATGACAATCAACCAGAAAATCGTAGGCATCCTCAGATTCAGCACCCTTGAAGACTGGAGGTTTCAATTTCAAGAACTTACTGAAAAGTTCATGCTGATCACTTGTCATTATAGGCCCTGTAGTCAAACGAGGAAACGTGCCTATTTCCAATGAGGCATCCATGCGGGGAGCCTCAGCAGTGGCCTGTCGTACTTCCGGAACCTGATGTGCTGGTGCAGAAAACACTGGAGGTGTCTGGACTTGATCAGATTACCCGCTAAGATAAGCAAGAACCTGATTAATCATCTCTGGGGTAGGTTGGGGTGGTAATTCCTCATTCTGCACTTGCTCACCTTCCCCTTCCTCACCCTCTCTTACTACTTCCTCAGTCGGTGGAGGAGTCACCGCCCTAGTACTAGATGGGACAGGTTCTTGTCCTCTTCCTCTAGAGGACTTCCTCCCACGACCTCTACCACGGCCCCTTGCCACTGCTCCTCTTCGAGCTACAGCCCCAGTGGCTGGATCAGACGCATCTTGTCTTCCCGGTGCTGGTGTTGGCGCAGTTGTTGCTCTAGTTCTAACCATCTGCGAAATAGAGTGAAGATGGTCAGATACCAATTTGTATCACCTAGATACCAATTGGATCCAAGTAATAGCACGAAAGAAAGAAATAATGGAATTTTCCTAAAGTCCTATAGCCTCTCAAAGAAAAGTAAAGGCGTCCCCCTACCGTTCCTTAAGACTCTAGTAGACTCGTTCTTGTGTGATGAGACCAACGAACCTAATGCTCTGATACCAAGTTTTTTCACGACCCAAAACGAGCCACGAGTGGCACCCACACTTATCCTACTATGTAAGCGAAACAACCATAAATAACATAATATAATGCGGAAGACTTAAAACTCATTGACGAAATCAATTAAATAACTTCTAAAATTTAATACTTATCATCCCCAAAATCTGAAAGTCATCACCACAAGAACATCTATCTTCAAATAATAAATCTAAGAATATCTGTGAAACTAAAATAATAAACAACTAGTCCATGCCGAAACTTCAAGGCATGAAGACATGAAGAAGAAGATCCAGTCCAAGCTAGAAGCGTTAGCTCACCCTGAGATCCGACGTGATGAAGACTGGCTAGAGTTGCAGTTGAGTTGAAGACGATGGTACGTTTGCTGCACTCCACAAATAACAAAGAAAAACAATTACAAGTAGGGGTCAGTACAAAACACGAGTACTGAGTAGGTATCATCGGCCAACTCAAAATAGAAAGCAATATATTTCAGATAATATCATAAAATCAACTAATATTCTTAACAGGTGATAGCAACTAGTATAAAAATCATTTATAACAAAACCAACCACATCCATGAGGACTCAAGCCTCCACACCATACTCTTTTGGGAAACATGTTCTTTGGATTTAGTATATTAACACATTTCAAGATTCATTATCTTTATCCCTCTCGTGTCGGTACGTGACACTCCGCTCCACTACTACTATCTTGGTGCCGGAACGTGAAACTCCGATCCATATACTATCTTGGTGCCGAAACGTGACACTCCGATCCATATACTATCCTGGTGCTAGGACGTGACACCCGATCCATATACTATCCTAGTGCCGTAACGTGACACCCGATCCATATACTATCCTTGTGCCGGAACGTGACACCCGATCCATATACTATCCTGGTGCCGGAACGTGACACCCGATCCTCTATTACTATCCTGGTGTCGGAACGTGACACCCGATCCTTATACTATCCTGGTGCCGGAACGTGACACCCGATCCTCTATTACTATACTGGTGTCGGAACTTGACACCCGATCCTCTAATCTCATTACTTTAGTTCATCAAGCCTTCTCTTATACCAAGGCATCATCATTAAAAAAGTAAATTTAGGATTTAAGATTTAACAGCCTCATCATGCTAGTTTCATCACAATTATATATAAACACATCATGCATACACACAATTAAGCATATAGAAGGGTTTACAATACTACCCAATACATATCATTCGCTATTAAGAGTTTACTATGAAATAGCATAAACCATAACCTGCCTCCACCAAAGAATCGCGATCAACAAGCTATCTTCCCAAAGCTGCGTTCTTCCTCTCTCTCGATCGATCGTTTCTCCCTCTCTTTGTTCTTTTTATTTTTCTTATTCAAACCCCTTTTTTTTTACCCTAATTAGCATATAATTAACTATAAAAGATGATAAAATACCCCACCACTTGTTTCAAGGTTCTCCGTTTTAAGCTCTAAGTAATTAAATTATTAACATGAAACCACTAACTTTATAATTATAAGCCGGAATAGTCCAAAACGCCCCTTAAATATTTATTAGAAATCCGACCCATTTAGGGTCACGAAGCCTGTGACGGCCCGTCGTGCTTGCGACGGTCCGTCCTGCTCCTTCCGTCACAAAGTTCAGAGACTCCAATTCATTAAAGAGTCTGTGACAGCCCTTCATGCCTAAGACGGTCCGTCCATACCATGACGGTCCGTCGTGGGATCCGTCGACTCAGCCAGTTTTTCCAGAAATAAAATCTGCTGCTCAAAACGACTAAACAGGTCGTTACAGTTCTTAAAATAATTTTTTGCCTAAATAAATAAAATATGTTGCCCTAAGTTATATTTTTGCATTAAATTAAATTTTTATCTTTTATTCTAAAATATATGTGAATATGTGATCACATCCTTTGCTATACTTGGAAATCAAATAAAAGGCTATTATGTCACTAATCATTGTTCACTTTAAAATTAGTTCAACACTAAAATTTTTACCCATGTAATAATTTTTGCCCTCGCATAATAAATTTTTTTGTTATTATAAGTTTGTCTATTTATATGTTCACACACTTAAGCATGAAAATTTTTCACAATTATATGTTGTATTGTAAAGCGTGTCTAATTGAATTTAGAGGCCAAATTGAGACCTATATTGCTAAAATGATTGTCTTGTTTGTTTGACTTGGTGTCTAGGAAGACCTTATATTTTATTTTGTCTAAACCCACCCTTTAAGAGTACAATTCCTCTTGGACAATAAAGTTGAGACGATTAGGTACCTTTTAGGTACGAAATGCACGTGGTGGTTGGGTAGGGGTTGTTGGCCTTACGGAGATGATGACATCGACTCATGCTCGAAAGACAAACCTTTGTGTTTTGTGTCCGTATACAACAGTCTATCAGAAAATAAAAAGAAAAGTCGAGTGCTCATCCAAAAAGTCTCTTTTGAGGATCCCTTACCTTTTACACTTTTACTTGTTTGATAGTTATATTCATTTGAGGTAGTTTAAAATTAAAGATAAATTTATTTGCTTATTTATTTGCATCGTTTCTATCCTCTCACTTATCTCCTTATTAATTTTTTAGTAGATGTACTTATTTATTGTTATCACCTAGAACCACACGCTTAAATATTGAATTAAAATAATAATATGAGATTTTGTTCAACTTGTTATATCACATAGTCTAGTATGCTAAGTTACATAAAAAATTATCTATTTATTTCTATCACCTAGCCTTGCATGTTTAAATTAATTAAAATAATAACATAGTTTTAATTGTCTAATGTTATGTTTATCACTTAGCAAGCATGCTAATTAATATCAATAAATGAAATGACCTTAATTTCTACTTGTTACCCCCACATAGTGTGCATGAGATACGACCGAGATCCACATTTGTGGATCTCGAGTGATGCCTAACACCTTTCCCTTGAGGAAATTTGAATCCTTACCCGTTTCTATCGTTCGTTGACCATAACTAAACTTAGTTAGGTTAGATAGGTGCCCTAACCCGCCTTAATTCGTTAGGTGGTTACTCCTTAAACTTCAAATCCCAAAAGAGTTGTTAGGTCATGCACAAAATCCACTTTCGCGATAAAATGGGGCATGACAGAATGGAGACTCCGCTGGAGATATTAGATTCTTACCTTTACGTGTTTTATGCTTACTTATGTGTGGTTTAATTTATATGGTCATCTTATCAATTTGCTAAGTAATTACCATATGTAGTTTATTTTGTTATCTTATTTATTGTCATTTTTCATGTTCCACCTTTTCCCTCTATCTTATTTATTTATTACCATGTTTCATTTTCCTTTTCCCCTTATTGGTTTACTTATATGTTTAACCTCATATCCTCTTTACTTATTTGCATGATCTTTAATATGTCTATTTGTTTACTCTCTTTTACTTACTTATGCTTATTTATTTATTTATTTATTTATCACTTTTATTAAACAATTTATGTGTTACTGCTTTCCAATTTAAATGCTAAATATTACTGCTTGGATAACTGACATTCCGCTCATAATTCCTCCTATTGGGACTCTCTTCATTTTTACTTTTATTCTCGTGATGTTGTGTCGTTGCATCTCTCACGACTACTCCAAATCTATTCAAATACCCATTATAAAGATTTGGCGTATGTGTGGACGTAACGGATAGTTTTACTATCGAGAAACCATGAGCCTCTCGCATAGAATCCCTTCCAAGTCCATGTCAAGCCAACTCTTAGAAGTCCTATTTAGGTCATACATGCTGCATGAACCCTAGGTGGTTTGACCCTTGGTTTCAATCCACGTAATTAGTATCCACCCTATTGTCTAAGGGGCCCCAACACCATCTAGACAAATTGCATATTATGTGTCAATTTGATCATCATATTTAAATCAAGTCATTATGTCAAAATGGAGTTAAAATCTTTCTTTGACTCTTAACTTCAAATTGGCAAAGTATAACTTGAATCAATTATGTGACATTATTATCTTAATTATTATAATTGTCACACTCTGAGGGTATTGCGTCAACCATTTGAAATTATCACTTTGGCTCACTATATAATCACTCGATTTTGGGTTTGATATACTTCTTTCATTAAAGGTTGTCTATTATTTGGACTTTGTCTCGACTAAGAACCTTCAATATGACAAATATGTTCAACATCAGAAAAAATCACCCCTCTTCTCATCAAACACAATGTACCTTTTGGACCATCTCTTCTCATCCTATTCCAGCTCACACACTCTCTGAACAAAGATCTTCAACACGCCTCAACTTTTATGCTTTACAATATAAGGGAAAAGGTGACAAAATAAAGAAGTCGAAGATAGATGCACTGCAGTGAAAAAATGCATGACTTGGAGAAAAAAGTGAATGGAGGATTAAACTCAATATCCGCTCATGACCTGAGGTATAAAACTTATGTCTATAACCAGGATTTGAATTTTCGTCCGTATTTAAAATTCCAAAATTTAACATGTTCCACAAACGTGGGGATCCTATGGTATATCCCAAGAATTTTTGCAGCAGGCTAGTTGGCTTAGAAAACAACAATCCTCTCCTAATGAGGTTATTTATTCAAAGCTTATGAGTAATAGCCTTCACTTAGTACGTCAAAAAAGACTTTGACAAATGTTTCACATGGGAAGACATGAATCGAGACTTTGTGGAACAATACAAGTTTAATAAGAAGGTATACCCTACAATGTTCAATTTGCTCAAGTGATGAATTTAAGTCATGAATCTTTTGAGGAATATGTCATACGGTTGAGTATGGAAACCTCTAAGATATATCACTTACCGCATGAAGAGGAGTTGGTCCAAACTCTCATCAGGTCACTTGAGGGTATATAGTACAAATCTCTATTCTTCGCTGCTATTTATATTTTCGACAATCTAATTCAAATTGGAAAAGAGTTAGAATATGGCATTCAGTCTGGAAGAATTACTGATACACAAATTCCTCTTGATGTCCTGAGAAATTCATTAGATGAAAGGAACGAAGATGCATCAACCTCTATACCTCTGAAAAAAGAAATTATAATATCGAGAAAATTCATGCTATTTTTTAGCCTTCCAACCTGCAGATATCTCAACATAAAGTAAGGAAACCCCGTATCATCACTCCCTTAAGGGAAACTTGGACCGACATTTTTAAGAGATTATGGGCTAAAGGACTTTTAAGACAAAGGAATGGATAGATTACTAAGCTCTCTTCTTCAAACTTTGATAAATCCAAGAATTGTGCCTATCATTGAAATATTCAAGGTCATGACAACGCAGAATGTGCAGCATTGAGAAATAATATTCAGAATATGATTAAAAAGGAAAAATTATAGTGTAACAAGGAACCCAAAACAACAATTGCAATCCTTCTATGGCGAATGCATTCATCGTTCAAGGAGATCCTACAAGGATGTACGCTAGGCACTTGATAAGGAAGTGTAAATCACATCAGAGAAATTGATAAGGACAAGACTCTTATGAACAAAGTTGAATTTATTGTTTTTGGACCTTATTCCTAGAACTTTCCGCATTCCTTTCATTTTCCTTACAAATCTAAACTACATTTGACATATTTCCTATTTAAATATGTCGGCAACCCATGATGGGTCTGGTCTCTATCAAATAAATTTCTCTTCTTTCCCATGGTCATTCAAAACACTCCTTTACAAATTCAAATCTAGCATAATTGACAATCCATGAACATAATTGAACCGTGAATTCGAAGTCGATCCTTAATGTCCAAATAGAAGAAAACCACTTTCTTTGGAACTTACAAATTTTTTTGAGTGAAGTAGGATAAAAAATTCCCTACTACTAAACTGGGACAGAATTTTTGAGGAAACCTTAAAAATTTTCTTAGAGATATTTAATAAAGTGAGTATATATCTTATACTCTAAACTAGGGCAGAAATTTTTGAGAAATCCTTAAAATTTTCATCACAACGGAACTCTAAAGGCAAAAAAAGCACAGGTATGACCATATCTGGCTTTTTGAATTTATGATTTTTCTCTGGATGCCGGAAAAATTATATATGAGCGTATTTTCTTATTTGATAAGAGGAGCTACTATTTATGTCATATTATTTTTGAAGAGGCTATTATCAACTTTCTTCTATCGCTGACTAAATATATTTAAGCTCTCCTGCTTTATTATAATAGGACGTTTAGGATCTTCTTCTTTACAATAGGATATTTAGGCTCGTTTACCATTTAGTCTCTTCCGCCTTACAATAGGATGTTTAGGCTCTTCCGCCTTACAATAGGATATTTAGGCTCTTCTGCCTTACAATACGATATTTAGGCTTGTCTGCCTTAGAATAGACATTTACGCTCTCACGCCTTATTATAATAGGATGTTTAGGCTCTTTCGCCTTACAATAAGATATTTTGGCTCCTCTGCCTTACAATTCGACATTTAGGATCTTAATCCTTTCAATAGGATGTTTAGACTCTTTTGCCTTACAATAAGATATGCTTTTATGCCTTACAATACGATATTTAGGCTCGTCTGCCTCACAATAGATGTCCATGCTCTTCCGCCTTACAATAGGATATTTAGGCTCTTCTGCCTCACAATACGATATTTAGGCTCTTCTGCCTTATAATATGATATTTAGGCTCTTCCGCCTTATAATATGATGTTTAGGCCCTTCCGCGTTACAATATGACATTTAAACTCTTGTGACTTACAACAGGATGCTTACGTCCATCAACCTTGCAATAAAAAATTTTCCTCTAGATTATTATATCTCAATACTATCCTATTTATTTGAGGTTGACTTTAACTTTCGGATAGGGGTTGCAATTAAGAAGTTAAAACAAGGTATAGCAAGGCATCTCAATGAATATACACTTTTTATCACCTCTTATCTTTTGTTTAAGAACTCATATTTCATCATGTTGGTCATGCTTTCTATAACAACCTTAAAAATGAATATGCTAAGTAATGCTTAATGTGTCTAGAATGTCCACGATTAGACCGGGTTCACACGGATTAATTCGCGTAGAACAATACCTATGAACCCTTTCTACATCCAAGCCAACTAACTTGGGGAGTTAGCAAAGCTTAGAATGGTTGGGTCCGACCATGTAGGACTCTCAAATACGAAGATTTACTTGATGGAGTCTTTATCGGACTTAAAAAGGGGAAATTTTTTGTTTGGATGGTCTAGGGGTAAAATGGTCTTTTTCAAGGCTAAGGGTAGTATCCTAATTACCTTAAATATATAATTAATTATTTAATTAATAAGGTGGGAGGGGAATTTTTGTGAGAGAGGGCCGAAAATTGTCTCTTGAAGTGAAGTCTTTCTCCATGCGGGTTCGAACCTAGGTGTAAGCGATGAATTAAATTATTTTAAATTTAAGTTTGTAAATTAATGTAATTAATTTATATTTATTTTTTATTATGTGAGTTAAAATAAAAGGAATTCAGAATTTTAATAATTAAATAAAAACCTTAAATGACTAAGTCCTAAACTAGACTCCTAATCCTAAGAAAACTCTTCTCTCCCACGCTCTTCTCTCTCTCTCTCACGTCTCTATCACTCTCAATCACATGTTTCCTCTCTTGGTCCCTTTCCGAAGAGACCCCTTTAGGTTTAGAATATTCATTCTGAAAACTTGGATTGTTCCCCGTTGCATGACTTTGTCGCTAGCTCCCGTTGAATCATAGGTTGGTTATGTTTGCTAATAGAAAACAAGGGATGAAACGTAAAGAGTTCCATTAAGCAAAAAATGAAGAGAGAAATTAGGGGGAAAATAAAATGAAGGCATTGGGGCTTGAACTTAGGTCCCCAAGCCGTATGGATCAAACCAAAATGAATAAACAAATGTAAGTGTTGTTCAAGGGATTTGAAAACCGGGTTCCCTTGCCCAAATTCCGTATTGATACATAAGTCATATGTGAATTAAATGTTAAAAAGTAATGCTACCAACTTAGATCGAAATTGAGATCTTGGCATACACACAAAATGCATAAGTCTTGTACCGCATAATCTTAGGAAGATATGAATCACTTAAACGAACAATGAACAAAGCCTCATGGCTTGTACATATAGATCCATAAGTCTAACATACGTTTAAAAAAAATAAGTGAACCTAAGATGTATGTAATGAAATGATGTAGCCCTAGAAGGGTTAAGTAATTACGTAAAATATTATAAATTTCCAAGTGCATTGGCATAGGGTTAAAAAAATATTACATAATGAAATGATGAAACCTTAAAAGGGTTAAGTAAGAGTGTAATACACACAAATGGCCAAGTACAATGGCATATGATGAATTGAACTTCACATAAAAAGGAGTGAGTAATTATGAAGAACAAATATGCTAATGTTAATGAATGTGGTGACAACATGATATCAGGCTAATGTAAAATATGATAGCAATCTCAAATGAGCCTAAGTAAATGTTACCAAAACATACTCACCAATGAAAGTGTAAAGTTAATGAAGAGATCAGTCTCTAATGAAAGTATTGATATTAACACACTTAATACTAATGATGAGATTAAAAATTATCTATTGAGCTATGATATCCTCATATTATAAGCCATCTTCCATGACGTATGAGTTGAATGTAATGGAACTTTATACAAAGCACCGATAGACTAGCTATGAGTGGTAATGCCTTCTTTCGGGAAGGGCGGAGGTTCACATAACTGTCATGCGATGAGACTGTCTGGCATGCTGGGTATGTGTCTCCTTATATATCCTAGTATTTGAACCTATACTTTCATTATATGGATCTGGCGGGGTTAAATTCCCATGTACGCTAGCATGTATTTGGCAACTTTGGTCGGTGATTCCACCTCTTTTTGGCATGGGGTTTCAGGACAATGGATTTCATGATTCACACATGATGTATGTGGGTTAAAGTTAAAGTTCCCAATGAATGAATGAGGCCAGCCTCAAATGATGCAAATAATGAAATGAATGGTACCAAAGGCGTTAGGGAAGGATGATCAGAAGGTGAGTTAGACTCAAGCAATGATATTAGGTCATTCTTGGTCATTGCATAGAGAGTCCGATGAAAGTCTTACCGCCAGTTGTTGAAACGATGCGAGCCAGGCCAAGTTTCGATTCTGAAAGATGAAGGGCCCAAAAGTCTAAATAGGGGGTGAAAAATTCCCCACACTAGCCTATGAAACGAAATGAAATGAAGTACGTACGAAAAAATGAAGTAGAATCAGTGTTTGATAATGAAGACTCCCTAGTTGAGGTCTCATATGTTGAGCCCTCATTTTTGAGAAGTCTTATGTCAAGTCCGTGATTCCAAGGTCTCCTGAAATATGAATAAATGATATGAACAACGTTATGTGTTATATGAATTATGATATTTGCTATGTGTACGTTGTTGTGTGGTGTTTGCAATATGTTAAGTATGATGGTGCAAGTTACTTTCATGGCATAACTTTCCTTATCAAAATTTGGAAAGATCATAAACTTTCCTAATCAAAATTTTGAAAGTTCAATAACTTTCTTAATCTAAATTTGGCAAGTCCACTGACTTGACCTGCTATATGAATGTTGCTAGGAAAGATTTATTCTTACTCATGCATGTCCTTGGAGAGTTCTTGCATATACCCGTACTTAGTACAAGTGTGTACAAACCCTATACAACTCTAAAATTTTAGGTGCAGGCACAGGTGTACGCTAGAGCTACAGGATCAACGCTGACACTATTCGGCCGTCGAGCTTGGTAGGCCCTCATGCTTTCGAGGATGCTTTCCCATATACATTCTATATTAATTGTAGGATTGAGCTAGTGGAGTATGTTACACTAGCGTTTCTTTTCCTATTTTTGTTCAGACATTGTATGGGTCCTATTTTGGCAAGTATATCTTTATCGTTATAATAAACTACTTCTTTAATTTGATGATCTTAATGTTAGATGGTTGATGGTGAGTAATTATATATCTAATAGAATGTTTAGTAAGCATGTTAGGAAACAAAAAGTTTCAAATTATCCGCTAAAGTTAACCTAGATGAAGTAAGAATGGCGTAAGTAGGCTTGTCTGCGACCTTTAAGAGGTCAACGACGTCGGTATCATCTGGGGTCTAGATTCCTGTCGTGAAAAAGCTGGTATCAGAGTGCTAGGTTAAATTCTGAGGATGATAAGTTCACATCAACCACATCGAGTAGTTTCTAAGTCATGGTAGTGAAGTACACCACTACCCTGGATTAGAGACTGCATGATGCGTAAGAAAATTTCCCTTCTTCTAATCTTATGGTTCCTTCACTAATGTTGGATTTCTTGGTGTTAATAGCGTACCTAACATCAACTCTTCAATTTTCCAAAATATGAATACAAAGAGAAAAGTAGGCGGGGAGATTGGAAGAGCGGCTATTGGGGTAATTCAAGTTTCTCCCCATGCTCCAGCTTCTGGAATAAAGATGCATATTAAATCAGCTGGGTTGACAGATGGAGAAGTAAGGACACCTTTGGTACAGGATGCAAACTCAGACTTTTCTTGATAGATGTGGAAAAGTCTGAGTTTGCATCCTACCAGCTAAAGTATATAGCTCAATTCTGGTATAAGGTATGGCGGGATAGCAGAGACTTAGAAGGGGGTCCTATTACTTGGGATCTTTTCAAGATGGATTTTATTGGCGGTTTTTTCCCAGATAAATTAAGGAGGCTAAGGTTGAGGAATTCATCAACCTTAAGCAGAGCTCAATGTCAGTCAGGAATTACTCCTTGAGGTTCGTAAGACTTTAAACCCCAGGGGAGGCCACCTTGTAGGAAGTGTGGCATACTGCATGGAGGAGAACGGGTGATGGACTCTAAAACTTGTTATAGTTTTTGAAAACTGGGTCACATGATTAAGGATTGTCCGAATTGGAGAAGTCAAGAACAACGGAAGGAGAGAGTTCAACCTAATGGTCCAAGTGAAGAGGCTCCAAAGAGGCAACGATTTTTCGCACTCAAGTCTAGGGGTTCAGGGGAAGGGACCTCTGGTGATGTCTCGGGTGAGTATCCTTAATTAGTCATTCAGGTATTTAACTATTTATCGTGTTTATGCACTAGTATGAGGTTAATATGTTTGAGTCATCATGTTTATTGATGATTTGTATGACTTACATTTTTTTTTATGTTGTATTCTTTGATGAGACTAATTTAGGAAAGAGTTCCTTAGTCCATTAATGTAAAGCTATTAGTAGGTTTCGAGGATGTGCACCATCATGTTAATATGTGAATCAGATATTCACTAATGGGGAGTATTTAATTACCTATGTAGGCATACATTCTATAGATGAATTACTTATTGTTAGCAAAGAATAGTGTCATTCAGGGATGAATGTTCCTAGGGGGGGGGATAATGTAACAACCCTAAAATTAATATGCTAAGTAATTCTTAATGTGTCTAGAATGCCTACGATTACACCGGGTTCACACGAATTGATGCGCGTAGAACTATACCTCTGAACCCTTTCTACATCCAAGCCATCTAACTTGGGGAGTTAGTTGATTTTTGAAAAGTTGGGTCCAACCATGTAGGGCTCTCTAATACGAAGATTTATTTGAAGGAGTCTTTACTGGACTTAAAAAGGAAAAATCTTAGGTTTGGAGGGTCTAGGGTAAATTGGTCTTTGTTCAGGATAAGGGTAGTATCCTAATTACCCTAAATATATAATTAATTGTTTAATTTATAAGGTGGAGCGGAACTTTGAGGAGACAGGGCCGAAAATTTGCTCTTGAAGTGAAGTCTTGCTCCATCCGGGTTCGAACCTAGGTGGAAGCGATGAATTAAATTATTTTTAATTTAAGTTGGTAATTAATGCAATTAATTTTATATTAATTATTTATTATCTGAGTTAAAATAAAAGGAAATCAGATTTTTGATAATTCAATAAAAACCTTAAATGACTAAGTCCTAAACTAGATTCCTAATCCTAAGAAAACTCATCTCTCCCACGCTCTTCTCTCTCTCTCTCACGTCTCTATCACTCTCACTCATGTATTTTGTCTGACAAAAAGAGATACAAAAGAAGAAAAATAAACCAAGTTCTTCACACTTGAAGAACTCACACGAAACCATAAGAAAACAAACGTTAATCACACATGAGGCTAAGGGAGGTTATCATTGGAGTAGAGTTTATATTGAGGAGGATTAGACGTGATCTTGGGTGAAGTTTTTGGGCAGAAAATCAAGAGTTTAACGTCAAAAAGTTATGGTTTCTCTTCTCTCTTGGTCCCTTTCCCAAGAGACCCATTTAGGTTCAGAATATTCATTCCGAAAACTAGGATTGTTCCCCGTTGCATGTCTTTGTCACTAGCTCCTGTTGAATCATCGGTTGGTTATGTTTGCTGGTTTAAAACTAGTGATGAAATGTTTTTTCGTGATGATTATGTGTTTATATGTATGTTTGGAATTATGTGACATATGTTGATGTTTCAAAAAATGTAACTACGTGAGTATGTGTTTGTTATCGTGGCTATTGTTCATGGTTTAGGACTTGAAATGGCATGATAGTTCTATATATTTCATGTACACATGTTGATGTAAATGTTATGTTCATGTGAGTTGAAATGTGTCATATTTGAGGGATAATTTCTTGGCTAAACGAATATATGAAGACGCACCTAAAACATTTTAAATGCACTATGAAATTCCCCTAAGAACTAAGGTGTAACTTGATGAAAGGATGCTGAAAAATTAAAAGTAAATTTCCAGCTTATATTGATTAATTTCGGTCAGCAAAGAGGGTTCAAAATGTTTAAAAAATGAATTAAAACAAGTGAGGACATGGAGTATTGAACCCGTGACCCCACCAAGTTAAAAACCATGAAAATAAATAAGTAAAAAAATGTGGTGTCAGGGATTCGAACCATGGTATTGGCTGAAAAATGTAACTTAAAAGTAAAAATATGAGAGAAGTGGGATTCTAACCCACCACCTCTCAATCGGATTTAAGGAAAAGTGAAAGAAAATAAAATAAAATGTGAGATGTAGGAATCGAACCCACGCCTCTAGGAACTGGAGGGTAAAGAAAATTAAATAAAGGAAGTGTGAGGCGTGAAAACCAAACCCACGACCTCTACACAGTAAAGGAGAGTCAAAGGAAATGAAGGAAAAGAGATATGAGGCGTGGGAATAGAACCCACGACCTCCTAGGCATATTTAAGGAGAAAATTAAAAGAGATTAAAGAGGGGTTGTGGTGGGTCGTACCCACAACCTCTCGGCCAAAGGAGAGAAATTTAAAGGTAATGAAAATAAAAAGTAAAGAGTTCCATTAGGCCAAAAATGAAAAGAGAAATTAAAGGAAAAATAAAATTAAGGCATTGGGGCTCGAACATGGGTCCCCAAGCCGTATGGATCAAACTAAAATGAATAAAAAATTGTAAGTGTTGTTCAAGGGATTGATAATCGGGCTCCCTTGCCCAAATTCTGTATTGATACATAAGTCATACGTTAATTAAATGTTCAAGACTAATACTGCCTACTTAGATCAAAATTGGATCTTGGCATACATACAAGATGCATAAGTCTGGCACCACGTAATCTTAGGAAGATATGAATAACTTAACCGAATAATGAACGAAGCCTCATGGCTTGTATGTAGAGATCCATAAGTCTAACATACATTTTAAAAAATAAGTGAACCTAAGATGTATGTAATGAAATGATGTAACCCTAGAAGGGTTAAGTAAAAGTGTAAAACATACAAAATATCCAATTGCATGTGCATATGATGAAACGAATATTATGTAATGAAATGATAAAACCCTAGAAGGGTTAAGTAAGAGTGTGAAACACACAAATGGCCAAGTACATTGGCATATGATGAATTGAACATTCACATAAAAAGGGGTGAGTAATTATGAAGAAAAAATGTTCCAATGTTAATGAATGTGGTGACAATATGATATAAAGCTAATGTAAAATATTAGATCAATCTGAAATGAGCCTAAGTAAATGTTACCAAAACGTACTCACCTATGAGAGTGTAAAGTTAATGAAGAGACCAGTATCTATGAACATTCTAATAAAAGAATTGAGATTAACACACTTAATACTAATGATAAGATGAGGAATTATCTATTGAGGTATGATGTCCTCATACTAGAATCCAGCTTCCATGAAGTATGAGTTGAATGTAATAGAACTTTATACTGAGAACCGATAGACTAGCTATGAGAGGTGATGCCTTCTTTAGGGAAGGGCAGAGGTTCACGTAACTCTCATGAGATGAGACTGTCCGGCATGCCGAGTATGGGTCTTCTTATATCTCCTAGTCTTCGAACCTATACTGCCAATATAGAGATCTGGCTGGGTTCAATTCCCATTTATGCTAGCATGTTTTGGGTCACTTTGGCCGGTGATTCCACCTCTTTTCGTTGTGGGGTTTCATGACACTTGATTTCATGATGCTCACAAGATCTATGTCAGTTAAAGTTAAAGTTCCCAATGAATAAATGAATGAGGCCATCCTCAAATGATGCACATAATGGTACCAAAGGCATTAGTACAGGATGATCAAGAGCTGAGTTAGACTCAAGCAATGATATTAGGTTATTCTTGGTCATTGCACAGCGAACCTGATGAAAGTCTTAAACTACATCTTAGGTATAACTAGAGTTCACACTAACCTATGAACGAAATGAAATGAAGTACGTATGAATGAATCATGCAGACTCAGTGTTTGCTAATGAAGACTCCCTAGTTGAGGTCCCATATATTAAGCCCTCATTATGGGGAAGTCTTAATTTCACTGATTCCAACGTCTCATGGAATATGAATAAATGATATGAACAACGTTATGTGTTATATGAATTATGATATGTGTTATGTGTACGCTGTAATGTGTTGTGTGCAAAATGTTAAGTATGATGGTGCATGTTACTCTCATCGTATCACTTTCATAATCAAAATTTGGAAAGCTCATAAACTTTCCTAGTCCAAATTTAGAAAGTTCATTCACTTTCCTAATCTTAATTTGGCAAGTCCACTTACTTGACCTCCTATAATCATGTTGATAGGAAAGAGCTATTCTTATTCATGCATGTCCTTGGTGTGTGTTGCATATACCTATACTTACACTAACCCAATAAAACTCTAACTTTTAAGTGCAGGCACAGGTGGATGCTAGATCTACAGGATCAACGTTGCAGCTATTTGGACGTCGAGTATTTATCCGAACTTGGTAAGTCCTCATGCCTTCGAGGATGCTTTCCCATTTACATTCTAGCTTAGTTGTAGGATTTAGCTAGTAGAGTATGTCCCGTTTTTGTCCAGACATTGTATGGGTGTCATTTTGGCAAGTACATCTTTATCGTTATAATAAATTGTTTCTTTCATTTGATGAACTTAATGTTAGATGGTTGATGGTGAATAATTATATATGCAATAGAATTTTTAGTAAGCATGTTAGAAAAAAAAAGTTTCAAATTTTCCGTTAAAATTAACCTAGATGAAGTAAGAATAACGTATGTAGGCTTGTCTGCGACATCTCAGAGGTCAACGGCTCCGGTCTCGTCTGGGATCTACATTCCGATCGTGACACTTTCTCTATTTATCAGTTAACATTTTATCTAGTCATACTAAAATTTGCAGTGTGCTCAAGCGCCCCCTCAGTTACAATTATCATGTTCACATCTATCGCAATGAAGGCCCCTATCAGTTTCACTCATTTTGCTCTTATTTATCTGAACCTTACTCAAAGCTGGAATCTCTCTACCGTGATATTTTCTCTTCTCTTTCATGCTATTCTCGCTTCTCCATCTCTCTTCTCACTACTCTAATCTTATCCATTCATGCGATATCGTGTCCTCTAAATACCTTAGCGGTCTTTCAACTTTTAGGAGTTTCATTTGCTCTTGAATCTAGAACTACACATGACCTGATTCTCGTATAACCAGAGATATGTAGGAGACTTAAAACCAAAGTCTCGGTCGTATCCTTTTTAAACACTACATCATTTCAATTGATCCAACTGTCATCTCTCGTCGGTCAAATAAAATCGGCTACTAAGTCAACGTTGGTTGCCTGATAATTCATTATTCATTCTCAATCAACCAAGGGGCAAATATTGGCAAAAAATTTTGATCGACCTTTAACAATTTTTAGGAATGTTGTTTGATTTAATGTGCATTTTAAAAAATATTTAAAGTTTAGAATTTTAGTAGATTTTACATGAAATTATTTGTTTTAGTATGTTTACTTTATAAAATTACTGTTTAAATATTTTAAAATTATTGATGAATTTCTAATGTTTTGAAAATTTAAGTAATCTTCGATTATGTAAAAATATTTATAAAATTTGTAGTATTTTAATTGGATGGTATTTCCTCAATTTTCCTCAAAAATTTTAAATGCTAGCCTATTTTATTTAAATTTCTTTCAATTTCAACATATCAATTAAAATCTTATGTCAATCATAGACATCTTTTCATTTTAATTATAGCCAATATTTATTTCAAATTTGGCCAAACAATCTGATTTTAAAATATTACCTTTCAATCTCACTCATCCATTAAATTCTAGATCAAATCCCAACTATTAATCTCTTATTAAACCAACGGTTGTGATTAGCTATCCTACTATATTTGTTTAACACCAAAAGACCAAAACCCTTAACTCTAAGATTCTTCTTCTCCCCTCTTTCGTTGCTCCTCCTCTCCCTCTCCCTTTCCCTTCTCCTCCCTTTCCCTTTTTCCTGCGTCCCCTCTTTTTTCCGGCAAATGCAGCGGACAGCTCTAAGCAGACTACCGGCAACAGCAGCCAGCAATTGCGACTAGCAGACCATCGCCACCCTCTCTCCTCTCTTCCCCATCTCTGCCTCCCTCCCCCTTATTTTACCTTTTCTCTTTTCTATTTTTTTGTAGGGCCATCAGCAGCAGCACACCAGTCAGCAGTAGCGACGATAACAATATAAAGCATCAACCTCAAATCGCGTGATATCTCCGGTCAAAGAGCAAGGCGAACTCCGGCAGAACCCATTGAAGGCTCCAAGTTGATAAAAAGATGGACCTTTTAACAGATTCGTCCATGTACATTCTTCCAGTTTTTTATATCATCTTTTAAGAAATTCATTCTTTTACTTTCAATATAACTTTGGTATAATAATTATATGCATGTTTAGTACATATAAAAATTATCTTAGTCTTAAATTTGAATTGCTAGTTGGAATGGCCAGATTTTGTCATGTTTGATGTGTTTTTTTTTTTATATTTTGATTGAATATAATCATTTGTTGCTCTGCTGTTTAGTTGATGCAAAATTCTTTACTTTCCATTCTACTGAAGTTTTCATTGTTTGTAATATGAGTGGAACTTACTTTTTATTGTTGATATGAATTGTATGTGATAACTTATTGTCAATGGATCCACCATGATAAGTGGGTTAAAATTGGTCATTTGAATATGTTTTAATTTGCCTTACTTAAGTTTGGGCTATGTGTCCTATTACAATTAATCATCTCGTGAGAACTCTTATTTACATTTAATTGATTAATCACCCATTATTCTTGTTTGTTTGAGATTAAGCAAATTTATTATTTTTCTCTATCTCGTAAATTAGTCATGGGGTTATATCTTCCTTTAGTACAGTCTTTCTTTAATTTAGTTTATACGGTTAATGAGCGTTCGTCACCTTAAATAGAGTAACCTTATTTTTCTCTTCTTGCTAAGCAAAAAAATCATCAGTTATTGCACAATCAACTCTTCCCTTTTATGGTTTATGCTTATTTTTCTCTTTGGTAAACGTTATTGACCTATTGCTTGATTTGCGTATAGTAATTACGTTATTAATTTGGGTAAAGGATTTGTTGTGAATTTTTAGTCTCCACTTGTTAACCTAAAACATAAAGGATTTGTTGTAATTTTCTTACTCTACACTTGTTAATCAAAAATATATATTTAATTATCTTAAAATCAGTTCCTTTACTTAATTTAGGATCCTCTTATTTAAGGAAATATCACTTTTTCTTAATTTATTCTTCTTTCTCATATTTGGTAAGAAAATATTCTTAGAATTTTCTGCTTTTTTGCTCTCCTTTAAAATAAGGAAATAGTATATTTATTTAATTCCTTAGAATATTTCTTTTCCTTATTTATTCCCCCCTATTTGCTATATAAATATGACCCCCCCCCCCCTCCTATCATAAAACATGGACTAACTCATTCATTCACTTAAAGAATTTGAAGTTCTGTCATCACTCCTCACTCTCTCATTGCTATCTTGCTACTCTTAAAATTAAATTAAGATTTAGGTAAAATATTAAAGTGCTCTTCTTTTCTACTTTGATACTTTATTTTTGTTCGAGTAAAAGTTCGATCAACTTGTTTTCATTGCTACTATTTCTTTTCTACTTAACCCGTTAGTATTCTTAATTAGCATTTTACTATTGAACTCTCTCTATAATTATTTTTTTTGCATTTATTATTGTTGTTGTGTGTTGGGAACAAAAAGAATCACTCCTTGTCCTTTGTCCTTATGTAATTTCATATGTCTATGACTATGTTTTGTTCTTTTTATTTCTTATGTCTGTTGTTTATATAAGTATATATGAGATTAATTTATTACTATGGGTAATTTACATTACAATATTTTTTTCATTGTATATGTGTTACCTTACTTATTATAGTAGATTTTGAACTTAAAGTTCAAGATGATGAAGTGTGGCCTAGAAGAAATTTTGGAAAAACTTTGTTTATTTTAATGTTGTGTATATTTTCGTATGTTATTTTTATTACAATATGTATAATTCTAAAGCACTCTTAGATAGGAAACAATTTGAGCAATCACCTAGCGAAGGGAAATTATGTGTTAATCATCTTTTTTTACTTTTTGTAAATTTATTTGTGTTAGAAAGCATGCCTTTTAATTCACTCAAATGTTGCTTTTTGTACAAAGTTACTCATTGAATAAATCATGTATATAGAATTTATGCATTCATATGAAGTTAGAAATCATGCCTATATGTGTTATTTAAATGTGTTGATTACTAAATCACTTTAAAATCATGTATATAGGAATTATAAACTATTTTTTTGTGTGTTAATAATCAAATTGTTTATTTTTTTTTACTTTGCCATATTTTTCACTATGTTAACCACATCGAAATCATGACAATAGGCTCGAATGTTTTCAGCATATCTGTAATTGAAATAAATTTCGTTGTGCATATTTTCTGTCATTTTAAATAAATATACCCTATTGATTTATTGCATCTAATAAAAAACTACCTTTTAAACAATTTTTTTCAATAAATAAAAACTCAATACTATTTTAAAAAGTATTTTCTGCATCTAATAAAAAATAACTGTCTAAGTTATATCTTTGCATTAATAATTTTTTTTCTTTTTATTAAATATATGTGCATGTGTGATCACATCCTTTGCTATACTTGAAAATAAAATAAAAAGTTATTATGTCACTAATCATTGCTTACTTTGAAATTAGTTCAACACTAAAATTTGCACCCATGTTATAATTTTTTCCGTCTCATGATAAATTTTTTTATATTATAACTTTGCCCATTTATTTGTTCACACAGTTAAGCATGAAATTTTTTCACAATTATATGTTGTATTGCAAAGCGTGTCTAATTGAATTTAGGGGCCAAATTGAGACTTATGTTACTAAAATAACTATCTTGTTTGTCTTGTTTGTTTGACATGGTGTCTAGGAGGGCCTTATATTTCATTTTTTCTCAGCTCACCCTCTAAGAGTCCACTGCCTCTTGGACAATAAAGTTGGGACGATTAGGCACCTTTTAAGTACGAAGTTCATGTGGTGGTTTGGTAGGGGTGTTTGGCCCTATATAGATGATGACATCTACTCATGCTAGAAATCAGAAAATAAAATGAAAAGTCGAGTGTTTATCCAAAAATGTCTCTTTTGAGTTTCCATTCCCTTTTACTCTTTTACTTGTTTGATAGTTAATTTTATTTGGGGTTGTTTAAAATAAAAAATATATTTGTTGGCTTATTTATTTGCATCTTTGTATCCACTCACTTATCTCCTTATTAATTGGTTAATATATGTATTTATTTATTGTTATCACGTAGAAACGCAAGCTTAAAAATATTTAATCAAAATAATAATATGAGCTTTTTGTTCAACTTGGATCCACCTAGATAAGTTGGTCAAAATTGGTCATTTGAGTATGTTGTAATTAGCCTTACTTATGTTTTGACTATGTGTCCTATTACAATTAATCATCTCGTGAGAACTCTTGTTTACATTTAATTGATTAATCACCTATTACTCTTATTTTTTTTAGAGTAAGCAACTTTATTATTTGTCTCTATCTGGTAAATTGGTCATGGGATTATTTCTTTCTTTAGTATAGTCTTTCTTTAATTTAGTTCATACGGTTAATGAGTGTTCCATTGCCTTAAATAGAGTTAGCCGATTTTTCTCTTCTTGCTATGAAAATAAATCATAAGTTTGTGCACAATCAACTCTTCACTTTTATGGTTTATGTTTATTTGTCTCTCTGCTTAGTTTAAGACTTGACAGATTGTTAGCTCTTAAAATTTAGTAATTTATCAATTGCTTATTTGGAAAACGTGATTGATCTCTTGCTTAATTTATAGTAATGATGTTATTAACTTGGGTAAAGGATATTTTGTGATTTTCTTACTCTTTACCTGTTAACCGAAAAAAATATATTTAATAACTTCATATCTGTTTCTTTCCTTAATTTGGGATCCTCTTATTTGAGGAAAAATAATATTACTCTCTCTTAATTTGTGATTTTTGTTCATGTTTGGTAAAAAATGTTCGTCGAATTTTTTGACTTTTTGCTCTTCTTTAAAATAAGGAAATAGTATATTTATTTAATTCCTTAAAATATTTATTTTCCTTATTTATTCCCCCCTCTTTGCTATATAAATATAACTCCCCCCTCTCCTTTATTAAAACATGGGCTAACTCATTCATTCTCTTAAAGAATCAGAAGTTCTGTCATCACTCCTCACTCCCTCATTACTCTCGTGCTACTCCTAAAAATAAATTAAGATTCCGGTAAAATATTAAAATGCTCTACTTTGCTACTTTTATACTTTGCTTTTGTTCGAGTAAGAGTTGGATCAACTTGTTTTCATTGCTACTATTTTTTTTCTACTTAACCGGTTAGCATTCGTAATTAGCATTTTATTAATTGTCATCTCTCTATAATTTTTAAATTTTGTTTTGAATTTATTATTATTGTTGTGTGTTGGGAACAAAAGGAAGCACTCCTTATCCTTTCTCCTTATGTGTGTATATATGTCTATGCCTCTGTTTTGTCCTTTTTATTTCATATGTCTGTTGTTTATATATGTATATATGAGAGTAATTTGTTACTATGAGTATTTTACATTACAATAATTTTTCCATTGTATATGTGTTACCTTACTTATTCTAGCAGATTTTAAACTTAAAGTTCAAGATGATGAAGAGTGGCCTAGAAGAAATTTCAGACAAAACTTTGTTTATTTTAATATTGTGTATATTTTCATTTGTTATTTTTATTACAATATGTCTAACTTTAAACAACTCTTATATATGAAACAATTTGGGGGATAACCTAGGGAAGGGAAATTATGTGTTAATCATCTTTTTTTTTATTTTTTGCAAACTTATTTGTCTTAGACAACATGCCTATATGTTCATAATTTTTTTGATAAATTTTTATGTAATGAAGTAATTTTCGATCTAACCATAAAATAAAACTTAAAAAATATTAAATAAATCATCTTTGATCAATCATGTAGTGTAATGTTGCCCAATTAATGTTTGAAGTTAATTTTTATTAAATTTTGCTTTAAGTAATGAGTTACGATTAATTCACTCAAATGTTACTTTTTGTACAAAATTACTCATTAAATAAATCATGTCAATAGAATATATGAATTCATATGAAGTTAGAAATCATTCCAATATGTTTTATTTAAATGTGTTGATTATTAAATCACTTACAAATCATGTTTATAGAAAGTATCAACTAATTTTTAGTCTGGTAATAATTAAATTGTTTCCTTTTTTTTACTTTGCCATATTTTTCAGCATGTTAAACACATAGAAATCATGACAATAGTCTTGCAAGATTTCAGCATATCAATAATTTAAACAAATTTCGTTGTGCATATTTTCTATACATATATATATATATATATACATATATATAACCAATCTGTAAATCTGTCAATGTCCTAAAACACAATTTTCTGCATTAAAATAAATCAGTTATGTATAATTTTCTGCATTAATATGAAATCTATTATGGTTCATAAAATAAATTTTATGTCTAAATAAATAAAATATGTTGCCCTAAGTTATATGTTTGCATTACTAATTAATTTTTTTATTATTATTTTAAAATATATGTGCATGTGTGATCACATCCTTTGCTTTACTTGGAAATCAAATAAAAACTTATTATGTCACTAATCATTGCTCACTTTAAAATTAGTTTAACACTAACATTTGCACCAATCTTATAATTTTTGCCCTCTCATGATAAATTTTTTTGTTATTATAACTTTGCCTTTTATATGTTCACACACTTGAGCATGAAAGCTTTTCATAATTATATGTTGTATTTCAAAGCGTGTCTAATTAATTTAGGGGTCAAATTGAGACTTATATTTCTAAAATGATCATCTTGTTTGTCTTTTTTTGTTTGACATAGTGTCTAGGAGGCCTAATATTTTATTTTGTCTAAGCCCACCCTCTAAGAGTCAAATGCCTCTTGGACGATAAAGTTGGGACAATTAGGCACCTATTAGGTACGAAATGCATGTGGTGGTTGGGTAGAGGTGGTTGGCCCTACGAAGATGATGATATCGACTTAGGCTCGAAAACAGAAAATAAAAAGAAAAGTCGAGTGTTGATCCGAAAAGTCTTTTTTGAGTCTCCCTTCCCTTTTACCCATATACTTGTTTGATAGCTATATGTTTTTTGGCTAATTTAAAATAAAAGATAAATTTGTTTGCTTATTTATTTTCATCTTTTCTATCCTCTAACTTATCTCCTTATTAATTGCTTAATATATGTATATTTATTGTTATCACTTAGAATCACACACTTAAATATATAATTAAAATAATAATATGAGCTTTTGTTCAATTTGTTATATCACATAGTCTCGTATGCTATATTATATAAAAAAATATTTATTTATTTCTATCACCTAGCCTTGCATGTTTAAATTAATTAATATAATAAAAGAGTTTTAATTGTCTAATGTTATGCTTATCACTTAGCGAGCATGCTAATTAATATCAATAAATTAAGTGGCCTTAATATCTACTTGTAACCTCCACATAATTTGCATGAGATATGATCGGGACCCACATTGTGGACCTCGAGAGATGCCTAACACCAAACCCTTGAGGAAATTTGAACCCTTACCCGTTTCTCTGGTTCGTTGATGTAATGACCCGCGAGGTTATTTTTGGAAATTTGAATTATTCGTATAACTTGAGTTAATTTATTTATGATTGATTATAAATTATGGAATTAATAGATAGTTGTGGACTAAAGTGATCTTTTATTTAAGACCCTATACTATTAGGGTCATGTATTAAAAGAATAAGTTACTCTATTTTGTCAGTTTTTAATGGACTATTAATTGATAAAACAATGGGAGGCAGAAACCTACCTAAGCCGACGCACACGAGAGGTTTTCTTTGATCTTCATGTAACAATCCATGGTAGTTTGACGTAATTGTTTTTAGTTTGTCAATTATGTGTGATAAATGGGATATGATATGAATTCAAGATATGGGTTTATTAAGAAATAAAGATATCTTTCTAGTGCAATGTGGGCCAACCGTAAATGAGGATAATTGGAGGTCATGTGAAGGCTAATATTAGTTTGCATTAGAGAAACAATGAAAATTGTATAAAATAATAAATTAAGTGCTAGAATTATTGAGTGAAAAATTAATAGTAATAATTTTTATGTGGCTAACTGGTACGTGGATGTATCTGGGAAACTAAGAGAAAGAATTGGAAATATTTGGATTGTCCATAATGAGCCAACGATTGGTCATAATGAGCCAATCATTGGCAATAATGAGCCAATCATTGGCTGGAAAAAAATTGTTAAACAAAAAATAATAATAATAATAATAATAATAATAATAGGGGTCAATTTTTCATCAGCATTATTCTAATTAAATTAGTAGTGCAAATTTTATATCTAGGTCATTTTACTGTGAATCTAATTTTGATAGGTAGACATGGGTAATTAAATATTATATGTATGGTGTTGAGTGAATGTCATTCAAATTATGATAGTGAAAAAGAAATAATAGAAATTTAATCCTAGGCTTGAAACTTGAAAAAAAAATTACGATAGAGGGAATTTTAATTGACATCAAGAAATACAAACTTGATTATAAATTTGGGTGAATTTTTAGGTCAAGGTTAAACACAAATAAACAAATAAATAAATAAATAAATAAATATGGGTATTGTTAGTACCAAAATCTTATAGTGAATATATATACTTGAATAGGTTGAATCGATTCGGAAGTTCAACGAAAATGGAAGGTTCAAGTCCCAGACAGATTATTCGATTGACTAAGGCAAGTGGATTTCTAAATCCTTGTTAAGCGTATGAAATTCGTGTATTTCCTTGTGTAGTGTTGAGAATGACTTGGATACTTGTTGCTTTTTTGTTGGTGTTGTATTTTTTGTTGTAAATTGCGCTTTGTTATAAAAATGGTTATCTCCTCATTTTCATTTGAGCATGTCATTGTATCTTAGATATGGATGTGGTAAGAGGAAGTACCATTTCGAGGGTCGTATCTCGCGCCGCGATGGATATTATATTTCGAGGGACGTATCGCACGCCGCGAAGGTTACTATTGTTGAGGGTAGGGTAGGGTCGTGCGCCGCGACAGATGCATGGACAGATATGTCCCCCATGGATCCAGGACTGAGAGACAGGGGGGTGTATCGTTAAGAAAGACATGAATCTCTATATTTAACATTGCATCTCATGGCATTGCACATTTTTATTATTGATGAACTTGAACACGTGTTTTACTGATCTTATGAGTGTTTCTCTGTGAAGCTTGTAAACGGATAGAGTGTGGTTATTGAGTTGTGTGTTTGGTAAACTGTAAGTTGTTTGGCTGTAGCGTGGAGGTTTAGATAGGGTGTACGGAGTATCCGTATTTTGTTCACTTAACTTGTGTTTAGATGTTTGCTTGTTGGGTACCACGTTTTTTGGTACTCATCCATTGCTTCTAAATTATTTTGTAGGTTACGAGCCCGGATCTTCGTGATACCTGTCATTCTTTTCGTTTCTGAGGCATCTTGTGTAGGATTGTGAGATAGTTGCTTGTCATCTCAGGGAACTTTCCTACTCCAGTTTAAGACTTTGTTTTTACTTGAAAGACAACTTCATTTTAGACTTCTATTTTATTTCAATTCTAATATTTACATTATAGGCTTGTGCACGTGACAACCTGGTTTTGGGGATTGAATTAATATGACTTGGTTTCATAATAGAAATTGTTGTTGGATTGTCATTTACTTCCGCACTTTGTTAGATATTGGGTTTTAGGCTGACTTGTCTTGGTGGGATAAGACGAGTGCCATCACAGCCATTTTTGGGTTGTGACAATTGACCTTAGCTAAACTTAGATAGTTTAGATAGGTGCCCTAACGTGCCTTAATTTGTTAGGTGGCGACTCATTAAATTTCAAATCAAAATAAAGTTGTTAGGTCGTGCACAAAACCCTCTTTCGCGAGAAAATGGGGTGTGACACCTGCACACATCAGCGTAATATGTGATCATATGGAAAACAATGTCTGCAGACCTCAGTAGACATTGACCAAGGAGTACACACATTTAACATGGTGTGTGCGCAATGCCATGAGACATCGTTCATACACGTCATGCATAAGATCTTGCATGTGATAATCAGCTTGGCAACATCAGTCGTGGCAAGTGCGCATCGACAACACTAGTTGTCATTGGTCATGGCCTACTTTCATCGGACGTGCGCATATGGCTTACGACTTCTACAAACAGCAGGTAACATCGTTTAAGGCATGAAAGCATCAAACATGGTGTGTGCACATCGACCGAGCAATATCAGTCATGGCCTGCGCGAATCGACCAACTGTAGAAGACATCAGGCATAGCCTGCACGCATCGAGCGTATAATGCTCGTAAATAAAAAATTACGCCTGCCAATATCAAGTGATATCTTCCAAGGCATGCATGCATAAAAGTGGTGTGTGCACATCAACTAGGCATCATCGGTCATTGTCTGCAAGCACTGGATGTAGCATGTGCGCAAGTGGCAAATGACTTCTTCCAATGGAATCAACGTCAGGCAAGGTCTGCAAGCTTCACGCGCGGCGTGTGCACATCGGCAGGGCAACATCATTGGTTGCCTACACACATCGGCCAATGTCATATGATATCGGTCAAGGCCTACAACCATCATTTGTGGCATATGCACATAGGCTGGGCGACATCAGTCTTGGCTTGCACGGAGAAGAAGACATCGGTCATGGCATGAACGCATCGGGCAAATCACGTTAGCATATGGAAAATGATGCATGCCAATGTCTGGACACATCAGCCAAGGAATACATGTAGCAAACATGGTGTGTGTGCATCGACTGGGTGACTTTAGTAATGGCCTGCGTGCATTGGAAAACAGCAGAAGACATCGGTCATTGCCTGAACGCATTGGATTTAGCTTTTTCCTATAAGGAAAATGATCCATGCCAATGTCAGGAGACATTTGCCAAGGAATGCATACATCAAACGTGGTTTGTGCACATCGACTATTCTTCATTAGTCTTTTCCTGCAATCATCAGACGTAGCTTATGAGCAAGTGGCAAACAATTTCTTCTGATGACATTAGCATCAGCCAAGGCCTGTAAGCTTCACACATGGCGTGTGCGCATCAGCTGGGAAACACCATTAGTAGCCTACACGCATCGGCCAATGTCATATGACATTGTCGAAGGCCTGCAAACATCAATTGTTGCGTGTGCACATCGGTTGGGCAACATTATTCGTGGCATGCGCGCATCAGCCAACAGAAGAAGAGAGCGGTAATGGCCTGCACACATCGGACATAACATGTGCCTATATGGAAAATGATGTCTGCCAATGTCAAGAGGCATCTGCCAAGACATGAATGCATCAATAATTGTGTGTGAACATCAGCCAGGAATCATTGGTCATGGCCTGCAAGCATCATATATAGCATGTACGCAAGTGGAAAACGACATATTCCAATGTCATCAGCATCAACCAAGGCCTACAAAACTTCATGTGTGGCGTGTGTGCATCGGCAAGGAGACATAATTTGTGGCCAACATCATATGACATCGTCCAACGCCTGTAAGCATTAGCTTTGGCGCGTGCTCATCGAGTGGGAGACATCAGTTGTGGCCTTCTTTCATCGACCAATGTTAGAGTACATCGTCCAAGGCATGCACGCATTAAACATTGTGTGTGTGCATTCTTTGGGAATGTTAACTTATTGTATCAAGGATCCTCACTATGTCCTTGGGCACTGTTTAATCTACATGATAATTTTAAATGATCATGTGCTATGGTACTAGGCTTGACACTTGCATGCCTAGTAGTTTGTGAGTAATATAAATTCAAAAATTTTAGCTTAGGGTCTTCATTGCAGGTACATTTCTTAAACAAGCTCATTAATACTTAGGAAAATTGGCTAACACCCTTTAAGCAAATATTTTTTTATTATGCCCAATATTTTGGTTATTTGGGTATTATATAGAAATTGGCTAATACCCCTCAGCCAATTTTGTATACTATGCCCAGTATTTCTCAATACTGGTCATTGGAATGCCTATGTATTCCCAATACGCATTCTTAAAGACCTATTGGGCTCTTCACTTGACATGTAATTTTCCAGAATATTACATGTAGCATGTGGGCAATTAGCAAATGATGTCTTCCAATAGCATCAACTTAAGCCAAGGCCTGCAAGTTTCACGTGTGGCGTGTGCGCATCAACTGGGCGACATAATTTCTGGCCTACATGTATCGTCCAATGTTATATGACATTGGGTAAGGACTGCAAGCATCAGTTGTGGCGTATGAACATTAGATGGGCGACATTAGTAGTAGCCTTCGTGCATCGGCCAACAGAAAGAGACAGAGGTCATAGCCTGCATTCATCGTGCGTAAAATGTGCTTATATAAAAAATGAAGCCTTTCATTATGAAGAAAAATCTTCCAAGGTATGCATGCATCAAATGTGGTGTTTGCGCATCGAATGGGTGAAAATAGTCTAGGACTTCGTGCATCACCGACAGTAAAAGACATCAGTCATGACTTATAGGCATCGGGCGTAGCATGTGTGTATATGGAAAATGACGCCTGCCAATGTCAGGTGACATATGCCAAGGGATTCATGCATCAAACTTGGTGTGTGCACATCAACTAACAATCATCGGTCATTGTCTGCGAGCATTAGATGTAACATGTGCGCAAGTGGAAAAAAACATCTTCCAATTATATCAGCATCAGTCAAGGCTTGCAAGCTTCACGCATTGCGTGTGCACATCGGTTGGGGCGATATCGTTTGTGGCCTACACACATTGGCCAATGTCGTATGGCATCAGCAAAGGGTTGCAAACATCATTTATGGTGTGTGCACATTGGTTGGGTGACATTAGTTGTGGCCTTCGAGCATCGAAAAACAGAAGGAGACAGTGGTTATGGCCTACACCCTTCAGGCGTAGCATGTGCATATATAGAAAAGGAACATTGCCAATTTCAGGCGGCAACTGCCAAAACATGCATGGATCAAACATGGTGTGTGTGCATCGACTGGGTGACAATAGTCATGGCCTCCATTCATCGGCCGACAGCAGAAGACATCGGTCATGGCCTGCACGTTTCCGGCGATGCCTGACAATGTCAGATGACATATGCTAAGAAATACATGCATGAAACGTGGCGTGTGCACATCATCTAGGCGTCATCGGTCATTGTCTGCAAACATCTTATGTAGCATATGTGTAAGTGGAAAACGACGTTATCAATTGGCATCAACATCAACCAAGGCGTGCAATCTTCACACGTGGTATGTGCGGATTGGCTAGGCGACATCATTTGTGGCCTATACACATTGCCCAACATCATATGACATCATCCAAGGCTTGTAAGTAATTGATATAGCATGTGCGCATCGACTTGGTGACATCAGTCGTGGCCTACTTGCATTGGAAAATGTCAAGAGACATCGTCTAATCCATGCACTTATCAATCATTTTGTGTGTGCATCAATTAGGCGACATCGGTCGTGGCCTACGGGCATTAGCTAAAGGCTGACGACAGCGATCATGGCCTGCACGCATCGGATGGTGCATGAGCTTGTATTTACAAACAAGGTCTGCCAATGTCAGGCGACATCGACCAAGGCATGCAACCATCAAATGTGGTGTGTGCGAATAGGCTTGGCGACATTCGTCATGGCCTACATACATCAGACATAGCTAGTGCGCATATGAAGAGCGACGTCTGCCAAAGGCATCAACAACAGCCAAGGACTAGAAGCATCACCCATGTCGTGTGCGCATCGGTAAGGGAACAACGGTCATGGCCTGGAGCATCCTCCAACGTCAGATGACATCATTTAAGGTATGCACGCATCAAATGTCAAGTGTGTGCATCTTTTGGGAAATATTAGTCATAAAATATGCACATTTGCAAGGAGACATCGGTCATGGCCTGCATGCATCAATCATGAGACATCGGCCAACAACAAACAGCATCATCAATGGCTTGTATGCATCTAACGTGTCCTGCATGCATCATCAGGCTGCGTTACTCCACGACATGTACCATCAGTCAAGGCATGCATGCATCTAATGTTACATATACACATCGGCTGGGAGAAATTGGCATATTCCATTCAACATTAATCAATTTTTACATACATTTGACGTGGAATGTTCACATCAACCAACGAGACGCATCATCGGCTAGGAGACATTGGTCGTGGAGTACCCGCATTAGTCGTGTCCTATGCACCTTGCTTAGCCTACGTCGATCGTGGACTGCCTACATTGTGCACATTACATAGTAGTCTTCTTGTGTGGCCTAATAATATCGTTCAGCCAATGTTTGGCCTGACCTCCCCACATCATCCTTGGCCTACAGACAACTGTCAGACATGTATTGCTCGCATCGAGTCTAGCCTCCACACAATGTTAAACCAATATAGGACATGGCCTGCATACATCGATTTGTCGATGTCAAACGTGGACTGACCATATCGTAGTTAGCATACACACATCAGTCTACCTACATCAAACATCGTGAGGATGCATGTTCGTGACCTGCATACATTGGTTTGGGGACGTCGTACGTTGCATTGTGACATTGCTATATTTATTTGTGATTTTTTGGCTTTAATTAATATTTTTCATAATTTTCCTATTTTTATTAAGTATTGACGAATTTTTTTGGGATTTGCGGGAGAAAAATAATTATTCAAAAAATAGTTAAAATTGTTGAATTTAAGGTTACTGTAATTATATTTGAATTTTTGGCACAAATTTTATATTTTTGTCATATTTTTCCTATTTTTTATTAATTAATAACACGTTTTTGGGATTTGACAAAAAAAAATTCAAACAAATTGTTAAAATTGTTTAATTTAAGGTAACTATATTTATTTGAAACTTTTTGGCGTTAATTTTATATTTTTTTATCATATTTTTCCATTTTTTTATAAATTAATTACTCATTCGTGAGATTTACTCAAAAAATTAAAAATTACAAAAAGTTGTTGAAATTGTTGAATTTAAGATAAATCTATTTATTTGTAAATTTTGGATTTAATTTTTTATTTTTATAATGTTAATTCTATTTTTATTAATTAATGTTACTCAGATTCGTGATTTGCCGAAAAAATAATATTCAATAAAAAGTATTGGAAACTATATTTTTATATTTATAAAAGTTATGTATGATAAAAAGTAAATGTATGTTTCTACCTTAGAACATACACATTTGGATAGTACATGTTTATTATGATTAATTGGAAAAACGATGCCTACTCCTCCAAGTCAAAATCGGCACAACGGAATCAACAGCTCCATGTAGGTCACATAGAACGTAGCATGTGGGCATCAGACATGCGCATCTGGGAATGATAGAAAACATAGGTCATGTTCTACACTGATCGGATGTGCACACATGAAAAATGACGTCCACAAACATCAGGAAACATCCTTAAAGGCCAATACACATCAAATCTGGTGTGTGCACATCTACGGAGTGACATCAATTATTTCTTGCGCACATTGGCCAAGTGCAGACGACATTGGACATGGATGCACGAAACGGTGTAACATGCGCGCATATGGAAAACAGCGTTTGTAGACGTCAGGCGACATCGGCCAATGCCTGCACGCATCATATGTGGTGTGTGCACAGCGGCAGGTGACATCGATCATGGTTTTTATGCATTAAACGTTGCATGTGGGCACTAGTTAGGCCACATCAGTCGTGACACATATCAACCAACGACGTCTGACATCGGTAAAGGCCTTTACACATCGAAAGTGCACATGTGGAAAACAATGTCAACTAATGTAGGGGGACATCGTCTAAGGTATTTACCTATCAAACAGGTTGTGTGCGCATTGACTGGGCGACAAAGGTTATTGCCTGCACGTATCTTCCAATGAAAAATGATATCGGTCATGGAATTAACGCATCATCCTAAGATATGCAAATATGGAAAAAATGTCTGCAGACGTTAGGCGACATTGGCGAAGTCCTACACGCATCAAACGTGGTGTTTGCGCAAGGACAAGCGACATCGTCATGACTTGCACGCATCAGATGTTGAATGTGCTAATAACCTTGGAAACATCGGTCGTTGGTTGCGCGATTCGACAATGCCAGTCGTCATAGATCATAACCTCTTTGCATCCGACGTGTGCATATGGATAACGATGTGTAGTATCATCAGGAGACATCGTCCAAGGCATGCACACATCAAACATGGTGTGTGCGCATCAACCGGGTGACATCAGTCATGGCCTGTGCGCATCAGCCAACCGCAGAAGGCATCGATCATAGACTGCATGCATCGGGCGTAGCATGTGCGCGTAAGGAAATGACGCTTTCTAATGTCAGGTGACATATGCCAAGCCATGCATGCATCAAACGTGGTGTGTAAACGTTAGTAGGCATTATCAGTCATTGTCTAAAAGCATCACATGTTGCATGTGCGAAAGTAGAAAACAACATCTTTCAATTGTATCAGCATCAGCTAAGGCCTGCAAGATTCACGCGTGTCGTATGCACAGCAGCTGGGCGACATCATTCGTAGCCTAGACACATCGGCCAATGTCATATGACATCGGCCAAGGACTGCAAACATCAGTTGTGAGTTGTCCACATCGTCTGGGCGACATCGGTCGTGGCCTACGCGCATTGGCCAACAGAAGAAGACAACAGTCATGGCCTTCAAGCATCGGGCGTAGAATGTGCTTATATGGAAAACGACACCTGCCAATGTCAAGCGAAATCTACAAAGGCATGCACACATCAAATGTGGTGTATGCGCAATGGCTAGGCGACATCGATCATGAAATGCACGCATTAGACATAACTTGTGCGCATGTGGCGAATGACGTCTGCCAATGGAATCACCAACAATTAAGGCTTTCAAGCATCACTCATAGTGTGTACTCATTGACAGAATGACATCATTTGTGGCTTGTTCACATCCGCCAACGGAAGACGACATTGGTGATGGCCGGCACACAATGATATAAAATGTGCGTATATGGCAATCGATGTTTTCAAATGTCAAGCGACTTCGGCCAAGGCTTGCACACATCAAACATGGTGTGTGCGGATTTGTTGCGCGACATTGGTCATGGCTTACATGCATCGGAGGTCGCATGTGGTTACCTGGTAAACTATGTCAGCCACTGTAAGGCGATATCGGTCATGGTTTGCACGCATCAAACAATTCATGTGTATATCAACGAGGAGACATCAATTGTCGCATACGCACATAAGCCAATGGCGTTCGACATCGGTCATGGCCTGCACACATCGAAAGTGCACATATGAATAACAACGTTTACTAATGTCAAGGGATCTCATCAAATGACTTTACGCATCAAACCAGTTATGTGTGAATTGACTGGGAGACAAAGGTTATGGAATGCTTATATCGTCCAACGGAAAATGACAACGATCATGTCCTGCACCTATCAGCGTAACATGTGCGCCCTCGTTTTCACTACTATTTAGACTTTGACCACTACAAATGGCCCTATAAATGTAACTGTCACCGTAACTCTCACTACCACTTATAATGGAAGTATCTATACAGATTTGAGACTGAAGATAATTATCAATGCAACTATTAATGTGATTATTCCAACTATATTGAGTATCATACATGTAAGACATGTAAGAATTATAGTAGGGATCTTCGCCCCTAAATCCATTATTCAGATAACTCGAGTTTCGATAACTATAAAAAGAACTTTCTAGTTCACTCAGAAAAGAATGATCGTTGTCAACCTCAAAAATATGATTTTCAATATCAAAATAGATGGAATAACTGTCCCCATTCCTATCACTAACTAAAAAAGTGTCATTAGAGATGAAATTCCAAATGTCTTTAACGCCGAATAAATAATCAACATTACTGCAACTATGAATGTTTTTCACTTTTAGATTTGGATCTTCACTGGTATTTTCAATAGGACCAAGACTGCCCATTGATTTATTTAGCCCACACCTGCGTTCGAACTCCTTCTTAAACAACATCGAATTAAACCACCATCTTTCCATAGAGTTTTCTTGCCCCCTATTTGCATGAAAATACAATAGATGAATAGTCATTCGCTATAAAATTCTTTATTTGAATATACGGAAAATAACATCTACAGACGCTAGGTGACATTGACCAAGGCCTACACGTATCAAACATGATCTGTGTGCAACGGCAGGTGACACCAATCATGGTTCGCACGCATTAGATGTTGTATGTGCTAATAATCTTGGCAACACCGATCGTGGTATGTGCGCGTCGATAACGCCAACCTTTATCAGTCATGTCCTGCTTGCATCAAACATGCGCATATGGCTAACAATGTCAACCAACAATAAGCGACATCGTCCAAGGAATGCAAGAATCAAACGTGGTGTGTGTGCATCTACATGGAGACATCATTCATGACCTGTGCGCATCGGCCAATCGCAGAAGACATCAGTGAGGGCCTGCACGCATTTTGCGTAGCATGTGCATATATGGAAAAAGACTTATGCCAATGTAAGTCCACATCTTCCAAGGCATGCATGCATTAAATAAAGTGTGTGAACATCAGTTAGGTATCATCTCTCATTGTCTAAAAGGATCGGACGTAGCATGTGGGAAAGTGAAAAATGATGTCTTCCAATGGGATTAGCATCAGCCAAGTCCTGCAAGCTTCACGTATGGCGTGTGTGCATAAATTGGGTGACATCATTCCTAGCTTACACGCATCGTCCAAGTCCTGCAAGCATCAATTGTGGCATGTGCACATCGGATGGCCGACATCAGTCGTGAGTTGTGCACATTGTCCAAGAGAAGACAAAGGTCATGGCGTGCACGCATCAGGTATATCATGTGTGTATATGGAAAACGACGCCTGCCAATGTAAAGAAACATCTGCCAAGGCATACATGTATCAAATGTGGTGTGTGCCATCGAATTGGTGACATCTGTCATGCCATGCGCATATCTACGAAAAACAGAAGACATCGATCAAAGTCTGCATGCATTGGGAATAGTGTGTGTGTGTAAATGGAAAACGACGCCTGCCAATGTCAGGGGACATGTGCCAAGGCATGCATGGATCAAACATGGTGTTTTCACATCAACTAGGCGTCATCGGTCATTTTATGCAAGCATTAGACATAGAACGTGTGTAAATTATAAATGATGTCTTCCAATGGCATCAGCATCAGCCAAGGCCTGCAGGGTTCACGTGTGGTGTGTCTACAGGCATCGGTTAATGTCATATGACATCGGCCAAGGACTTCAAGCATCAGTTGTTGCGTTTGCACATCGGTTGGGCAACATCAGTCGTGGCCTACGCACATTGGCGAACAAAAGAAGACAATAGTCACGGCTTGAACACATCGGGCGTAATATGTGCGTATATGGAAAACGACGCCTAGTAATGTCACGCGACTTCTGTCAAGGAATGCATGTTTCAAACGTGGTGTGTGCGTATCAACTGGGGTTACATTATTCATTGCCTGTGCGCATCGGACCTAGCATGTGAACAAGTGGAAAACAATGTCTTCCAAAGGCATCAACATCAGCCAAGGACTGGAAGTTTAATGCATGGCGTGTGTGCATTGGCTAGGAGACATCACTCGTGGACTACACGCATTGGCCAACGTCATATAACATTTTTCAATGGCTGCAGGAATTAGATGTAGAGTATGTGCATGGATTTGGCGACATTAGTTGTGGCCTTCTTGCATCGACCAATGTCAGCGACATCATCCAAGGCATGAATGCATCAAACATTGCATGTGCGCATCGATTGGGCCACATCAGTCGTGTTCTGCACGAAATAGCAATGGCACACAACATCGGTCATGACCTACATAAATCGGATGTTTCAGGTGCTTGTATTGGCAAACTATTTCAGCCATTTTCAGGCGGAATCATCCAAGGCATGCACTCATCAAATGTGGTGTGTGCGCATTGGTTAGACGACATCGATCATGTCCTACACCCAAAAGACATATCTTCTGCGCATGTGGCAAACCACGTCTACCAATGGCATCAGCAACAACCAAGGCCTGCATGCATCACCCATGGCGTGTCCATATCGTTAGTGCAACCCCAATATTGGCCTGCAAGAATCGGCAAACTTCAGATGATATTGGCCAAGGCGTACGCACATCAAATGTGGAGTGTGCCATTGGCTGGGAGTCATTAGTCGTGGCATGTGCACATCTGCTTGGTGAATTTGGCCAACGACAAATAACATTATCAAAGGCATGCACGTACCGGGCGTGTCTTGCACGCATTGGCATTCTATATAACTTAACGAAAAGTACCATTAGTCAAGACATGCATGCATCTAACGTGGCATGTGCGCAACGCCTGGGAGTAATTGAAGTCTGCCATTCAGTATCAACAGATTTTACATGCATCTTACATGGAATGTGCACGTCGGTCAATGGAATACGTCATTGGCCAGGAGACATTGGTCATGGAGTACTTGCATCATTCGTTGCCTATGCACCTTACTCAGTTGACGTCGACCGTGGAATGTCCGTAGTGTACACATTACTTAGTCTTCTTCGGGCATGGCCTAAGAACATTGTTCCACAAACATTTTGTGAGGTGTTGCCCCATCCCCCTTGACATACATACAACTCTCAGCAACTACGGACATACCTTGCCCGCATCAAATTTGGCCTTTAAACAACGTTAAACCAACATCGGACATGGACTGCATACATCGGTTTGCCGATGTCGAACGTGGTCTTCCCTTATCGAATATAGCATACACGCATCAATTTGCTGAGGTCAAACGTCGTCTGGTTGATTGTTCGTGGCCTACATACATCGGTTTGGGGACTTCGCACATTGCGCGACCGAATTGTTGAAAAAAAAAAGAACTTAAGGTTACTATATTCATTTTTAATTTTTGGCATTAAATACATTTTTTTTCATAATTTTCTTAACTTATATGAATTAATTATGCATTTTTTTTGGAATTTCAAGAGAGAAAAATAATTATGTAAAAAAATTGTTGAATTTAAGTTTACTATAATTATAATGTGATTTTTGGTGTAAATTTTATATTTTTGTCATATTTTTCCTGTTTTAATTAATTAATTACACATTTTTGAGTTTTAACCAAAAAATAGAAATTCTAAACAATTATTGAAGTAGTTGAATTTAAGATAAGTATATTTATTTGTGAATTTTTGGCGTTTATTTTATACATTTATAACATTTTCCCAATTTTTTTTATAAATTGATTACTCATTCTCAAGATTTGCTCAAAAAAATAAAAATTAGAAAATATTGTTGAAATTTTTGAATTTAAGGTTACTCTATTTATTTGTGCATTTCATATGTTAATTTTATAATATAAATTCTATTTTTATTAATTAATTACTCATATTCGTGATTTGCCGAAAAAAAAGATATTCAAAAAAATTAATGAAAGCTATATTTTTATATAGATAAAAGTTATTTATGATAAAAAGTAAATGCAGGTTTGTACCTTAAAACTTAAATATTTGTTTTGTACTTGTTCATTATGATTAATTGGAAAAATGATGCCTACTCCTCTAAGTTTGAATCGTTGAACAGAATTAAGATCTCAAAATAGGCCACGCATAGGACGTAGCATGCACGCATCAAACATGTGCATCAGCTAACGAAAGACAACATCGGTAATGGCCCGCACGCATCGAACGTGCACATACTAAAAATGATGTCCACCAATATCAGGAGCCATTTTCGAAGGCTCGCATACATGAAATATGGTGTGTACGCATCAACGGAGCGACATCTGTCGTGGCTTCCACGCATAGGCCAACAAAATGGGACATTGACCATGGCCTGCACGCAATGGCATAACATGTGTGAATATGGAAAACGACGTATTCAGACGTCAGGCGACATCAGCCAAGTCATGCATGCATCAAATGTTATGTCTGCACATTGGTTGAGCGACATTGATCATAGCCTGCTTGAATCGGATGTAACATGTGTGCTTCTGGTAAACGACGTCTGCCAGTGTATGGGGACATCGAAAAGGCTTGCACGCATCAAATGTGGTGTGTACCCAATGGAAAGTGACATCGGTCATGGTTTGCACACATTATACTTTGCATGTGTGCATCAGCTTGGCTACATCTTTCATGTCATGCACACATCGGCCAACAACGGCCGACATTGGTTATTGCCTACGCACAT
Source organism: Solanum habrochaites (assembly GCA_027704765.1). Taxonomy (NCBI): domain Eukaryota; kingdom Viridiplantae; phylum Streptophyta; class Magnoliopsida; order Solanales; family Solanaceae; genus Solanum; species Solanum habrochaites. Next base: position 24,283,233 of record JAKWJA010002490.1, on the reverse strand, counting down.
AAGTGCGCATGTGGAAAAATGCGTCTACTAATGTAAGGGGACATTGTCCAAGGGCTTTACGCATCAAACGGGTTTTGTGCACATTGACTGGGCGATGAAGGTTATGGCCTGCGAATATCGGCCAATGGTAAACTACATCGTTCATTGCCTGCACGCAACAGTGTAACATGTGCGTATATGGAAAACAACATCTACAAATGTCTAAAGACATTGTCCAAGGCCTAGAAATATCAAACGTGGTGTGTGCACAACGGAAGCGACATCGGTCATGGCCTGCACACATCACATGTTTCATGTGCTAATCAGCTTTGTGACATTGGTTGTGGCATGCGTAATACGACAAAGCCAAGACATGAATACTTCAAAAATGGTGTGTGCGCATCAAAAAAGTTAACATAAGTCATGGCCTGTGCATATTCCAACAGAAGAAGAAAATGGTCATGGTCTGCACGCATCAGGCGTAACATGTGCGTAAATTGAAAATAAGTCTTGTGAATGTGAGGAGACATCTTCCAAGGCATGCATGCATCAAACGTGGTGTGTGCACATCATCTAGGCGTCGTCAATTATGCCCTGCAAGCATCGGACATAGCATGTGGGCGTTTTGCAAATGACCTCTTCTAATGGCATCAATATCAGCCAAGGCCTATAAGCTTCAAGCGTGGTGTGTGTGCATCGGCTGGGCGACACCATTTGTGGCCTACACACATCGGCCAACGTCATGTGACATTGTCCAAGGCCTGCGAGCATTAGTTGTGGCGTGTGCGCATCAACTGGGCAACATCAGTTATGGCCTCCTTGCATCAACCAATGTCACGAGACATCTTCCAAGGCATGCACTATTCAAATATTGTGTGCGCGCCTCGATTCGGAGACACCGGCCGTGACCTTCGCGCATTGGCCAAAGGCAGACGACATTGGTCATTGCCTGCAAGCATCAAATGTTTCATGTGCCTGTATTGACAAGTGATATCTGCTAATATCTGGCGGTACCAGGCAAGACAAGCACACATAAAATGTGGTGTTTGTGCATTGGCTAGGTGACATCGGTCATGGGATGTACTCATAAAACATAGCTTGAGCACACCTGGTGAATGACGTTTTCCAATGGCATAACAAAAGTCAAGGCCTGCAAGCATCACCCATGGCGTGTGTGCATCGGTAGGGAGACATCGTCCATGTCCTGCAAGCATCAACCAATGTCAGATGACATCAGCCAAGGCCTGCACGCATCAAACATGAAGTGTGCGATCGACTGGGCAATATCAGTCGTGGCATGTTCATATCGTCTTGGCGACATCATCGAACAACAGACAGCATCATCAAAGTCCTACACACATCTGATGTGTCCTACGCGCATTGGCAGGCTATGTCACTCAACGACAGGTACCATCAGTCAAGGAATGCATTCATCTAACCTGGCATGTGCGCATAGCCTGGGAAAAATTAGCGTATTCCATTCATCATCAATCGATTTTTACATGAATTTGATGTGAAATGTGCACGTCAGCCAACGACATGTGTCATCAGCCGGGAGATATTGGTCGTGGAGTACCCTTATTACTTGTGGCATATGCACCTTGTTGGGCCGACGTCTACTGTGGATTGCCCGTATTGTGCACAATACTTTTTCGTCTTCAGGAGTGACCTACAAACATTGTTCATCCAACGTTTGGCGTGGCCTTTCCCCCATCGCCCATGGCCTACAATTAACTGTCAGCAAAGTTAAACATGGCCTGCCGCATCGACTTTGGCCAGCACACTAGGTTAAACCAACATCGGACGTGTCCTGCATATATCGATTTTTGGACGTTGAATATGGGCTGCCTTTATCATATTTAGCAATACACACTTTGGTCATCCGATGTCAAACATCGTATGGGTGCATCGTTCGTGGCCTATATACATCGGTTTGGGCACGTCAGACGTTGCGTGACCGCATTGTTGCAATAAAGGAACTTAAGGTTACTATATTTATATGTGAATTTTTTGCGTTTATTTCATATTTTTTTCTTAATTTTTTATATTTTATTTACACATTTTTTTGGGGATTTGCCGGGCTAAAACTAATTATTTAAAAAATAAATGAAATTGTTAAATATAAGGTTACTATAATTATATGTGAATTTTTGGCATAAATTTTTATTTTTATCATATTTTTGTTAGTTCATTACTAATTTTCGGGATTCGACGAAAAAATGAAAATTCAAAAAAATTGTTAAAATTATTGAATTTAAGGTATAAATATTTATTTATGAATTTTTGGCGTTAATTTTATATTTTTATCATATTTTTCCTATTTTTTATAAATTAATTACTCATTCTCGAGATTCGCAAACAAAATAAAATTACAAAAAATTATTAAAATTATTGAAAATAAGGTAACTATATTTAATTTTGAATTTTTGGCATTAATTTTATTTTTTCTTTTATAATTTTTATTTTTATTAATTAATTACTCATATTCATGATTTGCCCATAAAAAAAAATTAAAAAAAAAAGTTGAACACTATACTATTATATATATAAAACTTATTTATGATAAGAATAAAATGTGTGGTTGTACCTTATAACATACATATTAGGGTTGTACATGTTCATTATGATTCATTCAAAAAGTGATGTCTACTCCTCTAAGTTAGAAATGACTCAACAAAATCAAGAACTCCAAGTGGGCCAAGCATAGGACGTAGCATGAGGGCATCAAACATGCGCATCGGCGAATGACATAAGACACCACACGTATCGGACTTGCGCATATGAAAAATCACGTCCACCAACATTAGGAGACATTCTCAAAGGCTCGCACAAATCAAATGTGGTGTGTGAGCACCGACGAAGCGACATCTATCGTGGCTTACGCGCATCAGCCAATGGCAGACGACATTGGTCATGGCCCGCACGCAACGGCGTAACATGTGCGTATATGGACAATGATGTTTGTAGACGTCAGGCGACATCGGCCAAGGCCTGCACGCATCAAATGTGGTGTCTGCACATCGGCTAGGCAACATTGGTCATGGCCTGCACGCATCGAACATAGCATGTGCGCTTCTAGATAACGACATCTGTCATTGTCAAGGGACATTAGTCAAGGCCTGCACACATCAAATATTGTGTGTGCGCAACGGCAGGCGGCATATATAATGGTTGGCAGGCATCAAACATTGCATGTGCGCATCAGATGGGCCACATCTGTTATATCATGCACACATCGACCAACGAAGGTTGAAATCTGTCATTGCATGCACACATAAGAAGTTCTTATATGGAAAAAGACATCTACTTATGTAAGGGGACATCATTCAAGGGCTTTACGCATCAAACGGGTTGGGTGCACATTGACTAGGCGGCAAAAATTGTGGCCTGCACATATCGGTCAATAGAAAATGATATCGGTCATGGCCTGCACACAGAAGTTAGCATGTTCGCATATGGAAAACAACGTCTGTAGACGTCAGGCAACATTGGACAAGGCCTACACGCATCAAACATAGTGTGTGCGCTCCAATAGGCGTCATGGGTCATGGTCTGAACAGATTAGATGTTGCATGTGCTAATCAGCTTGGCGACATCGGTCGTCGCATGCAGGATTAGACAACGTCAGCCGTCATCGGTTATGGCCTGCTTGCATCCGACGTGCACATATGGATGACGACGTGTACTAACATCAGACGACATCTTCCAAGGCTTCCACGCATAAAACATGGTGTGTGTGTATCGAACAGGAGACGACAGTAATTGGTTGCGTGCATTGCCCATCCGAAAAAGACATCGGTCATGGCTTGCACGCATCAGGTGTAATATGTGCTTATATGGAAAATGACACATTCGAATGTCAAGAAAAATCTGCCATGGCCTGCATGCATCAAACCTTGTGTCTGCACATCAGCTAGGTGTCATCAGTCAATGTCTAAAAGATCGGATGTAGCATGTGCGAATGTGGCAAACAATGTCTTCTAATGACATCAACATCATCCAAGGCCTCGAATCTTCACGTGTGGCATCTGTGCATTGGCTGGCCGATATTATTATTGTCCTACACGAATCTTTCAATGTCATATGACTTCGGACAAGGCCTACAATCATACGTTGTGGCATGTGCACATTATTTGCGCGACTTCAATCATGGCCTGCGCGCATCGGTCAACAAAAAAGACATCGGTCAAGGCCTGCACAAATCGGGCGTAGCATGTGAATATATGGAATACAATGTCTTTGAATGTTAGGTGACATCTTCCAAGGCATGCATGCATCAAAAGTGGTGTGTGCACATTAGGTAGGCATCAGCCTTCATGGCCTACAAACATCAGACGCAACATTTGTGCATCGGTTGTGCGACATACTTCGTGGCCTACAGGCATCGGCCAACGTCATATGACATCGTCAAAGGCCTGTAAGAATTAACTATAGCGTGTGCGCATCAACTAGGAAACATCAATTTTGGCATGCTTACACTGGCTAATGTCATGCGATATCATCAAAGGAATGCACGCATCAAACATTTCTTGTGCGCATCGATTGGGCAATATTGGTCGTGATCAGCGCGTATTGGCCAAAGGCAGAAGACATTGGTCATGGCTTGCACAAATTGGATGTTGCATGTGCTTGTATCAGCAAACGTTGTTTCCCAATGTCATTAGGAATCTGCCAAGGCAGGCACAAATCAAATGTGGTGTTTGTGCATCGGCTAGGTGATATAGGTCATGTCCTGCACGTATCAGTCATATCTTGTGCTAATGTGGCGAACGACGTCTGCCAATGACATCAGCATCATCCAAGCCCAACAAGCATCACACATGGTGTGCGTGCATCGACAGAGCGACATTATTTGTGGCTTGCGCATATCCACCAATGGCAGATGACATTGGTCATGGATAGAACATAATGACGTAACCTATGCGCATATGGTAAACGACGTTTGCTGACGTCCGACGACATTGTCCAAGGCCTGCGCGCATCAAACATAGTGTATGCTCATTGGTTGGGCGACATTGGTCATGGCCTGCACGCAATTGTCGTAGCATGTGTGCTACTGGCAAACGAAGTCTGCCACTATCAGGCGATATCGGTCATGGTTTGCACACATCAAATGTCTCATGTGTGCATCATATGGGCTACCACAATCGTGGGATGCGCACATCGGTCAATAACCGTCGACATAGGTCATGGACTGCAAACATCGAATGTGCAAATATGGAAAATGAAGTCTACAAATGTCAGGGAACATCGTCCAAGGTCTTTACACATCAAACAAATTGTGTGCGAATAGACAGGGAAACAAAGGTTGTGGCCTGCCAATATAAGCCAACGGAAAAGGACTGTTGTTATAGCCTGCATACATCAGCCTAACATGTGTGTATTCAAAAAATGTCAAGTGACATTGAACAAGCCTAAACGCATCAAACATGGTGTGTGTGCACAACGACAGGTGACATCGGTTATGACCTGCATGCATCATATGTTGCATGTGCTAATTAGCTTGGCGATATCGTTTGTGGTATGCACGCGTCGACAACGCCACCCGTCATCGGTCTTGGCCTACCCAGAAAAGTGCATGTGGGTACAATATCAACCAACATCAGGCAACAGCATCCAAGGCATGCACGCATAAAAAATAATTTGTGTGCATCGACCAAATGACATTAGTCATGGACTGATTGCATCGTCCAACCACAAAAGACATTGGTTATGGATTGCGCATATCGGGCGTAGCATGTGCGTATATGGAAAACCACTAGTGCCAATGTCAAGCGACGTCTACCAAGGCATGAATTTATCAAACGTGGTGTGTGCACATCAGCTAGGTGCCATCAGTCATTTTTTGCAAGCATCAGATGTAGCATATGCGCAAGTAGCAAACGACATCTTCCAATGGCATCAGCATCAGCCAAAACTTGCAAGCTTCACGTGTGGTGTGTGTGCATCAGCTGGTCGACATTTTTCATGGCTAAAAAGATTTGGCCAATGTCATATGACATCAGCCAAGGCCTGCAACCATCAATTGTGGCAAGTGCAATCGGCTGGGTAACAAGAGTCATGGCCTGCCCGCATTAGCCAACAGTATAAGATAGCATTCATGGCCTGCATGCATCGGGCATAGCATGTGTGTATATGGTAAATGATTCCTCGCAATCTCAGGTGACATATTCCAAGTCATGCATGCATCAAATGTGGTATGTGTGCATCGACTGGGTAACATTAATCATGGCCTGCGTGCATTTACCAATGGTATAAGACATCAGGCATGACCCCCACACATCGCGCAAAACATGTGGATGGAAAATGATGCCTGCCAATGTAAGGCGACATCTGCCAAGGAATGAATGCAAACGGGGTGTGTGCATATCAACTAGGCACCATTGTTCTTTATCTGCAAGCATCATACATATCATGTGCTCAAGTGGAAAACGACGTCTTCCAATTGCATCAGCATCAACCAAGGCATGCAAGCTTAACATGTGGGGTGTATGCATCAGCTGGGCGACATCATTTGTTGCCTACACGCATCCGCTAATGTCATATGATATCAGCCAAGCCTGCAAGCATCATTGTGGCATTTGCACATCGACTGGGCGACATCAGTCGTTGCCTACGATCAGTGGCAAACAAAAGAAGACAACGGTCATGGCTTGCATGTATCAGGTGCAGCATGTGCATATAAGGAAAATGACGCCTTCCAATGTCTGGCGATATCTGCCAAGGCACGCATGCATCAAACGTGGTGTGTACATATAATCTAGGAGTCATCGGTCATGGAATGCAAGCATGAGACGTAGCATCAGCTCTAATGGAAAATGATGTCTTCCACCGACATCAACTTCAACTAAGGCCTGCAAGCTTTACGCGTGGCATGTGCGGATGGTATGGGCGACATCATTCATGACCTACATGAATCGGCCAACGTCATAAAACATCGTACAAGGCCTGCAGGCCTTACTTGTGGTGCGTGTGCATCGACTCGGCGATATCTTTTGTTGCCTACTTGCATCGACCATTGTCAGGCGACAACATCCAAGGAATGCACGCATCAAACATTATGTATGCGCATACATTGGGCAACATCAGGTGTGGCCGTCGTGTATTGGCCAAAGGAAAATAACATCAGTGATGGCGTGCACGCATCGGATGTTGCATGTGCTTGTATTTGGAAAATGATATATGTCAATGTCAGGAAGCATTGACAAAGACATGCACACATCAAATGCAGTGTGTGTACATCAGCTAGGGGACATTGGCCATATCCTGCACTACACAAGACATAGCTTGTGCGCATGTGGAGAACAACGTCTGGCTATGGCATCAGCAACAGCCAAAGCGTGCAAGCACCACCCATGGCGTGTGCGCATAGTTAGGGTGACATAAGTCATGGCCTGCAAGAATTGGACAACGTCAGATGACATCGGCCAAGTCTTGCTCTCATCAAAAGTGGAATGTGCGCATTAGCTGGGCGACATCAGTCGTGGCATGTGCATATCGACTTAGCAACTTCGGTGATGTCCTACACGCATCAGTACTGTGGCATCGACCAATGACATTGATCATCTTCAAAGGACTGCACGTATTTGACGTGTCTTGCACGTACGACAGGCTATGTCACTCAACGGCAGGACCATCAGTCATGGCATAATTGCATCTAACGTGGCATGTGCACATCAGCTGGGAATAATTTGCGTCTTCCATTTAGCGTCAACCGATTTGTACATGCATTTGATGTAGAATTCACGTCGGCCAACAACACGTGTCATCGGCCAAGAGACATTGGTCGTGGAGTACCCTCATCATTCATGGCATGTGCACCTTGCTCAGCCGACGTCGACTGTGGACTACCCGCATGCACATTTCTTAGTCGTTTTTGGGTGTGGCCTAAAAAAATTGTTCAGCCAATGTTTGGTGTGGACAACCCCCATCGTCATTGGCCTACACACAAATGTTAGTGACGTCCTACATGGCCTGCTCGCATCGACTTTGGCTTGCACACAAAGATAAAACAACATCGGACGTGGCCTGATTACATCGATTTGTTGTGGGCTGCCCTTATCGTATTTAGCATACACATCGGTTTGTCGACGTTAAATGTCATCTGGCAATATTATTCGTGGCCTGCATACAACGGTTTGGGGACATCAAACGTTGCATGACCGCATTATTGAAATAAAGGATCATAAGGTTACTATATTTATTTGTGAAATTTTTGCATGAATTTCATATTTTTTTCATTCTATTCCTATTTTTTTAATAATAAATTACACATTTTTTTTTTGCGATTTGCTGGGAGAAAAATAATTATTCAAAAAAAATAGTTGAAATTATTGAATTTAAGGTTACTGTAATTATATGTGAATTTTTGGGATAAATTTTATATTTTTATCATATTTTCCCTCTTTTTTATTAATTAGTTAGTCATTTTCGCGTTTTAACGAAAAAATAAAAACTCAAAAAAATTGTTGAATTTTATGAAGTTAAGGTAACTATATTTATTTGTGAACTTTCTGCATTAATTTTATATTTTTAGTATATTTTTTATAAATTAATTACTCATTCTCAAAATTAGCTCATGAAAAAATTACAAAAAGTTATTGAAAATGTTGAGAAATATATATACATACATGTATATATATACATACATATATATATATACATACATATATATATATACATACATATATATATATATATATATATATATATATATATATATATATATATATATATATATATGTATGTATGTATTTATATGTATGTATGTATATATATGTATGTATGTATGTATGTATGTACTGATTGATTGATTATTTTATGGGGTTAAGATTTAGAGTTTTCTTTACGACATAATATTAGGAGTGTAGTATCAAAAAAAATTAATTAATGTAATTTAAAATATAAAATTATGATAATTATTATTATATATAAAAATAAAGTTTCTTTCATGATTTTTTTTATTGTTGTAGAGTTAAAATTATTTTTTTAATAAATACTTTCAATTTTTTGAATATAACATTATGATAATTGTTATAGTATATAGAAATAAAGTTTCTTTCTTGATTGTTTTTATTGTTGTGAAGTTAGATCATTCGTTTTTAATATTTCTATTTATTGAAGACAATAATAAAATGTACCACAAAATTCATTGACAAATTCAATTACAAACACAGTATACTTAGGTTATTTCGAAGGGAGGGTGTTAGGCACCCTTCAAAATTCACAGTTGTGGCTCCCGACTGAATTCATTTTCAAATTGAAGAGGAAATAAAAATATTATACAAGTACAATTAACATGCAATAACACAAATATTAAAATAAAATAATAATGTAAGTATTGGCATAATATTTGCCTAACGTCAATGATATCCACAATAATGAATATTAAATACATTTAAATTTTATTGGAATAGCTTCGATGAGAAGCAACTCTGAGGTACCTGTAAACACACTTGATAAAAATGTTAGCATCAAATATATAGGATAAAAAAAATCAAATAACAATTAAAAAATAATAATTCGTCGTATTAAAATGGGAGGCCTTGTAAATTGACGTAATTTCTTCATCAGCCAATTTTATCATACCAAAATATGTAAACTTAAACTTAATTCCATTTTTTACAATGTGAAGGCCTCCAAAACCGACAGAGAATTTTTTGCATTGGCCAAGTTTATTATAATTTTTTTCAAAAACACGAAAGCTAATAAAACCAACAAGTAGTAATGCAAAATACAACCAATAAAATGCAATAATAACTAAATAACAACTAAAATAGTAACACAACTTGATGTTAAAAAAAATAAGAATATGCGTGAAATTATATAAAAATAAAATTTAAAAGAACTAACTATAAACCAGCACAAAATCTAATTTAGAAAAAGAAATGTCCAAATTGACTTTAAAATAAAGTATGAAAATAACAGTAAATAAATAATATAATCTTATATCTTGTTGCAAGTGTAGATGGAACAAAATCAACAATTAAAAAACTAATAAAATATAAGGCAGTCATTAAATGAGATAAAATATATTATAAACTAATAATTAACTTAATAAATCAATGGAGAATATCACAAATAAAACAATAAACTATATATAATTAAAATAAAACAAACATCAAATTTACAGTCAAAATAGAAATAGCAATGAAATAAATAAACCAAATGAAATAGAACAATCTAAATTAAGTCAACATGAACAGAGGTCAACACAACCATAACAATTGGAAGAGTATTACAAAATTTTCTTCTTTTAAAATAGAAAAACCTCCAAAATTTACGATGAGCTTTTTCATTGGTCAATTTTAACAAATAAAATATATAAATTTAAATTAAATTTCCGTCTATTAAAATGGGAAGGCCTTCAAAATCTATGGAGAGATTTTCTCATTGGATAATTTTTACAAATAAAATCTATAAACTTAAATTAAATTTCCGTCTTTTAAAATGGTAAGACCTTCAAAATCGACGGAAATTTTTTTCATTGGTCATTTTTAACACACAAAATGTATAGATCTAAACTAAATTTTCGTCTTTTTAAAATGTGGAGATCTCAAAAACCAATGGAGAAAATAATTTTCAAACACAAAATCACATGGAACCAACAAGCGATAATATTAAACACATGTAATAAATTGAAAACAACAGTAGCCATACGATAGTAATAAAACATCAACATAATAACTAAATAATGAAAAACAAATGTCAATATAGAGTATTGGGAACTTTTTATTTTTCTCTTTTTTAATAAAAATAACCATGATATTAGTTCAAAGATATAAAAAAAGCAAAAACTATGACAAGACACGATAACACCAAGTAAGTGAACCAAAATACATATATATAATAAAGTAAATAAATGGATTTCAACTTACAGTGTCAATACAATTAGTAATACCAAATGAAATTCACATAAAATGAAAACAACTTCAATAATAATTAAAAAAAAAGTGTGTCAACAAGTCACCAAAATGAACCTCTTAAGATAATGTAAATGAAGTACTAATAATTATTACTCCACACTATAAGATAAAAAAATTAAGCGGAATGGTCTGGTGGACCTTTATACTTGTATCAATTTTTATTGCGAACTCTTCTATTAACATTTTGTCAACTTATCCCTTATACTCAACATAAAACAACATTTTAAACCACTCTGACCATTGACCATCCTTATGTGCTATTAATATTGTCACGACCCAAAACGAGCCGCGAGTTGCACCCACACTTATCCTACTATGTGAGCGAACCAACCATAAATAACATAATATAATGCGGAAGACTAAAAACTCATTGACGAAATCAATTAAATAACTTTTAAATTTTAATACTTATCATCCCCAAAATCTGGAAGTCATCACCACAAGAACATCTATCCTCAAATACTAAATCTAAAAATATCTAGGAAACTAAAATAATAAACTGCTAGTCCATGCCGGAACTTCAAGGCATCAAGACATGAAGAAGAAGATCTAGTCCAAGCTAGAAGCGTTAGCTCACCCTGAGATCCGACGTGATGAAGACTGGCTAGAGTTGCGGTTGAGTTGAGGACGATGGTACGTTTGCTGCACTCCACAAATAACAAAGAAAAACAATTACAAGTAGGGGTCAGTACAAAACACGAGTACTGAGTAGGTATCATCCGCCAACTCAAAATAGAAAGCAATATATTTCAGATAATATCATAAAATCAACTAATATTCTTAACAAGTGATGGCAACAAGTATAAAAATCATTTATAACAAACCAACCACATCCATGAGGACTCAAGCCTCCATACCATACTCTTTTGGGAAACATGTTCTTTGGATTGAGTATATTAACATATTTCAAGATTCATTATCTTTATCCCTCTCGTGTCGGTACGTGACACTCCGATCCACTACTACTATCCTGGTGCCAGAACGTGACACCCGATCCATATACTATCCTGGTGCCGGAACGTGACACCCGATCCATATACTATCCTGGTGCCGGAACGTGACATCCGATCCATATACTATCCTAGTGCCGGAACGTGACACCCGATCCATATACTATCCTGGTGCCGGATCGTGACACCCGATCCATATACTATCCTGGTGCCGGAACGTGACACCCGATCCTCTATTACTATCCTGGTGTCGGAACGTGACACCCGATCCTCTAATATCATTACTTTAGTTCATCAAACCTTCTTTTATACCAAGGCATCATCATTAACAAAGTAAATTTAGGATTTAAGATTCAACAGCCTCATCATGCTAGTTTCATCACAATTATATATAAACACATCATGCATACACACAATTAAGCATATAGAAGGGTTTACAATACTACCCAATACATATCATTCGCTATTAAGAGTTTACTATGAAATAGCATAACCTACCTCCACCGAAGAATTGTGATCAAGCAATCTACTTTTCCAAAGCTTTGCTTCCCTCTTCGTTTCTCCTCTCTCTCGATCGTTATTCTCCCTCTCTCTGTTCTTTCTATTTTTCTTATTCAAACCCTTTTGTTTACCCTAATTAGCATATAATTAAGTATAAAAGATGATAAAATACCCCACTACTTATTTCAAGGTTCTCCCTTTTAACCCCAAGTAATTAAATTATTAACATTAAACCACTAACTTTGTAATTATAAGCAGGAATAGTCCAAAACGCCCCTTAAAATATTTAACAGAAATCCGACCAAGTCAGGGTCACGCAGCCTGTGACGGCCCATCACGACTGTGAAGGTCCGTCCTTCATGTCCGTCACAAAGCTCAGAGACTCGATGTCAGTAAAAGGTCTGTGACGGCTAGTCATGCCTGCGACGGTCCGTCCTGCCATTTCTTCGCGAAGTTCAGAGAGTCGATCTCAGTACCCAATTTTTCTAAGTTCTAAGTGTTTTGGAATGAGACTCCCTCGATGGTCCGTCGTTCCCATGCGGTCCGTTGTGGGATCCGTCGACTCAGCCAGTTTTTTCAGAAATAAAATTTGCTGCTCAAAACGACTAAACAGGTCGTTACAATAGATACCAATTTACCCATCGTTCGTCCTCGAACGATCACAAGAAGAAAAACAAGGGAAAAAGGGAATACCTGAATCTGTAAACAGGTGTGGGTATCTTTATTGCATATCAGTCTCCTTCTCCCAAGTGGACTCTTCAACTGGTCGATTCTTCCATTGAACTTTGATGGATTCAATCTCCTTGATCTCTACTTGCGAATTTCTCTATCTAGAATGGCAACAGGCTCCTCCTCAAAGGTCAAATTTTCATCAAGCAGAACTGAATCCCAACGAATGATGTAGTTTCCATCCCCATGGTAACTTTTCAGCATAGACACATGAAATACCGGATGCACTCCTGACAGCCCTGGAGGCAAGGCTAATTCATAAGCCACCTCCCCTACTCGCTTAAGTACTTCAAATGGTCCAATATACCTTGGGCTTAGCTTAACTCTTTTACCAAACCGCATCACCCCTTTCATGGGCGAAACTTTCAGCAAGACTTGCTCACCCTCCATGTACTCCAAGTCCCTAACCTTTCGATCTCCATACTCCTTTTGCCTACTTTGAGCTGCTAAAAGCTTTTCTTGAATAGATTTCACCTTCTCTAATGAATCCCTCAAAAGGTCATTACCCCAAGGTCTAACCTCAAATGCATCAAACCAACCAATGGGAGACCTACATCTCCTCCCATACAATGCTTCGAAAGGAGCCATATCAATACTTGAGTGATAGCTATTATTGTATGAAAACTCTACTAAGGGTAAGAAGTTATCCCAATGACCACCGAATTCTATCACACATGCACGAAGCATATCTTCCAATACCTGAATCGTTCGCTTAGACTGTCCATCGGTCTGAGGGTGAAATGCAGTACTAAGGTCCAACCTAGTACCTAATTCCGCATGCAATGTTCTCCAAAACTTAGAAGTAAACTGCGTACCTCTATCTGATATGATGGGCAGTGGAACTCCATGCAATCGAACAATCTCTAAGATATAAAGTTTAGCTAACTTCTCTGCGTTGTAAGTCACCTTGACCGGAATGAAGTGAGCAAACTTAGTTAATCTGTCCACAATTACCCAAATAGAATCAAACTTGCCCAATGTCTTTGGAAGGCCAACCACGAAGTCCATTGCAATTCTCTCCCACTTCCATTCAGGAATTGGCATTCTCTGAAGTGTTCCTCCGGGCCTCTGGTGTTCATACTTTACTTGCTGACAATTTTGACATTTGGCAACAAAATCAATAATGTCGCGCTTCATTCTACTCCACCAAAAGTGTTGCTTTAGGTCATGGTACATCTTTGTTGCACCAGGATGCAAAGAATATCCGGAACTATGAGCCTCTGTAAGAATAGTGTGGATCAAATCATCAACACGTGGCACACATACCCTTCCCTTAATTCTCAAAACACCTTCCTCATCCATTATCGCTTCTTTAGCCTCTCCTCGCAACACCATATCACGAATTCGGCTTAGTTTCTCATCTTCAAACTGTTTTCCCTTGATTTGGTCAAGAAAAGAAGATCTCGCCTCCACACTGGCCAACAATCCTCCCTTCTCATTTACTTCTAACCTCATAAAGTCATTAGCCAGAGTCTGAATCTCTTTAGCCAATGGGCGTCTAGAAACTTGTAAGTGGGCTAAACTACCCATGCTCCCTGCTTTTCTACTTAAGGCGTCTGCCACAACATTAGCCTTTCCTAGGTGATACAAGATGGTAACATCATAATCCTTCAGTAGTTCCATCCACCTCCTCTGTCTCAAATACAAATCTTTCTGAGTAAAGACATACTGTAGGCTACGATGATCCGTATAGACTTCACACTTAACCCCATATAGATAGTGTCTCCATTGCTTTAATGCAAACACGACTGCAGCCAATTCTAAATCATGGGTCGGATAGTTACGTTCATGCACCTTTAATTGCCTCGAAGCATAAGCAATCACATTCTTCTCTTGCATTAGCACTGCACCCAAACCAGAATAGGATGCATCACAATAAACAATGAAGTTTTTACCCTCTACTGGCAAGGTAAGGATAGGTGCAGTAGTCAGCAAGGTCTTGAGTTTCTGAAAGCTTTCCTCACATTCATCCGACCATACAAATGGAACATTCTTCTTAGTCAAGTTCGTCAGTTGGGAGGCAATAGAAGAGAATCCCTTGACAAATCGACGGTAGTAGCTGGCTAAACCAACAAAGCTCCTTATTTCTGACACATTAGTAGGTCTTACCCAATTTCTCACTGTTTCAATCTTAGAAGGATCCACCATCACTCAATCCTTAGAAATTACGTGCCCCAAGAAGGACACTGAATCTAGCCAAAACTCACAGTTGGAGAATTTGGAATAAAGCCTTTTCTCCCTTAATACTTCCAACACGATTCTCAAATGCTCCTGATGTTCCTTCTTACTCTTGGAGTATATCAGTATATTATCAATCAATACGATCACAAAGAGATCCAGATATGGCTTAAAAATCTCGTTCATCAAGCTCATGAAAGCAGCAGGGGCATTTGTAAGCCCAAAAGACATTACTAAGAACTCATAATGCCCATACCTGGTCCGAAAAGCAGTCTTGGGCACATCCGTTGCCCGTATTTTCAATTGATGATAACCAGATCTCAAATCAATTTTTGAGAAGGCACAAGCACCTTGTAACTGATCGAACAAATCATCAATACGGGGAAGAGGGTACTTGTTCTTAACAGTTACTTTGTTCAATTGCCGGTAGTCTATGCACATCCGAAAACTCCCATCCTTCTTCTTCACAAATAACACCGGAGCACCCCAAGGGGATGCACTTGGTCTAATGAAACCTTTACTTAACAACTCTTGAAGTTGGGCATTTAACTCCCTTAACTCTGTTGGAGCCATTCTATAAAGAGGGATGGAAATGGGGAGTGTACCCGGCTCCAGATCAATGCAAAAGTCAATATCTCTATACGGTGGCATACTAGGAAGGTCTTCAGGAAACACGTCCAGAAACTCATGGACTACCGGAACCAACTCAATTGAAGGTACTTGGGTAGGATCATCCCGGAGGTGTGCCAAGAAAGCTAAACACCCTTTACTAACCATTCTCTTAGCACGAAGAAAAGAGATGATAAGAACTGGAGTGGAAGTGTAGTCACCCTCCCACACTAAAGGATTTGTCCCAGGCTTGGCCAACGTTACAGTTTTAGCATTACAATCTAAGATTGCAAAATTTGGAGATAGCCAAGTCATACTCAGAATTACATCGAAATCAACCATCTCTAAGATAACCAAGTCTAGATGAGTATTGCTCCCCACGAAAGTTACAAGACAAGACCTATACACCTTTTCAACTATCACAGACTCACCCACTGGAGTAGAAACACGAACAGGCATGTCAAGCAATTCACAATGTAAATTAAGACCGGTAGAAAATAAGGAAGATACATATGAAAATGTGGAGCCAGGATCAAATAATACAGAAGTCATGAAATCACAAACCAAAAGATTACCTGTGATAACAACATCTGATGTCTCCGCTTCCGACCGCCCAGGGAAAGCGTAACAGTGGGCCCTATAACCTATCTGCCCATTGCCCCTACCATGTGTTGTTGTAGTAGCTCCAATTTGCCCGTCACCCCGGCCGTTGTGGTGACCACCATTACCTCGGCCACCACGCCCTCCAGAATGACGGCCTCTTCCATGACCACCTCTACCTCTGACTATTTGAGGTCTGTAACTCTGTTTTGGACAATACCTCTTGATGTGCCCAGTCTCCCCACATCCATAACACTCTCTGGATTCAAGCATAGGTCTCTGTGAGAATGAAGAAGTCTGGGGATAACCTCCAAACTCAGAGAAGTGTTGACCGGTCTGCGGTGGACCCCCAACTACAGTCTGTAGTGAAGACTGAATAGGTCGGGCTGGATAACCCCCTGAACCCTGCCCTCTGTAGTAAGAACCATTAAACTCACCTCCCTTACGAAACCTTTTAGATGTCGATGCCATGGTGAAGCCATCTGGCTTCACTCCCTCCACCTCTATCACGAAGTCTACCACATCCTGAAAGGATTTCGCTGTAGCCGCTACCTGCAAGGATGAAATCCGCAAATCTGACCTCAACCCGTTCACAAAACGGCGAATCCGCTCTTGTGGACTGAAACAAAGCTGGGTGGCATACCTGGATGATGCACGGAACTTAGCCTCATACGCAGTCACCGACATCTTGCCTTGGTCTAGGCTCAAGAACTCATCTCTCCTCCGATCCCTCAAGGTCCGGGGGATATACTTCTCCATAAATAAGCTAGAGAATGACGTCCAAGTCATAGGTGGTGCCTGTGCGGGTTGACACTCAACATGTGACCGCCACCACATTTTGGCATTTCCCTGAAACTGATAGGTTACAAACTCAACGCCAAATCGTTCCACTATGCCCATTTTATATAGTAACTCATGACAATCAACCAGAAAATCGTAGGCATCCTCAGATTCAGCACCCTTGAAAACTGGAGGTTTCAATTTCAAGAACTTACTGAAAAGTTCATGCTGATCACTTGTCATTATGGGCCCTGTAGTCAAACGAGGAAACGTGCCTATTTCCAAAGACGCATCCATGCGGGGAGCCTCAGCAGCGGCCTTTCGTACTTCCGGAACCTGAGGTGCTGGTGCAGAAAACACTGGAGGTGTCTGGCCTTGATCATATAACCCGCTAAGATAAGCAAGAACCTGATTAATCATCTCTGGGGTAGGTTGGGGTGGTAATTCCTCATTCTGCACTTGCTCACTTTCCCCTTCCTAACCCTCTCTTACTACTTCCTCAGTCGGTGGAGGAGTCACCGCCCTAGTACTAGATGGGCCAGGGGATTGTCCTCTTCTTCTAGAGGACGTTCTCCCGCGGCCCCTTTCCACTGCTCCTCTTCGAGCTACAGCCCCAGTGGCTGGCTCAGACGCATCTTGTCTTGTCGGTGCTGGTGTTGGCGCAGTTGTTGCTCTATTTCTAACCATCTGCGAAATAGAGTGAAGATGGTCAGATACCAATTTGTATCATCTAGATACCAATTGGATCCAAGTAATATCACGACAGAAAGAAGGAATGGAATTTTTTTTCCTAAAGTCCTATAGCCGCTCAAAGAAAAGTAAAGGCCTCCCCCTACCGTTCTTTAAGACTCTACTAGACCTGTTCTTGTGTGATGATACCAACGAACCTAATGCTCTAATACCAAGTTAGTCACGACCCAAAACGAGCCGCGAGTGGCACCCACACTTATCCTACTATGTGAGCGAACCAACCATAAATAACATAATATAATGCGGAAAACTTAAAACTCATTGACAAAATCAATTAAATAACTTCTAAAATTTAATACTTATCATCCCCAAAATCTGGTAGCCATCACCACAAGAACATCTATCCTCAAATACTAAATCTAAGAATATCTAGGAAACTAAAATAATAAACAGCTATTCCATGCCGAAACTTCAAGGCATCAAGACATGAAGAAGAAGATCTAATCCAAGCTAGAAGCGTTAGCTCACCCTGAGATCCGACGTGATGAAGACTGGCTAGAGTTGCGGTTGAGTTGAGGACGATGGTACGTTTGCTGCACTCCACAAATAAAAAAGAAAAATAATTACAAGTAGGGGTCAGTACAAAACACGAGTACTTAGTAGGTGTCATCGGCCAACTCAAAATAGAAAGCAATATATTTCAGATAATATCATAAAATCAACTAATATTCTTATCAGGTGATAGCAACAAGTATAAAAATCATTTATAACAAACCAACCACATCCATGAGGACTCAAGCCTCCATACCATACTCTTTTGGGAAACATGTTCTTTGGATTGAGTATATTAACATATTTCAAGATTCATTATCTTTATCCCTCTCGTGTCGGTATGTGACACTCCGATCCACTACTACTATCCTGGTGCCGGAACGTGATACCCGATCCATATACTATCCTGGTGCCGGAACGTGACACCCGATCCATATACTATCCTGGTGCCGGAACGTGACACCCGATCCATATATTATCCTTGTGCCGGAACGTGACACCCGATCCATATACTATCCTGGTGCCTGAACGTGACACCCGATCCTCTATTACTATCCTGGTGTCGGAATGTGACACCCGATCCTCTAATCTCATTACTTTAGTTCATCAAGCCTTCTTTTATACCAAGTCATCATCATTAACAAAGTAAATTTAGGATTTAAGATTCAACAGCCTCATCATGCTAGTTTCATCACAATTATATATAAACACACCATGCATACACAAAATTAAGCATATAGAAGGGTTTACAAAACTACCCAATACATATCATTCGCTTTTAAGAGTTTACTATGAAATAGCATAAATCATAACCTACCTCCACCAAAAAATTGTGATCAAGCAATCTACTTTTCCAAAGCTTTGCTTCCCTCTTCGTTTCTCCTCTCTCTCGATCGTTATTCTCCCTCTCTCTGTTCTTTCTATTTTTCTTATTCAAACCCTTTTTCTTTTACCCAAATTAGCATATAATTAAGTATAAAAGATGATAAAATACCCCACTACTTGTTTCAAGGTTCTCCCTTTTAACCCCCAAGTAATTAAATTATTAACATTAAACCACTAACTTTGTAATTATAAGCAGGAATAGTCCAAAACGCCCCTTAAAATATTTAACCGAAATCTGACCTAGTCAGGGTCACGCAGCCTGTGACGGCTCGTCACGACTGTGACGGTCCGTCCTACATGTCCGTCACAAAGCTCAGAGACTTGATGTCAGTAAAAGGTCTGTGACGGCCCGTCATGTCTGCGACGGTCTGTCCTGCCATTTCGTCGCGAAGTTCAGAGAGTCGATCTCAGTACCCAATTTTTCTAAGTTCTAAGTGTTTTGGAACGAGACTCCCTCAACGGTCCGTCGTGCCCATGGCGGTCCATCGTGTGATCAGTCGACTCAGCCAGTTTTTCCAGAAATAAAATCTGCTGCTCAAAATGACTAAACAAGTCATTACAAATATAGATGTGCTGACAACAGAGTGTAGTCACACGCCTGTAAAAGTAAGTGAACATGATATTTAAAATTTTAACTTTTAGTTTTAAATTATTAAAAAAAAATAATTAATTTAAAAAGGAAAAAACTCCATCTTCTTCCACACACAACTTTTTTCAACCACTCCACCCCAACCCCAACCCTATTTTATCGATATCTTCATTTTTCTTTTATTTCTTTCTTCTTTCCCCACTCATCCCTATTTTTTTCCTCTTCAATCATCATTTTCCCTGTTCTTCCCCTCCCTGACCTCAATTTCTCTTTTATTGCCTTTCCTTGCTCCTTTCAAGCTTCTTTTTTGTTTTTATTTTTTGTTACCCCAAATATAAATGAAATTGTGAAAAAAATTGACCATAATAAGCAAAGCAAATCAGAAAATTAGTGGTGCTCGCCGGGAATTAGGTATTTTTTATTTTGAAAATTAGCTATTCAATAACGGAGGTGGAGATGGTGAGTAAGAGAGTATGGGTGGGACATCGACGATTTTCTTTGCTGGTGGCGACGGTTGTTTCACGACAGAAATGGGGAGAGGAGAAGAGGAGGAAGACGACGGGCTTAAGCTTCAGTACCTAACTTTTACTGAGGTTCTAAAATTGAAAGATTTGTTGGTTTTAGAGTCGGAATGTGTGGAGAAAATCGTTAGCTTCGTATCAATGAACTGCATGAGTAATAATTTGAGTAAATATTGTTGTGGGTTTGAGTTTTGGGGATTTTCTGTTAGGGGTTTTGAGTGGAAAATGCTAGAGGATTTTGGACGGATGGAACCGTTGCTACAACCGAGTTTAAGGGTGAAGTTACAATGAATGATTTTTTTCCTTGTGATTTCCCCAGCAAAAATGGCGACGATGCCGGGCGATGACTTTTTTGGTCGTGAAATAGTGAAAATAGGGAGAATTAGAAATGAAAATAATAAATAAAATGTTATTATTTTACATTTTATTGAATAATTTTGATTAATAATTTTTAAAAATAGTTATGAAATAATTATTATATGGCATTAATTTATCTTAAGGGTCTAGATGACAAAGGTATAAGCAGAAAATATCAACATACAAACTGATACAAGTATAAGGATACACCAGACAATTCCACCAAAAAATTATATAAAATCAATCTAGTAAATCACCTAAAAAGAGCATAAAACAATCAACTTAACCTTACAAACAGAACTAAAAAAAGTAAAAATAAATAATACAAGAACCATTCAAAAATATTGAATCAAAAACGAAACCAACAGTAGAAAAAATCATTTAGCAACTAAAATATAGACTCAAATATGCACAAAGGCAAAGAATGAAAGAGGTTCACCGGAGGTAAGTCTTCACCAGCAAGATTTGAACAAAATGAAGAGGAGTGGAGGTTGGTCGAACTTTGGTGTTTCGTTGAGCAATTACAGCAGAAATAATTGTAAGTAGAAACAAAACAAACAAACAAACAACAAAAAAAATTGAAAAAGGGAAGGGATTGCGGTGGTTTTGGAGCTAATTTCAAGCTCGCCGGAGATGAGGATTTCTCAGCTTGCTGGTTGTTGTTGTTGTTGGTCCGAAAATATTGTGCTTGGCTGGTTGTTTGGTGGTGTGAACTGTTATTTTTGGAGAGGAAATGGGCTTGAGATGGGGTCGTTTAGTCGGATTTCTGGTGGTCGGAAAGGTTTGCATGGCGATTTGGAGGCTTTGCCGGTGGATGACGAAAAAAATGAAGGGTTTTTGGTGAAATGGTTCTATTGATGTTGTTTCGATGGAATAGAGGATTTTGATGGGTGGGTTTGGCGTCTGTTCGCCGGAAAAGAGGATTAGAGAAGTGAGAAACAAGGAGACACCATTTTGATCGAAAAAATTGAGGTGTTTTAGGTTTAATGTTGTATTGTTGTTCCGGCCAAAACATGGAGTGTAGAAATCATTGAGTTGTTGCTCTGGTTGAGCTTATTTCGTTAGAAAATATAAAAGGACAAAGGGGCTTTGGGAGTGTGATTTGCCGGATTCCAGCAGAGCTTTCGCCTAAAAAATATGGACACTTAAAAGAATTCCTTCTAACCCCTCAAAAATATGAAAAACTTTCCCTTAAAATATTATTCCATCAGCTTCTATTTTGATTTTAATATTTTTTAAATAAAAAAATTGTTAGATAATGGGCTCAAGATTGAACCCAAAATTACTGTTCAACTTTTATATGCAAAACTCACCCGTATTAAATGATTTTAAAGACTATACAAAAAATATAAAATAAATATTAATAAATATAAATAAAATGAATTTTAAAAAAAAATAACGAGCGTAACTAATGATATGTAAAAAATAAATTTTTAAATTAACAAATAAAAAATTCAAAATTTTTGTAAATAAAGTTAGTTATTGATAAACTTATTTAAAATTATATAAAAGAACATTTTGAACTATCAAAGAAATAAAGTTTAAAAGTTATGATTTTTTAAAATGTTAGACCGAAATTGGGTGTCAATAGTAAGTATAAACTTGATTATATATTTGATGAAGAACTACTCTTTTATAATCTACTAATTTTTTATAGTCTACTTAAAAATTTATAGTTTACTTTAAATACAAATATATCATCAAATTCATTTTATTCGTAAAGTTACTTTTTAACATCTTTTAAAATATTGAAATAAATTTTATTTATTCTTTAATTACAATTTAATACATATTATTAATTTTATCACACTTATTTATTTTCAGGTATATTAATTAGAGTGTGAAATGTTTTTTTTATGTTAAAGTAGATATTTTTAGTACGCATAGTTAGTATAAAAATTATTAGGAACTAATAAAAATAATAATAAAATAGAGTAATAAATATATCACAATAACTCATAAAACAAAAGAAAATGAATAGTACTAATGATGTTTCTAGAACTATTTAGTTTTCTTGGGTCACATTCTAATTAATAAAGATTTTATTTTGAAGGAATTTACGAATTTTGACAGAATGTTTTTTTATCTTAAGATTTACTGCAGAGAATTCTTATAGGTAAAAGTGTTTTAAAATAGTATATATATGTATATAGATAGATAGATAGATAGATATAGAGAGAGAGAGAGAAAGAGGGGTATGGGATAGGGGTGGAGGGGGTGGAAACTTGAAAAGTGAATTTTCCTACAACTAAAGTAATGAAATTCAATTTGACTATGTTAATCAGTAGATTATCTAAATTCCATTATATAATGGTAACTTAATATTGTTAATTATTTCATAAAGTCATGATTTTTTGTTGTTTTATTAATATTAATGTCATTTGTTCTTATTTATATCTTTTCAAAAATCACCATGTTAAATATTTGTATGAGTAAAATTTTGTATTTCTTCATAATTACTTATCTTTTTTGTCAAAGTAGGATATTAATTTTTGTCTCTTGTATTATGATTAGCAAACAAAAAAAATAAAAGATGAAAAGAAAAAATAAAGAACTATATGAGCCTACAGAACCCACTGTGAGTCGTTAAAAAATTTATGGTTTAAGAATTTTATGTCATAAAAATACGCAAAAATTGTATAACTTTAAAGAGGTTAAAAGTTGGAATCATAACGTTATTTTAAAAGTTTTATAGTCAATAGGCGTAGTTTCTTTTTCAACTATCCTTTTGAAAATTTTGGGCTCAGTTGAGCAAATTGGCCCAATTAATGAACTAGGTACACCTTTTAAAGGAGACTATTCGTCGCCATTAGAATACGAATATCCACTACTATATGAAGAATCAATATAACCAATTGAATCTGAATCAACACTAGTGGTCATTGTCAGAGCAGATTATATCCGATCCGGTGAACCATCAGACAAACACAAATTCATTTCTTTTTGTTGTTCTTCTTCAATATCTATTTTCACGTATGAAAAATTATTATTCTTTTTCTCAATTTTATGAGATTTCAAAGTTGGATGATTAGATGAAGTCAGATTTTCTACAGTAATCTTTCCCATTGCGATTTCTAGATTACAACCAAAAAAAATGAAAAGACTGATTTTTTAAAAGATTTTAAGAAATGGATGAGCATTGAAATGATGAGAAAAATAACAGGAACACGAAGGTTTCTTTTTAAGATCAAAATTAAGAAAAACACAAAATCTTAAGTCATTTTCTAATTAAAAAAAGATTTTATTTGAAGAAATTTACGGATTTTGACACGATGTTTATTTTATCTTAAGAGTTACTGCGGAGAGTTCTTACAGGTAGGAGTGTTTTGAAATAGTGTATATATGTAATGACACAAAAATCATATTTCACAACTTTAAACTATTTGTTTAACTGTACTTGATTAATTGACGGATATTTATTAAATAATGAATTTTTATTAGTTGGTGATTAATGGGCTATGCCACAATTTAAGTAAAACCCTATACCTTTTGACCCATTATTTAATAAAATAAATTACTCTCTCCGTTTTAAAAAAATGACTCTATTTTCTTTTTAGTCTGTTTAAAAATAACGAGTCTTTCCTTTTTTGACAATACTTTAACTTTAATTTTCTACGTGACATGTTTAAGACCACAAGATTAAAGAATATTTTGGTATATTTGACATAACTTTAAATTAGAACCACACGATTAAAAAATCTTCATTCTTTTCTTAATCTTTGTTCCAAGTTAAACTAGGTCAATCTTTTTAAAATGGAGGGAGCAATAATTTTATTCACTTTTAATATATTATATCAATCTAAGAAAACTCAATAAAGAGAAAGGGAGGAAGAAATACTTACCTGGGTAAAGCAGCGATCGGCATAGGAATTTCTGCACATCGAGGTGAATTTCTAATGCCTTAATTCTTATTATCTTATGTATAAAAAGACGGCAAATTATTGTTAATTTATTGTAACATGGAGTTTAGGGGAAAAAGGTTTGAACATATTTTTTTCTTCTGTTTTTAGTCCTTCAGTTTAGGCATAAGTTTTTAATACTAATTTTGAATAATTATGACTATAATTGATATATAATTAATTAATCATTAGAAATTATATGTAGAATAAATTAAAAATAGGACATTGGAAGAAATATCGTGTAAATCAAGTCATGTGCATTGTGATTAATGGCTGGAAATGTGGACAGTAAATTGAATTAGCATCTTTGGCTATTAATTGGAAAAAAGAAAGCAAAAAGAATAAATTGAAATTGAATTATGGTTATTACTTGTATACCCTTTACATAATTTACTGGTTTTATTGGGAGAGAATAATTTTAGACGACTTATATGTGATATATATATATATATATGATATGAAGTTAAGTAGATTCATAGAGCAAAATCACGTAAGTTGGCTTTGGTTTTGGACCCTTCTTATAGTTTTCGCATTATGATTCAAATTTTGATATATTGAGATAAGAAATTGAATATTAAGTGTAATGGGTTATTTGAACATTATTATACTTGTGATATTTGATTAATTGGAACTTAAAGCTAGATTTGGAATTTGGAAATATGAGAGTTTAAATGTAATCGAAATCAAGATTATGAACTTGATTTAATGTTTGAGTGAATTTTTGGGTCCAAGCAAGACTTATAGTGATATGAGTGTTGTTAATTTTAAAATCTTATTGTGGTTATTATGTGAATAGATTGTGTTTATTTGGGATCTCAACGAAAGTGGAAGGCTCAAGTAGCGGAGTGAATTCTTGATTATTTGAGGCAAGTGGATTTCTAAACCCTTGTTAAGTGTATGAAATGTGTGTATTTCATTGTGTTATATGTTTGGGAGTAATGAGACTTGGTGATTGGTTGACTTGTCCACATTGATTAATTCTAATGATGAAGATAAAGGATAATAAAAAGTAACGTGAATAATTGGTTGTGCGTGATGTGTTGATAATGGAGAATGGTTTGAAAGGCTTGTTGAATCATTGTTGATGTTGTTCTGAATTGTGCAATGTTATGAAAATGGTAATATCCTCTTTATTGCTTGGACATGTCATTTGCATTATTTTGAGACATGCTGGAGAAAAGTGTTTTGTGCATTGAGAAATAATGAAAACTTAAAGAGGATGTACCATTTCGAGGGACGTATCGCGTGCCGCGATGGATACTATATTTCGATAGACGTATCGCGCGCCGCGATGGTTACTATTATCAAGGATCGTGTCGTACGCCACGACAGATGCATGGACAAATATGTTCCCCATGGGTCCCGGACTGAGAGTCAACAAGTGTGTATCACTAGGTCAGACATGCATCATTATACTTTACATTGCATTTCACTACATTGTACATACTTATCCTTAGTGAACTTCAAATTGTGTTTTGCTGATCTTGTGAATGCCTTTATGTGATTGGTGATTGATGGGTACTGAGCTTGTTGTTGAGAATATATAATTTGTTAAAGTACTGTTGTTGAGGATATAATTTGTTAAATTGTTGTTGTTGAGGATATGTAATTTGTTATAGTACTCTTATTGAGGATATGTAAATTGTTAAAGTGTTGTTGTTGAGAACATGTTATTTGTCAAAGTGTTGTTGTTGAGGATATGTAATTTCTCTAAGTGTTGTTGTTGAACTATGTGCGTTGTAAATTGTCAGTTGTTAGGTTGAAATGATTTTTATGCAGGTTGTAGTTGTGGAGGTTTGGTTGGGGTGGTAAGAGTACCCTTATTTCATCCCCTTAGATTGTGTTTAGGAATTTACTTGTTGAGTACCGCGTGATTTGGTACTCATCCCTTGCTTCTACATTTTTTTGTAGATTACGAGCCTGAATTTTTGTGGTATCTGTCATCCTTCTTTTCCGAGGCTTCTTGGAGATTACTGATGTAGCTGTTTGTCGTCTCAGCGTATTTTCTTTCTCCTTAGTTATGGTCTTGTTCTATTCTAGAAACAAGTTCATTTGAGACTAGTGTTTTCTTTGGAATCTATGGGAACACTTTAGAGGCTCGTACACGTGACAACTAGGTTTTGGGGGTATTTTTAGGTTGATTACAAATTTTTCGCTTATTATTGTATTTATTGAGTTTTAGGCTGACTTGTCTTGGTGGGATAAGACGAGTGTCATCACGTTCAATTTTGGGTCGTGACAAAATGATATCATAGCGCCAAGTTCATAAGTATCACGTGTGTACAAGTCGAGTCTGGAGGATCGATAAGGGGACGTCTGTACTTATCATCGAGAGGCTATAGTGACTTTAAAGAAAAAAAATCTTCACTTATTCAATCTCCATTGTGCGTACTTTGTCACATTTTGATTTTGATCTCTTCACTTCATTCGCTATCTGTGATGACTCATGCGTAGTTCCTTATATGAATAGTTGGTGTGTCGTGTATTGATTTGATGTTAGATCTGGTATTATGGTGAAAAAGATATACTTATGAAATAAATGTGTGATTATATTTGAAGGGGTTGAGTAAGGTAAGTTACCATGGAAAAAAAAAATGTATAGTACTTGCGTGGTATAGGCTGAATCAAAAATAGTTCGAGAACTGAACGTGAAATTATTAAAGAAAAGACTAGATATGGAACGAATTTAGAAATATTTTACATTTATTCGATTGGTAGAAATGTGTGATTTATTTGTGTACTATCTTCTCGATAAGTATGATATGTTCTAGTGGTGGATTTAATAATTTTTTGTGGTGTACCAATAGTGGTATAAAAATGAATACGTCAATCTCGAATACCTAGTGCTGCAGAACGCAATCTTAGATCAATGTTGCACCATGAATAACAAGTTACTAACTAATTGAAACAAAAAAAAATTATCCTGAGAGACGTCCTATTTCAAGAAGGACAAATTAGTATTCTTACAAAGGTAAAAATGTCTACTATTTTGGTATGCTTGCAGTATAGAGCAATATTCAAGCAAAGAAATTTAAAGACCTTGTAGACTGTACTGGTAATTATAGAGTAATAAAATTATAACACTCATATGCCGAATTTTATTGTTAAAATTATTTATATTAAAATGGAACAAAAAAAGACAATAGAATCGGCTACTATATTCAAACCACTACTCTGAACCTTATATTGATATATTCTACAATATTAAAGAGAAGACCAAACAAAAGAGAGAGTCTAGCTCATCAAAGTCAGATGTCTCTTTTTCTTAAATGAAAAAAAAGGTAAGAAGATTTTGCTCTACACAACCTAACGATACATTCAACATCAAAGATTTGTCCCTAAAATGCGTTTCTAGATCTCTATCGTAACTTGTAATGCCATAAAACCTCTATAGGTTGCTATATTCTCTTGAAATACATGTCATACTTTCGAAATACTTTCTAACAATACCTCCAATTCATTAGATTTCTACCATACTACTATAATATTACATATTAGTTATTTTGAAGCATAATATTTGTATTCCTTAGGACCATACATTCATGTTATCACATCATAAATGAAAACAATACACAATTTTTAAGAAATTTCATCCTTGTATGAACTATGCAATAAATATGTTACAAAACAAACATAATTAGATATGTAGACATTTGTCAAGTCTAATGTAACTCGCTCATTGAGTAATCTAACAATATTTACCTAATCATACTATCTTTAAAATTTCTACAAGATATTTCCTATATAAAGGAAAAGTCTACAAAAGTTCAAATAGAGAAAGAGATTATGCAATTAACTGTAATCTTTTAAACTAATCTTGATGTAATTTTAAATCAATCTTGTTTCCTTTAAATTTTTTTGATCACCATAACATGGTATATTATTTAATGTATTTGTAGGTCACTTATACTTCTTTTAACTATGATCATTTCTAATCTCCTATAATTTTCTTCATACATAACAAATCTAGAGACTAATAAGTAGATTTTCTTTCAAACAGAAAATAAAAGAAAAACCATAGAATTGCATCCTAATGGAGAATATTATAAAATATGATGATAGTACTAAATTCCAAAAATATATTCACTGAACTGTACTTACAGAACCATATGCTTGAGAATTGAAGATCTAAAGAACACTTCAACACTATGTTATTTTAAGTCAGAAATTGCATAAGATGTTTGATAAATGCTATATAAATAAAATATGATAAACCCGTTAAGCCTTGCACATAGACTAATAGTTCAAGGAAACCAAATAAAATGGTCTAGATGGAGAATGTTAAGAACAAGAATTTTATAGATAATCGACATTTCCTACCCATTCTTTTAACTTTAGACTGTTGCACATTCTGTTGATTCTTTTCTATTATAAGTTAAGTCTCCACCATGTAAATGGTCGAGCAGATTCTGCAACTGTACAAATTGTCTCTATTCTTTAGCGTTGTAACAGGAAAAGTATCTAGTTTTCTTAGGGTTCCAAAGAGTGAAACAACAAAAAAAAAAAATGGTGACAGTTATTGCATCAATTTTAACTATAAAAAAATTTATAGGATGAATACATAAATACTGAAATATATCCATTGTTATACAAGATATATTAAGTTGAAAAATTTTCTTGATAACACAATACCCAATTATTCATTTAAGAACGAAAGGAGATGACTAAAAAGAAACATTAAAACCTCAATTTGTTGCTGTAAAAATATCTTTTGGGGCTCAAGTTTCCTTTGGAATACCAAAGTTATTAGCACCTGGATATCAAAAGGGAGAAAAATATATTGTGAATATTGAGCAAAGAAAATATTTATAAATTGGCGGTGCAGTGATTGCTCATTCAATGCTCGTTCTTGTAATGACCCGAAAGGTCATTTTCGAAAATTTTGAATATTAGTGTAACTTGAGTTAATTAATCGATAGTTAAAGGGCTAAAGTGATAATTTATTTAAAACCATGAGCTACTTGACCCATATTTATTAAAATAAGTTAGTTGATTTTAGCAATTATATTATTATAACTTGAAAAAAAAAGAAAAAAAGAGGAGAAACATGAGATGCCGTAGGTCAAAGACGACAAACACAGGTACTATCTGACCTTTTTCATTTTTTTCCTTTTCAATTGTTTATGTTAGTAACATGCTTAAGAAATTGAAGGTTTGGAATATATATATACCAATAATGACAATAAAAGTGACATTTACTAATAAATTTGGAATTTGAATCTATAAGGGGTAGAGTAATTTATAAGTTATGTTTGTGATCTGTTGGTTTAGGGGAGCATAAAGTTAACGAGAATGATGGCCAAATTATTAGCCAATCATTAGGAAAAGGATACACCCATAGAAGTGAAAATATGTATGGGCATAGACAACTAATCACACTAAAAATCATATCCATCATGATGTATGTCACGACCCAAAACGAGCCGCGAGTGGCACCCACACTTACCCTACAATGTGAGCGAACCAACCAATCTAATCCCAACATTTCAACCATAATAAACAGAAAATAATGCGGAAGACTTAAGACTCATTAACGAAATCAATTAAATAACTTCTAAAGTTTATCAATTACTATCCCCAAAACCTGGAAGTCATCATCACAAGAACATCTATCCTAAAATTACTAAATCTAAGAGTATCTAAGAAACTAAAATAAGTAAAAGAGATGGTCCATGTCCGAACTTCAAGACATCAAGACGCGAAGGAAAGAATCCAGTCCGAGCTAGGAACAATAGCTCACCCTGAAATCTGATTATGCTGAAGTCTGGCTAGAGTTTACTATGAAATAGCATAAACCATAACCTACCTCCACCGAAGAATTCGTGATCAAGCAAGCTATTCTTCAAAGTCTTTGCTTTCCTCTTCGTTTTCTCCCTCTCTTGATCGTTTCTCTCTTTCTCTCTGTTCTTTCTATTTTTCTTATTCAAACCCTTTCTCTTTTATCCTAATTATCATATACTTAAGTATAAAAGATTGTAAAAGTAACCCACTATTTATTCCAAGGTTGTCTCCTTTAACCCCCAAGTAATTGAATTATTAACATTAAACCACTAACTTTATAATTATAAGAAGGAATAGTCCAAAACGCCCCTTAAAACATTTAACAGAAATCCGACCCAGTCAGGGTTACGCAGCCTGTGATGGTCCGTCGTTCCTACGACGGTCCGTCCTGCAGAGTCGTCACAGAGTTCGGAAACTCAAATTCATTACAGAGTCTGTGACGGCCCGTCGTGCCTGAGATGGTCCATCCTGCCATCCCGTCGTGACGTTCAGAGAGTCGATCTCAGTACTCAAATTTCTCAGGATCTAACTGTTTTGGAATGAGACACCCTCGACGGTCCGTCGTGCCCATGACGGTCCGTCGTGGCATCCGTCGATCCAGACAGTTATTACCAGAAATATAATCTAATGCTCAAAACGACTAACATGTCGTTACAATAGATACCAATTTACCCATCGTTCATCCTCGAACGATCACAAGAAGGAAAACAAGGGCGAAAAGGAGTACCTGAATCTGTAAACAGGTGCGGGTATTTGTCTTGCATATCAGCTTCCTTCTCCCAAGTGGACTCTTCAACTAGTCGATTCTTCCATTGAACTTTGATGGATGCAATCTCCCTTGATCTCAGCTTACGGATTTCTCTATCCAGAATGGCAACAGGCTCCTCCTCATAGGACAAATTCTCATCAAGAAGCACTGAATCCCAACGAATAATGTAGTTTCCATCCCCATGGTACCTTTTCAGCATAGACACATGAAATACCAGGTGCACCCCTGACAGTCCTGGAGGTAAGGCTAATTCATACGCTACCTCTCCTACTCGTTTAAGTACTTCAAATGGTCCAATATACCTTGGGCTTAACTTACCTCTTTTACCAAACCGCATCACCCCTTTCATGGGTGAAACCTTCAGTAAGACTTGTTCACCATCCATAAACTCCAAGTCTCTAACCTTTCGATCTGCATATTCTTCTGCCTACTTTGAGCCGCTAAAAGCTTTTCTTGAATGCATTTCACTTTATCTAACGATTCCCTCAGAAGGTCAGTACCCCAAGGTCTAACCTCAAATGCATCAAACCACCCAATGGGAGACCTACATCTTCTCCCATACAGTGCCTCAAATGGGGCCATATCAATACTTGAGTGATAACTATTGTTGTATGAGAACTCTGCTAAGGGTAAGAAGTTATCCCAATGACCACCAAATTCTATCACACATGCACGAAGCATATCTTCCATAACCTGAATCGTTCTCTCAGACTGACCATCGGTCTGAGGGTGAAATGCGGTACTAAGATCCAACCTAGTACCTAATTCGGCATGCAATGTTTTCCAAAACTTAGAAGTAAACTGCGTACCTCTATCTGATATAATGGAAAGTGGAACTCCATGCAATCAAACAATTTCTGAGATATAAAGTTTGGCTAACTTCTCTACATTATATGTAACCTTGACCGGAATGAAATGAGCAGACTTAGTTAATCTGTCAACAATTACCCAAATGGAGTCATACTTACCCATTGTCTTTGGAAGACCAACCACGAAGTCCATTGCAATTCTCTCCCACTTCCATTCAGGAATGGGCATTCTCTGAAGTGTCCCTCCAGGCCTCTGGTGTTCATACTTTACCTGCTGACAATTCGGGCATTGAGCAACAAAATCAACAATGTCACGCTTCATCCTACTCCACCAAAAATGTTGCTTTAGATCACGATACATCTTGGTTGCACCAGGATGTATAAAATACCTTGAACTATGAGCCTCTGTAAGGATAGTGTGAATCAAATCATCGACACGGGGTACACATACCCTTCCCTTAATTATCAAAACACCTTCCTCATCGATTTTTGCTTCTTTAGCCTCTCCTCGCAACACCTTATCTCGGATCCGGATCAGTTTCTCATCGGTAAACTGCTTTCCTTTAATCTTATCAAGAAAGGAAGATCTTGCTTCCACACAGGCCAAAAATCCTCCCTTCTCATTTACTTCTAGCCTAATAAAGTCATTAGCCAAAGTCTGAACCTCTGTAGCCAATGGGCGTCTAGAAACCTGCAAATGGGCTAGACTTCCCATGCTCCCTGCCTTTCTACTTAAAGCATCTGCTACAACATTAGCTTTTATCGGATGATACAAGATAGTGATATCATAGTCCTTCAGTAGTTCCATCCATCTCCTCTGTCTCAAATTCAAATCTTTCTGAGTAAAGACATACTGTAAACTACGATGATCCGTATAGACTTCACATTTAACCCCATATAGATAATTTCTCCATTGTTTTAATGCAAACACTACTGCAGCCAACTCTAAATCGTGGGTCGGATAATTACGTTCATGCACCTTTAATTGCCTCGAGGCATAAGCAATTACATTCTTCTCTTGCATAAGCACTGCACCCAACCCAGAATAGGATGCATCACAATAAACAATGAAATTCTTACCGTCCACTGGTAGGGTAAGAATTGGTGCAGTAGTCAACAAGGTCTTGAGTTGCTGAAAACTTTCTTCGCACTCGTTCGAACATACAAATGGAACACTTTGCTTAGTCAAATTTTTCAATCGGGAAGCAACAGAGGAAAATCCCTTGACAAATTGACGGTAGTAGCTAGCTAAACCAACAAAACTCCTTACCTCTGTAACATTAGTGGGTCTTACCCAATTCTTCACCGCTTCGATCTTGGAAGGATCCACCATCACTCCATCCTTAGAAACCACGTGCCCCAAGAAGGACACCGAATCTAGCCAAAACTCACACTTGGAGAATTTGGCATAAAACTTTTTCTCCCTCAACATTTCCAATACAATTCTCAAGTGCTCCTCATGTTCTTTCTTGCTCTTTGAGTATACCAGTATATCATCAATGAATACAATGACAAAGAGATCCAGATATGGCTTAAAAATCCCATTCATCAAGCTCATGAAAGCAGCAGGGGCATTCGTAAGCCCAAAAAACATTACTAAGAACTCATAATGCTTATACCTGGTTCGAAAAGCAGTCTTTGGCACATCTGCTGCCCGTATTTTCAATTGATAATAACCAGATCTCAAGTCAATTTTTGAGAAGGTACAAGCACCTTGTAACTGATCGAACAAATCATCAATGCGAGGAAGAGGATACTTGTTCTTAACAGTTACTTTGTTCAGTTGCCTGTAGTCTATGCACATCCAAAAACTCCCATCCTTCTTCTTTACAAATAAGACAGGAGCACCCCAAGGGGATGCACTTGGTCTAATAAAGCCTTTCCCTAACAACTCTTGAAGTTGGGCCTTTAACTCTCTTAACTCAGCGGGAGCCATCCTGTAAGGGGGTATGGAAATGGGGCGAGTACCCTGCTCCAAATCAATGCAAAAGTCCATATCTCTATCTGGTGGCATACCAGGAAGGTCTGCAGGAAACACATCCAGAAACTCACGGACTATCGAAACCGACTCAATTGAAGGTACTTGGGTAGAATCGTCCCTGTGGTGTGCCAAGAAAGCTAAACACCCTTTACTAACCATTCCCTTATAACGAAGAAAGGAGATGATACGAACTGGAGTGGAAGTGTAGTCACCCTCCCACACTAACGGATCTGTCCCAGGCTTGGCCTATGTCACAGTTTTTGCATTACAATCTAAGATTGCAAAGTTTGGAGAAAGCAAAGTCATACCCAGAATTACATCGAAATCAACCATTTCTAAGATCACAAAGTCTACATGAGTATTGCTCCCCAAAAAAGTCACAAGACAAGACCTTTACACCTTTTCAACTATCAGATACTCACCCACCGGAGTAGAAACACGAACAGGCATGTCAAGCAATTCACAATGTAAATTAAGGCTAGTAGCAAATGAGGAAGATACATATGAAAATGTGGAGCCAGGGTCAAATAATACAGAAGCCATGCAATCACAAACCAAAAGATTACTTGCGATAATAGCATCAGATGTCTCCGCTTCCGACCGCCCAGGGAAAGCGTAACAATGGGCCCTATCACCTGTCTGTCCGTTGCCCCTACCATGTTGTGTTGCGGTCATTCCGGCTTGCCCGCCACCCCGGTTGGTTTGGTGACCACCATTACCTTGACCACCACATCCTCCAGAATGGCGGCCTCTTCCATGACCACCTCTACCTTTGACTATTGGGGGTCTGTAACTCTGTTTTGGACAATATCTCTTAATATGTCCAATTTCCCCACATCCATAACACTCTCTGGGTTAAAGCATAGGTCTCTGTGAGAATGACCGAGTCTGGGGATAACCTCCAAACTCAGAGAAATGTTGACCGGTCTGCGGTGGACCCCCAGCTATAGCCTGTAGTGAAGACTGAATAGGTCAGGCTGGATAACCTCCTGAACTCTGGCCTCTGGAGTATGAACCACTAAACTCACCTCCCTTACGAAACTTCTTAGTTGCTGATGCCATGGTGAAGTCATCTGGCTTCACTCCCTCCACCTCTATCACAAAGTCTACAACTTCCTGAAAGGATTTTGCTGCAGTAGATACCTGTAAGGCTGGAATCTGCAAATCTGACCTCAATCCCTTCACAAAACGGCGAATCCGCTCTTGTGGACTGAAGCAAAGCTGGGTGGCATACCTAGATAATGCACGAAACTTAGCCTCATACGCAGTGACTGACATCCTGCCTTGCTCTAGGCTCGGGAACTCATCTCTCCTCCTATCCCTCAAAGTCCGGGGTATATACTTCTCCATAAACAAGCTAGAGAATGATGCCCAAGCCATAGGTGGTGCTTGTGCTGGTTGACACTCAACATACGATCGCCACCACATTTTGGCGTTCCCCTGAAATCGATAGGTCATAAATTCGACGCCAAATCATTCTACTATGCCCATCTTGTGTAGTAGTTCATGACAATCGACCAGAAAATCATAGGCATCCTCAGATTCAGGACCCTTGAAGACAGGAGGTTTCAATTTCAAGAACTTACTGAAAAGTTCGTGCTGATTACTTGTCATTATAGGCCCTGTAGTCAATCGAGGAAACGTGCCTATTTCCAATGAGGCATCGATGCGGGGAGCCACAGCAGCGGCATGCTGTACCCCCGCAACTTGAGAGGCTGGTGCAGAAAACACTGGAGGTTTCTGGCCCTGATCAGATAACCCGCTAAGATAAGCAAGAACCTGATTATTCATCTCTGGGGTAGGTTGGGGTGGTAATTCCTCATTCTACAGTTGCTCATTCTCCCCTTCCTCACCCTCTCTTACTACTTCCTCAGTCGGTGGAGGAGTCACCGCCCTAGTACTAGATGGGCCAGGTGCTTGTCCTCTTCCTCTAGAGGATGTCCTCCCATGAACTCTACCACGGCCTCTTACCACTGCTGCTCTTTGAGCTACAGCCCCAGTGGTTGGCTCAGACGCATCTTGTCTTGCCGGTGCTGGTGTTGGCGCAGTTGTTGCTCTAGTTCTAACCATCTGCGAAATAGAGTGAATATGGTCAGATACCAATTTGTATCACCTAGATACCAATTGGATCCTAGTAATAGCACGAAAGAAAGAAGGAATGAAATTTTTTCCTAAAGTCCTATAGCCTCTCAAAGAAAAGTAAAGGCGTCCCCCTACCGTTCCTCAAGACTCTACTAGACTCGTTCTTGTGTGATGAGACCAACGAACCTAATGCTCTGATACCAAGTTTTTCACGACCCAAACGAGCCGCGAGTGGCACCCACACTTACCCTACTATGTGAGCTAGCCAACCAATCTAATCCCAACATTTCAACCATAATAAACAGAAAATAATGCGGAAGACTTAAGACTCATTAACGAAATCAATTAAATAACTTCTAACGTTTATCAATTACTATCCCCAAAACCTGGAAGTCATCATCACAAGAACATCTATCCTAAAACTACTAAATCTAAGAAACTAAAATAAGTAAAAGAGATGGTCCATGTCCGAACTTCAAGACATCAAGACGCGAAGGAAAGAATCCAGTCCGAGCTAGGAACAATAGCTCACCCTGAAATCTGATTATGCTGAAGTCTTGCTAGAGTTTACTATGAAATAGCATAAACCATAACCTACCTCCACCGAAGAATTCGTGATCAAGCAAGCTATTCCTCAAAGTCTTTGCTTTCCTCTTCGTTTTCTCCCTCTCTCAATCGTTTCTCTCTTTCTCTTTGTTCTTTCTATTTTTCTTATTCAAACCCTTTCTCCTTTACCCTAATTATCATATAATTATAAAAGATGGTAAAAGTAACCCACTATTTATTCCAAGGTTGTCTCCTTTAACCCCCAAGTAATTGAATTATTAACATTAAACCACTAACTTTATAATTATAAGCAGGAATAGTCCAAAACACCCCTTAAAACATTTAACAGAAATCCGACCCAGTCAAGGTTACGCAGCCTGTGACGGTCCGTTGTGCCTACGATGGTCCGTCCTACAGAGTCGTCACAGAGTTCGGAGACTCAAATTCATTACAGAGTCTGTGACTGCCCGTCATGCCTGAGACGGTCGGTCCTGCCATCCCGTTGTGACGTTCAGAGAGTCGATCTCAGTACTCAAATTTCTCATGATCTAAGTGTTTTGGAACGAGACACCCTCGACGGTCCGTCGCGCCCATGACGGTCCGTCGTGGCATCCGTCGACCCAGACAGTTATTACCAGAAATAAAGTCTATTGCTCAAAATGACTAACAGGTCGTTACAATGTAGCAGGTCACATAAGAATATACAGAACCATAGTCCAATAACAATATATACTTTTCCATAGTTCCATATAAAACTTTTTCATTTATATGACTCCCTTCCTTTGATTTTTATTCACCCACAATCAACCAGTCTAATACTCCTTACAATTTAACAAATACTTGATTCCTCAAATTCAACATACTTCTCACAATACTCCTTTAAAGTCAATACTCTTTATACTAACAAACATCATAACCACATCGACCCTTTACCTTACTCTCAAACTGTCACTACTATCAAAATTTTCTTAGCAAACACATTATAGCCTTTAAAAATTTTCAACTATGGCTCTCTTTATTTCCATTTAATCATTAAATGAAAATACGGGTCACACCCAAAATTGATAATACTAATTTCAATTTGAAAAGTACTTTCCATTACGACACGATAATTGAATCACACCCATGGTCAACAACACGGTATCACTCACATACCAAGTCTCAACTATTCTTCAAACCATCATATCCCTCATGCCGACACTTAAGAAATTCTTGGTCACTCCAACAATTCGGTATACTATAAGCTCATAGCCTTTTCTAAAATACATTATGAGTGTATTTCCTTGTGGTATATATTTGGATTTAACGGGATTGGTGATGGGTTGACTTGTCCACATTGATTAATTCTAATGATGAAGAAAAAGGGATAAAAAAGTCAATGTGATTAATTGTTTATGTGTGATGTGTTGAAAAAGAGTTGAAGACTTGTTGAATCATTATTGATGTGGCTTCATGTTTGTGTGGTCGTGAACTGTGCGATGTTATGGAAATGGTCATCTCCTCATTATTTGTGTGAACTTGTCATCTGCATTATTTTGAGGCATTGGTTGTGACAAATGTTA
The DNA here is from genome assembly GCA_027704765.1 of Solanum habrochaites. Lineage (NCBI taxonomy): Eukaryota > Viridiplantae > Streptophyta > Magnoliopsida > Solanales > Solanaceae > Solanum > Solanum habrochaites. The sequence continues at coordinate 24,244,959 of JAKWJA010002490.1, read as the reverse complement.
TGTGCATTGAGAATGAATGAGTACTTAAGAGGATATACCATTTCGAGGGAAGTATCGCGCGCCGCAATCGATACTCTATTTCGAGGGACGTATCGCGCACCGCGATGGTTACTATTATCGAGGGTCGTGTCGTGTTCCGCGACAGATGCATGGAAAAGTATGTCCCCCATGGGTCCTGGACTGAGAGACAGCGGGTGTGTATCACTAGGTCAGACATACATCATTATACTTGACATTGCATTCCATTCCATTGCACATACTTATCATTAATGAACTTGATATTGTGTTTTACTGATCTTATGATTGCCTTTCTGCTGAACTTGTGATTGTTGAATACTAAGCTTGTTATTAAGGATATGTAAAGCGTTGTTGTTGAGGGTATGTAATTTGTTGAAGTATTATTATAGAGGATATGTAATTTATTGAACTGTTGTTGAGGATATGTAATTTGTTAAAGTGTTTTTGGGGATATGTACTTTGTTAAAGTGTTGTTGTGGAGGATATGTAATTTGTCTAACTGTTGTTTTTTTGAGTTACGTGCTATGTATGGAGTTACGTGCTATGTAAACTGTGAGCTGTTAGGTTGGGCTGATATTTATGCAGGTCTTAGTTGTGGAGGTTCGGTTGGAGGTGGTAGGAGTACCCGTATTTCATCCCCTTAGCCTGTGTTTAGAGGTTTACTTGCTGAGTACTGTGTGGTTTGGTACTCACCCCTTGCTACTACAGATTTTTTATAGTTTATGAGCCTGGATTTTTGTTGTACCCGTATTTCATCCCCTTAGCCTGTGTTTATTAGATCTTGGTAGTTGATCTTAATGAAATGGTCCTAAAAATGAGGTTATTACTCTAAGAGATAAACAAGACTTTGAAAAATCATACCTCAGGATTTTGATCATGTTGGTTATTCTTCCTTCTCCTTCCTTATGTTCGAGGACGAACATGATTTTTAGTGGTGGATAATGTAATGATCCGAAAGGTCATTTTCAAAATTTTTGAATATTAGTGTAACTTGAGTTAATTTATCAATAGTTAAAGGGCTAAAGTGATAATTTATTTAAAACCATGGGCTACTTGACACATATATATTAAAATAAGTTAGTTAATTTTAGCTATTATATTATTATAACTTGAAAAAAAAAAGAAAAAAAAAGTGGAACATGAGATGTCGTAGGTCAAAGACTACAAACACAGGTACAATCTGACCCTTTTCATTTTTTTTCCTTTTCAATTGTTTATGTTAGTAACATGCTTAAGAAATTGGGTTTGGAATATATATACCAATAATGATAGTAAAAGTGACATTTACTAATAAATTTGTAATTTGAATCTATAAGGGGTAGAGTAATTTTTAAGTTATGTTTGTGATCTGTTGGTTTAGAGGAGCATAAAGTTAACGAGAATGATGGACAAATTATTAGCCAATCATTAGGAAAAGGATACGGTAAAGGATGAATTTAGCATATAGTTAATTTCAGGCGTATATAGATTTTGTGACTCAATTCTAGGGGTCTGTGGTTTAGGTATTGCCTTGTTACTTGACTAATTTTGGATTTCTATTGATAGTTATCACATTATAATTAAGTTTTTGATATAGTAAGATAGGTAATTGAATATTAAGAATATGATATTATATGAATACCATTCGAATTATAATATTGAAAAAAAACTGGGACTTAACCTTAGGCTTAAAACTTGAAAAATATGATTGTTAAAATGTTAATTGGCATCAAGATTTACGAATTTGATTATAAATTTGGGTGAATTTTTGTATCAAGGATAAACACTTAAGTAACGTGGGTGTTGTTAATGTTAAAATCTTATTGTGGTAAATTGTTTGGATAGATTGTTCTGATTTGGAGCCCATTGAAAGGGGGGAAGACTCAAGTATCGAAAAGATTGTTCGACTAAATGAGGCAAGTGGATTTCTAAACTCTTGTTAAGTGTATGAAATGCGTGTATTTCCTTGTGGTATATATTTGGGAGTAACGGAATTGGTGATAGGTTGACTTGTCCACATTGATTAATTCTAATGATGAAGAAAAAGGGATAAGAAAAGGCATTGTGATTAATTGTTTATGTGTGATGTCTTGAAAAAGGGTTGAAGGCTTGTTGAATTATTGTTGATGTGACTTCATATTTGTGTGGTCGTGAACTGTGCGATGCTATGAAATGGTCATCTCCTCATTATTTATGTGAACTTATCATCTTCATTATTCTGTGGCATTGATTGTGACAAATGTTATGAGCATTGAGAAAGAATGAGTACTTAAGAGGATATACCATTTTGAGAGACGTATCGTGTGGCGCGATGGATACTATATTTCGAAAGACGTATCGCGCGCTGCGATGGATACTATATTTTGAAGGACGTAATGCGCACCGCAATGGTTACTATTATCGAGGGTCGTGTCGTGTGCCGCAACAGATGCATGGATAGATATGTCCCCCATCGGTTCCGGACTTAGAGACAGTGGGTGTGTATATCTACGTCATACATACATCATTATACTTGACATTGTATTCCATTGCATTGCACATACTTATCATTAATGAACTTAATATTGTGTTTTACTGATCTTATGATTGCCTTTTTTGCTGAACTTGTGATTGTTGAATACTAAGCTTGTTATTTAGGATATGTAAAACGTTGTTGTTAAGGATATGTAATTTGTTGAAGTATTATTATAGAGGATGTGTAATTTGTTGAATTGTTGTTGAAGATATGTAATTTGTTGAAGTGTTGTTGTTGGGATATGTACTTTGTTAAAGTGTTATTGTGGAGGATATGCAATTTGTCTAAGTGTTGTTTTTTTGAGTTACGTGCTATGTATGGAGTTACGTGCTATGTAAACTGTGAGTTGTTAGGTTGGGATGATGTTTATGCAGGTTGTAGTTGTGGAGGTTCAGTTGGGGGTGGTAGGAGTACCCGTATTTCATCCCCTTAGCTTGTGTTTAGAGGTTTACTTGCTGAGTACCGTGTGGTTTGGTACTCACCCCTTGCTACTACAATTTTTTTTGTAGGTTATGAGCCTGGATTTTTGTTGTACTTGTCATTCTCTTCTTTTTCGAGGCTTCTTGGAGATTTGTGATGTAGCTGTTTTCATCTCAGCAGACTTTCTTCTCCATAATTATGATCTTGTTATATTCTAGAAACAAGGTCATTTGAGACTTGAGTTTTTCTTTTGAATTAATTGTAATACTTTAGAGGCTTGTACACGTGACAACCAAGTTTTGGGGTATAATGTAAGTCGATAATAAATTTTCCGTATTTTATTGTAATAAGTTGAGATTTAGGCTGACTTGTCTTTGTGCGATAAGACAAGTGTCATCACGTCCATTTTTGGGTCGTGACAGTTCTCTATATGAGAGCACATTGACAAAACTGGACATTGAAGTTAAGGATGTAGGAGCTGGAGCATATCAAAGAGACATGCAAGACACCTGACTTTCTTTTATTATCATATTTCTCTCAATATTAAGAAAATGAAATATCGGATGTTGTAGAAATATCATTCCATACCTAAACTATGATTTTCATGCAACAGATTATTAGGAGATAGAGTACACTCAATTTCTACCACATCAAAGGTGCATACCCAATTTGAAAAAAAAAAACTAATTTGAGTCTCATTAAACAAATGAGCTAATATCTTAAAAAGCCACTGAACTATGAAAAACTATCTAAGACATTCTCAAAATATTTATCTTCAAAAATCGCTCAAGTAAATTTATCATTAAACAAGTTTAGCATGATTTTTTTTTCTTAAGTCGTTTAATCATAAACCCATCAAATAATGTATTATGACATAATATATATTTAAAATAACCTCCAAAAATTATAAAAATAATATCTTTACTCTGCTATGATTTCTAATCTTCTTCTTCTGAACCTCAAGAACTTCTCTTAAAAGTACATGATTGTCCAGCAGTTCTAATACCTTCAATTACAACTTCGCTAACACCTTGAGTAGCCAGTACATTAGTTTTAATAGCTATTATTGGTTCTTCATTTGGTTCCTTTTGAATAAAAAAATAAATAAGAAATGATGATTTTGGCAAAGAAAACGTCCAAATTGTATTACTTTAAGGTAAAATCATTACTTGAGTTATGGTTAACTGATACGCCAAATTTAAATTTTGTTGATCATCATTTCACATATGCAGATATAATCTAGTCATTCGAGGCTTCATCAGTTGGAATATAATTTATTTTGTCAAATCAATTTTATTTAACGAATGAGTGATTTGTGAAAATAAAAAACCTAAGTTGAGTGTTTTTATTGATACGTAACAAAGTTTAATGACATTTCAAGATATTTCATATAGTTGAGTAACCTATTAAGATATTATCTCTAAAACAGAAAGGTGAATAGGAACCGAACAAAGATGTAAAATACCTCTAGAAAAAATATTAAAGAACAGAACAAAATAAAAACACCCAATTTCTATAATTTAACATTTTGTCATGGAGTGTATGGATTTTTAATCCACAAAGATAATATGTCACAAATTAAAATAAAATAAGTGGCTCGTTTAGTTTAACCCCATTTAAATTGCAAAAACTTTAACAGGAATAGCGTGCATTATATATTGATATGAAGAATCAAAACATCATGAGATGAAAAAGATAAATCTCTTTTGTCTCTTTGATTTTCATTCTCGAATTCTTTTCTTTAAATTTGTAATAATTCACTCAAAAGTTTGAATTACAAGTATTATAGAAAAAGATAAAGAAAAAAATAAACAAAAAGATCTCGGAAAAATAAATAGAAGGATCATGCCTGAAGAAACGAAGATAAGTGAGAGAGTAATTTCTAGAATAAAGATAGTGTGAGAGAACTTTTGTGCAATTATTGACGTAGATAATTTTGGGTAATTTCTGGAATAAGGATAGTGAGAAGATAACTCTAGAATTATCTATGCTAGTTTATGGCACCCGCTTGGAGTTAGTAATCAGGTTCCAATTGACACTTGTACAACACTTAAAAGTTAAACTAAAATAGCGTATCGTTGCGTGGTCGTCCATGTGATGACTCTTCTATATAGTTACTAGATATCATGTGCCCGTGCCAACGCAGACCAAACATATGTTAGTTTTTTTTTCTTTCAATTTATGTAACAGAAATGGAATTTGAAAAAGTGAACTAGATTTTTTATGTGTTTTTATTAAAATATTTTAAAATTTTAATTTATATACCTTTTTTGTCATTTTCGAATAATATATGTTACTACATTTATTTTATTTTATGTAATTTTCGGAAAGTCAACGTAATTTCTTGTATGATTCTCACATATTTTTAGTTGTTATTTAACTGTGAGTCTGTGACTGATAGTACTTTTTAGTTGTTACATTATTTTAAAACAATATATGCAACTTTTTTTGTTTCAATAAAAATAAGGAAGCCAACAAAATTTTATTATGTTTTTAACTATGTTTTTTTACAAATATCTTAAATTGTTACATTGCGTTTAAAGCTTATTTTTTATTTAATTTTCATATATATAACCAATTAGAAATTAAAATATTATATTTTTATATTAAAATGTTTAAATCTATAAAACTCCAATATATGCACAAATGAATAGAAGCAAGACAAACATTTTTAATCAGTGTAACAGAATATATATAAGTTATTAATGATAAAAATCAAATGTGTGTGATTCATTTAAAAAATGATGCCCACACCTCTAAGTCAAAATCGACGCAACATAATTAAGAGCTCCATATGGGCCACACATAAAACGTTGCATGTGGTTATCAAACAGGCGCATCGACGAACGACAAACAACATTAGCCATGGCCCGCACACATTGGACGTGCGCATGTGGAAATTGACGTGCACCAACATAAGGAGACATACTGGAGGTCCTGCACGCATCAAACATGGTGTGTGCATATCTACAGAGCGACATCAATCGTGGTTTGTGCGCTTCAGCCAACGGCAGACAACATTTTTCACATCCTGCTCTCAACGACTTAACAAATGTGCATATGGAAAACGACGTTTGAAGACGTCAAGCGACATCTACCAAGGCTTGCATATATCAAAGATTGTGTGTGCGTATCGATTGGTAGACATCGATCATGGCTTGCACGCATCGGATATTTCATGTGCTTGTATTGGAAAACAATGTAAGCCAATGTCGGGCAACATCGGCCAAAGCATGCATGCTTTAAATGTTGTGTGTGCGCATTGGATAAGCGACATCGGTCATGCCCTGCACGCATCAGACATAGCTTGTGCACATCTGGAGAACGACGTCTACCAATGGTATCAGTAATAGCCAAGGCTTGCAAGCATCACCCATGGAGTGTGTGAATCTGTATGGAGACATCGGTCATGGCCTGCCAACTTCGGCCAACGTAAAATGAAATTGGCTAAGGCATACAAGCATCAAACATAGAGTGTGCGCATCGCCGATGCGACATCAGTCGTGGTATATGCACATCGGCTTGGCGACATCATTTATGGCATGCACACATAGGTCAGGCAACATCAGCCAACGCCGGATATCATCATTTAAGGCCTCCATGTGTGTCTTTCTTGCATCAACAGGCTACATCACTCATTGGCAGGTACCATCTTTTAAGGAATGCATGCATCTAACGTGGCAGGTGCGCATCGGCTTGGCAAATTGGCGTCTTCCATTTAGCATCAACCTATGTTTACATGCATCTGGCATGGAATGTGCACGTTGTCCAAAGACATGCTTCATCAGCTATGAGACATAGGCCTTGGAGGACACGCATCAGTCGTGGCCTATGCACATTGCTTAGTCGACGTCGAACTTGAATAGCCCGCATTGTACACATTACTTAGTCGTCTTCGGGCGTGGCCTACTAACATCATTTAACCAACGTTTGGTGTTGCTTGACCCCATCTCCCTTGGCCTACACACAACGTTCAGTAACGTCGGACATGGCATGCCCTCATTGACTTTGGCCTGCACATAACGTTAAATCATCATCGAACGTGAGCTTCCCATATCTTATTTAGCATACATACATTGGTTTACCGACATCAAATGTTGTCTAGCTGTATCGTTACTGGCCAACATACATCAATGGGGGGACATCACACATTGTGTGACCGCATTGTTGAAATAAAGGAACTTAAGATTACTATATTTATTTGTGAATATTAATGTTAAATTCCTATATTTTCATAATTTTCATAATTTTTTATTAATGAATTTTGTTTTTTTTTTGGATTTGGCGTGGGAAAAACAATTATTAAAAAAAATAGTTGAAATTATTAGAATTAATTTATTTAAGTTATAATAATTATATGTGAATTTTTAGTGTAAATTTATTGTTTTTATCAGATCTTCCCAATTTTTAATTAATTAATTACTCATTTTTGGTATTTGATGAAAAAATAAAAATTAAAAGAAATTATTGTATTTAACGTAACGATATTTATTGTGAATTATTGGCGTTATTTTTATATTTTTGTCATATTTTCATTTTTTTTATATTTAATTACTCATTCTCGAGATTTTCTTAAAAAATTAAAATTACAAAAAATTATTGAAATTGTTGAATTTAAGGTTACTCTATTTGTTTGTGAATTTTTAGCGTTAATTTTAAATTTTTATAATATTAATTCTATTTTTATTATTTAATTACTCATATTCATGATTTGCCGAAAAAAATAAAAATTCAAAAAACTATTGTTGAAAATTATATTTTTTTATATATAAAGGTTATTTATGATAAAAACCAAACGCGTGTTTCAACATTTGAAGGTACGTATTTGGGTTGTACATTATGATTCATTGAAAAAATGATGCTTACTCCTTTAAGTCGATATCGACGCAACGGAATCAATAGCTCCATGTGGGCCACACATATGATGCAGCATGTGGGCATCAGACATGTGCATCGGCGAATGATAGATGACATCGCTCAAGACCCACGTCATGGGACTTTCACATACAAAAAATGACGTCCACCAACAACAGGTGACATCCTCGAAGGCCCGCACGCATCAAACGTTAAGTTTGCACATTAATGGAGTGTGACATCAGTCGTGTCTTGCATGGATTGTCCAACGGCTTAAGACATTGGTCATGGCTTGAAAGCATTGCCGTAACATGTGTGCATATGGAAATCGGCTTTTGCAGACATCAGGTAACATCAACCAAGGCCTGCACGCATAAAACATGGTATGTGCGCATCGATTGGGAAACATTGGTTATGGCCTACATGCATCGAACGTAGAATGTGCTCTACTGGCAAACGACATCTGCTAGTGTCAGGTGACATCGGCCAAGGCTTGCACGCATTAAATATGGTGTGTGCGCAACGGCAGGAGGCATCGATCATGGTTTGGACGCATCAAACGTTGCATGTGTGCATTGGCTGGATTACATTAGTCGGGGCATACACACATTGGCGAACGCCGACCAACATTGGTCATGGCCTCCATATATCGAAAGTGCGCATATGGACAACGACGTCTACCAATGTAAGGGGACATTGTCCAAGGGCTTTACGCATCAAACAGATTGTGTGCACATTGACTGGGCGACAAATGTTTTGGTATCTGTATGTAGGCCAAAGGCAAAAAACATCGATTATGGCTTGCACGCATAGAATGTGCGCATATGGAAAACAATGTTTGCACATGTTACTCGACACTGATCAAGGCCTACATGTATCAAAGATGGTGTTTGCGCAACAGTAGGCGGCATCGATCATGGCTTGCACACATCAGATGTCGTCTGTGCTAATAAGATTGCCGACATCGATCGTGTCATGCTTGTATCAAACTTGCATATATGGCTAACGACTTCTACCAACATCTGGCAACATCATCCAAGGCATTCACACATAAAACATGGTGTGCGTGCATCGACCAAGAGACATCATTCATGGCCTACGTGCATCGACCAATATCATAAGACATCAGTCATGGCATGCAAGCATCGCGCGTCACATGTGTATTTGGAAAATGGCGCCTTCTAATGTCAGTGGAGATCTGCCAAGTTATGCATGCATACAACGTGGTATGTGCCCAACAGTTAGGTGTCATCGGTCATTGTCTGCAAGCATCAGATGTAGCATGGGAGAAAGTGGCAAACAACGCCTTCCAAAGGCATCAGCATCAGCCAAGCCCTTCAAGCATCACGTGTAGCGCGTCTTCATCGACTGGGCGATATCATTTCCTTGACTACAACCATTGACATAAGACATTGGACAAAGCCTGAAAGCATCATGCGGTGTGTGCACATTGGCTGGGCGACATCAGTTGTGGCTTGCGCGCATCGGCCAACATAATAAGACAACGTTCATGTCCTACATAGATCGGGCGTATCATGTGCATGTATGGAAAACAACGTCTTCCAATGTCAGTCGACATTTTCCAAGGCCTCCATGCATTAAAAGTTTTGTATGCGCATCAGCTAGGCGATATCGATCATTGTCTACAGGAATCAGATGTAGGATGTGCGCAATTGAAAAACAACGTCTTCCAATAGCATCAACATCAGTCAAGGCCTGCAAGCTTCATGCTTGGTATTTGCGCATAGGCTGAGGGAAGTCGTTTGTGGTCTACAAGCATCGACCAATGTCATATGACATCATCCAAGTCCTGCAAGCATGAGTTATGGCATGTGCACATATGCTGTGCGACATCAATCGTGGCCTACAGGCATTAGCCAACAGAAGAAGATCAATGTCATGCCCTAAAAGCTTCGGGAAAATCATGTGTATATAGAAAAAGACACCTGCCAATGTCAGACAACATGTTCCAAGGCATGCATGTATTAGACGTGGTGTGTGTGAATCGACTGGGTGACATCGGTCATGGCATGTGCGCATCGGCCAAAAGAAGAAGACATCGGTCAAAGCGTGCGCGGATCGGGCGTAACATTTTCGTATATGGAAAACGATGACTGCCAATTTCAGGCGACATCTGCCAAGGAATGCATGAATCAAACTTGGTGTATGTACATCATCTAGGCGTCATCAATCATTTTCTGCAAGCATCGGACGTAGCACGTGTGCAAGTTACAAACGACGTCTTCCAATGGCATAAGCATCAACCAAGGCCTGCAAAGTTCACGCGTGGCGTGTGCGCATCAGATGGGCGACATCATTCATGGCCTACACGCATCTAAAAATTTCATAGGACATTTTCCAAGGACTCCAAGCATCAGTTTTATTGTGTGCACATCGGCTGGCGACATCAGTCGTGGCCTACGCGCATCGGGTAACAGAACAATACAGTGGTCATGTCCTGTACGCATCAGGTGGGGCATGTTCATATATGGATAATGATTCTTGCTAATGTCAGGAGACTTCTGCCAAGGCATGCAGGCATCAAACGTGCTGTGCGCGCATCGACTGGGTAACATCAATCATGGACACCGCGCATCGTACGTAACATGTGCATAAAAGGCAAACGACATCTTATAATTGCATCAGCATAAACCAAAGCCTGCAAGATTCACCCGTGGCATGTGCGTATCGGCTGGACGACATCATTCATGCCCAACAAACATTGGCCAATGTCATATGACATCATCCAAGAGTTGCAAGCATTAGTTGTGGCGTGTATATATCGATTTGGCAACATCAATTGTGGACTTTTTACATCAGCGAATCTCAGGTGAAATTGTCCAAGGCATGCACACATCAAACATTATGTGTGGGCCTCAATTGGGAGACATCGGTCTTGGCCTGCGCGCATTGGACAATGGAAGATGACATCAGTCATGGCATGCATGCATCGGATGTTGCATGTGGTTGTATTGGCTAACTATTTCTTCCAATGTCAGGCGGCATCGGCAATGAAATGCACGCATCAGATGTGGTGTGTGAGTATTGGCTAGGCGACATCGGTCATGGCCTGCATGTATCAGACATAACTTGTGCGCATGTGGAGAACGATGTCTGCCAACGGCATCGGCAAAAACCAAGGCCTACAAGCATCACCATAGCGTGTGGATATCGGTAAGGCGACATCGATCATGGTCTTCAAGCATCGCCCAACTTCAGATGGCACCGTCAAAGGCCTATACACACATCAAACTTGGAGTGTGCGCATTATCTGGGCTACATCAGTCATGGCATGTGCACATCGATTTGACGACAACAGTCATGGCCTACAAGCATTAGTCAAGCGATATCGGCCAACCACAAAAAACATCATCAAAGGCATGCATGCATTAGATGTGTCAAGTGCGCATCGGCAGTCTACTCACTTAATGGGAGATACCATCTGTTAAAGCATGCATGCATCTAACGTGGTATATGCTCATCGACTAGGAGAAATTGGCATATTCCATTCACCATCAACCGATTTTTACATGCATGTGACATGGAATGTGCACTTCGGCCAATGGCATGCGTCATCGGCCAGGAGACATTGGTCGCGAAGTACCCGCATCTGTCGTGGCCTATACACCTCACACAGTCGATGTCGCCCGTGGATCGCAAACATTATGCACATTACTTAGCCGTATTCGGGCGTTGCCTACAAACATCATTCACCTAACGTTTGGCATGGCCTGTCCCCATCGCCCTTGGCCTACACACAACTATCAACGACGCTGAACATGGACTGTACGCATTGATTTTGGCCTGCACACAACGTCAAAACAACATCGGGCGTGCCCGCTTACATCAGTTTGGGGACATCGAATATTGCGTGACCGGATTGTTGAAATAATGGAATTTAAGGTTATTATATTTATTTGTGAATTTTTGGCATTAATTTTATATTATTTTATAATTTTCCTTTTTTTATTAATTAATTAAACATTTTTTGAGATTTGCTGGGAGAAAAATAATTAATAAAAAAATGGTTAAATTGTTTAATTTAAGGTTACTATAATTACATGTGAATTTTAGGCATAAATTTTAATAAATTAATACTTATTTTCGAGATTTGACGAAAAAAAAAACATTACAAAAAATTATTGAAAATGATATGTATATATATATATATATTTATCATTCAAATGCGCATTTCAGATCTCCTAATCATAATATAAATAAATGGTGCATAAGTTTTTTTTTTATAAAAAAAACAAGCAAATCATTTAGTGCAAATCTCTCGCTTTTTCTTCTCTCTTTTATACCATTTTTCTTTCAAACCCTACCAAAATTCTCATCATCTTCATTAGAAATTCACTTTATGATTTATACATAAAGAAAATAACAAAAATATGATATTGAAAATTGTACCTGAAATGTTTCCTAAAAACTGGACGTTTGATTTTATGTTGTTCTTTAACCATCTTTTTTTTTCCTGGTAAATTGCCCAATTAGAGAGCAATGCCTTTCCAACTGTTCAATTATACAATTTTTCAACTTCCTTTTTAGGGTTGTATAAATCTCTATTTTCAATCTGGTAATATTTATGCAATGTGCCGTCAGACAAATACAAAAGGTATGAGGTAGCACATATAGTATAAATATAGAGTTTAAATAACTATAAAGAGCAAATGTCGGTCATACACATGACCTTTTGGAATTGATTTAAAATGTTTCATTTTCATATTAAAAACTTGTCATCAAAAGGAAAAAAAACATCACAAATATAATTCAAATTGGACCCAACCCAAACTATTTATTCCAAACAATATTAATAAAACCATGACAAAAACTATTTACCCGCTTACCCCATTTACTCCCTTCTTATTTCGTGCATGATGTCAACAACACTACTATGAATTAATTCTCCGTGATACTCTGTTGGTATATTGATACCATATTATATCATATAAGACTGAGATTAATCATTTGTGAAAATCTATTGGTATATCGATATTCTCTTGGTATCATATGGGAGTTGACTCTTTTGTAAGAGATAAATAAGAAACGATTAAGAGAAAATTATTAAAGCCACAATGTTATTTATTAAAATCTAAATTAGTACACAATATATTCTTTGTGATACTCCATCAATATATTGATGCCATATCAATATCATATAGGACTGAGCTTAATCCTTTGTGATACTCCGTCAGTATATTGATATCCTATCAATGTCATAAATAATTAGACTCATTTTTAAAAAGAAATAAATAAGAAACAATTAAAAGACAATTATTAAAATCACAATCTTATTAATTAAACTCTAAATTAGTTAAAAAATATATTCTTTGTGATACTCCATATGTATATTAATACTATATCGATATCATATAAGACTGAAAGTAATTTCCTCTATGATACTCCGTTGGTATATTGTACCATATCGGTATCACTAGGATTTGAATCTTTTTCTGTTATGAAATAAACAAGAAACAATTAAGAGAAAATTCTTAAAGTCAAAATCTTAGTTATTAAACTCTATATTGGTAGAAAATATAATTTTATATTTTTAAATTAAATACTAAAGAATTGAAATATTCATCAATGATACCATGACAATATATAGATATACCGTAATGGTGTCATGGATGGTTGAGTAATTTCATCGAAGGGATGAAACTAATTTGAATGAACACATTGTCAACTTACTCATTCATACCACCAGAGCATATTATATATACTATGATAGTATTAAGGAGGAAAAAACAATACTTCAATCAAGATACACCTCAGTTATTGTTGGATACCATCAGAGTATATTTATATGTTATGATGATATCAGAGAGAAATTGAGGTGGGTGTTGACATCACCATGACATCAACACGCCAATTAAAATAGATATATTTCATTTTAAAATATAAAAAAGGTATAGAGGTAATAGTCATTTAAACGTAAACATTTTGCTTTTTTGGGATATAAGTGTTCTTTTCCGGTTTTAATTTGATCTCAACTATATCTACATTTAGTCCAAGTAAATAGCTATTTTGTATAAAATTATTTTAAAAATCATACGCCTATTATGAAGAAAGCTCAGAATAATATAATTTAATTATCAGAAGAAGACAAGAAGTATAAGATGGAGGAGAGAACTATTCTTATTCAAGTGTGTCTTCCAAATGTTGAGTGATATCTCTATCTATAGTGTTGAGATATCAATCTCAAAAGTCATCTAATTAATAGATACACAGTTATCTTAGAAGTTCTGATCATATTGGAAGCACCTATACATGAATACAACTAATACTTGGATAAATCTAATGGATAATCCACATATACTATACAATAAATTTATAACGCCCCCTTTGTATATCCATAGATTATTTGCCTCGTTAAAACCTTACTAGGAAAATCCTAGTGGGAAAAAGCCTAGTGAAAGAAAAGAGTACACACATCTCATAATACGCTTTTAATGTTGCCTCATTAAAGACCTTACTAGGAAAACCCAACTTAAAACAAATTCATAGTTAAGGAAAAGACTACATTGCATATTTCAATCCCCTGATGAAAAACTTGACTTGATATCTCGTATATGGCGCATTCCTATCTTGTATCACAACTTCTCAAACGTTGATGTTGGCAATGCCTTAGTGAATAAATCAGCTAGATTATTACTTAAACGGATTTGTTGAACTTCTATCTCACCATTTTGTTGAAGATCATGCATGAAAAAGAACTTCGGTGAAATGTTCTTTGCCGGTATCCTTTGATGTATCCTCCTTTCAATTGAGGTATACATGCAACATTATATTCGTACATTGTGGTTGGTGTAATGACCTGTTTAGTCGATTCGAGCAGTAAGATTAATTTGATAAAAACTGGCTGGGTTGACGGACCGTCACAGACCTTTTACCGAAATTGAGTCTCTGAACTTTGTGACGGATGTATAGGACGGACCGTCGCAGGTACGACGGGCCGTCACGAGTGGCTTAACCTCGACTGTGTCGGATTTTTGCTGAGAGTTTTTAAGGGGTGTTTTGGACTATTCATGCTTATAATTATGAAATTTGTGGGGTAAGTGTAATAGTTTAATTACTTGGGGGGTTAAAGGAGATAACCTTGAAATAAATAGTGGGTTACTTTTATCATCTTTTAAAATTGATTGTATGATAATTAGGGTAAAAGAAGAGAATCTAGAGAAGAAAAAGGGAAAAAAATAAAAGACAGAGAGGGAGAACGAGCGAGAGAGAGAGAGGAAGAACGAAGAAAAAAGCAAAAGGCATAGGGGAGATAGCTTGCTTGATCACGATTCTTCGGTGGAGGTAGGTTATGGTTTATGCTATTTCATAGTAAATTCTAAATAGAGATTGATATGTATTGGGTGGTATTGTAAAGTCTTCTATGCGCTTAATTTCGTTGTTGCATGATTGTGATTATATAAATTCTGATGGATTATAATGATGATACTGCGAAATCTTAAAAACCTTAGATCCACTCTATTAATGATGATGCCTTGGTATAAAAGAAGGCTTGATGAACTAAAAGAATGAGGTTAATGGATCGGGTGTCACGAACCGACACGTAGTATTAGGGGATCGGGTGTCACGAACCAACATGTAGTATTAGGGGATCGGGTGTCACAAACCGACACGTAGTATTAGGGGATAGGAGTGTCACGTTCCGACACAAGAGGAATAAAGAGAATGAATCTTGAATTATGGTGATTTACTTAATCTAAAGAACCTAATTCCCAAATGAGTATGGTGTGGAGGCTTGAGCCCTCATAGATGTGCTTGGTGTTGTTGTCAAAGGGTTTGTACTTGTTGTTGTCATCTGTTAAGTGTTGTAGTTGATTTTATATTACTACTTGATATATATTACTTTCTATTCTGAGTTGGCCAATGATACCTACTCAGTACTTGTAATGACCCCTACTTTTACGTGCTTCTTGTTGTTTTGTTTTGTGGAGTGCAGCAAGTGCACCAGTGACTTCGTCTCGTCCGTAACTCTAGCCCGTCTTTAGCACGTCAGAATTCAGGGTGAGCTATTATTCCTAGCTCGGGCTGGATTCTCTTCTTCGTTTCTTGATGTCTTCGAAGTTCGGACATGGACCATCGTTTTACTTATTTTAGTTCTTAATTATTCTTAGACTTAGAAATTTGAGGATAGATGTTCTTTATGTGATGACTTCCAGATTTTGGGGATGATAAGTAATATATTTTTTAGAAGTTTATTTAATTAGTTATATTAATAAGATTTGAGTCTTCCGCATTATATTTGTTTATTATGGTTGAAATGTTGGGGTTTAGATTTGTTGGTTCGCTCACATAGGAGCATAAGTGTGGGTGCCACTCGCGACCCGTTTTGGGTCGTGACAAACTTGGTATCAGAGCTTTAGGTTCGTTGGTCTCATCACACAAGAACGAGTCTAGTAGAGTCTTGAGGAACGGTAGGGGGACGCCCTTACTTTTCTTTGAGAGGCTATAGGACTTTAGGAAAATTTCATTCTTTCTTCCTTTCGTGCTAATACTTGGATCCAATTGGTATCTAGGTGATACAAATTGGTATCTGACATCCTCACTCTATTTCGTAGATGGTCAGAACTAGAGCAACGACTGTGTCAACACCAGCACCGGCAGGACAGGGTGCGTTTGAGCCAACCACTGGGGCTGTAGCTCGAGGAGGAGTAGTGGCAAGAGGCCGTGGTAGAGGTTGCAGGAGAACGCCCTCTAGAGGTAGAGGACAAACACCTGGTCCAGCTAGTACTAGGGCGGTGACTCCTCCATCGACTGATGAGGTAGTAAGAGAAGGTGGGGAAGGGGAAAATGAGCAAGTGCAAGATGAGGAATTACCACCCCAACCTACCCCAGAGATGATTAACCAAGTTCTTGCTTATCTGATCGGGTTATCTGATCAAGGCCAGACACCTCCAGTGTTTTCTGCACCAGCACCTCAGGTTCCAGGAGTACAACATGCAGCTGCTGTGGCTCCCCGCATGGATGCCTCATTGGGAGTAGGCACGTTTCCTCGATTGACTACAGGGCCTATAATGACGAGTGATCAGCATGAGCTTTTCACTAAGTTCTTGAAGTTGAAACCTCCAGTCTTCAAGGGTGCTGAATCTGAGGATGCCTATGATTTTCTGGTTGATTGTCATGAGCTGCTATATAAGATGGACATAGTAGAACGATTCGGGGCTGAGTTTGTGACCTATCAGTTTCAGGGAAATGCCAAAATGTGGTGGCGGTCGTACGTTGAGTGCCAACCAGCACATGCATCACCTATGACTTGGGCATCATTCTGTAGCTTATTTATGGAGAAGTATATACCCCAGACTTTGAGAGACAAGAGGAGAGATGAGTTCATGAGTCTAGAGCAAGGCAGGATGTCTGTTACTGCTTATGAGGCTAAATTTCGTGAACTATCCAGGTATGCCACCCAGCTTTGCTTCAGTCCACAAGAGCGGATTCTCCGCTTTGTGAAAGGATAGAGGTCAGATTTGAAGATCCCCGCCTTACAGGTAGCTGCTGCAGCAAAATCCTTTCAAGAAGCGGTTGACTTTGTAATAGAGGTAGAGGGGGTGAAGCCAGACAACTTCACCACGGCGTCAACATCTAAGAAGTTTCGTACGGGAGGCGGATTTAGTGGTTCCTACTCTACAGGACAGAGTTCAGGAGGGTACCCAGCCCGACCTATTCAGTCTTCACTACAGGCTGTAGCTGGGGGTCCACCGTAGACCGGTCAGCAATTCTCTGAGTTTGGAGGTTATTCCCAGACTCCGTCGTTCTCACAGAGACCTATGATTTACTCCAGAGAGTGTTATGGATGTGGAGAGACTGTACATACTAGGAGGTTTTGTCCAAAACCGAGTTACAGACCCCCAATAGTTAGAGGTAGAGGTTGTCATGGGAGAGGCCACCATTCTTGAGGATGCGGTGGCCAAGGTAATGGTGGTCACCCAATCAATCGAGGTGGAGGGAAAGATGGAACTGCTGCCGCGCAACATGATAGGGGCAATGGACAGACAGGTGATAGGGCCCATTGTTATGCTTTCCCCGGGAGGTCTGAAGCAGAGACATCTGATGCTGTTATCACAGGTAATCTTTTGGTCTGTGATTGCATGGCTTCTGTATTATTTGATCCTGGATCCATATTTTCATATGTATCTTCCTCATTTGCTACTGGTCTTGATTTACATTGTGATTTGCTTGACATGCCTATTCGTGTCTCTACTCCTGTGGGTGAGTCTATGATAGTTGAGAAGGTGTATAGGTCTTGTCTTGTAACTTTTGTGGGGAGCAACACTCATGTGGATTTGATTATCCTAGAAATGGTTGATTTTGATGTAATTCTGGGTATGACTTGGCTTTCCCCAAATTTTGCAATCTTGGATTGTAATGCTAAAACTGTTACATTGGCCAAGACCGGGATAGATTCGCTAGTGTAGTAGGGTGATTACATTTCCACCCCAGTCCGTATTATCTCTTTTCTTCGCGCTAAGGGGATGGTTAGTAAAGGTTGTTTAGCTTTCTTGGCACACCTCAGGGATGATACTTCCAAAGTACCTTCAATTGAGTCTGTTTCGATAGTCTGTGAGTTTCTTGATTTGTTTCCTGCAGACCTTCCTGGTATGCCACCGGATAGGGATATTGATTTTTGCATTGATATAGAGCCGGGTACTCGCCCCATTTCTATACCCCCTTATAGAATGGCTCCAGCTGAGTTAAGGGAGTTAAAGGCCCAACTTCAGGACTTGTTAGGAAAAGACTTTATTAGACCAAGTGCATCCCTTTGGGGTGCTCCTGTCTTATTTGTGAAAAAGAAGGATTGGAGTTTTCGGATGTGCATAGACTACATACAACTAAATAAGGTGACTATTAAGAACAAGTATCCTCTTCCTCGCATTGATGAGTTGTTCGATCAGTTACAAGGTGCTTGTACCATCTCAAAAATTGATTTGAGATATGCTTATCATCAATTGAAAATACGGGCAACAGATGTGCCAAAGACTGCTTTTCGAACCAGGTATGGACATTACGAATTCTTACTAATGTCTTTTGGGCTTACGAATACCCCTGCTACTTTCATGAGTCTGATGAACGGTTTTTTTAATCCATATCTGGATCTCTTTTTTATAGTATTTATTGATGATATACTGATATACTCAAAGATCAAGAAAGAACATGAGGAGCATTTGAGAATGGTATTGGAAGTGTTGAGAGAGAAAAAGCTTTATGCCAAATTCTCTAAGTGTGAGTTTTGGCTAGATTCAGTGTCCTTCTTAGGGCACGTGGTTTCTAAGGATGGAGTGATGGTGTGAAGAGTTGGGTAAGGCCTACTAATGTTACAGAGGTAAGCAGCTTTGTTGGTTTAGCTAGCTACTACCGTCGATTTGTCAAGGGATTTTCTTCTGTTGCTTCCTAACTGACAAATTTGACAAAGCAGAATGTTCCATTTGTATGGTCGGACGAATGTGAAGAAAGCTTCCAGAACCTCAAGACCTTGTTGACTATTGCGCCAATTCTTACCTTGCCAGTGGAAGGTAAGAATTTCATTGTGTACTGTGATGCATCTTATTCCGGTTTGGGTGCAGTGTTAATGCAGGAGAAGAATGTAATTGCTTATGCTTCGAGGCAACTAAAGGTGCATGAACGCAACTATCCGACCCATGATTTGGAGTTGGCTGCAGTAGTTTTTGCATTAAACAATGGATACATTATCTATATAGGGTCAAGTGTGAAGTCTATACAGATCATCGTAGTTTACAGTATGTCTTTACTCAGAAAGATTTGAATTTTAGGCAGAGGAGGTGGATGGAACTACTGAAGGACTATGATATCACTATTTTGTATAACCCAGGAAAAGCTAATGTTGTGGCATATGTTTTAAGTAGAAAAGCAGGGAGCATGGGTAGTTTAGCCCACTTACAGGTTTCTAGACGCCCATTGGCTAGAGAAGTTCAGACTTTGGCTAATGACCTTATGAGGCTGGAAATACTAGAGAAAGGAGGACTTTTGGCCTGTGTGGAGGCAAGATCCTCTTTTCTTGACAAGATTAAGGAGAAGCAGTTTACTGATGAGAAGCTGAGCCGAATTCGAGATATGGTATGGCGAGGAGAGGCTAAAGAGGCAATACTTGATGAGGAAGGTGTTCTGAGAATTAAGGGAAGGGTATGTGTGCCCCGTGTTGATGATTTGGTTCACACTATTCTTACAGAGGCTCATAGTTCAAGGTACTCTATACATCCTGGTGCAACCAAAATGTATCGCGACCTAAAGCAACATTTTTGGTTGAGTAGATTGAAGCGCGACATTGTTGATTTTGTTGCCAAATGCCCGAATTGTCAGCAAGTAAAGTATGAACACCTGAGGCCTGGAGGGACACATCAGAGAATGCCCATTCTTTAATGGAAATGGGAAAGAATTGCAATGGATTTTGTAGTTGGTCTTCCGAAGACATTGGGAAAGTATGACTCCATTTGGGTAATTGTTGATAGGTTAACTAAGTATACTCACTTCAGTCCGGTCAAGATGACTTACAATGCAGAGAAGTTAGCCAAACTTTATATCTCAGAAATTGTTCGATTGCATGGAGTTCCACTATCCATCATATCAGATAGAGATACGCAGTTCACTTCTATGTTTTGGAAAACATTACTTGCTGAATTAGGTACTAGGCTGGATCTTAGTACAGCATTTCACCCTCAGACCGATGATCAGTCTGAGCGAATGATTCAGGTGCTGGAGGATATGCTTCGTGCATGTGTGATAGAATTTGGTGGTCATTGGGATAAATTCTTACCCTTAGCAGAGTTTTCATACAACAATAGCTACCACTTAAGTATTGATATGGCTCCATTTGAGGCACTGTATGGGAGGAGATGTAGGTCCCCCATTGGTTGGTTTGATTCTTTTGAGGTAAGACCTTGGGGTACCGATCTCTTGAGGGAATCGTTAGATAAGGTAAAATTCATCCAGGATAAGCTTCTAGCAGCTCAGAGCAGGCAGAAGGAATATGCAGATCGAAAGGTTAGGGAATTGAATTTTATGGAGGGCGAACAAGTCTTGCTGAAGGTTTCACCCATGAAAGGGGTGATGCGGTTTGGTAAGCGAGGTAAACTTAGTCCAAGTTATATAGTGCCATTTGAAGTTTTGAAGCGCGTGGGGGAGGTGTCTTATGAATTGGCATTGCCTCCAGGACTCTCTGGAGTTCACCCGGTATTTCAAGTGTCTATGCTGAAAAAGTACCATGGGGATGGAAACTACATTATTTGTTGGGATTCAGTTCTTCTCGACGAGAATTTGTCTTATGAGGAGGAGCCGGTTGCTATTCTGGCTAGAGAAGTCCGCAAGTTGAGATCAAAGGAGATTGCATCTATCAAGGTTCAGTGGAAGAATCGGCCAGTCGAAGAGTCTACTAGGGAGAATGAGGCTGATATGCAAGAAAGATATCCACATCTTTTTACAGATTCAGGTACTCTTTCTCTCCCATGTTTTTCTATCCGTGATCGTTCAGGGACGAACGATGGATAAATTGGTATCTATGGTAACGACCTGTTTAGTCAATTCGAGCAGTAAGATTAATTTGATAAAAACTGTCTGGGTTGACGTACCGTCACATAACTTTTACCAAAAGTGAGTCTTTGAACTTTGTGACGGACGTGCAGGACGGACGGTCGCAGGTACGACGGGCCGTCACGAGTGGCATAACCTCGACTGAGTCGAATTTCTGCTGAGAGTTTTTAAGGGGCGTTTTGGACTATTCATGCTTATAATTATGAAATTTGTGGGGTAAGTGTAATAATTTAATTACTTGGGGGGTTAAAGGAGATAACCTTGAAATAACTAGTGGGTTACTTTTATCATCTTTTAAAATTGATTGTATGATAATTAGGGTAAAAGAAAAGAATCTACAGAAGAAAAAGGAAAAAAAAAGACAGAGAGGGAGAACAAGCGAGAGAGAGAGGAAGAACGAAGAGAAAAGCAAAAGGCATTGGGGAGATAGCTTGCTTGATCACGATTCTTTGGTGGAGGTAGGTTATGGTTTATGCTATTTCGTAGTAAACTCTAAATAGCGATTGATATGTATTGGGTGGTATTGTAAAGTCTTTTATGCGCTTAATTTCGTTGTTGCATGATTGTGATTATATAAATTGTGATGGATTATAATGATGATACTGCGAAATCTTAAAAACCTTAGATCCACTCTATTAATTATGATGCCTTGGTATAAAAGAAGGCTTGATGAACTAAAAGAATGAGGTTAATGGATCGGGTGTCACGAACTGACACGTAGTATTATAGGATCGGGTGTCACGAACCGACACGTAGTATTAGGGGATCGGAGTGTCACGTTCCGACACAAGAGGAATAAAGAGAATTAATCTTGAATTATGGTGATTTACTTAATCTAAAGAACCTAATTCCCAAACGAGTATGGTGTGGAGGCTTGAGCCGTCATAGATGTGCTTGGTGTTGTTGTCAAAGGGTTTGTACTTGTTGTTGTCATCTGTTAAGTGTTATAGTTGATTTTATATTACTACTTGATATATATTGCTTTATATTCTTAGTTGGCCGATGATACCTACTCAGTACTTGTACTGACCCCTACTTTTACGTGCTTCTTGTTGTTTTGTGGAGTGCAGCAAGTGCACCAGTGACTTCGTCTAGTCCGCAACTCTAGCCCGTCTTCAGCACGTCAGAATTCAGGGTGAGCTATTATTCCTAGCTCGGGCTGGATTCTCTTCTTCGTGTCTTGATGTCTTCGAAGTTCGGACATGGACCATTGTTTTACTTATTTTAGTTTTTAATAATTCTTAGACTTAGAAATTTGAGGATATATGTTTTTGATGTGATGACTTCCAGATTTTGGGGATGATAAGTAATATACTTTAGAAGTTTATTTAATCGGTTATATTAATAAGATTTGAGTCTTCCGCATTATATTTGTTTATTATGGTTGAAATGTTGGGGTTTAGATTTGTTGGTTCGCTCACATAGGAGGATAAGTGTAGGTGCCACTCGCGGCCCATTTTGGGTCGTGACAGTTGGTATACTTTTTTCAAATAAAAAACACACATTTTCTAAATATGGTGGGTCATTTATCACAACCAAACACACTCTCAACTTGCTTCATGGATGACTATTATTTATCCATGATTTGAAGAAGTGGGTACCAACGTTTGCTTCATAGATCGCCAAGATATTGATGTGTCTCCACATGTAAAGAAATAGCCTATTTGTGACCGAGCTTTATGCGGACCAGAATAATACCATGCATCTATGTAACCAATCATTTCTGACTAGGATTCATTGGAATAGAATAAACCCATGTTCATGGTCTCTCGAAGATATCGAAGTATGTGTTTAACACCGTTTCAATGTCTTTTTATTAGGGAGGAATTGAATCTTGCCAGTAGACTTACTGCAAAATAGATATCTGGTCGAGTATTGTTATCAAGGTACATTAGTGACCCGACTGCACTAAGGTAAGGAGTTTCATCACCAAGAATCTCGTCATCCTTCTCTTGAGGTTGAAATGGATTTGTATTGATATCAAGCGATCTTAACACCATTGGGGTACTCAATAGATGTGAGTATCAATGTAAAATTGCTTTAATAGCTTTTCTATGTACGTTGATTGATGAACAAGTATTCCATTTGATAAATTCTCAATTTGTAGGCCAATATAAAATTTTATCTTTCCGAGATCTTTCATATCAAATTCTCTTTTTAGCCACTTAAAAGATTCTAAAGGCTCTTTACAAGTGCCAATGATGTACAAATCATCAACATACATAATAATTATAATAAATTCAGACTCCAACCGCTTAATGAAAATGCAGGGACAAATTGGGTTATTTTTGTATTCTTTTTTAACAAATATTCACTCAGACGATTTTACCACATCCTCCCTGACTGTTTCAGTCAATACAATGATTTTTGAAGCTTTATTGAAATAGCCGCTCTTAAATCTTTGTATGCTTCAGACAATTTGAATTCTTCATGAATTTTCATGAAAATATGGTGGTCCAATGAGCCATATAGATAGGCTTTGACAACATCCATTAGACGCATTTCAATATTTTCATGAACTGCAAGATTTATGAGATATCTGAAGGTGATTACATTTATCACATGAGAATATGTCTCTATGTAATCAATGTCAGGTCTTTGAGAAAAACCTTGAGCAACAAGTCCAACTTATATCTCACAATTTCACCTTTCTCATTTCTTTTACGTACAAAAAATCATTTGTGCCCAACTGAATTAATACCTTCAAGTGCTCGAATTATTGGTCTGAAAATTTCACGTTTTCCTAGTGAAGTCAATTCTAGTTGAATTACATCCTTCCATTTTGGCTAATCATTTATTTGTTTACATTCTTGATCATATTTAGGATCAAAATCTTCATCTTGGTGCATTATGTCAATAACGACATTATAGGAAAATATGTTATCAATCACGACATTATTTCGGTTCCACCTCTTAATTACTTGTCGAGACATAATTCATTGAAATTTCACTACTTTTAGAAGTTTGAACCTCTTCGGATATTTCATCATGTGTTATAACTTGGGTCTCATATTGAGAAATTTCATTCAACCCATGATCATCTTCATCATTTATTCCTTTTCTTTTTCGAGGATCTTAACCCTTTGAACCAATTGATCTACCACACTTCAAATGTGGTCTAGACTCATTTGCCTTAATAATCTTGTCCGTCGAAACATCAACTCGAACTGGAGCATTAGTACTTGGAATATTCTATTTAGTAATCTTTGGAAGATTAGTAAATGTATTTGGCAGGTGATTCACAATGTTCTGCAAATAAATTAGTTTTTGAACTTTTTGCTCACATTGATTTGTTCGAGGATCCAGATGAGATAGAGATGATAAATTCCAATCTATTTCTTGTCCTAACTGTTTATTTTCTCCTCCTAATGTTGGGTATACTGATTCATCAAAATGAAAATCAACAAATCTTTCCTTAAATAAATCTCTAGTAATAGGCTCCAAATATTTTATCATTGAAAGGATATTCATACCCAACATATATCCCCAATATCCATGCGGCCCCATCTTTATGCGTTGTGGTTGAGCAATCGGAACATACCCCATACATCCAAAAATTCTAAGATGGGAAATATTTGGCTCTTGACCAAAATGCAATTGTAATGGGGAGATTTGATGATAATTTGTCGGCCATATGCACAGAATCGTTGCTGCACGCAAAATAGCATGCCCCGACATAGTCATAAATAATTTTGTTCTTATTAGATGTTTAATAAATGATTCTTCTAGACCATTCTGAGTGTGAACATGCACAACTGGATGTTCAACTGTTATACCACTAGACATACAATAATCATTAAATGCCTGAGATGTAAACTCACTAGCATTATCTAGATGGATTGATTTATTGTATAGTCTGAAAATTGTGCTTTTAATATTATTATTTGAGCAAACAATCTCGCAAAAGTCATGTTGCGAGTTGATAATAAGCACACATGTGACCATCTTGTAGAAACATCTATCATGACCATATAATATTTAAAGGGTCCACATGCAGATTGAATTGGTCCACATATATCACCCTGTATACGTTTCAAATACATAAGGAATTCAATTACAACCTTAATTGTTGATGGTTTGATGATCAACATTCCTTGAGAACAAAGAGCACAAGAGAATTTCTTTGATTAGAGTATATTTGGGCTCTTTAAGATGTGCCCATGTGAATTCTCAATTATTTTGCGCATCATATTAAATCTGGGATGACTCAAAATGGTAAAATTATTAAAATTAGTAAACCTTTTGTTCAATACAGTATGTGATTCAACTGTATTTATACTTGTATAGTATAATCCAGAAGAAAGTGCAGGTGATTTTTCATGCACTATTTTCTTCTCTACATTAGTTGTAGTAATGTAAAGGTATTCAACATTTCCTTCATTAGCCATCTCAACATGATATCTATTTTGGCGAATAACTTTGAAACATAATAAGTTTCTTTGAGACTTACTACAATATATTTCATTATCAATGGTCAATATTGTCCCTCCAGGTAGTAATAAGGTTTCTCTTTCAGATCCCTCAATTAGTTTTATACTAAATAATATTGTGTTGACATATGCCATTTACATAATCAAATTAGAAAAGTATTTTTGTTCTTTTAATATTGTATGCATTGTAGTACTATCAAGAAGACATACATCTACATTACTCATCTTTATTCCAATTGACAACTAGGGACTTTTATTTATTTTTATTAAAATAAAATATATCAAAAGAAGTACGAAAAAACTAACACTGGAAATTTAAATACTTCAACATGAAGAACATGATAACTAAAACCACGAAAGTAAATATTAAGTAAAACATTAGAAGACTTCATCCCCCAGCTAAAAGATCAAACATCAGTTTCGATCTTCTAAGAAATCATCAACTTTTATATGAGTAATGTAACCAAGGTGATAAAAAACATCATCTTTTAAAGACAAATTTTCTCCAATATCTTTATCATATTTATGAGATGTTCGCGTCTTATCAACATTTAAGAGTCATATGTATTTAGCTCGAGCATTGGAAGAGGAAGCACCACTTTTATTTTTTTTTCCTTTAAAGGAATTTTGGTAGAGCATAACAAAATGTTCATGTGTGCGACATTCATTCTTCCAATGGCCTTTCATGCAACAACGATGCCAATTACCTTTTTAGGAGTTATTTCTAGAACTCGTGTTGTTCTTCCTTTTATTATGACCACCACATTGAAAATTAGTGTATCGCCTCTTATCTTTGCCACGTCCCCGTGCATTATTATAGCCCGGTGATCATCTCTTTTTACTTCAGATTAATCACGTTCTTCCACCACATTTTCTTTAGGTAATGAAGCAGCTCCAGTGGGATGAGCTTCATGATTTTTTTATTAAAAGAGCATTATACTGACCAACCACCAAAATATATGAGATCAATTCAGAATATTTTTGAACACCCTTTTCACGATATTGATGTAGCAATATCTCATTTTAGGCATGGAAAATAGTAAGTGTCTTTTCCAAGATGTCCTCATCTTTTATATTCTCCGCACATAATTTCAACTGGGAGGCTATTCTAAATACATCAGAGTTGTACTAAATTCTGATCTTAAAACCTTGAAAACGTAAATGCATCCACTTATAACGAGCTCTTGGCAACACTGTTGCCTTTAGGTGGTCATATCTTCCTTTTAATCAGTCCACAATTCAAGCAGATCTTTTACCATAAAATATTCAATCTGCAGGCCCTCATAAAGATGACGACGAAGGAAAATCATAATCTTTGTCTTATCTTGACTCGATTCTTCATTTCCCTAAGTAATGGTGACATCAAGCCCTTTAGCAGCTAAGTGAATCTCAGCTTCGAACACCCATGAAAGACAATTCTTTCCAAAAACACATAACGCCACAAACTCATATTTGGATAAATTCAACATTATGAGATTATGAGTGAATATGTGATTTAAATAAAAAATATTTCTGTAATACCTTTGCAAGTAACAACTTCTTGCTGATAACGTAATATAAAGAAAGGTCAAAATAATATAATGTAATAATAATAAGAATACAAGAAGTATAAGATGGAGGAGAAAACTATTCTTATTCAAATGTGCGTTCCAAATGGTGAGTGATATCTCGATTTATAGTGGTAAGATATCACTCCCAAAAGTCATCTAATTAATTGATACATAGTTATCTTGGAAGTTCTTATCACATTGGAGTCACCTATCCATTAATACAATAAATACTTGAATAAATCTAATGGATAATCCACATATACTATACATACAATGGATTTATAACAAGTCCTAATTATTAGAGAATTCGTTGAATGACTATTCAGTATTATGATACATTAATATAATAATTAAATTGCTATTTCTCTCTCTCCCCCTCTCTTTCTATGTATTTTTATGTTAATTTTAATCTTATTAAATATGTAATAATTTGGAGGATTTTCCCCCTACCAATGCACGTTCCATGAATCATGATTATTAATATCCTTATCTTTAAAAAACATAAATTAGTTAACCTAATAAAATTAAATATTAATATGAGGAAATAATACTTAGAAGTCTTTTTCTAAAGTTTTTTCATATATATTAGGAGTCTAATTAGTCAGCTTCGACCAGAAAGAGTTTCTCGGATTGTAAGCACTCCTCACTTCCAACCCGAAGATTGCTAGTTCGAGTTGCCAAGGGAGAAAAAGGCCGGGAGCTCCTAGAAATGGGAAAAAAAATTAGTTAGCTCCGCTCTAGTAACTTTTGCTCAAGTAATTATCAATGCACTCATTGATTAATGGTTGATATCAAAATTTTGAAATAAATTCTTTATTTCCTTTGTATGAATATGATATTATTAATTTTAACATTTATATACCAGACATTAGAATTAGATATGTTTTCCTTCCAAAAGGCATTTCAAATGATGTTTTGACTGTCGAATGACTAATGTACCCTCCTAGATCCAAGAAAAAATATTATTTTTCAAGAAAAAACGCTTGGTTAAAACAAATATTGTATTCCTATTTGATCCTATTAAAAAATGGAGAGAAAAATTCAGAATTTAATGTGATGCTTAAAAATTTTGTAATATTCACAATACATTCAATTTTCTAAATTAGAAATTCATTATTTAATTTAGATGAACCCTCTATACACTAAATTATAAGAAGTTATATGCATCTCTAACACCTACCATTGAGGTAGAGAGGTTGTTTCAGATAGATCCTTAGCTAAGGAAATGCTTATTTACTAAAACATATTTTTGCAACTGTTAAAATATATGTGAACCACGTTTATAACAATAATATATCAACTCTAAATCATAAAATAAGAGTATCTCGTACCCTTTTCCTTTTTATATATTTTATTAGTTCACTGTTAGATAAGATTAGTTGTAATAATTTTTAATTTATTAAATATAAATTTTTAAAATGATATAAATTATATTGAATTCATGAATAAATAAATTAAAATGAATATTATGGATTAATATAAGAGTTAATTATTTAAACCTAAGTACCTAAAAAATATGAATTTAATTAAAGTCCTCTCCATTAAGTCTAAATGACATGTCACTTAAATCTGATTGAGCGAATGAATTCCTACCACAACTCCTTTATTATAAAACTGTAAATAGGAGTCCTCATAATTCAATAAATTAACCAAGAATTCTGACAAGAAGCCAGAGAAATCTCGTAAATCAAAAACCACAAATTTCTCTACAAGCTAGAAGTTCAAGAATCAAGGGTTCATGTTTAAGATAAGTTTACAATTAAGATCAACCAAGATCAAGTTCAAGTTTAAGAAAGATCAATATCAAGATCAAACTCGAAGCACTTGAATTTAACTGGAAGTCAGGATTACGATAAAGTTCAAGTTCATTGTAGATTCAAGAACAAACTCCAATGACCTTGAATCCATGATCATGATCATAAAGTTCAAGTCCACATCAAGTTCATCAAATTCACAAATCAAGATCAAAACTACAAGATTTAAGAACAAGCTCGATGCCCTTGAGTTCAACTAAATGTAAAGTTCAAGATAAAATTCAACTTTAAGTTAATCAAGGATTCAAGAACAAGCTTTAAAGCCCTTGAATCAAAGATGAAGTTAAATTCAAATTCTAGATCAAGCTAAAGAGCCTTTGAATTTATATTTGAAAAAGTGAATCCAATGAATCATAAAGATTGTAACCCTCACACTTTGAAATAATAAATACGATTCTTCTGATAATTTTCCATTCTTAATTATTATTTTTCTTAACGTGAATTTTTTTGTCTACAAAGACTTCTAGTGATTATTGCAGCTCTGAGCCTAGCAATCATGTGATCCTTGTTTAACTTTGAAAAACAAGGTTGGGTGACACCGAAACAACAAAAAAAAGTTTTGAAGATTCTGTGAAACATACATTAGACTATCCGTTTATTTCGGGCACCACGATCGAAGTTGTGACCCAGCAACGACCGTGGGTGTTGTTAATCACACTTTGGTCAAACAATTATGATTCATCCACTAGTCCTAATTTCTTATCTCCTTAAATGTTGTTACACAAAAATGTTTACTTTGTCGAATTTAACAACAACAACATACCCAATATGTATTATGTATACAAACAAGCCTTACCTCTAATAGAGAAACTATTTACAAACACACTCTCTCTTCAAGTAAAGGATATCAAATAAAATAATAAGTATTCATCTAAAGGGATTCAAATTCCAACAAAACAAAATCAACAATTACTGATCAGAAATAGAACCTATATTATGATTTGAACCTAAAAGATATACAAAGGATCAGGTTGAGAGAGTGAAAATTGAAGTACGACCTGATTCACCGAGGTAACATTATACATTGTAATTTAGTTAATCGAGGGGGGGGGAAGATAATCAACACCATTGTTTATGAATCGTCGGGCAAAGTAAAATAAACAGACATAGAGAAATGGGTGGGGGTGGGGGCTGGGGTATGGAAAAAGGTAAATTGTAGAGAGAGAGAGGGTATTTATATATGAGGTTAGAATGGGACTTGTTTTCATTCGAAAATACAATTCAAATCAAGTATCGATTGTTGAATGACTAAGCTATCCTCCACACTCCAACAAGAAAACACATGGTTATAAAACAAAATATATGATGCTTCAAATATAATTAAGGAGAAATTATGTGGATACGAAAACATATATTAATTAATTGTGAAGATAAGTCACTTGAGCCTAACTCAACCCCAAAAGCTATCTCATGAGGGAGGTTTATTCAAGTTCATAAAAGGAGACCATCCCTCTATAGATGTGGGACTTCTTCCCACCCCCTCATTACAAGACCTCAACTAGAGCATGAACATTTTTAAATAGGGCCCCAACATCGATGAATAACAAAGTGTGATGTCCCTTCTCTAATACATGTTAAGACATGACACATAGGCCTAACTCGACTCAAAAAGTTAGCTCATGAGGGAGGTTTGTCCAAGTCCATATAAGGAGACCACATTCTCATCTCTCTACCGATATGGGACTAGTTAACATTAATTACTTAACATATCTACAGTTTGTATTAATTATCATTCATGACTAACCTTTAACCGTATTTACATCTCCATCTTTCTCTCACTCTTCTCTATGGAATCACACTCTCCTCTCTTCTCGCCCCCCCGTCTTTCTCTCACTTCCATATGTCCAGTCTCTCACACTTATAAAGTGGCAGAGCAAAGATTTTGGCGAAGGGTGAGCCAATTTTCTTTTTAGTTGCGCTAAAAGTGTGTAAAATTAAGTATACACTTATAACATTTATATATTTAACATTTGTATAATACATTATTTTCTGCAAAGGTTGTGAACAAGATCACCATTCGCCTAAGGTGGCTTCACGCATGCGCTTATACAATGATAAATGTTACAAGTGCAAATGTTAACAGTCGTTTATACAAACACAAATGATACCAATCAATTATACAAATACAAACTATTTGCCCAATATCTCGCTCACTCCTTTCTATCTGGTCTCTCTCACTTATAAAAATAAAAATTATACGAATAAAAATATTAACAGTCTCTTATACAAACCAAACTGATAACAATCACTTATATAAATACAGAATATAAGTGTCAACTATACAAATCGATTTAGTGATACAAATACCAATACACATGCATTCATTGATAAAAATAGTGACTTATACAAGTTGAATGTATACAATTATCTAAAAAATATAAAAATACATTGCCTCTCTCCACTCTTTGGCTTCTCTCGCTCTTATTTCTCCTCCCTCTCTCACCCGCCTCTCTCCATCTTTTCCAATCTCGATCACCTCTCTCCTATATCTCCAAATTTTGTGTTATGCTCGAAGCTTACACCCTAGACGTGCCCGACACATAACGACAATTGTTGGCCTTTAGAAAACCCTTGGCCTGGGTTACTTAACTCAACGGAAGACTATACTCATATCAGATAAATAATTAAAAGCATTCTTATCAAATAACTTATATATTTTTCTTGGCCAAAATGGATGTAAATCTCAAAAGTTGAAGATATGAAATATAAGATAAATCTGACTCCAAAAATTAATACTAACTCTTTTATGAAGCCTCTAAATTGACTGAGATGGATGTTGTGAAAGACCCCACAACATCCAGATGAACTAAGCTAGAAAAACAATAAAAGGTATGTCTACCGCAATGCAAGGAGGCTCACCAAGTGATTGTGGATTGCTCAACTGGATCAACGGTGTGCTGTGTGCCGATCCTGCTTACGTGCGTCTGCATCATCATATGATGCAGGCAAATTGGAATTAGTACATTGAATGTACGAGAATGCGATGGAAAGCTAAACGACGACTTAAGCTTGAGGGGATTAAGATGAACTTACCTTGGCTCTGCTAAACTCAAGAATATGCATAACTCGAAGTATGTATATAAAGAAAGTTAAAACATATGCGATATATATAAATCTTGTAAAACAATAAATCAACTTACTTCGTTAAACAAATGCAATAACAAACACAACTTTACTTATATCTGAAAGTTATATAACTTTTGTCAGAGATTCTCTAATCGATAACCATCACTTTGAGCTTAAGTGCTGATAAAACATTTTACCTCACCTTGTCCAAGGACCATCCTATACCTTTCCATCGGTATGGGAACTTATTTAACTTAGTGGATCCACTAGCTCACCTTACGTGATCAACTAAAACATATGACCTTCAATTTCCATTATGGCTACATAGTTTATATGGAGACTTGAGTTAATATGAACTCTAATCCCCACATCGGTGCTCAATACTACTCTAAAAATATATTTTAGCTCATACTTTTAATAAAACTACATTCCTTTGGGTTGAGATAATTTACTGAACCCTTTAGCATGAAAAAGATCCTTTTGGAATCAATGTTCCCCTTTTTGTCCAGAACTCTTTTGGAACTTTTAACTTAAATGTGAAACATTTATAAAACATTAGGTAATACTTATCCCCCATATAGCTTTTTAGAGATAAACTCAACTCTTGCTCTTTACTCAACTTGAACATTAATTCTTAGGGGATTTTCCCCTATAGTTTTTGAGAATTTAACTCAACTCTTTACTCTTGCTCGACTTGTATTCCTTAAATCAAAGTTAAAAAGTTTGCTAAAGAGTATTTGAAAACAGTACGAACTTACTTTGACTTGCTTCTTATGTTTTAAACTTGACTCTTAACTTCTTTGACCTTGTTCTTAGATTTACTTGAATTGGGATTATGGATTTAAGGACATTATCTCATGTTTATGGATGATTTTGTGATGTTTAAATGTACTATAAAGTGTTGGAATCAACTAGGAATGAGATATACATAACTTATGAACTAGTACAAAAAGATAGGGAAAGAACGGGTTCACCGGGGGTCTTGTCTCTCTGGGAGGCGCGGGGTGCCAGGGCCTATCAGACAGAGCCTGCCCTGAAGTGCTTTGGCAGGCGCGGCACCCCAGGTTTCATCTGACAGGACTCCAACTTTTCTTATCCATTTTTCATTTCTAAACCTCCTAAACTTTCATGGATGCCACCCCAAACACTTAAGATCCGTAAATACCTCATTACCCAATAGATTAGACCGAAAAAAGTCTGCAAACATGAATCTTATCTACTTGATGTCAACTGCAATTCAACCCAAAAGAATTTCACAACTTTTCATCAAGAACTTCAAGATTTTCATTCAATAAATAGAAAACTTTCTGAATTAAACATAATGGTGTGTGGGTGAACGAATCCAACACAGATTGATCTAAGCTACCTCGATAGGGATCACCCCTGAGAAAATCCAGTCAATGATCTTGGCGTTCTTTGACAATAATTGGTCTTCCTTTTCTTTCCTGTTTTCTTCCAAGCCCTAACTGTTCTAAATTTTTGTGAAACTGATTTGGGATTTGTTTTTACCCCTAATAAAACTTTAAAAACGAATTAGGAAATACTAGGGTAAAAAGACAACTTTTACCTTACTAAAATCTTGATTGTACTTTCCTTAGTCCAACAATCAAACTTCTGAAGGGTATATCTCCCTCATACGACATCGGATTTTAGCAAACACGTTGGTGTTGTAAATATCTTTCCAAACATATAAAGAACTCATCTAAAATTTTCCTGAGATGGAAGTTGTCGTCATTTGAAAATGACAAATACTCACTTTGAAAGCTGAAAATTTCAAGATTTCCTATTTATTTCCTTAGATGATTATTCTTTGTTTCTTAGATAATTCTTCGTTATTTCAAGTTACGAGATGTTACGTTTCACTTGCCTCTCCTCCTTTCTAAGACGTAGCATGATTCTTAATTAGCAAATTGTAGCTTTGGAGCCTAATTAAGTTTATTTTAGTGGCTATTTGCGAAATTTCTCCTAGGGATTTCCAAATGAACCCAAATATAGGTAACCCACCTAATTTTTGTAGAATTTATTGGGTGGGCACCATGATAATTTAAATTGAGTTCAATATTAGCTCATTCAAGTCTTTATCCATTTTAAAATAATCTTCAATTTATCTCACTTTAATCTTCAATATCAACCCTTTTAAAAACTCTTTATTTATTACTTTTTGTTTCTCTTTGTTGAGTTGAATTTTAAATTGTGGTTATAAATGTTAAATAATAATCTGTTAAAATTATTGAGATTAAGCGGGTTAAATTGGACAGGTCATAACCCAATCAATTTTTAACCAATTTGAGCCCCAAGTAAACTTGGACGGACCAACCCAATTTATGTTTCAACCCATTAATCAAATTATAGCTATAGAGGGCCTAATCTTTGCAAATTTTGAAAGTTTTCCTTTTTACTATCTTCAATATCAATTCAACTCACTCATTTGATAAAGCTATTGAATACTATCTATAAACGAAGATACAAAATAAAAAATTTAAATTTGAGAGTTTATCACGCCAAATTTAATTTAGCGGATTCCACATTTCATTAATACTAATATTTTTAGTGAACAAATCAAATGAAACTATTTAATTCATATAAATAGAAAAATTAAACGTGAAAAATGGTGTGTATATTTGATATTTACACAAAAAAATATACGAGTTAACTATAGTTGAGTTATAAATTTGGGATAAGACACATGTACCCCCTAGACTATGACTAAAATTCAAACACATTACGTGTCATGACTCGAGCCTACACCCTAAACATGATCGAACTCAAGAATCAATGTTGGTCATTAAGCGAACCCTCTCCCAGCTGACTCTACAAGAGGAGGACTAACTTAAGCATGGAAAAACTTAAAAATTGAAATAAAAGTTCATAAAACTTAAATACAAACTTTAACTCAAAATAATTCTCTAAATAATAAAATAAATTCAACTCATCCCAAAATAGGAAACTTAAGTCTTCAAAATATTTTATAAAATAAATGAATAATACAGACTTCTCAACTATAATGACTATCTATGAAGCCTTTAACTGATAAACATGAACGTAGGGACACGACCGACAACATTTGGACTAAACTGAGAAGTAAACGAAATCCTCCGGTAGCAAGGATGCTCACCATAAATAACTTGAATTCTCTTATGTATCAATGAAGATCATGTTGAAGATTCTGAATACCCGTGTCTGCATCATGATAAGATGCATGCCAAATGACTTAGTACGTGGAATGTACGAGCATGTAAGGGGAATTCTAAACTATAAACATAAGCTTTAAACTTGACAAAAGGAAACGTACTTACCTCTTTTCAAATTTACTCACTCAGAATTACTCAAGAATAAGATACTCAACTCAAATATTAGATCATCAAATCAAATCTATGAGATTCAACTCTGGTACTCAATTCAATATAAAGAATGATACACATGCAATATATGGAAAACTTCATAAATAGTAAAAACAACTTAGTTCGTTAAAGAAAATGGAATAACAAATTCAAATTTAATTATATGATAAAAGTAATATAATATTTGTGAGAGATTCTCTAACCGACAACCATCACTATGAGCCTAAGTTGTGATACAACATCTTGCCAAAGATGCAAGAACTGTTCTATGCTTTGCCTTCATATAGAATGCTTAACTTAGTGGATGCACTAGCTTAACTTATGTGATCATCTTAAAAGTATAACCCTTTCATACCCATGATGGATACATGGTTTATGGAGACTTGAGTTAATATGAACTCGCATCCCCATATCCGTGCTCAATACTACTCTCAAAAATATACGTAGCTCATGTATTTTTAAAACAACTTCTTTCTTTGGTTTGAGATAAATACTCAAATCTTAGATCAAAGGCTCTTTTGGAATCTTCATGTTCAAATGTGAAAACATTTATAAACTCTTAGGCAATATATAGTTCCATTATAACTTTTTGACAAATGAACACAAATGTTTAGTCTTTACTTAACTTAAAATTTGAGTGTTAAAAACAAGGTCAAAGCATTGCTAAAGACTCTTGAAAACATAAAGAACTTTTCTTTGACGTGCATCATAACTCCTAGACTATACTTTTAACTTCTTTGACTTTGATCTTAAATATCCTTGAATTGGATTATGGATTCAAGGTTAATGATATTGTATTTATTGATAATTTCATGATGTTCAACTTGGAGGGTTCATGCAGAATTGTGAGCATGAACTACTCAATTCAAGGACTCTACGACACTTCTCATCTTTATTGTTCAACTTATAGTGTTCATCTAAATTATGGGCATGAACAATTAAACTCAAGGACTTCAAGGGTAACATGTTATAGTCTTATGATTAGAAATATAAACTCAAATATGTTTGAAACTTATTATTCAAGACTTAGACTTGAAGATGCTACTCTTTTAAAAGATACTCAATATTTGGAGTCCATGCAGAATTAATGGTCATGCACGTCTCGACACGAAGGTCTACATACTACATGGAACTCATGTATATAACTCTTCTCGTTCTCTTATTTACTTCCTTAAAACATTGTTCAAATCAATGATGGATCTAAAAGATATTACAATTGAACTTAAATTCTTTCTTGGACTCTACTCTTAACTCGCTCTTGAATGTGAATTATGAATTCAATAGTTTTGGTTCATGACATGGAGGTCTCATATGACAAGGTAGACTCATGATCTCTTATTCATTTGCTCGTATCTTGAAACAAGTTACTAGAAGTTGTAGAAGACTCCACAAAAAGACTCAAAGGGACTTTCTTAGAATGTTTGAAAGGGTTTTAAAAACTTAACAACAACTCTACCTTAAATTTGAATTATTAAATAAAGGTTATGGTCATGTTAGGAATGAGTTTAGGTGTTTAGAAGTATCTTAAAGTAGTTAGAATCGAAAGGGAGTTAAGGTGCACTATAAATGAACCCAAACGGAGCAATCGAAGATAAACTTGATGGGGCATGTGACCCTGGCGCTATGGGTGGAATGGGGCTCCAACCTCTAAAGTTCATAGGAGGGTTTGGGGCGCTCTATCTGGCGCATCGCGCTGGTCCCCAACCCAGAAAATCCGATGAACTTGGTTGCTCGTTTTCTTACCCTAATTCGCCATTAATCGAACGTTTTCTTTCTCAATCACTTGAAATAAATTATTTAACTTAATTACACTTTAATATAATTCAATCAACACTCAAATTACTCAATTTGATCACAATAAATCCTAAAAACCCCAGCACAACATGATATAGAATGAACTTCAAGAACACCTCTCAAGAACTCATCAAGAACTCTAATCTTTAAACTTTTATGAATAAAATTTCTCTGAAATAACATTATTGGTGTGTGGGTGAACTAACTCACACTATGCAAGCTTACATACCTCTTAGGGATTAAACCCATGGAATTCCGCAACAAGACATAAGATCTCGACGAATGCTTGACGCTCTACTATTTTGTATTCTTTCCCCTAATAGGATTATACCCCTAAAATATACTAAAAAGGAATTAAATATGATTGGGTCAGGAAAATACCAAAATACCCCTCACTATTTTCGGTTAACTTTTCTTAACTGGACAACCAAACTTCAAAAGATCATATCTTACTCATCCTAGCTCGAACATAGAAAATTCGGCGGCTTTGAAAAGAAAATTCAAAGATAATTCCTAAGGTATCTTGTATAACTCATAAATTATCATATGTTAGGAGTTATGATTGTTTGAAGTTTACCCAAAACTTAAAGGAACATAGGAATGACTTGAATTCTTTTCTCTTTTGTTCTTCTTGGAACATAAGGTGCTACATCTAGTGAATGTATCACTTAGAAAAATTTAAATTCCTCGGTAAAATTTTACTCACAACGAATAATGGTTCGAGTCTTAGTTAATAATATTAACGGGGTGTTACATTA
Organism: Solanum habrochaites; assembly: GCA_027704765.1. Classification (NCBI taxonomy): domain Eukaryota; kingdom Viridiplantae; phylum Streptophyta; class Magnoliopsida; order Solanales; family Solanaceae; genus Solanum; species Solanum habrochaites. Next base: position 24,206,866 of record JAKWJA010002490.1, on the reverse strand, counting down.
CGTGTCATCCAAACATATACTATACGCCTCAATTGCATGGAATAACATAGTGTGCCACATAATCCAAAAGGTTTATAATATTACAAAATAAATGAGTTCGTAGACAGGGGGAGGGGTAATATGAATTTAGTTTAGTTAATGTGTGTCTCTCGAATTTTGGTCGTACTCTAAGGGGATACTTTTTCCTTATCCCTGTAAATTAAGGTGATAATGTGAATTAATTTACTACAATGGGACCGAAAAAATAATAAAGGTGTACAAAATTTAAAATAAATTAGTTCGGGAAGGTAATAGGACCTTAATTTAGTTAAGGTGTGTCTTTCAGATTCCAGTCATAGTTTAGGGGATAATGGTGCCATATCCGAACTATAATTGAAGATAAAATTGTAAATGAAGACATGTGTCACGTATTCATTATGTATAAATATTAAATAAGTTTTTTTACCCTAATGATATATTAAATTTTTCCCTGATATTAGGGATGACAACGGGGAAAAGTAGGTGTGGTGAGAGGCAGATTGAAGTAGTCTTTTAAAACACTGATGTTGCGCGGTGTGGGTAGAGGGGGTTTCAATTTAATATAATTTTTTTGTTTGAATCACAAATTCTAATAGTCAAAAAACAAATTGATGATAATTACAAACCTTTTGGATCTAAACATCAAATATATAACATTTATTATTATTTCAAACTATCAATTTTAACATTAAAATTTTCAAATACTTTAAAATAATTTTATCTTACTAAATGAATTTAAATTAAATAAAGAGAAAAGAATATGCTATTTCCTTCAACTTCACGATTTGGAGTTGATATACCCCTTGTGACAAAAGTATCTCCCTTATAACCTTATCGTAACAAAAATTACCCAAATATACTCTTTTGATCTAATGAAAGTAAAAAATAAAGATAAATGAAAAGGGTATTCTCTAAAAAAATATACCCTCACAGTAGAGCTGTCAATATGGGCCAGGCCTGTTGGGCCGATATGGCTTAAGCCATGATTTAATAGAAGTGGGCTACGATTTTTGGACCGGCTTGAATAAGCCTGCAGATTTGTGAGGTGTCATGCATGGGTAAGAATAGCTCTTTCCTAACAACATGATTATGGAAAGTCAAGTAAGTGGACTTGCCAAATTGGGATTATGAAAGTTTTTGAGCTTTCCAAATTTGGGTTAGGAAAGTGAGGGAACCTTCAAAATTTTAATTAGGAAGTCATGCCACGAGAGAAACATGAATCATCATAATTATCATATTTCACACAACACATAACATCTTCCAGATAACACATAACATATTTCATATATCACATAACATTTTTCATATCATTCATTCATATGCCATGAGACCTTGGAATCATGGACTTGACATCAATACTTCCTAAAATGAGGTCTCAACATATGGGACCTCAACTAGGGGGCCTTTTTTACTAAACACAGAGTCTGCTTCATTTATTCATATGTACTTCATTTTATTTCTTTCATAGGATAGTGTAAACACCAACTATATCTAGGATGTATTTTAAAACTTTCATGAGATTTGATGTGCAATAATCAAGAATGACCTAGTGTCATTACTTAAGTCCGGATCACCTCCTGATCATTATATCCTAACACCTTTGGTATCATTCATTTCATTATGTTCATCATTTGAGGCTGGCCTCATTCATTCATTGGGAGATTTTAGTTTAACCGACATAGTTCATGTGAGCATCATAAAATCTAGTGACTCCCCCACACTGAAAAGGGTGGAGTAACTGGCCAAAGTGACCCAAAACATGCGAGCGTACATGGGAATCGAACCCCGCCAGATCCCTATATTGGAAGTATAGGTTCGAAGAGTAGGAGATATAAGGAGACCCATGCCCAGCATGCCGGAAAGTCTCATCTTATGAGAGTTACGTGAACCTCCGCCCTTCCCTAAAGAAGGCATTACCACTCATATCTAGTCTATCGGTGCTCAGTATAAACTACCATTACATTCAACTCATACGTCATGGAAGCTTGCTTCTAATATGAGACATCATAGCTCAATAGATGATTTCTCATCTCATAATTAGTATTGTGTTAATCTCTGTACTTTCCTTAGAGTGTTCATATAGACTGGTCTCTTGATTAATTTTACACTCTCATAGGTGAGTACATTTTGGTAAAATTTACTTAGGCTAATTTGAGATTGCTCTCATCTTTTACATTAGCCTCATATCATGTTGTCACCACATTCATTTACGTTAGTACATTTGCTCTTCATAATTATTCACTCCATTTTACGTGAATGTTCATTTCATCATATGCAAATGCACTTGGCCATTTGGTGTGTTTCACTCTCTTACTTAACCCTTCTTGGGTTTCATCATTTCATTGTTCATTTCATCATTTGTTTGTTCATTTCATCATTTTATTGTTCATTTCATCATATGCCAATGCACTTGTCCATTTAGGGTGTTTCACACTTTTACTTAACCCTTCTAGGGTTTCATCATTTGATTGTTCAGTTCATCATTTCTTGGTTCATTTCATCATTTCATAGTTCATTTCATCATTTCATTTTTCACTTATTTTTAGACGTATGGATCTATACATACAAGTCGTGAGGCTTCATTCATAGTTCATTTAAGTGATTAATATCTTCGTAAGATTATGTGGTACAAGACTTATGCATCTTGTATGTATGAAAAGATCACGATTTCGATCTAAATAGGCAACATTATTCTTTAATATTTAATTCACGTATGACTTATGTATCAATAGGGAATTTGGGCAAAAGAATCCGATTTAAAATCCCTTGAACAACCATTAGCCATTTTCGTTAATTTCGATTTTTGTGTCCTTTGGCTTGGGATCCAGGCTCAATCCCCAATGCTACCATAAGTATTGGTTTTTTTTTTGCTTCAGTTTTAGTTTAGGCAGCTTGCTGAGGGCGTGGGATAAATTCCCCATGAACCCATACATTTTATTATTTGCTATCCTCTCCTTTTCCCTCATTTTTGTTACTGACCATGGAGTAGTGGGATCGATCCCCCACAACCGCCATTTCTATTGTAATTAATTTTCTTCTGCAGTCGCTGAGGGGCGTGGGATCGATTCCCTACGAACATATATATTTTTATTTTTATTTTTATTAAGTTGGGGTATTCTGTGTCGTGGTATCAAAACCCCACGACAACATTTTGTTAATCCCCATTTTTCATTACGAAATTTGCCGAACCTAGCGCCCAGTTCGAGCCCCGCCTAGTGCATTTTTTAATTTATTTATTAAAGTAAGCCTTAGTGAGGTCTTTGGTTCGACCCTTGCAGACCTCACCTAATTTTTTTAAAGTTTTTTTACGTCCGAAATTTCCAGAAACTATATACCGCTTATTTCCAGATGCTGGAAGTTTATTCCACAATTTTATGCATCATTTAACGGGTCATTTAAGCATTTGTTTCTTAGTCATTAGTTAGGATTCTTAAGACTATTTAGAGGAATGATTTGGTGATTTGTTTTAACTAGAATTGATAGCATTTTAACCATGTGAATATCACACCGTAGGAACATCTAATTGTACATAAATCACAAGTGATTCTATGTGATTAGCATTCTAAAATAGAGGCTCAAAATCATGTTCACAACCTTGAACACATACATTCATACCTACATTCATATTTTGAAAAAAAACACAAAAACATAAGCACATAATAATGAATACATACTCGAAAAGTGATCATCACCACACACACAATATCCCTAAATTCTACCAGCAAACATACCAACCTAAGATTATTGGGAGCTAGTGACAGGGACATGCATTGAGGAATAACCCTAGTTTTCGGAATAGATTAGTCCGAACCTTATGGGTCTCTTGGGAAAGGGACCAAGAGAGAAGATAACCCATACCTTTTTTGACGTTATACCCTCAACTTTCTGCCCAAAAACTTCACCCAAGATCACGTCCAAATCCCCTCAAAGTCAACACCAACTTGATGGAAAAACTTCTCTTTGCAGACGTGATTGATTTTGTTTGTTTTCTTATATTTTCGTTGTGAGTTTTTCAAGTGTGAAAAACTTTTGTTTACCTACTTTTCTTGAGTTACTTGGTGAGAGAATCGAAAAAAACCCAGAGAGATTCAACGTTAGTGTTGAAAAATAGACTTGAGAGTGTATGAGTTTTATTAGGCTTAAGAGTATAGTTTAGGACTTAGTCAAATAAGGTTTTATTAATTAAAAATTTGATTTCCCTTTTATTTTAAATCAATGAATAATAATTATTAATTAAAAACATTAATTTAACAACTTAAATTAAAACAACTTTAGTTCATTGCTTCCACCTATGTTCGAACCCAGGTAGAGGAAGACTTCACTTCAAGAGCCCATTTTCGGCTCTCTCAACCCAAAATGACTCTCCAACTTATTAATTAAATAATTAATCAAATATTTACGTTAATTACGATACTAACCTTACCCTTGAAAAAGACCATTTTACCCCTAGACCATCCAAAACTATGATTTCCCTTTTTAAGTTCGGTAAAGACTCAATCGAGTAAATCTTCATATTCGAGAGCCCTACATGGATGGACTCAAACTTTAGTAGCTCAACTAACTTGCCAAGTTAGTTGGCTTGGCTTTCACAAGGGTTCCAAGGCCTGGTTCTACGCGCATTAGTCCATGTGTACCCGGGTCTAATCGTCGACATTCTACACACATTAAGCACTACTTATCATATCCATTTTTAGGGTTGTTATGTTATCCCCCCCTTAGGAACATTTGTCCCTGAGTGACACTACTAACTATTTTGTGTAATGCCAGTCATATCATAACATAGTTACTATACACAATCAAGCAATAGCAACAAAGAATGGAGAGATAAGGAAACTTAGACTTAAGAGTAGGAAGTCTAACCTCAAGAGCTGAAAAGATGGGGGTAGCGGGATCTCATATCCGCCTCTGCCTCCCACACAACACCCTCAACAAGATGGTTCCTCCACAATACCTTTACTGTGGAAACCTCCTTGTTCCTGAGCTGCTTAACCTATCGGTCTAAAATCTCAACAGGTACCTCCTCATAGGATATTTTCATCAACCCCCGAATCTTCAACAAGTAGAATTGATGTGGGATCACCTAGGCACTTCTTTAACATAGTGACATGAAAGACTGTATGAACAGAAGCAAGTTCCGCAGGCAATGCCAACTTATTGGCCACCTCTCCTACACGCTGTAGGATCTCATATGGCCCAACATACCTCGGTCTCAACTTCCCATTCCTGCCAAACCTCATCACCCCCTTCATAGGAGATATATTCAAATAGACCTGGTCACCAACATTAAACTCTAAGGGTTGTTTTTAATTGTCTGCATAAGACTTTGAAAAACCGTAAGCAGTATCCAATCTATCCGTAACCACCCTGACCCTCTCTAAGGCCTCATGAATGATATATGGGCTCAAAATAGATGACTCTTTAACCTCTAACCACCCAACTGGAGACCTACACCTCCTACCATACAGTGCCTTAAAAGGTGCTATCCCAATGCTGGAGTAACAACTATTATTATACGAAAACTTTATCAAAGGCAGATGGTCGTCCGAACTACCCTTGAAGTAAATCACACACGCCCTCAACATGTCCTCCAATGTCTGAATGGTGCGCTCTTCCCCCCATCAGTATAAGGATGAAAGGCAGTACTAAGATTCACCTGCATGCCTAAGCTTTTCTCGAAGGATCTCCAAAAATGTGAAGTGAACTAAGCTTCTTTATCTGAAATGAAAAACAAAGGGATCCCATGCCATCTCATAATTTCATCAATGTAGAGTTTTGCATAATCCTCGGCTCTATATGTAGACTTCACAGGGATAAAGTGGGCAGACATAGTCATCCTGTCCACAATAACCCAAATGGAGTCATGTTGTCTCCTACTCTTCGGAAGACCAATCACGAAGTCCATATTAATGGCCTCCCATTTCTAACTCGGAACCTCAATAATTTGAGGAAGATCGCCAGGCTTAAGATGTTCTGCCTTAACCTCTTGATAATTAGGACACTTGGCCAGATAATCTGCCATGTCCTTTTTCATGCCATCCCATCTATTTAAGATCATGATACATCTTGGTGGAACCTAGATGTATGAAATATCTAGAACCATGGTCCTCTCAATGATCTTGGCCCGCAAATCACCCATATATGGTACACACAACCTTTCCTTGTACCTAAGTTTGTCGTCATCTCCCAAAGCAAAAGACTCATTCATCTTAACCAACAATGAGTCCCTTAGCTCCATCAACACAGGATCAAGATGATGACCTTTCTTGTATTCAACTACTAAGGATGATTACAACTAGGATGAACTTAAACACCCCCTCTAAAAGAGTCAACGAACCGCACACCCAGCCTGGCAAGTCTATGTACATCTTTGACCAACTCCTTCTTCCCATCCTCAACGTGGGTTGCACTTCCCATGCTCATCCTACTCAAAGCATCAAGTACAACATTGGCTTTATCTGGATGCTAGTAAACGTTCAAGTCAGAGTCCTTCAACAACTCCAACCATCTCCGCTGACGTAGATTCAAATCTATCTGGTGAACACGTATTGGAGACTTTTGTGTCCTGTGAACACATCGACATGCACTCCATAGAAGTAGTGCCTCCACAATTTCATTGAAAACACCATAACTACCAACTCCAGGTCATGAGGGGGATAATTCTTATCATGAACCTTGAGCTATCTTGAAGCATAAGCAATCACCTTACCACCCTGCATAAGAACACAACCCAAACCAACCCTAGTTGAATCACCATAAACAGTGTAATTCTCACAACACTTTGGAAACGTAAGCACCGGGGATGAAGTGAGTATGTCCTTGATCTCCTGGAAACTCTTATCACAAGTCTCTGTCCATTCAAACTTGACTTTCTTGTTAGTTAAAGATGTCACTAAGGCAACAATGGAAGAAAAACCCTTCATGAACCAGTCATAATAACCATCCAATCGCAAGAAGCTATGAATACTGTGGGAGTAAGAGGTTTTGGCAAGTTCTTAAATGTTTCAGTCTTCTTGGGATCTATCTCCACACCTTTGTCAGACACAACATGACCCGGAAGGTCACTGATCTAAGACAGAATTCACACTTGCTAAGTTTTGCATATAACTGATGTCGTCTAAGTACCTCCAAGTTAGTCTCAAATGTTTTTCATGGTCTTCCTTCGACTTAGAGTACATGAGAATGTCATCAATGAATACTATGACGAAGGAGTCAAGGTATTCATTGAAGAACCTATTAATGACATCCATAAATGCAGCAGGTGCATTCGTGAGACCAAATGACATAACTAAAAACTCGTAATGACCTTAACGAGTACGAAAGGCTGTCTTTGGAACATCTTCATCATTAATCCTGAGCTGATAGTACCCTGAACAAAGATCAATCTTCTAGACAAAACTAGACTAATAGAATTGGTCGAACAAGTCAATTATTCTGGGAAGTGGATGCCTATTATTGATAGTGACTTTGTTGAGCTACCGATAATCGATACACATTTTAAGGGTTCCATCTTCCTTTTTCACAGACAACACTGGAGCGCCCCAAGGGGATATGCGTGGGTGAATGAAACCTTTATCAGTGAGATATTTTAATTGCATCTTCAACTCTTTGAGTTCAGCTGGAGCAATTATGTTAGGAGGAATTGAAATTGGTTTAGTATCGGGTTATAAGTCGATCTTAGGGGGGGAGGAACTCTAGATAAATCATTAGGAAATACATCTTGTAACTCATTCACTAGAGGCGATGAGTCAACGAAAGGAATGTCATAATCTAAATAATTAACACTCACAAGATGACATAATAACCCCTTGGACATCATTTTATTGACTTTAAGGTTCGAAATCAAGGGATTGGATGACTCAAGTTGTTTCCCGCCCAGACTAGCTCTTTTATATTAGGGAAACAAAATCTCACAACCCTACTACGACAATCCATGCAAGCATAAAAACTATGAAGCCAGTCCATGCCAAGAATAACGTCTGAATCATGCGTTGGTAACTCAACCAAGTCTTCACACATAGTCTTACCACACACAACTATTGGGCAATATTTGTGTACTTCATCAGTTATTACATTTTTTCCTAAAGTTGTACTAACAACTGTAGGATCACATAGAACTTTAGGCAATATCTCAAAAGGGGGAGCAAACAAAGGAGTTAAAAGGAAAGTGTAGACCCTAGATCAAGTAAAGTATAAATAGTAGTTGAGAATACGTGCAGCATACCTGTGATCACATCAGCGGACTTCTCCTGCTCCTCCCTACCCTTTAGGACATAAAACATGTTTCTCTTAGGTTGCTCGGCTACTATTGCATCCTGTGGATAAGACCTAAGCTGAGCATTACCCCATCCTGACCTCTGTTCTGTGGGCAGTCCTTTACCATGTGTCCACTCTTACCGCAACCGAAGCAGGCATTAGTGCCCTGCCTGCACTCTCCACTGTAAGTGCGGCCACACATAGAAGATTTCTTCCTAGGTAGCTGCATCTAACCTCTATTGCCCTTCCTGGGCTTTGGTCTGCCTCTTCTAGATGTTGTACTCCTCTAAGAGTTAGATTTCCCTGAACCTGGGCTGCTCATGGACACCAAAATTATTTTTGTGGCCTCCATGGCTGGGACCTGCCAGATCTTGATGTTTAAGCCTCCTAGAATCATGAACGCCCCTATTCTTGCGGCTTTCTTCTCCCAGTTGGACATACACCATCAACCGGGAGAGGTCCATGTTATCATGGAGCATCGGAGACCGACACTTGTCCTCTAGATCTCCGTTGAATCCTGTGAGGAACCTGCTCATCTCATCTCTGCTGTTAGATACAAGGGAAGTAACATGCCTAGACAACTTAACAAGATTCAGGGTATACTCCCTTATTATCATGGATCCTTGCTAAAGGTTTATAAGCTCCTCAACCTTTGCCTCTCTCATCTCTCTAGTAAATAATCTCTGCAGAAAGACTATCTTAAACAACTCCCAAGTGATCGAAACTCCGCCCAAAACTTGGCTATCTTACCACATCTTGCACCAAGTCTGTGCAACATCCTTTAGTTGATAGGAAGCCAACTCTGCTTTCTTAGTGTGTGTGGCCCCAGTAGAAACCAATATCTTATGCACCTCATCCCCAAACTTCTGAGGATCCTCTTAAGTCTTGGACCCTATGAAAATTGGGGGATTCACCCTCGTAAAATCTCGTAGTCTGTCCTCTATGCTACGTATGGGTGTGTTCTCCCACTGAACATCTTGTCTATTATCCTGGGGCTTTATAGTGATATCTTAAGCCATCTAAGCTAGAGCGATCCGCACCTCCGCATCAGTTAACCCAGCTAGGTTAACTAGCGTGGCCACTCCTACAACTGGAGCCTTGAGTGGAACTTGGTTATCCCCACCAGCTGCTCCTCCTCTCCCGTGAACAATGGTTCTCCTAGTGTTCATTTTCTGAAAAACAACAAGGTTGATGTTAGACACGCTCATAACACCAACAAAATCATACATTAGGAAAGACACGATACGATCAGAAGAAGGGAAATTTTCCTACGCATCATGCGGTCTCTAATTCAAGATAGTGGTACACTTCACTACCATGACTTAGAAACTACTCAATGTGGTTGATTTGAACTTATTATCTTCGTAATTTAGCCTAGTGCTCTGAAACAAACTTTGTCACGAGCAGAGTCAAGACCCCATACGAGACCGACATCGTTGACCTCTCAAAGGTCACACACAAGCTTACTTACGTAATTTTTACTTCAGATTGGTTAATTTTAGCGAAAAATTTGAAATTTTTTGTTTTTTAACATCCATACTAATCATTATATTAAATTCATAATTGTTCACCATCAACCATCTAACATTAAGATCATAAAATGAAAGAAATGGTTTAATATAGCATTAAATGTATACTTGCCAAAATGGTTTAATATAGAAATTGTTCACCACGAATGCATGAGGGCTTACCATGTCTTGATGAATGATCCACGTACGGATAATTTCAGCGTCAACATGTAGCTCTAGCGTCCACCTGTGCCTGCACCTAAAATTGTAGAGTTGTATAGGGTTAGTACACACTTGTACTAAGTACGGGTATATGCAAGCAAACACAAAAGACATGCATGAGTAAGAATATCTCTTTCGTAACAACATGATTATGGAAAGTCTAACTCACCTCCTATTCATCCTATCCTTACACCTTTGGTATCATTCATTCCATTATATTCATCATTTGAGGCTGGCCTTATTCATTAATTGGGAACTTTAACTTTTACAAACATAGATCATGTAAGCATCATGAGATCCAGTGTCTCCCCCACACCGAAAAGAGGTGGAATCACCGACAAAAGTAACCCAAAACATGGTAGCGTACGTAGGAATCGAACTCTGCCAGATCCCTATATTGGAAGTATAGGTTTGAAGACTAGGATATATATGGAGACCAATACCCAGCATGCCGTACAGTCGCATCTCATGAGAGTTACGTGAACCTCCACCCTTCCCGAAAGAAGGCATCACCGCTCATAGCTAGTCTATCCGTGCTAAGTATTAAGTTCCATTACATTCAACTCATACATCAAAGAAGCTGACTTCTACTATGAGGATATCATAGCTCAATAGATTATTTCTCATCTCATCATTATTAATAAGTGTGTTTATCTCAACACTTTCCGTAGAGTGTTCATAAGGACTGGTCTGTTCATTAACTTTACACTCTCATAAGTGGGTACGTTTTGGTAACATTTACTTAGGCTCATTTGGGATTTCTCTCATCTTTTACATAAGCCTCATATAATATTGTAACCACATTCTTTAACATAAGCACATTTTCTCTTTATAATTACTCACCCCATTTTACGTGAACGTTCATTTCATCATCATATGCCAATGCACTTGGCTATTTAGTGTGTTTCACACACTTACTTAACCCTTCTAGGGTTTCATCATTTCATTGTTCATTTCAGCATTTCTTTGTTCATTTCATCATTTCATTGATCATTTCATCAAATGCCAATGCACTTGGCCACTTAGGGTGTTTCACACTCTTACTTAACCCTTCTAGGGTTTCATCATTTCATTGTTCATTTCATCATTTCTTGGTTCATTTCATCATTTCTTGGATGATTTCATCATTTTATTGTTCATTTCATCATTTCATTGTTCACTTATTTTAGACGTATGCTAGACTTATGGGTCTATACATACAAGCCGTGAGTCTTCGCTCATAGTTCGTTTAAGTGATTCATATCTTCTTAAGATTATGTGTTGCAAGACTTATGCATCTTGTATGTATGCCAAGATATCGATTTTGATCTATGTAGGCAACATTATTCTTGAATATTTACTTCACATATGACTTATGTATCAATATGAAATTTGGGCAAAAGAATCCGGTTTCGAATCACTTGAACAACCCTTTGCCATTTTCCTTAATTTCGATATTTGTATCCTTTGGCTTGGGGATCCAGGTTCGATCCCCAATGCTACCGTAAGTATTATTTTTTTTATTTCTTTGCTTCACTTTTATTTTATTTATCTTGCTGAGGGCATGGGATGAATTTCCCACGAACCGATATATTTCTTTTATTTGTTACCCTCTCCTTTGCTCTCAATTTCGCTACTGACCAAGGGGTAGTGGGATCGATCTCCCAAAGCCCCCTTTTATTTTATTATTAATTTTCTTCTACAGTCGCTGAGGGGTGTGGGATCGATTACCCACGACCTCATATACTTAGTTTTATTTGTATTAAGTTGGGGTCTTCTGTGTCATGGGATCAAAACCCTACAACATCATTTTTTGTGAATCCCTCTTTTTCCCTGCGAAATTTGCCGAACCCAGCCCCTATTCCAAGCCCCGCGAAGGGGATTTTTTTGTTTATTTATTAATGTAAGCTTAGTGAGGTCTTGGGTTGATCCCTGCAGACCTCACCTATTTTTTTTTTATTTTTTTGACGTCCAAAATCTCCAGAAACTTTCTACAGCTTATTTCAAGATTCTGGAAGTTTATTCCACAATTTTATGTATCATTTTACGGGATATTTGAGCATTTGTTTCTTAGTCATTCCTTAGGGTTCTTAATACAAGCTAGAGGAATGATTTTCTGATTTGTTTTAATTAGAATTGATTGCATTTTAACCATGTGAATATCACGTCTTACGAACATCTAACTGTACACAAAACACAAGTTATTCCATATTATTAGCATGCTAAAAACAGAGGGTAAAAATCATGGTCACAACCTTGCACACATACATTCATGTCTACATTCATATTTTGAAAAAAAACATAAAAACCTAAAAACATAATCACGAATACATACTCGAAACAAGATCATCACAACACACACAATATCACTAAATTCTACCTGCAAACATAAAACCCTAAGATCATTTCGAGCTAGTGACAGGGACATGCAACGGGGAATAACCCTAGTTTTCGGAAAAGATTCGTCTGAACCTTAGGGGTTTCTTAGGAAAGGGACCAAGAGAGAAGATAACCCATACCTTTTTGAAGTTAAACCCTTGACTTGATGCCCAAAAATATCACCTAATATCACGTCCAAATCCCCTAAAAGTCAACACCAAATCGACAGACAAACTTCTCTTTGCCTACGTGATTGATTTCGTTTGTTATCTTATTTTTTTGTTGTCAGTTCTTCAAGTGTGAAGAACTTTGGTTTACTTACTGTTCTTGAAGTTATTTGGCAGAGAGAATCGTAAAAACGAGAGACAGATTGAACGTGCGAGTTGTGAGATAGACGTGAGAGAGTGGGAGTTTTATTAGGCTTAGGAGTCTAGTTTATGACTTAGTCAAATAAGGTTTTATAAAAAAAAAATGATTTCCCTTTTATTTTAAATCAGATAATAAATAATAATTATTAATTAATTAAATTAATTTCACAACTTAAATAAAAACAATTTTAATTCATTGCTTCCACCTAGGTTCGAAACTTGGTGGAGCAAGACTTCTCCTCAAGAGCCCATTTTAGTCCCACTCTCCCCAAAATGCCTCTCCACGTCATTAGTTAAATAATTAACTATATATTTAGGGTAATTACGACGCTAACCATAGCCTAAAAAAATACCATTTTAGCCCTAGACCCTCCAAAACTATGATTTTCCCTTTTTAAGTACGATAAAGACTCATTCGAGTAAATCTTCGTATTTGAGAGACCTACATGGCTGGACCCAACCTTTCCTAGCTCAACTAACTCCCCAAGTTAGTTCTCTTGACTGTCGTAAGGGTTCCGAGGTCTTGTTCAACGCGCATCAATTCCTGTGAACTCTCATGTAATCGTAGGCATTCTAGAAACATTAAGCATTACTTATCATATCCATTTTTAGGGTTGTTACATGGAGTTTGAGAAATATCGATAGGAACGACCTGTGGGCCCATAAAAATGATTTAAAAAATATAATATAATATTAAAATTTAAAATTAAATAGAGTCCAAACTCAAAATAATTAGTTTAATATTTACATTTAGTTATTTATACTTTTAATTGAAAAAACTTAATAAATATTATAAAGATAGTTTTATTTTTGAATTTGATTAAAAAGTAGTAACATTAATATCTTGGAATATTATTTTATTTATATTTATAATAATATTTTTAAATTATAATTTATAATTTAATTTAATAATTTAAAAATAATATAATTTTTAAAAAAGTAGTATGGCACGGCAAGGCAGTAGCACACGTACTTGTGGGTTGGACCAGTCGTTTTCTAGCCCACACGAGAAATGGGCTAGCCCGTCCTAACCCGAAAAATGTCAAAGACAATATGGATTAGCCCAGATGGGGTAGGCTAGCCCATATTGATAGCTCTACCTCACTGTAACACAAATGATCCCAAACCACTTTAGGCAACTCACCCATTCTTTTATTTTATTTTATATTATAGAATCCATTCATCAAGACGTTCTTATCGTCTTATGTGGTGATAAAAGGTTTGGTTCCAACCATATACTATAAACTAGTCAACTTTAAATTGATAATATGCTTAATCATATTACTTTTATCAACAAGTACTATACTAAATATTGATTTTTTTTTTTTTTATATATATATATATTAATATATATATATATATATATATATATATCTATATATATATATATTATTTATTTATTTATTTTAGATATAACTTAGTGTTCTTTATAAATGCCCCTAAAGTGTTATAGCGATATTAAATCCAACAATAATTAACTAATGCTTCACATAACACTCTTTAGAATGTGCTTATTATTACGACTCGTATTCTAAGTTGTTTAGATTTGTTAGATTCATATGGTAATCTTAAATATATGTGATAAAAACATGAAAAAAACAATGACGAACTTCAAAGTAAAACTAATAAAAAACATATGAATAATACTAACTAGAAATAATTGACAAAAGAAATCTTAGAGAAATGAATAAAAACAAAATACACTTAAAAACTGAATGTAGAATTTAGGTCAGAACAAAATATATACATGTATACAAACATGATAAATTTTTAAAAATATATGTACTTATTATGTTAGGATTTATGTTTCGAAAATAACTTCTAAAAAATAAGGGTTTAGGTATTGTAACAACTTAAAGACCTAAAACACTAACAAATCCAAACACATGAAAAAAATATACATTGTAATAAAATTTAGACATAGGTTTAAGAAAATATAATTCTAAAATATGATTTAGATCTTGTAACTTCGAGACCTAAAAAAACCAATAAAGTTAACTTAAGAATATTGAATGTACTATGATATACTGGCATGCCTTGAGCTTACACCCTGGACGTGGCCGGCACTCGGAGACCATTGCTAGCCCAAGCGAACCCTTAGCCTAGCTTACTTATTCAGCGGAAGACTTAAAACATTATTACACGGATTAAGACGCTAAATAACTCAATTATCTGGAAAACAAATCAAAATGCTTTTTAAAAATAAATATTTTCCTTAGCCAAAATGACAACCGAAATATTAAAATACGTTAATAACAAAATTATGATGAAATAAATAACATCGGAATGACTATCTATGAAGCCTCTTATAACGAGATGGATGTTGGGACGGACCCCTTACATCCTAATAAACCAAACTAGAAAGCAATGGATATGGATCTTGTGGAAAGTAAGGAGGCTCACCAATTGACTCTAAACTGCTCATTGGATCAAGGGTGCGCTGGAATGTCGATCCTAGTTACCTGAATTTACATCATAATACGATGAAGGCCAACAGATATGTACATGGAATGTAAGTATGCGAGTTGGAGTACTAAACAACATAGTCATGAGGGAGATTCTGAAAGAAACACTTACATTGTCTCTTCTCAACTCATGAGTACTTAACTAAACTCATTTTCAATATTATGCAATTTAAAAGCAAGTGCATAGAAAAGAAAAAATTATTTAAAAACATTCTGTAAAACACTATGTGTATGGAAAGATACAAAATAACTCTGATACGTATGTAGAAATACGAAACAAACTGATGGCAATTCATATTCACAATAAAAGACATATCATGTTTCCTCTCAAATTCTACTTGTGCAATGCAGGAATAAAGTCCCATACAGACATTCATAGTAAGAAGAACCTCTTGACGAACCATGCAATTACTATTGTGGGAGTGTCTCTAACCGACAACCATCACTTAAGAGCTACAATGATGATACCACACTTTAAATCGCGCTGCTAAGGATCATCCTATACCTTTTCGAAGGTATAGAAAGCTTAGCTAACTAAGTTTATCGACTAACTGAACTTAAGATCATCTACAAAGTATGACCATTTGATACCCATGACGGCTACATGGTTTATAGAGACTTGAGTTAATATGAACTCGCACCCCATATCGGTGTTGAATACTACTCCCAAAAATATATTTAGCTCTTATGTTTTAAAAACATCTTCTTCTGTGATTGAGATTAGTGCTAAAAAACATAGCATAAAATATCTATTTGAATAAATGTTCCCTCTTCTTGGTTTAATGTGAAAACAATTATAAACTATTCGGGAATACTTATTTCCGTTATAATTTTTGAGAAATAAACTCAACTTTTTACTTTTAGCTTAACTTGTAACTTGAGCTTTAAAACTGAAGTTAAAACGTTTGTCAAAGTCTTATGATACTTGAAATAAACTTTTTATCATTGTCTTATATCTTTACTCAACTTTATCCTTAAGTCTTAAAACAAAGTTAGAAGCATTTGTAAAAGAACTTTTTGAAAGGACACGAAGAACTTTCTAGACTTGTCTCTAAATTTTCCTTGAATTTCAAGTTATTAATTATGGATTCAATGTTGTAATTCATATTTCTGGATGGTTTCTATATGTTTATTTATCATTTAGAGTAATTAGAATCAATAGGAAGTGTTAAAATAATTTAGAAGAGCTTTAGAGGACGGAATAATGATAACTGGGTGAAAAATGACGTTTTAAACGCGTCCAGGGCGCGTCGCGCGAACCTCTCTTGACTGAGGCACCATTCTGGCGCACTGCTGGCGCACCGCCCCAGCCCTCCTGATGCTATGGGGGCGCGTCGCGCCAACCTGTTTCTTAGACAAAAATATAGCAAATTTTTTCACTTGTTTTCTGACCTTCAATCGTTTTAATTCGATTCTTTTTCTCAAATTCACGTTAGATTCATTTAACCACATCATATATACAAGGATCTAACCCAATGAATTCAAAAATAACACATAGATCATAAAAAAACTCTTAAATAACACCTCATGTTCAATAAGGAAAGCAATTCAAGAACAACATTCAAGGATATTAAAAAATTCAATCTTTATAATTCACCTTATACCCCTAATTAATTACCAAAAATGAAAAAACATAATAGTACAAGGAAAAGACTAAACAACCCCTTCAAAATCCAGATTGGACTTCCCTTAATCCAACCGCGCAACTTTCGAAAGGCATATCTCACCCATACAAGCTCAAAATTGCGCAAACTCGGCGGCATTTGAAAGATCATTCTATGTCTTTCCAACCATTTCTGGAACTACACCTATATCCTCCTGAACTAGGTGTTATGGTCATTTGAAATTGACCATAAACTCAACTTTAACTTGCTTAAAAAAATATCAAGATTTCAATTCTTTCCAAAACTGTATATTTTAACTTCTAAGCTTCTTCCTAGTTATTTAAATTTGCGAGATGTTACATATACTATCAAATATAAACAACTAGTTTAATTTTGAACCCTTCTCGCTATTAAATAAATTTAATCGTTCTACTCATTGAAAATGGCTTGAGGATACATTAGTCATTCATTACTTGATTCAACATGTCTGTTGTAATTAAAATATTTCTAATTCTAGTCTTATATATAACTATCATGTATCTGAGAATTCCCACTTACCATATTTAACCTCTCTATATATCACAAGTAGTAGAAATACATTGACCATTTGTCTATTACTTTAAGTTTCTGCCAATTCACATTAATGGCTTCTTTCCCTCTGCTTTCGTCCTACTTGAATTCGGTAATTCAATTTTCATCTTCTTTTGAAAATTTTTATGGATATTTTGATGTTATATTTCTATTAGATGATTTGATATGCTTTACTTGAGGCTTGGATATACATCACCCTCTTCAAACCTCAAATTACATAAACAAAAACAAGTTGAAATAGATAGAATGTACTTAGAATCAAAGTCCACATAAACTACTGTGTGTCCTTAAGAAATTTAATCCCCTCACTGTACCCGACGTTACCGATTAATTTCTCCGAAGATTAAATGGATTAATCCCATTAAAGAAGTAGCAGTATCTTAAACTACTATAACTTCAACAAACGTAGGAACAGTAATAAGGAACATACACTCAGTCAATCGACATTTAGTTTATGAGTGAAAATAAATGCAGAGAAGAAAAATAATTTAGTGTTTGAAAAACGAAAAAATGACTTTCTTTTACAACCATTTTCAGTAATAAATGTATCTGTTCAAGCCCATTTTTTCCATTAAGTTGTTTCTTTTAATAAAAATTAAAACATTTTGAAAAGATGTGTGTTTTGAAAAAAAATACGACTTTTCCAAAATCAGACCGTTATGACCGTTGCATATGAATTTCAAGTAAATTCTATTGTGCCATAATTAATTATGTTATTTAATTTCATAAATAAGAGAAAAAATTAATCAACAAGATTTATTTGATTAAAAAAATTAATGAAATAAATTTTGTCCAAAAAAATTTACCAAACAAGGACATCATTTGCCAAAATCTGAAATAGAAGCCGCGCGAGCGACGATGATGGCGTGAGGGGGAACCTTCTTCTTCACCCTTTAAGAAGTAAAGGATGTTTTTCCTAATATAATGACACCAATTTCCTTTCTTCTACCGATATGGGATAAATGACTTTTCATTTTTCCTCCATAATTGGTTCCTCTTCATTTCATTTTTCTCTTTTCATTTCCCATTCACTGCTTGCTAATAATCCAACAATCCCCCACATGAATGGGGAATGATTATTGTAAAAACATATGCATAAAAAAACTTGTGTGTCTTGTAAGTAAGGGTTAATCGCATGTGGATAAGTAGGTTTTCCTTTAAACTTTCCGTAGTGAACATATATTGGATATACTCAATCAATTTGTAGGTTTGATATCTTTGAACCATTGAGATTTAGTATATACCTAGACAACATAACTCACAAAAGTAACCCTTGAACTATTCTTAGTTCTTATTGTTTTGTTTGTTTCAGCCATGAATACATCTAGGCTAGTAAGTACTTAGAGAACTGCCTTACCATATTCTTCTTACACTTCACACTCACAAAGGTGGTTTCTAAATCTGTTATCGAGTTGATACACTATTTGATATACCCTGTATCAAACTTATAAACTAGTTAAAAGTTCTTATGTCTTTATCCTAGTTATTAAACATTATCTCATCATGAGAATGGACTAAAAAATAATTTTTAACAGTGTTGAACCGTCATCAATGACTTTTTTTATCTCCTTAAACCTAGATTTGGGATCTCTAGTCTTGTAGGTAGAGTTACCAACACGATCACTTGTTCTCGGCCATAGTCCCATTCCTGGCGATAATTTCTCAACTCTCTCTCTAGTTAGGCCTTTTGTAAGTGGATCCGACATATTATCCTTTGAGTTTACATAGTCAATTATGATAATTCTACTAGAGAGTAGTTGTCTCATAGAGTTATGTCTTCGTATTATGTGACGAGACTTGTCGTTATGCATAACGCTGTAATTTCTTCCTGTTGTAGCTTGATTATCAAAGTGTATGTAACAAATGAATGAATGTGACAACTTGGTTTGATCAAACTTTGCATGCCATTGTTTTTGTTCTTGGTTTAGTCCATAAAGTGACCTATAAGTTTGCAAACTTAATTTTCTTTACCAAGAACTACAAAACCCTAAGGATATTCCATGTAAATTTCTTCTTCCAACTCTCCATTCAATAAGGCATTTTCACATCTATTTGATGGATTTCAAGAACCTATACTACAACTAGGGCAATCAACATTCAAATTGATATAATCCTAGTCACTGACGAGTATGTGTTAGAATAATCAAAACCTTCTTTTTGTCTAAAGCATTTGACAACAAATCTTTCTTTATGTTGTCAATTGTTCCATTATCTTTCATCTAATTATTAAAGATCCATTTTGAACCAAAGAGTTTGTTCCCAGGAGAAAGATAACCCAACTCCCAGTATGATTGCTTAGGATTGATTCAATTTCACTATTGACAGACTCCTCCCAAGAGGTTGAGTTGCTAGACAACATTGCTTCCTTGAATGTTTGAGGCTCACTTTCAAGAAGGAATGCTACAAAGTCATATCCAAATGAAGTAATTGTCCTTTGATGTTTAATATGCCATGGACTCTCTTTATTGGTTTCATTCTCTTTTAGTTCTCAGGGTTGTTTAGACCCCCACTAAATGACTCAAGTCTAGTATGATATGTTCAAAAAGTTTAGCACTATCTAATTCCATTAGCGTATTATCATGAATATCCGGATGTTTGGACTTATGAACCAAAAATTGAAATGCCTTATTGTTTGTGGCATATCCAATGAATACACAATTCACAGTCTTAGGCCCCTATTTTTACCTGCTTAGATGTATGAACTTGGAATTTGTCTAGTCACCCTAACACTGCGAAATATTTCTAGTTTGATTTTTCATTATGCAATAATATGTGTCTTTGAGTGAGGCACTCTATTGATTATTCAATTTACTGTAAGGATAGCTTCCCCCCAAAAGTTCTGTGGTAAAGCTGAACTTATCAGTAATGCATTTACCATTTCTTTTAAAGTTCGGTTGTTCCATTAGACTGAGAAGTGTAAGGAGCAACAGTTTGATGATTATTCCATTTTCTAAACATATTTATGAAAATGGATATTTATATTTTCCGCATTATCACTTCTGATCATTTTGATCTTTCTATCCAACTGATTTTCAACTTCAGTTTTAGATTGCCTAAATAATATATTCCTTTTTACTTAACATTTAGAAAATATACATAATAACATCTAGTCCAATCTTCAATAAAAGTTATGGAATACTTTTTTCCACCATGTGAAGGTGTTGACTTCATGTCACAAATAATAGTGTGGATCAGTTCTAAAGGATTTGAATTCCTTTCAACAGATTTATAAGGATTTTTAGCATACTTGGATTCAAATATTTATTCATATCAACTGCAATTACATTGAGTCTGAAAACGCCATACTAAGGTAACCTTTTCCTACAATACATTTCATACTTAATCACTACTACTTTTTCAGAAACAAATACACATTTGAATCCATTCTTAGTCAAAACTGAAAGAGAAACTAAATTCTTTTGAAATTTCAAAACATACAAGACCATGTTTAATGTCACCACCTTGCTTGATGATATTCTTAATAGGAACTAGTCAGTTCCTTGCACCTTTACAACAACAAAGTTTTCCATAATCTTGTTTGTAGGTGCTGGAGCATATGATGAAAACAATTCTTTGTTGGCACAAACATCGCAAGAGGCACCAAAATCCACCATTCTCTTAGATTTCCAACTAAGTTACATTCTGAAAGCATTGCACAAAGATCGTCCATTAATCCTTTGATTCAACCAAGTCTGCTTTATCCTTCTTCTTGTTGGCCTTCTTAGGACCCCGACATTCAGTAGCCCTATGACCACGTTTGCCACAATTGAAGCAGCTTCCACTGGATTTCTCCTTAGGAGGATTGCCTTTTGGACTAGATGATTTCTTTCTTTTCTTTGATTAATTGAGATCTTCTTCAACAATATTTACTCCTAATATTGCTGAATTACCACGCGACTTCTTTTTTGAAGCCTTATTATCCTCTCCAATTCTCAACCTTACTGTGATATCATCAACAGTTATTTTCTTGCGTTTATGTTTCAAGTAGTTTTTGAACTCCTTCAACAATGGAGGTAACTTCTTAATAATGACATCCACTTGAAAGACATCATTCACAATCAATCCTACACTGATGATTATTTGAGTGTTAAAAAAATTAATATTTCTAGCATATGCATTAAATAAATTTATACCTTCAGTAAGGAGATCATGGATTATGACCTGCGTTTTTTAATTTGGGTGAGGACGGTCTTACCGTCTATCATCTTACAGTATAGAAGCTTTGCCATAAAGAACTTCTTCATTCCGACATCCTTTGTTTTGTACTGATTTTCTAAAGCATCCCAGAGTTCTTTTGAGGTTTTTACATTGCTTTACACATTGTATAGATCATCTTGCAGGCCACTTAGAATATAATTTTTACACAAAAAGTCTGAGTGTGTCCATGCTTATTTTACAAAGAATCGTTATTCAAGCGGAGTATCATTTGACATGACATGAAAATTATCATTAATGAACCTCTGCAGACTTAACATAGTGAGATGGAAGAACATCTTTTGCTGCTATCTCTTGAAGTCGAAACTTTGCAGGTTTCTCAGCTCGCGCTAAAGCAGCAGTTGAACGATTGTGCAACTGTTGTTGTTGCAACACTTACTGTTGAATCACACACTGTTCCAGCATTAACTTGACATGAATTAGTCATTTTTTCTGTCACAAATGGAAGATAACATTAGTACATGAAATACTAACAGTAAATAATAAATCTTTACACAAACTTTTTCTGGTTTAACGATAAAGTTTTATATTCTTTTAATCGTTAATCGAATGAATTTTAAAAATTCAAACATAGTAGAAAACCATAAATGTTTAATATACAGAAACTTATTAAATTTCTTAAGATTGTTATCACTTGTATAAAGGTTAGTCAAAATTACAGAAACAGAAAGTAGAAATGGACATAATGTACTATTAATCTAAGTCCACAGAAAATATTCTGTCTCCTTAAGAAATTTAATCCCCTCACTATACCCAAGGTTACATTTTAATTTATCCTAAGATAAAATGGATTAATTCTGTTAAAGAAGTTGTAATACCTCAAACTTCTAAAACTTTAGTGAACATAAGAACAATAACAAGACTCACAGACTCAATCGATTGACACTTTTTTTATGAGAGAAAATATATGCAGAGAAGATTTTATGTTTAATAAACTAAAAATGACTTCCTATTATAGCCATTTTAAACAAGAATCGTAATTGTTCAACCGTTTTTCCAGAAAGGTATGTCTTTTGGGAAACTAACAACTTTTCAGAAAGATGTATCTTTTGGAAAAAATAATGACTTTTCGGAAATCAGACTGTTATGAATGTTTCACGTAAATTTTAAATACATTCGTTGCGCCATAAATAATTCTATTATTTAACTAACATTCCGAATTGATTTATAAGAGAAACGAAATTGATTAACGACAAATCTGAAGCTGAAGCCGAAGTAGAGGCCGCAAGCAATGATGGCGCGGGGGGCACCTAATTCTTAGCCCTTTCAGAAATAAAGGAAGTGTTTCCTAATATAAGAACAACGCTTTCCTTCTACTGATATGGGATAAGTGACTTTTTATTTTTCCTCCGAAATTGGTTCCTCCTCATTTCATTTTTCTCTTCTAATTTTCCATTTACTCTTTGCTAAAACCCAAAAATTGTTGTTAATTGAGTTAAATTTTGTGAAAGGTAATATTTTTCTGTTACCATTTTAGTGTATAATATTTTTCTGAATCGAGGGTTTATCAAAAACAATTTTTGTACCTCAAAGGTAGGATAATTAATATTATTCTGATCTAGAGACACTTTTGTAAGGACCTACTCTACAAAAAAAAAGTACATTTTAAGAGGAATAATTTATTTTTTGTGTTGTTGGTCAAACATTACTATTATAAAAAGGAGTGCCTTTTTTGTTCTACCTTTTAGCCTCCTAGAACTCATGTCAATTTTCATGTGCTTTCTGTTTCATTTTCACTTGAATTGTATATTGCTTTTCTTATTTCTGTATGACAAACAATAGAAGCTTATATTTTTCTTGCTCATTTCAGTAAGTTTTAATGATCTTCCAAGTTTTTTTGGTCTTCTGACACTCAAGTTTTTCTTTTGTTGTTGCACGAGACATATTTGGAGCCCATAGATATCAGCATAGTCACAACCTCTATGCTTAGTAAAATTCCTAGTTTTAATGTAACGACTTTGGAAGGACATACATCTAAGGTATGACCACATCTTTACAAAGTTCTCCTAATGTGACATGATTTCTTAATAGGAAAAATAATAAATATCATATCTTTTTTGTCTTATATATTAATATTACAAGTTTTTCTTGTTCAAGATTTTTGGTTGTGCTTGGAGTCCAAAAGGTATTTTCTTGCATCTGGTAAGAATTACTATTGTTTTTTTATTTTGTTGCTCTTGTCTATGAATACACATGTTTATATTCATAATTGTGTTTCTAATTCTCTAGTGATTTTACAACTCTACAAATTACCATCATAAGCACCAGGATTTTATGAAGTTTGAGAGTATTTTTAGACTCGTCTAACGAATCATATCTCTTATAGCTAAGTATGTGTAATATCAATTTGGGTATGAAGAATCCACTGCTAGAATTTAGTCTCTAGGAGATGGCCCACATAACTCTACTATCCATAGTCGAAAAATTGAGAAAAATATAAATGTTACAACACTTGATTGGAATGTGAGTTTTGTACTGCCTGCTTTGGTCTAACTGTCGTTGATCTATACTTTTTTGAGGTGAGGTCTGGCGAATGGATGTAAGAGTTTGTTTCCCTTGTTCTGTCTTAAATTTATCAGTTTGTATATAATATCACCATTGTGATACAACCCTATTCAGGTCTATTGCTTGATGTTGATTGGAAAAACAATAAAGATTTTGCCACCAGCTCCACATATGGCATAATGTACGTTTGTAAAGTTTGTGAGTGTAGACCACTCAAAAGGTTCTCAGGTGTGCTCCATTGATGGCATAATATACATTTTGTCATTACCTCTTTGATGTATTACAGATTAACCAGATGATGTTCTATATAATTCATTGTTTGCAAAAAGTTTTAATTGAATTACAAGTTGAACACTGAAGATAGGGGTGACAAACGGTTGGATTGGATCGGATTTGCATGGGTTGAATATGGTTTGAGAAAATAATGGTTTGTATTACAATCTATCAAAATATAATATGGAGAAATATTTATTTGATCAATATGATTCGAGAAAAATGGTTCTAACCCCTTTAAATAAATTTTGTTTTGCAAAAACATAAATGTACCCCTCCACACCTTTCACCAACCTACCCCTAAAAAATTTTTGTTTTCCAAAAAGAAAAAAATCTATGTTTTTTAAATAAAAAAAGTTTACCCCCTCCCCCCGAGCAACACCACCCCCTACCCCCCTACAACACCTTCCACCAACTTACTCCTAATGTTTTTTATTTTTCCAAAAAAAATGTTTTTGCAAAAAAAGTAATTTACCTTCGCACCCCCACCTTCGACCAACCTACCCCTATTTTTTTTA
Source organism: Solanum habrochaites (assembly GCA_027704765.1). Classification (NCBI taxonomy): domain Eukaryota; kingdom Viridiplantae; phylum Streptophyta; class Magnoliopsida; order Solanales; family Solanaceae; genus Solanum; species Solanum habrochaites. The sequence continues at coordinate 24,181,968 of JAKWJA010002490.1, read as the reverse complement.
ATTTTTCAAAAATAAAAAAAATATGTTTTTGCAAAAAAAAAAACAATTAAAAAATTTACCCCCGTCCCCGGGCACCCAGCCTTCCACCAACCTACTTGTAAATTTTTTTACTTTCAATAGACAAAAAAAATATGTTTTTCAATATATTTGAAAATTAATTGAATTTTTGAAAAATTAATATTAATATTTTTTATTTTTTAGCACAAATAAGAATTTTGAGTGAAAGTGAAAATAAGTGATCTAATATGGATCAAATGGATACCCATATTTATTTCATTTTGCCCATATTTGTAGAGACTCTTAAAATAGTTTGAAACTCATATTTAACAATTTAAAATATGAGTGATACAAGATATTTATGGACATAATAGACTCGTTTTATTAATATAGGCTGACATTGGCCCTCCTAACTGAAGTTGTGCTTGGAACACTAAAGAATTGTTTACTTTGCCATTGCAAAATGTAATTAATAGTATCGTGTGGGACCCCTCATGTTCTCTACTAGCTTCGTGCTATGAACATAGCATGGTTGAGGTAATTTATACCCTAACCTTCTAAAGCTGCAACTGATGGAGGCTCTTTCTTCCACATGTTTGAGAAAATTACTTTTTACGGTCTTCTAAGTAACTTTGAATATTTATTTATGTTCTAAATTTATGTATTAGTTTTGTTAATGCATCTTAGCTTCACCTTTTCATGCGCTAAGGCTTTGAATATCTATTGTGTTGTTTAAAATAAATTTTTCAGTAACTCATTGTTTATAGGAAGATATGGAGCACGAAACAAGATTCATGCTTGCATGATTTCAGAGAACATTACAAAGTGTCTATTTTTGTTCTTTCTTTTTCTTTGTAGATTCAATTAATTATATCAAACATCAACTGCTGACTATTATTCTTTTAGGAGATATCTACCAATAGATGGAGTCCAGCTGGTGTTGGTACAAGCAATACGAATAAACATTGTTGTTGGCAAGGTATACTATCTATTGTTACCAGACATGTTTATAGTATTCTTTTCTATCTTAATTTTCTTTCCCATGTGGTGGTAGAACTAGGTTCTCGTTTACATATATATTACACATCAGTGTCGTAGATTATGGTTGAATAATTGTTCATAGCTATCCAATAAAGTTTATATATTTTGCTGGACACCCCCTTCATTCTTCATCGTACACTCCCTAGATCAGTGACACCCCCTTTCTCGGCATCAGAACTCCCCCCCCCCTCCCCCAAATTATGTAACTCACTAGTTATTCACTCGCCCATATCATGTTTCTCAATACATTCGTTGATCACCTTTCCCTTTCATTGGGCCAAAACCTTTACTCTGTCTATTAAGGTTTAGGTAGATATGGAGAAATAACGTAAATCTTTTTCCACTTTTAGGATAAAAATTCTAGTCTCTACGATCTTCACTCACTTTATTGATCGTTAGCTTACAACCTTGGGTGTGTTGGGGCTGCTTTACCTCTAAAATTTTTTATGGTATACTGCTGTCAGAGGCATATTTAAAGCCCTAAGAGTTCATTTTCAAAGACCTTATAAAGTTAATCAAAGAATTCTAAACGTTGAAAATAAAAAAGGCATGAACTTCAACAAACGCTTCATGCTTTTTAAGAGCATGTTTCTAGTATTTATAAAGACCCAATCCAGCAACACATTCAATAACTCCTTAACCAAATTCAAACCCTGGAAGAAAAGGGGAGAACCCTTTCCCAAGAGAGGGAAGACCATATCGGTAGGATGACCTTCTGTATTCGTGGCAGAAACAACTAAGAATTAGTCAACTCTTTGGAGTTTAAAAAGGTTTAAATAAATGTCTTTAGATGCAAAGTAATGTGTTTCTTCTTTTTCTTTTAGTGGATATATACTAAGTGTGTTTCTTATTTTCCTATTTTTTAAATTTAGGCGTCAATTACATGAATTAGGCAATTCTCTTAGTTTTTCGTGTGTGTTAGCCCATAAATATGTTGGTGATATGACTTTTGACCAATTTTTTGTGCGTGTATTCATAGTTAGGACTAAATGGAACAAAGTAAACAACTTCCCTGAATCCAAAATGGAAGATAGCCTACTTAATTAAAAAAAACATTCAACAAGAACGATACAGTTAACTTATTCTCACTCTACATCCCTCACATCCCCACCCAAATAAAAGAAAAAGGTATATAGGTATCAATATTTCAATTGAATATGAGTAAACAAACCACAAAATACTTTATCATGTATTTGACGATTAAAAAGGGTAATTTTAATTAACAGTCCTTATTTATTTCATGTGTCCAAGTAAATATAATGACTTCACATCCGTTATATGTGTCCTTTCAAGCTGTGAAGAAGGAGCCCTTGCTCGACATCTCATAGCTTCACATAGAGTCAAATGAAGCCAATGGATAATGCGTCATTCGATTCTACTATGAAGCTATGGGATCTTTAACAAGGTCTTCTTCTTGAAATGTTAAACTGACACATGTAACATATGTGAACTAATTATGTCTACTTGGACACATGATATAAATAAGGAATCTTAATAAAATTACCCCTTTTAACTGTCAAATAGATTATGAAGTATTATGTGGTTTTTGTTTATTCATATTCAATTGAACTATTGATACATATATACCTATTCCTTTTGTTTGGGTGGGTTTGTGAAGAGGGCAGGGGTGACAATAAGTTAATCGTATCGTTCTTGTCGAATGTTTTTTTTTGTATGTTCTCTTCAATTTTGAATCCAAGGAACTTTTTGTTACTCTTTCGCATTTAGTGTGAACGATAAATACACACACGAAAAATTGTTCAAAAGTCATATTACTAAAATATTTTGGTCTAACACACACGAAAAAAATAAGAGAATCACATGTTTTCTGTAATTAACGCGTAAATTGCCAATTGGACTTTCTAAACTGTAAGTGTGTATGTATTGCTCTCCTATCTCCGTACGGATGGTTCTATAAAGATATTGCAAATAAATCGTCGTGAAACTATGTAACCAAAATATTTCATAGGCTTAAAATCACCTAATTCCTGCAAATTTGCCCCTTAATGCACAAAATGAACTTTGAATATTAATTAAATAACTCTTACACTAGATAGATTATTTGCATCACATTTCTTAGCTACGGTTCTTTTCTAACCCTCCTTTTGTGAAATATTTTATACATTGAGATGCTTTTTATAATAATATTTAATCTCTCTTTTTATATTAAAAATAAACAGGACAACGAGCACCGACATAATATATCTAAATATACGCATAAACAATATCTACTGATGATGAAGATTTGTAGGTACCTGCATCTAAAGGAGTGAACTTCCTGAACTTCTCCATCCTTTTTGTTTGAAGAACTGCACAGACTTTATATTGGAAGAAAGAATAAGTAGACAATGTGCACATATGATATACATATATTCAATATTATTTCTTTTAAGTGCATGTCACATATGTCACGTCCTTTGAGAAACTCTTTCTTAAACTTGTTATGAATCTTGTGAGTATAGATTACGAACATGTTTTAAAGTCGGACAATATTTAACAAGTGTAGGCTTACCTTGTTTACACTTGAGGTCTTCTTATTCTTCGTTCAACTGCTACTTAGTCAATAAATTTTCTCATCATCAATCATTCGAACATGCAAAGAAGTGCTTGGATGTCCAAGTTAATTTAGTATGTGATTAGTACTTTTACTAACATGAGTAATAGATAACCAAATTGGTTATGCTAGAAGACACATAATTATGGTAAAACAATAAACTTGCAGACATTCAATTTAAAATTTACGTCCTGAAGTGTGAGCAAATACCTTTAAGAGAATCCACAAATTAGAAACACCGTCAAGTGAATAAAAAAGATAGACAACAACTGAACCCAAGTTCAATCTGATCAGAACTCTCTCTATACATGGGTGGACAATTATCAAATAGAAAACTGATTCTTTTTCTAGGTTACAAAACCCCCCTATTTGTAGAGATTTCTCCCCAGTCCAAAAAAGAGAATAAAACCCACGCCTTTCTTGATAACAAAGAAATCACACATTACTCTTCCCTTTTTTTAGGTGGGTTAGAGGTAGGGGTGGGTAAGGGTGTTTGGTTGGGTTGATTTCCCTACATTTCTAATGAATATAAATATCTTCTATCTATTTTTCCTTATTTATTCATCAAAAATTCTAATAAGATATTATAAAAACGATAACTAAAATTAAAAGAAAATAATAATTACGATTTCTCCATTTTCCTTCGCCTTATTCAATGTTAACTCAATCTTTGCAGACATGAATGTTGTTAACGATGACATACCTTATTGCTTTGTTTTCTTGAACCCCTTCCATTAACTCAAACATATAATTTGTATATTCTTTTCGTATCATATCTTGCAAGACTATCAAAAGTTCTGAGCTCAATATTTTTTCTCCAATTATGAGTTATTCAAACATAGAGCATAAAAATTGATGGAGTTGTTCAAATGTCAATACTGGTGCCAATTCAACTATTTCCTCGACTGAGTTTATTCGATTCAAATTGTCACTAGATTGAATCTTAGAAAAAATACACTCATACATTTTTAGGTATAGATGCATATATAGGTGAAAAATCAAGTACTTACTCGGTCCATTTATCTCATTCAGATTCTTGCTAGATTTGAATTAGGTAAAGAAAGACTCACATATAGTTGGTTAAGTTACATGTGTCAATTCAACTACTTACTCAATTTCGCTCACCCGATTCAAATTCTTGCCAGATCTGAATCCAGGTGAAGAGAGTCTCAAATATGTTGGCATTCTGGTATTACTGGTGAAATTGGTGAAAAGGAAAAATTCCACCTAATGAGATATCGGGTAGATAAATACACAACTGAGGGAACCTTAAAAAAAATTCTTAAATCAGATTCAAATGGACTGGTAGATGTTGATGAAAGAGGTAAAATACACTCCTAGATTATTGGTCAAGTCAGATTCATATGAATTACCTTGATTTGTACCCCACCTGATACTGAACGATCTCTTCAACAACGGTTGAAGATTTTAGAATGTCAAATCTTCTGACATAAACGGGTGCTTTCATTTGTACCAGTCCTCTTCTCCATATTTGTCTACTAGCTTTTGAAATAGCTTGTCTTCTTCAGGATTCCGATATTGACGCTTAATATAACTCTTTTTCTTCATTTTTTCACTGAATAAAATCACTGAAAAATATGAGATAGAGAGAACGAAGGATACTAGCAATCAAGGTATATATGTACAGTGGGGTGGTAGGGGGATGTAGGGCCTAGCATTTACTTGGTAAAGACGTGAGGAGAGTGGGGTATATAATGTGGGGTGGGGGTAGAGGGGATAGCGTGAGTGGATTAATAGGTAATTATTAATTATACATATGAAATGTATCCCACTACTAAAATCTCATAAATTAATTAGATTTTTCCTTTAAATAATGTTTAATGGATTGTATTAGAGAGGATAGGATCGGAGTAATGTTGAACTTTTACTAGCTATTATTTTAGGAATAAAACAAAATATCATTTAGATTAAACATTGTAACTAGAAAATAAAAGTTTGATGGACAATTGTTTGTAGGGATAATACCTTATGTGTATCCACGGCAATCAAATGAATATGAGAGATTTATGTTAATAGGTACTTTTATTATTTTACTAGTTTTGATGCACGTGCATTGCACATGAATGTAAAACTATGTAGTGAACCATTAGAAATGGAATCATCAATTATAAGTTCCTACGAATAATGGATGTAAATTTTCATATGATTATTAATTGTGTGCATATTAAATGTTGTGAAATAAATATCTAAATACATCTATATATGGTTATAGTATAAAGTTAAATTTATATAGGGTGATGTGACACCTATTTATAGCCTCCAATTACATTTCCTCCTGATTGATTAGATTCGCAAGAAATATTTAAGAGGTGGCCCATTTCCGAGATTTTTTAAGTTCTTCTTTGATGCGAAACAGGTCCCTCTCTAATTGATTATTTCTCTCTAGAGCCGTAGCAAGTTTTGTTTCAACATTATTCAAAATAATTTTTACATCGATATGCATGATTTTGGCCTGTCTTTCCTCTACCACAGTTGTCACTCAACACCATTATTTATCACCTATGTTCTAGATTTTAAACTTCAAGAACTACCAATTTTTCTTCCACAACAGACATTTGGTCAACCAAGCTACATTCTCTTCATGAAAAATATCTAGGTTGTTGTTCATCAGCTCCTTTTCATTTGTTGACTCAATGATAGAGTCAATCAAAAGAGTTGCTAGACTTCTCAACTTCATAACAAAGTAAACATACAAGTTTTGTTTAAAATCAAAAAGGTTTACCTCTTCTTCATCTTCCTTATCATCAGATTTTGCCATTAAGGCTTCATCAAAGCTCTCATAGTTATTTGAAACACTCAAGTAGTCATCCAATGTAATCGTCTCCCTCATTACCATCTGGAAAAACGTTTCTCTTCTACTACTGATGGCGCAGACCTGGTCCTCCTCTTGGTCTTTTACTTCCTTGTGATCAACATCTAGAACAGGACAACCTCTCATTGTGTGACCTGGTTGATCACGCTTGTAACACATGTCAGTAGAGCTTGTAGTGCTGTCATAAGCTTCTTCCTTCATGGAACCTCCACGTTTACTCACATGTTTTTGAAATATATGAGTGAGATAGTCCATGGTCTCATCTACTTCAAGGTTCTCACATTATAACTCCTTAAAAGGTAATAATTTATCCATTTCTGCATCTCCCTTCTTACTCAACATCCCTAGTCATATTTGCCTTCGTTTCCGTAGTTCCCTAATAGGTAGTTCTCATCACATCCAAAATTTAATTAGTTGATTTGCACAAGGAAATAAGATTATACATTTTTCTTATTCTACACATTAAGAACTTCTTATCCTTGTGTTTCTTATCAACTTTTCATTTGTTAAATTCATGTATTAATGTCCTGTTTTGACAACAATCCTCTCAACATCTATAGATTTTACTTCTATGGCACATAGAGACCCTCATAAAAAAAATTTATGGTTCATAGTCTCCAGCCATTATGAAATCAAACATGCAATGTTTCCATTAGCGATAATACTGACCATCGAACATGGGTGTCCTTGTTTAAGAACAATCTTCTTGACATCTCAGTGGAGAAGCCATTATTTTCGTGTTAACCATCTAGAGAGACCTACTCTGGAACCACTTCTTGGAATGTTTGAACCCTCCAATATGTCAAGGACCAGGTTCTTTGACTAAGCAAGAATAGTAATTAAAAGTTACGTCCACTTGTTTCAATGGGACCAGGTCCTCAAAATAGGAACAATAACGAATAGTAGAATAAGTGCTAAAAGTAATGATTGAATGGGCAACTTTATGTGGAAACCTCCTTGCTCAATGGAGTAAAACCACAACATGTTCTCAACAGAACTTTTCAATGAAATTTCACTAATCTTCAACAAGTATAAGTATAAGATTTTTAAACATACAACCTATTACTTAGACGAGCCAGAGCATATACAACACTTCCACTAATCTATCACCCCTAGATAACTTAGACTTAAACTAAGCAAATACCATACAACCCATTATACTAACTCAACTGATTAATATAGAGTTTTACAGTAAGACGCAAAGCTACTCATAACTATGTTCTTACAAGACTCAAACTAGGTTCCAAAAGTTTCTAATAAAAAATGAAACAAATCCTACAAGTTAAGTACAATACACATATTCAAGAACAACATAAGCTACGAAAAACACTTTTTCTCTTGATCAGGTCCTTGTTATATGTAACTCTTGTGCTTAAATTCATCCTTGAGGATGCCCTTTCATTTTTAAGCTTATGATTTTTTAAGAGAAAATCCAATGTTAGTTTGCCAAATGATATAAATCACCACAAACTTGTTGAGACTATCCCGTTGGCTGAAGTCCTTCTATTAGAGAAGATGTGCGCCTACCGTATCAGAGGTGTCAGCTTCTCTGAAAATTGTTTTGTCACCTTTTCATATCGCCATCTTGTAGGGACCATATCCCTTGTAAACCTCTTTGTGAGTTCTTTAAACAGCTTAGTGGCTGACTTCCTTCTTTGGATGATTGAATGTTGACTAAGTAAACTATAAAGAGTTATTGACCGTTTGACAAACACCCTCCTCCATTATGATGGCGTAGTACGCTGACACCTCACCAACCTCTGACATGAAAACATTACAATTGTAAACCATTATGCATCTGATAGAGAGAACTGGGACAATGTCCCTGAATTTTTGATATACTGAAACATACAATATCATTCTCTATTCCTATTGCTGTAGGACACTGCACTTTTCACCTACCACCTGACACGATAACTTTACAGTTGTACCCTATATGTATCTGGACTAGAGTACTATTCTAGGGACCAGGTCCCCGCATTAGTGAGAATCATCAAAACATTATACACAATTATGCCTCACACAGAGTTAATCATTTATTTCTTTGTCAACACTCTCAATAACAGGGTTCTAGTCCCTTGTTAGATCTTTAAGTTTGTTACATCATCAAAACTTAATATCAGCTCCAAACTAACATCCCCCCCCCCTTTGATGATAACAACCTTATTTACCAGTTCCCCCTATCAACAAGAATTTTTGGGGTAACATGATTTTCATCATCCCTGAATTTTGTCTAATCATCAAAACACCAAATTAACATTTTTCCCCTTTTAGATGATGACAAACATATTCACCAGTTCCCCCTTTCAACAAGAAATCCTTGGGTAACTGGAGTTTCATTATCCTAAAAGTTTATCAAATTATCAAAACAACAAGTTAAATTTTAGCTTCAATTTTTCCTTCTTTAGGACTTTTAATGTGTTGTTTCCAACAAATTCTGCTTATTATTTCTTTGAAAGATATGGAGAATTAAACAACATGTCTGCTTGCATGACTTCAAAGAAACTTGTAACATATCTTTTTTTTTTCATGATTCATTTAATTATATTAAACATCATTTGTTGACTAATATGTTTTTGTTAGGAGATATATACCATCAAATGGAGTCCAACTAGAGCTGGAACAAGCAAACCGAATAAACAATAGTTATTGGAAAGGTATTCTATCTATTGATATCGGTCATGCTTACACTAATCTCTCACGTTAGTTTCGTAGATTATGATTTGGATAATTTTTAATAGCTAAGCGATAAAAGGTTCTATATTTTGCCAGACACATTGAGTATTCACTATTTAAATAAATACTTCCACCATTCAATTTTATATGACACTATTTTTGTTGTCCTTTCAAGCCCCTACTCTATTTGCACTTAAGACTTCTAGTTGAATCAATCTTGTGTACCATATAGAAATTTTAGAGGGTGGTGAAGCATGGTTTTTTCTAGTTAGTAGTTACATTATTATGTTTAAATTTTGTTCAAAGTTTAACTTTATTAGGTAGAAGAGTAACATTTATATGTTGAAGTTTCACTTAAGCTTTGAAGAAATGCTCAAAGGCCCCAGTGAACTGTCAATCCCTAAGAGTTGATTTTCAAATTTTGAAATGATAGTGATTTGGCCAATAGTGGCGTATTCCCTCTACGAGTAAGAATAATACAGAGAGATACAATTTAAATTTAACCGTCATGTATTTCACCTAACCTTCTATTTTATTGAGATCATTGGTTATGTTTCATTGTTTGTTTGTGTAGTGCTTCATTGGACTTTACCCTGTGGTTATGGGATGTTGATATAGGGCGTCTTCTTCACAGCTTGAACGGTCACATGTAATGGATGTTAACTCATTATGTCTAGTACTTGGAGGGGACACAGGTGATATTAAGGAACTCCTAATAAAATTACACTTTATAATAGTCAAATGATAGTCTTGAGCATTATTGGGTTTGTTCACTCGTACTCAATTGAACTATCGATACCTATAAACCTAGTCCTTTTATTTGTGTGGGGATGTAAGGGAAATTAGGTTACATAGTTGAGTGAGAATGAGTGTCTTTAATTTATCTTAGATCATCAAAGCTATGTAATGTTTTTTTAACTTAGTTATTACGTAGGTTCTCTTCTATTTTGAATCCTGGGAACCTATTTAGAAACTATGTCTTTAAAAAATGCAGAACAATTGAGTATCAAACTAAGTCAAATTGTAGATAAGTGCTTTTTTGGTTTCACACAGTATTTGTTTACCCTGATTAAGACCCGATTAAATCATTATGGCATTGATCTAAACTGAAGGTTGCGGTACTGCTAGTATAGTTGTTCCTCTTACTTAGTTGCATTACTTTATTTTGATATTCTAATTAAATGTTTCTCTTAAATACCAGTTGATATTGAAGTGGCATCTATTCTTACACAACAAAAGTGAATAAAGAACTTGCGACCAACTCAAGTATAATAGAGAGGTGATGCAATGCTTAACCTGGGAATAGTACAAAAAGGAACTACATGGAGGGAAAGAAATAGGAAATTATTTAGAGGACACAACTGCACAGATAAAGAGTGGCTACTTGAATGATACTACGAATCATCAAAGCAATTCCTTCTCATATTTTAATAGAGATCATCAAATAATATCAACGAGAGAGGTAATTAGACAAGACATTCGACACATACTAGATGTAGCTAGAGTTGTAAAGTTGGCTCAAAAAATCACAATCCCCCCAATCTGTTTAGATTTGAGAAGGTTAATAACTAGAGTGATATGCATCATAAATGGTAAATAATGGCTGAAAATTAATGCCCTTCTCTTTCCCTCAATCAGCTATCCTCCTATGGTTTAACAGCGATAAGGGGTTGACATGTAAATTATCCCTCAGCATCAAACTAGAAGAGTCTTCCAAGGAATGAGGGTTTACCAAGTAAAAACATAAAGTATATGCCAAATAAAGTATATGACATATAGTTGATTTCAATGTAGTGAATTAACCTTATTAACTACAAAAACATCACTAACAGAGGACTCACATGCCTAATTAAGTATATTCCACATTCTTTCTTGGAGATAGAAGTTTTATAAGATCAAATGTATATTTAATCCGTTGAATCAAGACACAACACTTATAGTTTTCTCTGGATATTGCTTAGAGCTCCTATATTGTTATTCTCTCGTGTGCCACAGATCACCATGAATCAGAGAAAATGGTAGAAGTCTTGACCTGGTGAATTTGATACCCTGAGTATCGAGTGGTCATGTGAGCACATCCTCTTGTACAACCGCATCAATCGTACTGCTACTTGGTAAGGATCATGGACACCAACTTGGATATTGTATCGGTGTGGGCAAAAAGTTTAAGTCAGCATAGCACACATGTGTAATAAACACAATTGAAGCAAATAACTACTAAGCCAGTCACCAATTACAGCTACCAAGGAAACAAAAGTAATTGAACATTTTTATGTACAACGCAAAATAAGAATATAATGGATAAACTGCACCGACAAAAATACAATAGAAGATACAATTAGAATGGATGAAAAGGTTGGTCTTCATCAAGGGCTGGTATGTTGCACTATCTCTGTATAGAACAAAGGAAAGACGTGAATATATGAATGCATTTCATGTACAAAAGATCTCCAAGACATGCACACAGATAACATCTCCATTTACCCATCTTGACAGACAAATACAGAGAATGTGAACAATTGATATGATAATTCTTACTTTTATCATCTCTTATATACAAGAGAAGTCAACATAAGATGCAATGGAAACTACTACACATGCTCACAGATCAACGAGCTAAAGGGGAGGAAATCGTAGTTGCCACAAAGAGAGCCATTTCACGCCTTACCTAATAGAGTAACTGAAAAAATATGCAAAGACCTTCTTAGGTCCATCCTCAAGAACAAACCTACCTTCACCTAATAATCTTAGATATTTAATTGAACTTTCTAGAGTTATGTAGAGTAGTAGCTTAAGCACTTGATGTATCTAAAAATTGTGTAGATGTTCTAGAGAAGTAGATATTTATAGTGAATTATAGAATAATGTAGTTCTCGTTAGATAGTTAGAAGATAAGGTCATCTAGATTTTTGTTGTAGATCTTTCACGAATAAATTCTAGAAGCATCCCTATATTAGTATAAATAGGGGTGGTCATAGACATTTGTAATCAACCAAAGCAAACCAAGAATAACCTAATAAAAGAGTATTCTTCCACAAACAAGTTCTCCTCTATAGCTTCATCTTCTTTAATTGAATATTTCGTCTTAGTCAACGACTTTGGGATAGAAGAAGGTTTTCTAATTATACTTTTCTTCTAGAATTTCTCTACATGGTCCCAGATCCATAACAATACGTTGGTTTCTGGTTGTTAGTTTAATATCGTAATAGAGGTAGATTTAACTTGTTTGTCTATATGGATTTTAGCGGTTGAATCAGTCAAATTACAAGGTATGGAAGACATATATGAAATTATATATTGTGGGAAAGGATTCGTGGGATGTTTTTAATGGGAACGACATAATTCCTCTTGCTAACGGACCGGAAAATAATAATGCTTACAAGAAGTGGAAGAAAATTAATGTTAAGGCGGAGTTAATTCTAAAGAGGACAATCTGCTCCAATTTATTCAATCAGCTCATGAAATATGGAGGGACCCTTGATTGCTTGTTCAACAAGAAGAATGAAGCTCGCTGCAAATAATTGAGAATGAATTACCTAACATCACTCAAGGTATGTTTTCTATCTTTGAGTACTTTTTGAAGATCAAGAACTTCTGTTTCAAGATATGTTTGTAGAATCCGGAAGAGGCTATTTCTGAAGCACAAATCAGAAGATTAGTCATTCTTGGGTTGAAGCCTGAATATATTCGATTTGTGCTGTCAATTAAAGGATACACTCAATAACCATCCTTGAAGGATTTAAAAATTTGTTGTCGTCACAGAAACTACTAGCTAAACAACTGTCTAGTATATTTCTCAAAGAAGAATAAAATGCTCTTGTAGACAACAAGAGGAACTTTAAAGGAAAAACAAGAGATATGCTACACTCTCAATCTTCAGGTGGATTACGCTCACCTAGAGAGAAGGAAAAATCTTCTAACTATTATGGTAATAAGACTCTCAAATGTTATCGTTGTGGCGAAATAGGACATATAAAAAGAGATACTGACGAGCCAAGGAGTGTGATATGCCTCAAATAGTTGCAGAAAAATATTAAGAGTGGGAAAAGTGTTTAGTAGCTGAGGCTTGTGCAATAGATGTCATGCTGTCCATCAATCTTGAATGAGGAAGGATCGTGGATTTAGAATATAATATATGTGATCGCTTGGAGAAGCAAGAAAATGATGTTCTCAACATTAAGCAATATGTTTTTGAGGATATTCGAAGTGGTGATATGGTAACCTCCATTGAAGAAATAGAAAAAGAAGATACCTAACAAGAAATATTTGAAACTACATATGCCAGTGAGGACCTTTATACATAGAGCATTGATGGAGATGTATTGGAAGAAAAATCATTTCTTCAATAATCTGCAATATCAAGGCCAATTAATGGCTTGGAGCAATTTTTGAAAGAATATGGACAAAGTAAAGATGAAATACAGGAAAAAGTTGATATTCAAGTCTTGAAGTCAAACGATATGCTCTTTAAATGCTCTAAAACTGCCAAAAAATATATCAAGGAAATGATAAGAGAATATGACAATAGATACTATGTTGGTGTTGAGACTGCACAGGAAAATTGATAATGTTTCTCTCGATAATATAATGGTTTAGAAGTTGAGAGAAAGGGGAAGGCAAGGAGATAATCTATACGGATCAACTGACAGTGAAAAATTTTATCATCTAAAGAAGGAAGAGGAGTCCGAAAGAAAATGCTGAGATTTTCACGAAGATGTGTCTCAAAACTTCGTTTGATTTCTTCCACAACAAGTATGGGGTAGATTCCAAAAAAACCATTTTAAGGGGGAGTGTTAAAAATAAAGATGACTTTTTGGAGGTATAAATAATCTTGGATATTTAATTGAACTTCCTTGTGTTATTTACAGTACCACTTTAAGTACTTGATGTATCTAGAAATTGTGTAGATGTTCTAGAGAAATAGATATTTATACTGAATCATAGAAAAATCTAAATTATTGTTAGATAGTTAGATGATAAGGTCATCTAAATTTTCTTGTAGATCCTTCTAGAATAATTTCTATAAGCATCCCTAAAGTAGTGTAAATAGGGGTATCCATAGTCATTTATTATCAACCTAAGTAACCAAAATCAAGTAGTCTTCTTCTATTTCAAAGTTCTTTTATTCAAAATACTCTTTCTCCCTTATATCTTCCTCCTCCTTAGTTAAATCTTTTGATCTTAATTAACGATCTTGGGCAAGCATAAGGTTTCCTAATTATACTTTTCTTCTGCTATTCTCTATAGCAGTATCTCTGCATAGAACAAAGGCAATACGTGAGTAGATGAACGCATCTCATGTACCGAAGATCTCCAAGACATGCAAATAGATAGCATCTCCATTTACCCAACTTGACAGACAAATAAAAAGAGTGTGAACAATTGATATGATAATTCTCACATATCAAGAACAAACATACTTTCACCTAATAAGCATACATGTTCCAACCTACAACAATTAACTCTCTTATTCTTTTTTCTTTTTAAAAGCCTGTGCTACCAGGCCAAATTGCGTGTACCTTGACAATTCCGTGATCAAGACATAATACATGATTTAAGGTTCACAGAAAATGATTTTATTAAATTAGAAAGAAAAGAAAATTAAATTACCTCTGAAGATGATCAGAATGAGACAACTCCAAGATACAGTGGTTTGTCGTATGATTATGTCCCAGACGTACTCTACCGGTTGGCTCTCCACCGTAAAGAATCAACCGAATTCTCTCCCTCACTTCTTCCTAAGGCATATATATGTGTGCCTGTGTGTGTGTATATATATATATATATATATATATATATATATATCTATATTTATGATTTGCCGAAAAAAATATTAGTTGTTGAAAACTATATATTTATATATGAGAAAAGACGTAAAGTAACTATTGTAGTTGCCCCGAATTTTTAAAAGAACACTTTAAATTTTTAGTTGTCCTATTACCCCTACTAAAAAATTATGAATCGATATTATTACATTATTTTTTCGATCAGCCCCTTAGTAAGTAAGTGTGTCCACACACCAATAAATACATGACAGTTGTTAATTTAATTAAATTGTATTTTTTTCATTTTAAGTTTTTCCTTTATATCTTTTTTATTTCTCTCTCTCTCTCTCTCTCTCTTACTTTTTGAATTTTAATTTTTATTTATTTTAATGTTCAATTCATCTTTTACCTCTCTCCATTTTTGTTTTTTTTCTTCACCTCCCACACCCCATGTCAAATTGAATCTCACTCCAATTTTTTTTCTTTTCTTTTTATTCCTCTTCTCCTCTCAAATTTCTATTTATACTATTATTTAGACTTTAATATATTACTTATAAAAAAATTAATCATTTTTCTAAAAGAATTTATAATTCTAAAGTATCGTCAAGTATTCATTTTTGTGTAAATAAAAAATTAGCAATTATTATTTAAAAAGAATAAATTAATTTCTCAAAAATTTCAAAGATCTTAATTGAATTAGATAAAAAAATATATATGATACTTCCTAATCATCTCATTAATTTAATCTCATTTTTATATAATTTCAAAACTAGAAATGATAATTTTTAAAGAATTGTAATTCTCCAAAATTTGAAAAAGTTTTATTGAAATTTGGATTAAAAAACTAAATAAAACCTACTAATAATATTGAAATCTAATGTTCTTATCAAATTGTTAGAATTTAATAAAATATTTAGATATAGTTTTATATTAAAGAGAGTTAAATTAATTGTAGTAAAAAGAGGAGATGAAATTTTGATAAAAAGTGAAATTTAAAGTGAGGATCTTCAACTAAGATGAAATGGAATTTTTGAAGAAGAAGGAAGAAATTAAAAGAAAAAAACAATAAGAAGAAAAAGTTAAAATAATTAGAAAATAAGAAAATGTATTTTATAGCAAAATACTTTAAAAAATAAAATTATATTCTTCTTTTTTGTTTGTTTACACTCTTTAAGAGAGTATATACACTCTTTATGCCATGTGGATAATAAATGATGTAATAATATCAATTCATAATTGTTTAGGGGGGGGGGGGTAATAGGACTCTTTTATAGTTTAGGTGTCTTTTTGAAAATTTGTACCTTAGAATGTTCGTATTTGGGTTGTACATGTTTATAATAGGAAAAACGATGCCTACTCCTCTAAGTCAGAATCGGCGCAACGTAATCAAGAGCTCCATGAGGGCCATGCATACGATGTAACATGTGGGATTCAAACATGCGCATCTGCGAATGGCAGAAGACATCAGTCATGGCCCGCACGCATCGGACATGCACGACATCGGTCATGGCCTGCAAGCATCGGGCGTAGCATGTACGTATATCATAAACGACGCCTGCCAATGTCAGGGGACATCTGCCAAGGCATGTATGCATAAAATATGGTGTTTGCACATCAACTAGGGGTCATCAGGCATTGTCTAGAAGCATCAAACGTAGCATGTGCGTAATTAGCAAACGATGTCTTCCAATGACATTCGTACAACCAAGTCCTAAAAGTTTCACGTGTGGCATGTGCGCATTGCCTGGGTGACATCATTCATGGCCTATACGCATCAGCAAATGTCATATGACATCGTCCAAGGATTGCAAGCATCAATTCTGACATTTGCACATCGGCTGGGCTACATAAGTCGTGACCTGCATGCATCGTCCAAGAGAAGAAGAAAATGGTCATAGTCTGCACCCATCGGGCGTAACATGTGCGTATATGAAAAATGATGCTTGCCAATGTAAAGCAACATCTGCCAAGGCATGCACGTATCAAAGGTGGTGTGGGAACATCGACTTTGTGACATCAATTATGGCCTACGTGTATCATTCAACAACAGAAGACATCAATAATAGACTTTATGCATTGGGCGTAGAATGTGAATGTATGGAAAATGAATCCTGCTAATGTTAGGAGACATTTCCAAGGTATGCATGCATCTAACGTGGTATGTGGATATGAACTAGGAGCCATTTGTCATTTTTCTGAAAGCATTGTATGTAGCATGTGCGCAAGTGGAAAATGATGTATTCCAATGGAATTAACATCTGCCAAGTCCTGCAAGATTCACGCATGGCATGTGCACATCAACTGGGCGACATCATTTGTAAACTACACGCATCGGTTAACAACAGTCGACAATGTTGATGTCCTGCACACATTGTAAGTGAGCATATGGAAAATGATGTCTACCAATATGAAGGGACATAGTCCATGGGATTTAGGCATCAAACGGGTTGTGTATGCATTATCTAGGTGATAAATGTTGTGATTTACGCATATCGGCCAATGGAAAAGTACAGCTGTCATGGCCTACACGCATCAGCATAACATGTGAGCATATGGAAAACAATGTCTGCATACGCCAGTCGACATTGACCAAGGTGTACACACATCTAACATGGTGTTTGCGCAATGACAGGCAACATCGATGATAGACTGCACACATAAGATGTTGCATGTGCTAATCACCTTGGAATATCGGTCATGGAATGCACGCGTCGACAACACTAGTTGTCATTGGTCATGTCTTCCTTGCATATGACATGTGCATATGAATAACGACGTCTACCAATGGAAGGCGACATTTATGAAGGCATGCACACATCAAACATAGTGTGTGCACATCAACCGAGCGATATCAGTCATGGCCGCGCAAATCAGCCAACTGCTGAAGACATTTTTCATGGCCTGCACGCATCGGGCGTAGCATGCACATAAATGGAAAACAACGCCTGACAATATCTGACGATATCTTCCAAGGCATGCATGCATCGAATGTGGTGTGTGCACATCACTTAGGCGTCACAAGTCATTGTCTGCAAGAATTGGACGTAGCATGTGTGCAAGTGGCAAATGATTTCTTCCAATGGCATCAATATCAGCCAAGGACTGCAATCATCACGTTTGGTGTGTGCACAATGGCTGGGTGAAATCATTGATGTCTTACACGCATCGGCCAATGTCATATAATATCGGTCAAGGCCTGCAAGAATCTTTTTTGGCATGTGCACATCGGCTGGGCGACATCAATCTTGGCCTGCACGCATCGGCCAATAGAAGAGGACATCGGTCATGGGCAAGGCATGTGCGCATATGGAAAATGATGCATGAAATGTATGAACACATTAGCCAAAGCATGCATGCATCAAACATGGTGTGTGTTTATCGACTGGGTGACTTTAGTAAAGGCATGCATGCATCGTCATACAACAGAAGACATCAATAATGGTCTTAAAAAATTGTCTTTAGCATGTTCCTATATGGAAAACGATGCATACCAATGTCAGGAGACATCTTCCAAGGAATGCATGCATCAAACGTGGTGT
This sequence comes from Solanum habrochaites, assembly GCA_027704765.1. Classification (NCBI taxonomy): domain Eukaryota; kingdom Viridiplantae; phylum Streptophyta; class Magnoliopsida; order Solanales; family Solanaceae; genus Solanum; species Solanum habrochaites. Next base: position 24,163,563 of record JAKWJA010002490.1, on the reverse strand, counting down.
GTGAACATCTACTATTTATCATCGGTCATTATCTCCAAGCATCAGACGTAGTATGTGAGCAAGTGGCAAACGATGTCTTTAAATGATATCAACATCTGCCAAGGCCTATAAGCTTCATACATGCCATGTGCGTATCGGCTGGGCAACATCATTCGTCGCCTACACGCTTCGACAATTGTCATATGACATCGTCCAAGGTCTGCAAGTATCAGTTGTGGCGTGTGCACATTGGTTGGGCGACATTATTCGTGACATGCGTGCATCGGCCAACTGAAGAAGATAACGGTCATGTCTTGCACACATTGGGCATAACATGTGCGTATATGGAAAATGACACCTACCAATGTCAGCAGACATCTGCAAAGACGTGCATACGTCATTAATGGTGTGCGCACATCAACTAGGCATCATCGGTCATTGCCTGCAAGCATCAGACGTAGCATGTGTGCAAGTGGAAAATGATGTATTTCAATAGCATTAGCATTAGTCAAGGCCAGCAAAACTTCACGTGTTGCGTGTGTGCATCGGCAAGGAGATTTCATTCGTGGCCAACATCATATGACATATTTCAAGGCCTGTAAGCATTAGCTTTGGGCATGCTCTTCGTGTGGGAGACATCAGTTGTGGTCTTCTTGCATCGGCCAATTTTAGGAGACATCATCCAAGGCATGAATGCATTAAACATTTTGTGTGTGCATTGGTTGGGAAACATCATTCGTGGCCTGCGCGCATCCGACAATGAAATATGACATTGCCATAGCTTTCACGCATCGGATGTTGCATATTCTTTTTTGTGTAGAGGATGTCTTTCAATGTAAGGTGGCATCGGCCAAGGCGTGCACACATAAAATTTGTTGTGTAAGCATCCTCTAGGCAACATTGGTCATGATCCTCACCGATAAGACATAGCTTGTGCCCATGTTAGGAGCGATGTCTGCCAATGTCATCAGCAACAGCCAATGCCTGCAACCATCACCCATGGTGTGTGCTCATCGGTATGCGACATTGGTCATGGCCTGCAAGCACCGGCCAATGTCAGATGACATCATGCAAGGCTTACATGCATTAAGCGTCGAGTTTATGCATTAACTGGGCGACATCAGCCGTGGGATGTGCACATAAGCTTGGCAACATCGATCATGGCCTGCACGCATCAGTCAGGCGATGTCGGCCAAAGAAACACAAAAACATCAAAGACTTGCACGCATTTGGCCGAAAAAATAATTCACAATTTTTTTATAAAGCAATATTTTTATATATATAAAGTTATTTATGATAAAAGCGAAATGCATGTTTGTACATTAAAATGACTATATTTGGGTAATAAATGTTCATTATGATTCATTGGGAAAAAGATGCCTACTCCTTTAAGTCATAATCGGTGCAACAGAATCATGAACTCAATGTGGGCCATTCATAGGAAATAGCATGTGCGCATCGGCGAACGACAAACAACATCGGTAATGGCCAACTAACATTAGACGTGCCCATATGGAAACTGACGTGCGCCAACATTAGGATACATTCTCGAAGGATCGCACACATCAAACGTTGTGTGTGCCAATCGACAGAGCGATATTAGTCGTGGCTTGTGCGCATCGGCCAACGATTGATGACATTGGTCATGCCCTTCACGTGATGAGTAACATGTGCATATATGAAAAATGACGTTTGCAAACATTAGGAGACATCATCCAAGTCCTGCACAAATCAAAAGTGGTGTGTGTGCTTTGACTGGACTACATAGGTCTTAGTTTGCAAGCATCGGATGCAGCATATGCGCTTCTAGAAAACTAGGTCTGACAGTGTCAGGGGACATCGACCAAGTCCTGCACGCATTAAATGTTGTATGTGCTCAACGGCAGGCGACATCGGTCATGGTTTGTACGCATTAAAGGTTGCATGTGTGCATCAGGTTGGCCATATAAGTCATGTCATATTGACCAACGACTGGTGACATCGGTCATTGCCTTCACACATCAAAAGTGTGCATATGGTAAATGGCATCTACTAATGATAGGGGACATCGTCCAAGGGCTTAACTAATCAAATGTGTAACGACTCAAGAGTATACCTAGAAGTTCGGGAGAATCCTCAGATCGGAACAAGGCGTACTTGACCCTTTGGGTCTTGTGCAATCCCTTAAACGATCATTTGCTGCATAAGACATGAAATTAGTGCGGAATTGAAACTTTTCATGACATTATATCTTAGGGACGCCCCTTTATATTGAAATAAATACATAATAAGTCTTAAATAATGATACTAAGAAATAGAACTATGCCCTTGAATATATGAGGAGATACTTAGTCATGCGAGAATATTTCCCAAGCATGTCTTATAACTTCAACCTTGGTTACAAACCTATTCACATAGATTATAGAAAAGTATGGGGTTACCACGAATAATGTACTAAGTATGACATATGCAAAAACATGCAAAAAAGGGACATTTTACTATAAATACACTTTCATGCCAAATAAGTGAAACCTTCATGAATTTAGAAGTAAAACAACATAAGAATCATCATTTAACTTTTAGAGAAGGATTTCCATGATTTTTACAAAAGGAACCATTTTACAGTAAAACATAGTACCATGACAGTGAACTTAAACAAACTTAGAGTTAAATAATTTTGGCAAAATAGTCTGATGGATACTTGTACTTGTATGTGTTTGTATTGTGAATTCTTCTACTAATCATTTGCCAACTGGAAACTTAAACTTAATTAAAATGAGTCTTTTAAACACCTTGAACGATGTGTGTAGCTCGCTCTCTTTTATATAAATGATATGTCATATCCACATCACATATATCTATGCCACATCATAATTATTTTTATATTATTAATAAAAATTGTTTAATAAATGAAAATAAATAAATTATTTTTTTACAGAAAACTCCATTACGTTCTCTTCTATTCTCAATGTTTCACAAAAAAAGTCATCGCCATATTTTTTCCGGCAATACCACTCATATCTTCATCTTTTCCGCACATCTTCATAATTTTCCTTTCCTATTTCAACCTCCACAAAACTAACAACCTAAGACACCAACCATCAGATCTAACCGAACACTATGACCATTCTCTCTTTTCATCTTGACGGCAAAGACCATTTTTGCCGCATGATTAGATCCTTGCACCCCTCCCACATAGTTCTCCTCTCTGCTTAACATTCACGCCTCTCTCTCACATACACTATTACGTATAAGTGTTGTTCGGAGAGCACCACCTGCCCTCCGCCAGTGAAGTGGTCGGCTGGAAATTGGTATAATGAGTAGAAATAGGTGTGGAAACAAAAAGAGAAAAAAAAATATTTTGAAATAAATTGTGGAAACAAAAAGTGAAATAAAATAATAGATTGTGGAAACAAAAAGGGAAAAAAATGGGGGATGGGTAGGGGATAGAGATCATAGTGAAGATGAAAGGATTTTTAATTAATGATTTGAAAAAAATATTACTTTTTAAGTTTTACTAATTTTTGAAGTAAAAATGCTTCTAACTCGCTTCTTGAGGCGAGTAGCTAAATACTTTTGCGAACTCTGACATCTTAATGCCACATAAGTCTTGTCAATGGTCAGAAGGGCTCGTTAAATTGTATTTTATTCAGTTTAAGGGTTCAATTCACAAACGTGTTAGTAGAAGGGTTCACAATACAATTGCATAAAAGTACAAGGGTCCACAAGACTATTTCACCCTTAATTTTAGCCTTTAGAGTGAACTATTTTTAATCCCGAAATAGTAAACTCCCAAAGTCAAGCCAAGAGGAAGTGAATTATTTTCAGTAGGAGTTTCCCTAAAAACTAGGTTATTTTATGACTCACCAAGGTAAGACTACAATCCTTTCGATGCGCACCTAAATGATCCTCAAGACTACCTATTAAAGGTTTACTCACCGCGAAAGAACAAGCCCACTCTTCAAAAACAATACATTGGAAGAGGACAAACACTCCACATAAAACTCGAAGACTTCCCTTTCGAAAAGCCTCTTCAGTCAATGAATAGATGGCGTCTCATTCCACCACCTACCCTATGTATTACACTATTTTAGAAGACTTAGTTCATTCAATTCATCTAAGACACATTAAGACTCCCCTTTTGGAATGCCTTACTAGTGCAATGGATTGATAGAGTTGCATTCCACCACCTACCCTAAGTAGAACACTCTTTTAGAAGACTTCGTACATTGATTTCTTTTATGGGCGTTACCTTAACAAACATAGGCCATGAGATATAGACATGGAGTCCCGATACTTCCCTTATCGGAGAAGAGTCCCCCCACTTTCCTAGAGTGAGGTCTTTTTTTTAGGTTTTACATGCCTTTCCCAATAGCTACAACTATGCAGGCGAGTAGTTTAAGGGATAAGGATATTTAAGTTACTTATTCTCTACTAACGTGGAGTACTCATATCAAGCGGTACTTTTGAATACAACTTGTCAACTTAGAAGTGTATCTACCCCTTTATCATATCCTCTCGGTGCTAAGTATAACTCCCCACAAATTCTCAACATTATATATGATATGTTAAAGCATACCTAGTGATCACCACATCTAAACTCATGAAGAGCATTCATCCTCCAACCTATCTTATAAAGTTACTAGGACGTAGTGGAATTGCTTCTAAATATTTTATCTCAACTCACGAAGAGTGTTCATCCCATAAAGTCCACTTCTTATTCTCATTCCTTAAGTTCATTAATTGATTTATTCAAAGTATGAGTGTGTGTTTACATGTGAGTACAACTTTCATATAAACATCATTTAAGTTACATTAGATTGTATACATGCTAAGACCTTTATTGCATAATATCACACACTTTAACATACTTCATATAATCATATGTCATTTAAATATAATAAATCATTTTCATTATTTTCATAAAAAGCTTCATAAAACACATTAACAAGAATAACTTCATTTCCCTCATTCTTTACATAATAAGTATTCATGGTCTCGTTCACAATATATAAGTAACTGCACATTCATATAGTTCAAGTAAACACCGCCACTGAAGGTGGACCATACCACTCAAGTGCATTTCATAAATGAAGCTAAACATCATAACCAAATTACCCTTTATCCAAGATTCCATAAACTGTAACATTTTACTCAACACTTCATCATAATTTAACACTTAGGGAAGTAAATAAACAACAATATCTACACAAGGAAACCAAAGCTCAAAGATTATAAAATCCTGTTCATTCAACCCATTCCTTAAGACAAAAATTGATAAAAATCTTTAACATGTTGTTATTGAAGTCTTAGCATTAAAATCACAAACTAACATTGGAAACATCATATTTGAATCCTTTGAAACATTTTCATGCCAGACTCGTACTTAAGAATCAAAGATAAAATAAATAAGGGTTTGAAAACATCTTTTGAAATTCCTTAGAAGTGGCTCCTTGAATGGAAGAGAGTTCAAGGATGATTGCCATACCTCAAAGGAAGCGAACCCACTGATTTTGATGAATAAACACGTCCACCACAAGACCTCCAAGCCCTTCTTCTGTCCAAGCTTCTATTTGAATATAGAGAGAGTCTTTTAAGAGAAGGTTTTGGGTTTTAGGAAATGAAGTCTAAAATTAGGTCTAAGTGTTTGAAAATCCTTAATATACGATAAAGGACATAAAATTAACATCCTAGGTTCATAAAATACCTGGGGGGGGGGGATTTATAAAACAACCCAAGCCAAGGCAGAAGAATTTCATCTTTTGGCATTACCGTCGATGCCACCTTCACCAACTTGCCGTTTGTCAATTCACGCCCCATTTGTGGGGGTCCGTCGATTTTGGACATAGCCACCATCATCTGCAGGGTTCGCTAGACTTGCAGTCTATTCGATGTCCAAGGTGGATGGATGGTTTTTTTTACCAACAGACCATCCCTTGAGGACATCGTTGGTCACAGTCTGGCAACATCCTGCAAAATTGATGGGGTCTTCTTCTAGGTCCCCTCATGGGTCCTATGTGAGGTCGTTCATGAGACCATAAACAAATTTTTCTAGGTCTTTGAAACATGCCACACCAATTTCAAACAAAAAGAAAATAAAAAACTTGACCAAAACACATCAAGACACATGAACACTTTCTAATACATACCTTTCGAATGTCATGGACATTTTACCACCAAACATCAAAAAACTTCACACAACCCCTAAGAACTTAACTTTAACTAAATTTAACAAAAAACTAACCCTAGAAAAATTCATGAAGCTCTAATTAACCTTAGTTTATTTTAGGGTGTTATAAAATAGGATGTGTGTGCATTGAATAGAGACAAAGGTTGTGGCCTGCACATATTGGCAAGTGGAAAATGACATCGGTCTAGGCCTCCACGCATCCCCATGAAATGTGCGCACATGAAAAACAACGTATGCTAATGTCAGGCGACATTGGCCAAGGTCTACACTCATAAAACCTAGTGGGTGTGCAACGGCATGCGACATCTGTCATGGCCTGCACGCATCAGATCTTGCATGTGCTAATATACTTGGCGACATCTGTCATGGCCTACTTGCATCGGATGTGTGAATATGGCTAACGACGTTTACCAATAGCAAGTGTCATTGTCCAAGCATGCACGCATCAAACATTGTGTGTGTGCATCGACCAGGTGACATCAGTCATGGACTGAGCGTATCGACCAATAGCAGAAGACATAGGTCATGTCCTGTATAAATCAGGCGTAGCATGTGCATATATGGAAAATGAAGTATGCCAATGTCAAGCGACATTTTCCAGAGCATGCATGCATCAAAAGTGATGTGTGCACATCAACTAGTTTTCATCAGTCAATGTCTAAAAGCTTCGGACGTAACATGTGGGCAAGTAGAAAAGTACGTCTTCCAATGGCCTCAACATCATCCAAGGCCTGCAAGTTTCACGTGTTGCATGTGTGCGTCAACTGGGTGACATAATTTCTGGCCTACACGCATCGACCAATGTTATATGATATCAGCTAAGGCGTGCAAGCATCAGCTGTTGCGTGTGAACATTGGACGGGCGACATTAGTAGTTCCTTTTGTGCATCGACTAAAAGAAGGAGACAGAGGTCATGGCCTGCACACATCATGCGTAGCATGTGCGTATATGGAAAATTCACCTGCCATTATTAGGCAAAATCTGCCATGTTATGTATGCATCAAATATGGTGTTTGCACATCGAATGAGTGACAATAGTGTAGGCCTCTGCTCATCGACCGACAACAGAAGACATCAGTCATGGCTTTCATGCATCGGGTTTAGTATGTGTGTATATGGAAAATGACGCCTGCCAATGTAAGACGACATATTCTTAGGCATGCATGCATCTAACGTGGTGTGTGCACATCAACTAAGCATCATCGGTCATTGTCTGCAAATATTTGATGTAGCATGTGCGCAAGTTGAAAATAATATCTTCCAATTGTATCAGCATAAGCCAAGGCCTGCAAGCTTCATGTGTGGTGTGTGCACATCGGCTGGGGGATATCATTTGTTGCCTACACACATCACCCAATGTCGTATTACATTAGCCAAGGGCTGCAAGCATCATATGTGGTGTGTGCACATTGGTTGGGCGACATCAATCGTGGCTTTCGTGTATCGGCCAACAGAATGAAATACTTGTGATAGCCTCCACCTTTCAAGCGTAACATGTACATATATGAAAAATAAGATTGCCAATTTAAGGCGGCAAGTACCAAGGCATACATGCATCAAACGTGATGTATGTGCATCAACTTGTTGACAATAGTCATGGGATGCATGCATTGGCCGACAACAGAAGACATCGGTTATGGCTGCACACATCCGGCGACGCCTGAAAATCTCAGGTTACATATGCGCAAGTAGCAAATGACGTTTTCAATTGGCATCACCATCAACAAAGGTATACAAGCTTCACTCGTGGTAGATACGCATTGACTGTGAGACATCATTAGTGGCCTACACACATTGGCCAACGTCATATGACATCGTCCAAGGCCTGTAAGCAATTGATATAGCATCTGCACATTGACTGGGTGACATCAGTTGTAGCCTGCTTTAATCGGCCAATGTAAAGAGACATCGTCCAAGACATGCACACATCAAAAAATGTATTTTCACATCGATAAGGCGACATAGGTCGCGCCCTACACGCATTGGAAAAAGGCTGACGACATCGATCATGGCTTGCAAGTTGTGGATGTTGCATGAGCTTGAATTGGCAATTGAGGTCAGCCAATGTCCGATGACATCAACCAAGGCATGCACACATCGAATGTGGTGTGTGCGAATTCGTTAGGCGACTTCGGTCATGACCTACATACAAGACAAAGATTGTGCGCATATGGAGAGCGACGTCTACCAAAGGCATCAAAAACAACTAAGGCCTAGAAGCATCTTCAATAGTGTGTGCGCATCGGTACGGAGACAACAATCATGGCCTGCGAGCATCCTTCAATGTCATATGACATTGGTGAAGGTATGCACGCATCAAACGTCGAGTATGCGCATCTACTAGGAAATATTAGTCGTGGAATATGCACATGACATCGGTCATGGCCTATATTAATTGATCACGAGACGTCGACCAACAACAGACAACATCATCTATGGCCTTCCCGCATTTGATGTGTCCTGCATGCATCAGCAGGCTGCATAACTCTATGACACGTACCATCAGTCAAGGCATGCATGCATCTATTGTGACATATGCGCATCGACTGGGCGTAATTGGCGTCTTACATTAAACATCAACCAAATTTTACATACATTTTATGTTGAATGTGCACATCGGCAAAAGAGATGAATTATTGGCCATGAGATGTTGGTCGTGGACTACCCATATCAGTCGTGGCCTATGCACATTGCTTAGCCTACGTCAATCATGGATTCGCCGCATTATGTTTATTACATAGTAGTCTATTGGCGTGGCCTAATAATATCCTTCAGACAATGTTTTGAGTGACCTTCCCCCATCGCCCTTGGCCTACACACAACTTTCGGAAGTGTCTTGCCCAGATAAACTTTGGCCTACACATAGCGCTAAACCAATATTGGACGTGCCTTGCATACATCGATTTACCGATGTCAAACTTTGGCTGCCCTTATTGTAGTAAGCATACACATATCGGTCTGCCGATGTCAAACGTCGTCAGGGTGCATAGTTCGTGGCCTGCATGCATTGGTTTGGGGACGTCGGACGTTACATGACCGCATTTTTGAAATAAAGGAACTTAAGGTTAATATATTTTTATTTGTGAATTTTGGAGTTAATTACAATTTTTCATAATTTTCCTATTTTTATTAATTAATGTTGAATTTTTTTGGGATTTGTCGGGAAAAAAATAATTATTCAAAGAAATAGTTGAAATTTTTTGATTTAATGTTACTATAATTATATTTGTATTTTTGGCACAAATTTATATTTTTATCATATTTTTCCCATTTGTTATCAATTAATTACACATTCTCCAGATTTGACAAAAAAAATAAAAGTCCAAAAAAATTGTTCAAATTGTTGAATTTAAGGTAACTATATTTATTTGAAATTTTTTGTCTAAATTTTATATTTTTATCATATTTTTCCTATATTTGACAAATTAATTACTCATTCTCGAGATTTACACAAAAAAAGAAAAAATACAAAAAATTGTTGAAATTGTTGAATTTAAGATAACTCTATTTATTTTTGAATTTTTGGCATTAATTTTATATTTTTATAATATTAATTCTAATTTTATTAATTAATTACTCATATTCGTGATTTGCCAAAAAAAATAAATATTAAATAAATATTATTGAAAAATATATTTTATATTTATAAAAGTTACGTATGATAAAAATCAAATGTATGTTTGTACTGTATGACATACATATTTGGGTAGCACATGTTCATTATGATTAATTGGAAAGACGTAATGAAATCAAGAGCTCCATGTAGGCCACACATAGGACATAGCATGTGGGCATCAAACATGCGTATCGGGTAACGATAGAAAACATTGCTCATGGCCCACACTGATCGAACGTTCGTATATGGAAAATGAAGTCCACCAACATCCGGAGACTTCTTTGAAGGCCGGTACACATCAAATCTGGTATGTACGAATCGAAGGAGTGACATTAGTCGTTGCATGGGAGCATTGGCGATTGGAAGACTACATTTTTCATGGCATGCACGCAACGGTGTAATATGCGCATATGGAAAATGATATTTGCAGATATAAGGCGACATCGACCAAGGCCTGCATGCAGCAAATGTGGTGTGTGCACAACGCAGGCAACATCGGTCATGGTTTTCATGCATTAAATGTTGCATGTTTGAATTAGATGGGCCACATCAGTCGTGTCATACACACATTGGCCAACGACGGCCGACATCGGTCATGACCATCACACATATGAAGTTCACATGTGGCAAATGACGTTTACTAATTTAGTGCGACACCGTCCAAGGGCTTTACCTATCAAACGAGTTGTGCGCGGAGTGACTGGGTGACAAAGGTTATTGCCTGCGAATATCGACCAATGAAAAATGACATCGGTCATGGACTGTATGCATCAACATAACATGTGCACATATGGCCAAAATCGTCTGCAGAGGTTAGGTTATATTGGATAGGGTATACACCCATCAAACATGGTGTTTGCGCAAGGACAGGTGACATCGGTCATGGAATGCACGCATTAGATATTGCATATTCTTATAAGCTTATTGATATTGATCGTTGCATGGGCATTTTGGGAACGCCATCCATCATAGATCACGACCTGTTTGAATCTGACGTGCGCATATAGCTAACGACGTGTACCAAGTTCATGGGACATCGTCCAAGGCATGCTCACGTCAAACGTGGTGTGTGTGCATCGACTGGGCAACATCAGTCATGGGCTGTGCGCAACGGCCAACCATAAAAGACATCGATCATGAACTGCACGCATCTGCGTAACATGCGCGCATATGGAAAACAACGCCAACTAATGTCAGGCGACATGTGCCAAGCCATGCATGCATCAATCGTGGTGTGTAAACATCAGTAGGAATTATCGTTCATTGTCTAGAAGCATTTTCACAGGTAGAAAATGACGTCTTCCAATGGAATCAACATCAAAAAAGGCGTGCAAGCTTTACACGTGGCATGTGCGCATCAGCTGGGCTATATTATTCGTGGCCTAGACTCATCGGCCAATGTAATATGATATCGGCCAAGGCCTACAAACATCAGTTGTTGCTTGTGCTCATCTGCTGCATGACATCAGTCATGGCCTGCGCGCATTGGCCAATAGAAGAAGACAATGGTCATGACCAGCACGAATCAGGCGTAGCATGTGCATATATGGAAAATGACACCTACCAATGTCAAGCGACATCTGCCAAGGCATGCACACATCAAATGTGGTGTATGTGCATTGGCTAGGCGATATCGATCATCGCATGCACACATCAGATAGAACTTGTGTTGATGTGGCGAATGATGTATGCCAATGTAATAACCAACAACAAAGTCATGCAAGCATCACCCATAGTGTGTGTGCATCGACAGAGCGACATCAGTCGTGGCTTGTTTGCATATGCCAACAAAAGACGACATTGGTGATGGACGACACACAACGACGTAACATGTGTGCATATAGAAAATGATGATTTCAAGTGTCAGGCGACTTCGGCCAAGGCATGCACACATAAAACATGGTGTGTGCGGATTGGTTCAGTGACATTGTTCATGGCTTGCATGCATCAGAGGTTGCATGTGCACACCTAGAAAATGACATCTGCCACTGTCTGGCGATATCAATCATGGTTTGCACGCATCAAATGTTGCATGTGTATACAACTAGGTGACACCAATCGTGGCATGCGCACATCAGCTAAAGATGGCCGTTATCGGTCATGGCCTACACACATCAGAAGCGCACATATGAATAACAATGTTTACGCATCAAATGAGTTATGTGCAAATTGACTGAGCGACAAAGATATCATCAAACGACTTTACGCATCAAATGAGTTATGTGCAGATTGACTGAGCGACAAAGGTTGTGGCATGCATATATCGTCCAATGGCGAATGACAACGTTCATGGCCTTCACCTATCTGTGTTACATGTGCACATATGGAAAACAACATCTACAGACGTCAGGAGACATTGATCAGTGCCTACACATATCAAACATGATATGTGCATCGGCAGGTGACACCAATCCTGGTCTGCGTGCCTTAGATGTTGTAAGTGCTAATAATCTTGGCGACATCTATCGCGTCATGTGCGCGTGGGCAATACCAGACGTCATCGATCATGATTTGCTTGCATCGGACATGCACATATGGATAACAATGTTAATCAACATCAGGCGACATCGTCCAAGGCATGCAAGTATAAAACATTGTGTGTGTGCATCGATCTAACGACATCAGTCATGACCTACGTGCATCGTCCATCCAAAGAAGACATCGTTCATGGCCTGGTTGCATCAGGATTGACATGTGTATATATGGAAAAAGACACGTGCCAATGTTACCAAGGCATGCATGCATTAAAAAAAGTTTGTGCACATAAGCTAGGTGTCATCTGTCATTGTCTAAAAGCATCAGACATAACATGTGGACAAGTGAAAAATGACGTCTTCCAATGGAATCAGCATCAACCAAGGCCAGCAAGCTTCACGTGTGGCATGTGTGCATCGGCTGGGTGACATCATTCATGGCTTACACGCATCGGCCTATGTCATATGATATCGTCCAAGGCCTGCAAGCATCATTTGTGGCATATGACAAGCGTCTGGGTGACATTATTCTTGGGCTGCACACATTGGGCAAGAGAAGACAAAGGTCATGTCCTTCATGCATTGGACAAAGCATGTATGTATTTGGAAAACGGTGACTGCTAATGTAAGGAGACATCTACAAACGAATGCATGCATCAAACGTTGTGTGTGCACATCGACATGGTGACATCTTTAATGGCCTGCGCGCATCGTACAACAACAGAAGACATCATTCAAACTCTACACACATCAGGCGTATCATGTGCTTAAATGCATAACGATGCTTGCCAATGTAAAGGAACATCTGCCAAGGCCTGCATACATCAAAGTGGTGAGTGAACATCAACTAGGCATCATCTGTGATTTTATGCAAGCATCAGACGTAGAACGTGAGCAAGTTACAAATTATGCCTTCCAATTGCATCAGCATCAGCCAAGACCTGCAGGGGTCACGCTTGGTGTGTGCGATTATCTAGGCGACATCATTCATGGACTACATGCACCGGCCAATGTCATATGACATCGGCTAAGACCTAAAAGCATCACTTGTTGTGTGATCACATCAGTTAGGCGACATCAGTCGTGGCCTATGCGCATTGGCGAACAGAAGAAGACAATGGTAATGTCTTGGACACATCGGGCGTACCATGTGCGTATCTAGAAAATGACACCTGGAAATGTCACGCGACTTCTGTTAAGGCATGCATGTATCAAACGTGGTGTGCGCGCATAACTTTGTTACATTAGTCATGGCATGCGCAATCGGACGTAACATGTGCACAAGTGGAAAACAACATTTTCCAATGGCATCAATATCGGCCAAGGATAGCAAGTTTAACACATGACGTGTGCCCATCGGCAGGGCGACATCATTCGTGACCTACATGCATTAAACAATGTCATATGACATTGTTCAAAGGTTACAAGCATTAGATGTGGCGTATGTGTATGGATTTGGAGACATCAGTTATGGCCTTCTTGCATTGACCAATGTCGGGAGAAATCAACCAAGTCATACATGCATCAAACATTATGTGTGCGCATCGATTGGGCGACATCAGTCATGGCATGCGCGCATTATCCAATGGCACACAACATCGGTCATGGCCTGCAAGCATCAAATGTTACATGTGCTTGTATTGGCAAACTCTTTCAGCCGTTGTCTGGCGACATCGGCCAAGGCATGCATGCATCAAATGTGGTGTGTGCGCATTGTCTACGGGGACATCAGTCATGGCCTACATGCATCTATACATAATTTGTGCGCATGCGGCAAACAACGTCTTCCAATGGCATCAACAACAACCAAGTCCTACAAGCATAACCTATGGCGTATCCATATCGGTAGTGCAACACAACTCATGGCCTGCAAGCATCGGCTAATTTCAAATGACATCAGTAAAGGCCTACACACATCAAATGTGGAGTGTGCGCATCGGCTGGGAGACATTAATTGTGCCATGTGCACATCTTCTAGGAGAAGTCGGCAAATGACAAACAGCATCATCAAAGGCATGCACATATCTAACGTGTCCTGCGAGCATCAGAATACTATGTCACTTAACGGAAAGTACCATAAGTCAAGGCATGCATGCATTTAACGTGGGATATGCGCATCGGCTGGGAGAAATTGGCGTTTTCCATTCAACATCAACATATTTTACATGCGCTGACATGAAATGTGCACGTCGGCCAATGGCATACGTCATTGACCAGGAGACATTTGTCGTGGAGTACCTACATCAGTCATTTCTTATGCTCCTTACTCAGAAAACATCGACTGTGGACTGCCTGTATTGTGCACATTACTTAGTTGTCTTCAGGCGATTCTGAAAAGCAACATTCAACAAACATTTTGTATGGCCTTCCCCATATCCCTTGGAGTACATACAACTCTCAGCGATGTCAGACACAACTTGCCTGTATCGACTTTGGGCTTCAAACAACGTTAAACAAACATAAGACATGGACTGCATACATCTGTTTACTGACTTCAAACGTGGAATTCCCTTATCATATTTAGCATACACACATCGGTCTGCTGAAGTCAAACGTCGTGGCCTACATACATTGGTTTGGAGACTTCGGATGTTGCATGACCGAATTGTTGAGAAAGAACAACTGAAGGTTAGTATATTTAATTTTATTTTTTTGGTGTTAGTTTCATATTGTTTTTCATAATTTTCCTAATTTATATTAATTAATTATACAATTTTTTTGTAATTTCGCGGGAGAAAAATAATTATTTAGAAAAAATAGTTAAAATAGTTGGATTTAAGTTTACTATAATAATATGTTATTTTTGGTGTAAATTTTATAATTTTTATTCATATTTTTCCAATTTTTATTAATTGATTATACCATTTTCGAGATTTAACAAAAAAATAAAAATTCTAAAAATTTATGGAAATAGTTGAATTTAAGATAAGTGTATATATTTGTAAATGTTTTGCGTTAATTATATATTTTTATGATATTTTTCCTATTTTTCTTATAAATTGATCACCCATATTCATGATTTGCTCAAAAAAATTACAAAAAATTGTTGAAACTTTTGAATTTAGGGTTACTCTACTTATTTCTAAATTTTTTACGTTAATTATATAATTTTATAATATTAATTCTAGTTTATTAATTAATTACTGACATTCGTGATTTTCAAAAAAATAAATATTCAAAAGAATTTATGAGAACTATATTTTTATATAAATAAAATTTATTTATGATAAAAAGCAAATGCATGTTTGTACCTTAAAATGTTCATATTTGGGTTGTGCATGTTCATTATGATTAATTGGAAAAATGATGCCTACTCCTCTAAGTTTGAATCGGCAACAGAATCAAGATATCCATGTAGGCCACGCATAGGACGTAGAATGTGGGCATTTGAAATGTGCATTGGTGAATGACAGACAACATCAGTTATGGCCCACACGCATCAAAAGTGTGCATACTGAAGTGACATCCACCAATATTAGGAGACATCCTTGAAGGCTCGCACACATCAGATGTGTTGTGTGCGGAACGACGGAGCGACAACAGTCATGGCTTGCACACATTGGCCAACAAAATATGGCATTGTCCATGGCCTGCACGCAATGGCGTAACATGTGTGCATATGGAAAACTACGTTTGTAGACGTCAGGCGACATCAGCCAAGTCCTGCATGCATCAAAAATTGTGTGTGCGCATCGACTGAGCAACATTGTTCATTACCTGCATGAATCAGATGTAACATGTGCGTTTCTGGCAAAAGATATCTGCCAATGTTTGGGGACATCGACCAAGGCTTGCACTCATCAAATTTGGTGTGTGTGCAATGGCAGTTGACATCGGTCATTTTTTCGCACATTATACATTCCGTGTGTGCATCAGCTAGGTCACATCTTTCGTGTCATGCGCACATCGTCCAACAACGGGCAACTTCAGTTTTTGTTTAAGCACATCGGAAGTGCTCATGTGGAAAAAGATGTCTACTAATGACAGGGGGCATCACCCAAGGGCATTACGCATCAAATGGGTTTTGTGTGCATTGATTGGGCAACGAAGGTTGTGGATTGCGCATATCAGCCAATGGAAAACTACATCGGTCATGGCCTGCAAGCAACAACGTAACATGTGGGCCAATGGAAAACAACATCTACAAACGTCAAACGACATTATCCAAGGCCTAGAAAAATCAATCGTGGTATGTGGACAATGGATTTGAAATCGTTCATGGCCTGAACACATCACATGTTGCATGTGCTAATTAGCTTTGTGATATCGTCGTGGAAACTTACAATTTGACATTGCCACATCATGCTTGCTTCAAATGTTATGTATGCGAATCGAAAAGGTGACATCAGTCATGGCCTGCGCGCATCGTCCAACAGAAGAAGACAACCGTCATGGCCTGCACGTATCAAGCAAAACATGTGAGTATATGGACAGAGAATCTTGTGAATCTTAGGAGACATCTGCCAAGGCATGCATGAATCAAAAGTGGTGTGTGCATATC
Source organism: Solanum habrochaites (assembly GCA_027704765.1). Lineage (NCBI taxonomy): Eukaryota > Viridiplantae > Streptophyta > Magnoliopsida > Solanales > Solanaceae > Solanum > Solanum habrochaites. The sequence goes on along the minus strand of JAKWJA010002490.1, from coordinate 24,146,823 downwards.
AGCTAGGCGTCATTGGTTATGGCCTGCAAGGATTGGACGTAGCATGTGCTTGTGTTGAAAAGGACGTCTTCCAATGGCATCAACATCATCCAAGGCTATTAAGCTTCAAGAGTGGCGTGTGCACATCGGATGAGCGACACCATTTTTAACCTACACACATATGCTGACGTCATGTGACATTGTCCAAGGCCTGCGAGCATTGATTGCAGCGTGTGCGCATCAACTGGACGACATCAGTTATGGCCTCGTTGAATCTTCCAATGTCAGGAGACATCTTCCAAGGCATGAATGCATCAAATATTGTGTGCGCAGATCGATTGGGTGACATTTGTCGTTGCCTTCGCGCATTTTCCAAAGGCAGACGACATCGGTCATGGCCTGCACGCATTAGATGTTGCATATGCATGTATTGGCAAACTATATATGCTAATATTTGATGGAATCATCCAAGGCAAGAACACATAAAATTTGGTGTGTGCACATCAGCTAGGTGACGTCGGTCATGGGATGTACGCATAAGACATAGATTGAGCACATGTGGTGAATGACGTTTGACAATGGCATGAGCAGTAGTCACGTACTGCAAGCATCACCTATGGGGTGTGCGCATTGGTAGAGCGACATCAGTCATGTCTTGAGAGGATCGACCAATATCAGATGACCTCTGCCAAGGCCTGCACGCATCAAACATGGAGTGTGCGATCAGCTGGGCGATATCACTCGTGGCATGTGCACATCGGCTTGGGGAAGTTGGACAACGACAGACATATTCATCAAAGGTCTGCACGCATCTGACGTGTCTTTCACGCATTGGCAAGCTATGTCAATCAATGACAGGTAGCATCAGTCAAGGCATTGATGCATCTAACCTGGCATGTACGCATAGCCAGGGACAAATTGTGTATTCCATTCATGATCAACAAATTTTTACATGCATCTGACGTAGAATGTGCACGTCATACAATGACATGCATCATCAGCCAGGAGACATTGGTCGTGGAGTACCCGTATTAGTCGTGGCCTATGAACCTTGCTCAGCGAACGTCGACCATAGGCTGCCGTATTGTGCACATTACTTAGTCGTCTTCAGGCGTGACCTAAAAATGTCTTTAGACCAACGATTTGTGTGGCCTTTCGTTATCACCCTTGGCCTACACTCAACTGTCAGCAAATTCAAAAATGGCCTGCCCACATCGACTTTGGCCAGCACATAATGCTTAACAAACATAAGACGTGCCTGGCACACATCAATTTTTCAACGTCAAATGTGGGTTGCCCTTATCGTATTTAGCATACACAATTCGGTGTGCCGATGTCAAACATCGTATGGCTGCATTGTTCGTGACCTACATACATCGGTTTGGGCACGTCAGACATTGCGTGACCGCATTATTATATTAAAGGAACTTAAGGTTACTATATCTATATATGAATTTTTTACATTAATTTCATATTTTTTTCTTAATTTTTTTATTTATTAATCATACATTTTTTGGGATTTGCCAAGATAAAAATAATTATTAAAAAAAAAAGATGAAATTGTAGAATATAAGGTTACTATAATTATATATTATTTTTTGGCATATATGTTATATTTTTATAATATTTTCCTATTTTTTAGTAGTTAATTACTCATTTACGGGATTTGACAAAAAATTTAAAATTCAAAAAAACTGTTGAAATTTTTGAATTTAAGGTAACCGTATTTATTTGTTATTTTTTGGGGTTAATTTTATATTTTTATCATATTTTTATTATTTTTAATAAATTAATTACTCATTCTCAATATTTGCTCAAAAAAATAAAAAAATACAAAAAATTGTTGAAATTAAGGTAACTCAATTTTTTTTTTGAATTTTTGGTGTTAATTTTATTTTTTCTAGTATAAATTCTATTTTTATTAATTAATTACTCATATTCGTGATTTTCCCATAAAAAAAATTGTTGCAAACTATAGTTTTATGTATATATAAAACTTATTTATGATACGAATCAAATTAGTGTTTGTACCTTAGAACGTTCATATATGTGTTGTACATGTTCATTAATATTCATTAAAAAAGTGATGCCTACTCCTCTAAGTTATAAATGACTCAACGAAATCTAGAGCTTCATGTGGGCCACACATAGGACGTAGCATATGGGCATCAAATATATGCATCGGCAAACGACAAAAGACACCACACGCATCTAACGTGTGCATATGGAAAATGACGTCCACCAACATTAGGAGTCATTTTCTTAGGCTCGATCGCATCAAATGTGGTGTTTGCACACCAATGAAGCGACATAAGTCATAGCTTATGTGCATCGCCAAAAGGCATACGACATTAGTCATGACCCGTACGCAACGACATAACATGTGCGCATATGTAAAATGAAAATTTCAGACGTCAGGAGACATCAGCTAAGGCCTTTACACATCAAATGTGGTGTGTGCACATCGGCTGCACGATATTGGTCATGGCCTGCACGCATTAGACACATCATGTGCGCTTCTAGCTAACGACATCATCCATTATAAAGGGACATTGGTCAAGGTTTGCACACATAAAATATTGTGTGTGCGCAATGGCAGGCGACATCGATCATGATTTGTAGGCATCAAACTTTGCATGTGTGCATCAAATGGGCCACATCAATCGTATCATGCACACATCGACCAATGAACGCTGACATCTATCATTGCATGCACACAACAGAAGTGATCATATGGTAAACGACATCTACTAATGTAAGGAAACATCATCCAAGGTCTTTATGTATCAAATGGGTTGGGTGCACATTGGCTATGTGACTAAGGTTGTGGCCTGCGCATATCGACGAATGGAAAACGATATCGGTCATGGCCTGCACGCATAAGGTAGAATGTTCGCATATGGAAAACAACTTCTGTAGATGTTACGCAACATTGTCCAAGGCCTACATGCATCAAACATGGTGTGTGCGCAACGACAGGCGACATCGGTCATGGTCTGCACACATCAGATGTTGCATGTGCTAATCAGCTTGGCGATATCAGTCGTTCCATGCACGATTCGACACCATCAGCCGTCATTGGTTATGGACTGCTTGCAATGGACGTGCGCATATTGCTAACGACGTCTACCAACATCAGTCGACATCGTCCACGGCTTCCATGTATAAAACATGGTGTGTGCGCTTCGACAAGGAGACATCATTATTTGCCTGCGCGCATCGCCCTATCACAGAAGACATCGGTCATGGCTTACACGCATCAGGTGTAATATATGCGTATATGGAAAATGACGCGTTCGAATGTCTGGAAAAATCAGCCATGGCATGCATGCATCAAATCTTGTGTCTGCACATCAGCTATGTCTCATCAGTCATTGTCTAAATGCATCGGAAATAGCATGTGCGATTGTGGCAAACGACGTCTTCCAATGGCATCAACATCATCCAAGGCCAACAAGCTTCATAGGTGGCATGTGTGCATCGACTGGGCGACATTATTCTTTGCCTACACGCATTTTACAATGTCATACGACATCGGCCAAAGCCTGGAATCATCAGTTGTGGCATGTGCACATCGGCTGGGTGACTTCAATCATCGTCTACGCACATTGGTCAATAAAAAAAACATCGGTCATGGCCTGCACGGATTATGCGTAGCATGTGCATATATGGAAACAACGCCTGCCAATGTCAAGCGATATCTTCCAAGGAATGCATGCATCAAAAATGGTGTGTGTGCACATCATCCAGGCATTATCGGTCATGGCTTACAAGCATCAGACGTAGCATTTGTTCATCGGATGTGAGACATAATTCGTGGCCTACACACATCGGCCAACGTCATATGACATCGTCAAAGGCATGTTATCATTAGCTATGGTGTGTGTGCAACAACTAAGTGATATAAGTGGTGGCCTGCTTAAAGAGGCCAATGTCAAGCGATATTATCCAAAGAATGCACGCATCAAACATTGTGTGTGCGCATCGATTGGGCGATATTGGTCGTGGTCTATGCGTTTTGGCAAAAGGAAAACGACATCTGTCATGGCTTTCAAATATCGGATGTTGCATGGGATTGTATCAACAAACGTTGTTTGCCAATGTTACTGGGTATTACCCAACACAGGCACACATCAAATGGCGTGTGTGTGCATCGTCTTCGTCATACAGTCATGGTCTACACACATCTAACATATCTTGTGTGTATGTGGCGAACAACATCTGCCAATGGCATCATTAATAGCCAAGCCCTGCAAACATCACCCATGGTGTGTGCGCATCGACGGAACAATATCATTTGTAGCTTGCGCGAATCCGCCAATGGCAGATGACATTGGTCATGGCCAGAACCCAACAACGTAAAATATGCGCATATTGTGAACGACGTTTGCAATGATAAGATGAAATTTGCCAAGGCCTGCGCTCATAAAACGTGGTTCGTGCTCATTGGTTTGGCGACATTGGTCATGGCGTGCACGCATCTGACATAGCATGTGTGCTACTAGAAAATGACGTTTGCCACTACCAGGGGATATCAAACATAGTTTGCACGCATCAAACATTTGATGTATGCATCAGATGGGCTACAACAGTCATTGAATGAACACATCTGCCAATGAGAATTGACATCGGTCATGGCCTGTAACCATCGGATGTGCAATTATGTCAAATGATGTGTACCAATGTCAGGGAGCATCGCCCAAGGTATTTACACAACAAACGAGTTATGTGCGAATATACAAGGCAATAAAGGTTGTGTCCTGCACATATTGTCCAATGGCAAATGACATCTGTTATAGGCTTCACACATTAGTGTAATATGTGTGCATACAAAAAACAACCTCTACAGACGTCAAGTGACATCAAACATGGCCTACAAGCATCAAATATGATGTGTGCATAACGACAAATGACATCATCCATGACCTGCATGCATCACATGTTGCATGTTCTAATCATCTTGGTGACATAGGTCGTGGCATGCGCGCATCGACAATGGCAGTCGTCATCAGTTATGACCTACTTAAACCAGAAAAGCGCATATGGCTAACAACATCAACCAACATCAGGAGATATCATCCAAGGAATGCAAGCATAAAATATGGTGTGTGTGTGCATCGACTGAATGATATTAGTCATAGACTGCTTGCATCGGCCAACCGCAGAAGGCTTCGGTCATGGCTTGCACGCATCGGGCGTAGCATGTGCATATATGGAAAAACACTGGTGCTTATTTTAGGTTACATCTGCCAAGGTATGAATGCATCAAACGTGGTCTGTGCACATCAGCTAGGTGTCATTAGTAATTTTCTGCAAGAATCGAACGTAGCATGTGTGCAAGTGGCAAACGACATCTTCCAAAGACATCAGCACCAGCCAAGGACTACAAGATTCACGTGTGGTGTGTGTGCATAAGCTAGGCAACATTTATTCCTTGATTAAATAAATTGGCCAATATCATATGACATCAATAAAGGCCTGCAACCATCAGTTGTGGGATGCGAAATTGTCTGGATGACATCAGTCTAGGCCTGCGCGCATTAGACCACAAGAGAAGATAACATTGATGTCCTGCACACATCGGGCGTAGCATGTGTGTATATGGTAAATGCTGCCTGGCAATCTCAGGAAACATCTGCCAAGGCATGAATGCATCAATAGTGGTCTATGCGCATCGACTGGGTGACATTAGTCATGGCCAACGTGCATCGGCCAACGGTAGAAGAAATAAGGCATGGCCTGCACAATCAGGCAAATCATGAGCGTAAATGGAAAATGATGCCTTCTAATGTAAGGCGACATCTGCCAAAGCATGAATGCATCTAATGGGGTGTGTTCACATCTACTAGGCACCATTGTTCATTGTTTGCAAGTATTAGATGTAGCATGTGCTTAAGTGCAAAACTGTCACACCCCGATTTTAGATTTCGAATGAAACCGACGTTGTTAACCTCTCAGAGATCGTAGATAAGATCTTCTTATATTTCATAATATTCATATAGTTTAATTTGCAGAAAATTTAAATGTTTTAAAGCATAATAAAGTATACATAGACTTCATATATTCTTTACATATATTAATATTCCAGTAAGTTCAAATCAAAACAACCATCTACAATTGATGAATCAATTCAAATCAAAAGATCAATAATATAATGTAATAGTTTGCCAAAACGTCCTTAATACAAAGCTTCATAATAAACATCTGAAAAGAAATGCTAGGGAGAACATCCAATAACTATGTCTAAAGTACTACGCTAGATAGATAGGTGTAGCATCCTGAAACATCAAGAAGACCTACCAAAGTCTGGAGATCGGCAATCCTAACAGCTTCGATGAATCTTCAACCATCTCTTAGACCTACACCTATAAAATTAATATAGTATAGGGTTAGTACACAGTTGTTCTTAGTATGGGTGAACGCACACATACAAATAAGGACTATGCATGATCAAGGAAAGCTCTTCTTATAACAACATGCCATTTTTTGAAAGTGACATCACTAGAGTTTCCTAATTCATTATTTATGAATTTTGGTATGAATATGACGCATTTTAATGCATTACAACCAAACAACCAATTTATGTATTAACATAAGACCTTAGAAATCAACATAATTTTAGAACAACTCGAACAAATATTCTAAAAATTGATCCCCCAAACCTGAATGCACTTTTTTCTGTACTTATTTTTTTTCAATCTTTTCTTCTTTTTGTTGTGTAGTTCGATGATATCCTCTGATCCTATGTTTTACTTACTAGTGCAATTTTCATTGTAGTCTCATACCTATAATTAATCAAGTAATGATCTAAATGACTAAAGGAATGATTTGGTTACTCTTATTTGCAAGTTATTTTTTCCATTCATGTGAAATTCGGGAATAAATTCTTTATAAGCCAATCTTTATTGGCTATGCCTATTATTTGATCATTTGCATGATATTAAGAAATGATTATTGGCTATGCCCATTATTTGATCATTTGTGTGGTATGAAGAAAAGATTATTGGCTATTCCCATTATTTGATCATTTGCATGATATGAAAAGATTATTGGCTATACCCATTATTTAATCATTTGCATGATATGAATAAAAGATTATTGGCTATGCCAATTATTTAATCATTTGCATGATATGAAGAAAATATTATTGGCTATGCCATTTCTTAGTTGAAAACTTCATTCTTATCAAACAATGATGATTAATCTCTTCTTATTTCTTTCTTGCTTTCTTAATGAAATCTTTAGAATTAAGATAATGTGAGCAAACATGAAATCTAGTGTTTGACCCATGCCGAAAAACGGTGATTCACCGATCAAAGTTAATTAAGATCATGTGAGCTAAAATAAAATCCAGTATCTTCCCCACACTGAAAAGGGATTGTTAACCGGATAAAGTGAAACAAAGTCCAGTTTTCTCCCCTCATCGAAAAAGTGGTTCACGGCTAAAGTGAACCAAATAATTTCTTTGAGAATTTTACCTACATAGATCTTGTGAGCTAAACATGAAATCCGGTGTCTTCCCGACACCAAAAAGAGGTGGAATCACCGGTCAAAGTTGAACCGCATCATAACTAGCTCACGTAGGTGGAATCCATTGGCTAGTTTCTATGCGAGAAATATAGTTTGAAGACTAGGATATATACGGAGACTACTTATACACCTTAGTGGTAGTCTCATCTCATGAGGTTTACATGTGATGGCAAAATCTCATTGGTAGTCTATCGTTTCTTTCTTAACTTCTTTTTCTATATATCTTTTACAGTTGACTCAAACATTATGGAAGCTAGCTTCTAATTATGAGGTTTACTTAACTCTTTGGATAACCAATAATACCTTAATTTACTTGATGAAACGTTAATTTTGACCTTACATTATCATTTTGGTGTTAATGAGACTTGTCTCACGATTATTAACACCATCTTTTGTGAGTGTCTTTAACATAGTTATCTTAGGTGTAAGTCTGACTTGTCTCACTTCCTCTAAAACCCCATTCTTGTCACTTCCATAATTTAAAGATTCTTAGGCTCGATCGCATCAAATGTGGTGTTTGCACACCAATGAAGCGACATAAGTCATAGCTTATGTGCATCGCCAAAAGGCATACGACATTTGTCATGACCCGTACGCAACGACATAACATGTGCGCATATGTAAAATGAAAATTTCAGACGTCAGGAGACATCAGCGGCCTTTACACATCAAATGTGGTGTGTGCACATCGGCTGCACGATATTGGTCATGGCCTGCACGCATTAGACACATCATGTGCGCTTCTAGCTAACGACATCATCCATTATAAAGGGACATTGGTCAAGGTTTGCACACATAAAATATTGTGTGTGCGCAATGGCAGGCGACATCGATCATGATTTGTAGGCATCAAACTTTGCATGTGTGCATCAAATGGGCCACATCAATCGTATCATGCACACATCGACCAATGAACGCTGACATCTATCATTGCATGCACACAACAGAAGTGATCATATGGTAAACGACGTCTACTAATGTAAGGAAACATCATCCAAGGTCTTTATGTATCAAATGGGTTGGGTGCACATTGGCTATGTGACAAAGGTTGTGGCCTGCGCATATCGACGAATGGAAAATGATATCGGTCATGGCCTGCACGCATAAGGTAGAATGTTCGCATATGGAAAACAACTTCTGTAGATGTTACGCAACATTGTCCAAGGCCTACATGCATCAAACATGGTGTGTGCGCAACGACAGGCGACATCGGTCATGGTCTGCACACATCAGATGTTGCATGTGCTAATCAGCTTGGCGATATCAGTCGTTCCATGCACGATTCGACACCATCAGCCGTCATTGGTTATGGACTGCTTGCAATGGACGTGCGCATATTGCTAACGACGTCTACCAACATCAGTCGACATCGTCCACGGCTTCCATGTATAAAACATGGTGTGTGCGCATCGATAAGGAGACATCATTATTTGCCTGCGCGCATCGCCCTATCAAAGAAGACATCGGTCATGGCTTACACGCATCAGGTGTAATATATGCGTATATGGAAAATGACGCGTTCGAATGTCTGGAAAAATCAGCCATGGCATGCATGCATCAAATCTTGTGTCTGCACATCAGCTATGTCTCATCAGTCATTGTCTAAATGCATCGGAAATAGCATGTGCGATTGTGGCAAACGACGTCTTCCAATGGCATCAACATCATCCAAGGCCAACAAGCTTCATAGGTGGCATGTGTGCATCGACTGGGCGACATTATTCTTTGCCTACACGCATTGTACAATGTCATACGACATCGGCCAAAGCCTGGAATCATCAGTTGTGGCATGTGCACATCGGCTGGGTGACTTCAGTCATCGTCTACGCACATTGGTCAATAAAAAAAACATCGGTCATGGCCTGCACGGATGATGCGTAGCATGTGCATATATGGAAACAATGCCTGCCAATGTCAAGCGATATCTTCCAAGGAATGCATGCATCAAAAATGGTGTGTGTGCACATCATCCAGGCATTATCGGTCATGGCTTACAAGCATCAGACGTAGCATTTGTTCATCGGATGTGAGACATAATTCGTGGCCTACACACATCGGCCAACGTCATATGACATCGTCAAAGGCATGTTATCATTAGCTATGGTGTGTGTGCAACAACTAAGTGATATCAGTGGTGGCCTGCTTAAAGAGGCCAATGTCAAGCGATATTATCCAAAGAATGCACGCATCAAACATTGTGTGTGCGCATCGATTGGGCGATATTGGTCGTGGTCTATGCGTTTTGGCAAAAGGAAAACAACATCTATCATGGCTTTAAAATATCGGATGTTGCATGGGATTGTATCAACAAACGTTGTTTGCCAATGTTACTGGGTATTACCCAACACAGGCACACATCAAATGGCGTGTGTGTGCATCGACTTCGTCATACAGTCATGGTCTACACACATCTAACATATCTTGTGTGTATGTGGAGAACAACATCTTCCAATGGCATCATTAATAGCCAAGCCCTGCAAACATCACCCATGGTGTGTGCGCATCGACGGAACAATATCATTTGTAGCTTGCGCGAATCCGCCAATGGCAGATGACATTGGTCATGGCCAGAACCCAACAACGTAAAATATGCGCATATTGTAAACGACGTTTGCTATGGTAAGATGAAATTTTCCAAGGCCTGCGCTCATAAAACGTGGTTCGTGCTCATTGGTTTGGCGACATTGGTCATGGCGTGCACGCATCTGACATAGCATGTGTGCTACTAGAAAATGACGTTTGCCACTACCAGGGGATATCAAACATAGTTTGCACGCATCAAACATTTGATGTATGCATCAGATGGGCTACAACAGTCATTGAATGAACACATCTGCCAATGAGAATTGACATCGGTCATGGCCTGTAACCATCGGATGTTCAATTATGTCAAATGATGTGTACCAATGTCAGGAAGCATCACCCAAGGTATTTACACAACAAACGAGTTATGTGCGAATATACAAGGCAATAAAGGTTGTGTCCTGCACATATTGTCCAATGGCAAATGACATCTGTTATAGGCTTCACACATTAGTGTAATATTTGTGCATACAAAAAACAACCTCTACAGACGTCAAGTGACATCAAACATGGCCTACAAGCATCAAATATGATGTGTGCATAACGACAAATGACATCATCCATGACCTGCATGCATCACATGTTGCATGTTCTAATCATCTTGGTGACATAGGTCGTGGCATGCGCGCATCGACAACGCTAGTCGTCATCAGTTATGACCTACTTAAACCAGAAAAGCACATATGGCTAACAACATCAACCAACATCAGGAGATATCATCCAAGGAATGCAAGCATAAAATATGGTGTGTGTGTGCATCGACTGAATGATATTAGTCATAGACTGCTTGCATCGGCCAACCGCAGAAGACTTCGGTCATGGCTTGCACGCATCGGGCGTAGCATGTGCATATATGGAAAAACACTGGTGCTTATTTTAGGTTACATCTGCCAAGGTATGAATGCATCAAACGTGGTCTGTGCACATCAGCTAGGTGTCATTAGTAATTTTCTGCAAGAATCGAACGTAGCATGTGTGCAAGTGGCAAACGACATCTTCCAATGACATCAGCACCAGCCAAGGACTACAAGATTCACGTGTGGTGTGTGTGCATAAGCTAGGCAACATTTATTCCGTGATTAAATAAATTGGCCAATATCATATGACATCAATAAAGGCCTGCAACCATCAGTTGTGGGATGCGAAATTGTCTGGATGACATCAGTCTAGGCCTGCGCGCATTAGACCACAAGAGAAGATAACATTGATGTCCTGCACACATCGGGCGTAGCATGTGTGTATATGGTAAATGCTGCCTGGCAATCTCAGGAAACATCTGCCAAGGCATGAATGCATCAATAGTGGTCTATGCGCATCGACTGGGTGACATTAGTCATGGCCAACGTGCATCGGCCAACGGTAGAAGAAATAAGGCATGGCCTGCACAATCAGGAAAATCATGAGCGTAAATGGAAAATGATGCCTTCTAATGTCAGGCGACATCTGCCAAAGCATGAATGCATCTAATGGGGTGTGTTCACATCTACTAGGCACCATTGTTCATTGTTTGCAAGTATTAGATGTAGCATGTGCTTAAGTGCAAAACTATCACACCCCGATTTTAGATTCCGAATGAAACCGACGTTGTTAACCTCTCAGAGATCGTAGATAAGATCTTTTTATATTTCATAATATTCATATAGTTTAATTTGCAGAAAATTGAAATGTTTTAAAGCATAATAAAGTATACATAGACTTCATATATTCTTTACATATATTAATATTCCAGTAAGTTCAAATCAAAACAACCATCTACAATTGATGAATCAATTCAAATCAAAAGATCAATAATATAATGTAATAGTTTGCCAAAACGTCCTTAATACAAAGCTTCATAATAAACATCTGAAAAGAAATGCTAGGGAGAACATCCAATAACTATGTCTAAAGTACTACGCTAGATAGATAGGTGTAGCATCCTGAAACATCAAGAAGACCTACCAAAGTCTGGAGATCGGCAATCCTAACAGCTTCGATGAATCTTCAACCATCTCTTAGACCTACACCTATAAAATTAATATAGTATAGGGTTAGTACACAGTTGTTCTTAGTATGGGTGAACGCACACATACAAATAAGGACTATGCATGATCAAAGAAAGCTCTTCTTATAACAACATGCCTTTTTTTGAAAGTGACATCACTAGAGTTTCCTAATTCATTATTTATGAATTTTGGTATGAATATGACGCATTTTAATGCATTACAACCAAACAACCAATTTATGTATTAACAGAAGACCTTAGAAATCAACATAATTTTAGAACAACTCGAACAAATATTCTAAAAATTGATCCCCCAAACCTAAATGCACTTTTTTCTATACTTATTTTTTTTCAATCTTTTCTTCTTTTTGTTGTGTAGTTCGATGATATCCTCTGATCCTATGTTTTACTTACTAGTGCAATTTTCATTGTAGTCTCATACCTATAATTAATCAAGTAATGATCTAAATGACTAAAGGAATGATTTGGTTACTCTTATTTGCAAGTTATTTTTTCCATTCATGTGAAATTCGGGAATAAATTCTTTATAAGCCAATCTTTATTGGCTATGCCTATTATTTGATCATTTGCATGATATTAAGAAAAGATTATTGGCTATGCCCATTATTTGATCATTTGTGTGGTATGAAGAAAAGATTATTGGCTATGCCCATTATTTGATCATTTGCATGATATGAAGAAAAGATTATTGGCTATACCCATTATTTAATCATTTGCATGATATGAATAAAAGATTATTGGCTATGCCCATTATTTAATCATTTGCATGATATGAAGAAAATATTAATGGCTATGCCATTTCTTAGTTGAAAACTTCATTCTTATCAAACAATGATGATTAATCTCTTCTTATTTCTTTCTTGCTTTCTTAATGAAATCTTTAGAATTAAGATAATGTGAGCAAACATGAAATCTAGTGTTTGACCCATGCCGAAAAACGGTGATTCACCGATCAAAGTTAATTAAGATCATGTGAGCTAAAATAAAATCCAGTATCTTCCCCACACCGAAAAGGGATTGTTAACCGGATAAAGTGAAACAAAGTCCAGTTTTCTCCCCTCATCGAAAAAGTGGTTCACGGCTAAAGTGAACCAAATAATTTCTTTGAGAATTTTACCTACATAGATCTTGTGAGCTAAACATGAAATCCGGTGTCTTCCCGACACCAAAAAGAGGTGGAATCACCGGTCAAAGTTGAACCGCATCATAACTAGCTCACTTAGGTGGAATCCATTGGCTAGTTTCTATGCTAGAAATATAGTTTGAAGACTAGGATATATACGGAGACTACTTATACACCTTAGTGGTAGTCTTATCTCATGAGGTTTACATGTGATGGCACAATCTCATTGGTAGTCTATCGGTTCTTTCTTAACTTCTTTTTCGATATATCTTTTAGAGTTGACTCAAACATTATGGAAGCTAGCTTCTAATTATGAGGTTTACTTAACTCTTTGGATAACCAATAATACCTTGATTTACTTGATGAAACGTTAAATTTGACCTTACATTATCATTTTGGTGTTAATGAGACTTGTCTCACGATTATTAACACCATCTTTTGTGAGTGTCTTTAACATAGTTATCTTAGGTGTAAGTCAGACTTGTCTCACTTCCTCTAAAACCCCATTCTTGTCACTTCCATAATTTAAAGATTCTTAGGCTCGATCGCATCAAATGTGGTGTTTGCACACCAACGAAGCGACATAAGTCATAGCTTATGTGCATCGCAAAAAGGCATACGACATTGGTCATGACCCGTACGCAACGACATGACATGTGCGCATATGTAAAATGAAAATTTCAGACGTCAGGAGACATCAGCTAAGGCCTTTACACATCAAATGTGGTGTGTGCACATCGGCTGCACGATATTGGTCATGGCCTGCACGCATTAGACACATCATGTGCGCTTCTAGCTAACGACATCATCCATTATAAAGGGACATTGGTTAAGGTTTGCACACATAAAATATTGTGTGTGCGCAATGGCAGGAGACATCGATCATGATTTGTAGGCATCAAACTTTGCATGTGTGCATCAAATGGGCCACATCAATCGTATCATGCACACATCGACCAATGAACGCTGACATCTATCATTGCATGCACACAACAGAAGTGATCATATGGTAAACGACGTCTACTAATGTAAGGAAACATCATCCAAGGTCTTTATGTATCAAATGGGTTGGGTGCACATTGGCTATGTGACAAAGGTTGTGGCCTGCGCATATCGACGAATGGAAAACGATATCGGTCATGGCCTGCACGCATAAGGTAGAATGTTCGCATATGGAAAACAACTTCTGTAGATGTTACGCAACATTGTCCAAGGCCTACATGCATCAAACATGGTGTGTGCGCAACGACAGGCGACATCGGTCATGGTCTGCACACATCAGATGTTGCATGTGCTAATCAGCTTGGCGATATCAGTCGTTCCATGCACGATTCGACACCATCAGCCGTCATTGGTTATGGACTACTTGCAATGGACGTGCGCATATTGCTAACGACGTCTATCAACATCAGTCGACATCGTCCACGGCTTCCATGTATAAAACATGGTGTGTGCGCATCGATAAGGAGACATCATTATTTGCCTGCGCGCATCGCCCTATCACAGAAGACATCGGTCATGGCTTACACGCATCAGGTGTAATATATGCGTATATGGAAAATGACGCGTTCGAATGTCTGGAAAAATCAGCCATGGCATGCATGCATCAAATCTTGTGTCTGCACATCAGCTATGTCTCATCAGTCATTGTCTAAATGCATCGGAAATAGCATGTGCGATTGTGGCAAACGACGTCTTCCAATGGCATCAACATCATCCAAGGCCAACAAGCTTCATAGGTGGCATGTGTGCATCGACTGGGCGACATTATTCTTTGCCTTCACGCATTGTACAATGTCATACGACATCGGCCAAAGCCTGGAATCATCAGTTGTGGCATGTGCACATCGGCTGGGTGACTTCAATCATCGTCTACGCACATTGGTCAATAAAAAAAACATCGGTCATGGCCTGCACGGATTATGCGTAGCATGTGCATATATGGAAACAACGCCTGCCAATGTCAAGCGATATCTTCCAAGGAATGCATGCATCAAAAATGGTGTGTGTGCACATCATCCAGGCATTATCGGTCATGGCTTACAAGCATCAGACGTAGCATTTGTTCATCGGATGTGAGACATAATTCGTGGCCTACACACATCGGCCAACGTCATATGACATCGTCAAAGGCATGTTATCATTAGCTATGGTGTGTGTGCAACAACTAAGTGATATCAGTGGTGGCCTGCTTAAAGAGGCCAATGTCAAGCGATATTATCCAAAGAATGCACGCATCAAACATTGTGTGTGCGCATAGATTGGGCGATATTGGTCGTGGTCTATGCATTTTGGCAAAAGGAAAACGACATCTGTCATGGCTTTCAAATATCGGATGTTGCATGGGATTGTATCAACAAACGTTGTTTGCCAATGTTACTGGGTATTACCCAACACAGGCACACATCAAATGGCGTGTGTGTGCATCGTCTTCGTCATACAGTCATGGTCTACACACATCTAACATATCTTGTGTGTATGTGGCGAACAACATCTGCCAATGGCATCATTAATAGCCAAGCCCTGCAAACATCACCCATGGTGTGTGCGCATCGACGGAACAATATCATTTGTAGCTTGCGCGAATCCGCCAATGGCAGATGACATTGGTCATGGCCAGAACCCAACAACGTAAAATATGCGCATATTGTAAACGACGTTTGCTATGGTAAGATGAAATTTGCCAAGGCCTGCGCTCATAAAACGTGGTTCGTGCTCATTGGTTTGGCGACATTGGTCATGGCGTGCACGCATATGACATAGCATGTGTGCTACTAAAAAATGACGTTTGCCACTACCAGGGGATATCAAACATAGTTTGCACGCATCAAACATTTGATGTATGCATCAGATGGGCTACAACAGTCATTGAATGAACACATCTGCCAATGAGAATTGACATCGGTCATGGCCTGTAACCATCGGATGTGCAATTATGTCAAATGATGTGTACCAATGTCAGGGAGCATCGCCCAAGGTATTTACACAACAAACGAGTTATGTGCGAATATACAAGGCAATAAAGGTTGTGTCCTGCACATATTGTCCAATGGCAAATGACATCTGTTATAGGCTTCACACATTAGTGTAATATGTGTGCATACAAAAAACAACCTCTACAGACGTCAAGTGACATCAAACATGGCCTACAAGCATCAAATATGATGTGTGCATAACGACAAATGACATCATCCATGACCTGCATGCATCACATGTTGCATGTTCTAATCATCTTGGTGACATAGGTCGTGGCATGCGCGCATCGACAACGCCAGTCGTCATCAGTTATGACCTACTTAAACCAGAAAAGCACATATGGCTAACAACATCAACCAACATCAGGAGATATCATCCAAGGAATGCAAGCATAAAATATGGTGTGTGTGTGCATCGACTGAATGATATTAGTCATAGACTGCTTGCATCGGCCAACCGCAGAAGACTTCGGTCATGGCTTGCACACATCGGGCGTAGCATGTGCATATATGGAAAAACACTGGTGCTTATTTTAGGTTACATCTGCCAAGGTATGAATGCATCAAACGTGGTCTGTGCACATCAGCTAGGTGTCATTAGTAATTTTCTGCAAGAATCGAACGTAGCATGTGTGCAAGTGGCAAACGACATCTTCCAATGACATCAGCACCAGCCAAGGACTACAAGATTCACGTGTGGTGTGTGTTCATAAGCTAGACAACATTTATTCCTTGATTAAATAAATTGGCCAATATCATATGACATCAATAAAGGCCTGCAACCATCAGTTGTGGGATGCGAAATTGTCTGGATGACATCAGTCTAGGCCTGCGCGCATTAGACCACAAGAGAAGATAACATTGATGTCCTGCACACATCGGGCGTAGCATGTGTGTATATGGTAAATGCTGCCTGGCAATCTCAGGAAACATCTGCCAAGGCATGAATGCATCAATAGTGGTCTATGCGCATCGACTGGGTGACATTAGTCATGGCCAACGTGCATCGGCCAACGGTAGAAGAAATAAGGCATGGCCTGCACAATCAGGCAAATCATGAGCGTAAATGGAAAATGATGCCTTCTAATGTCAGGCGACATCTGCCAAAGCATGAATGCATCTAATGGGGTGTGTTCACATCTACTAGGCACCATTGTTCATTGTTTGCAAGTATTAGATGTAGCATGTGCTTAAGTGCAAAACTGTCACACCCCGATTTTAGATTCCGAATGAAACCGACGTTGTTAACCTCTCAGAGATCGTAGATAAGATCTTCTTATATTTCATAATATTCATATAGTTTAATTTGCAGAAAATTGAAATGTTTTAAAGCATAATAAAGTATACATAGACTTCATATATTCTTTACATATATTAATATTCCAGTAAGTTCAAATCAAAACAACCATCTACAATTGATGAATCAATTCAAATCAAAAGATCAATAATATAATGTAATAGTTTGCCAAAACGTCCTTAATACAAAGCTTCATAATAAACATCTGAAAAGAAATTCTAGGGAGAACATCCAATAACTATGTCTAAAGTACTACGCTAGATAGATAGGTGTAGCATCCTGAAACATCAAGAAGACCTACCAAAGTCTGGAGATCGGCAATCCTAACAGCTTCGATGAATCTTCAACCATCTCTTAGACATACACCTATAAAATTAATATAGTATAGGGTTAGTACACAGTTGTTCTTAGTATGGGTGAACGCACACATACAAATAAGGACTATGCATGATAAAGGAAAGCTCTTCTTATAACAACATGCCATTTTTTGAAAGTAACATCACTAGAGTTTCCTAATTCATTATTTATGAATTTTGGTACGAATATGACGCATTTTAATGCATTACAACCAAACAACTAATTTATGTATTAACATAAGACCTTACAAAATCAACATAATTTTAGAACAACTCGAACAAATATTCTAAAAATTGATCCCCCAAACCTGAATGCACTTTTTTCTGTACTTATTTTTTTTCAATCTTTTCTTCTTTTTGTTGTGTAGTTCGATGATATCCTCTGATCCTATGTTTTACTTACTAGTGCAATTTTCATTGTAGTCTCATACCTATAATTAATCAAGTAATGATCTAAATGACTAAAGGAATGATTTGGTTACTCTTATTTGCAAGTTATTTTTTCCATTCATGTGAAATTCGGGAATAAATTCTTTATAAGCCAATCTTTTTTGGCTATGCCTATTATTTGATCATTCGCATGATATTAAGAAAAGATTATTGGCTATGCCCAATATTTGATCATTTGTGTGGTATGAAGAAAAGATTATTGGCTATGCCCATTATTTGATCATTTGCATGATATGAAGAAAAGATTATTGTCTATACCCATTATTTAATCATTTGCATGATATGAATAAAAGATTATTGGCTATGCCCATTATTTAATCATTTGCATGATATGAAGAAAATATTATTGGCTATGCCATTTCTTAGTTGAAAACTTCATTCTTATCAAACAATGATGATTAATCTCTTCTTATTTCTTTCTTGCTTTCTTAATGAAATCTTTAGAATTAAGATAATGTGAGCAAACATGAAATCTAGTGTTTGACCCATGCCGAAAAACGGTGATTCACCGATCAAAGTTAATTAAGATCATGTGAGCTAAAATAAAATCCAGTATCTTCGCCACACCGAAAAGGGATTGTTAACCGGATAAAGTGAAACAAAGTCCAGTTTTCTCCCCTCATCAAAAAAGTGGTTCACGGCTAAAGTGAACCAAATAATTTCTTTGAGAATTTTACCTACATAGATCTTGTGAGCTAAACATGAAATCCGGTGTCTTCCCGACACCAAAAAGAGGTGGAATCACCGGTCAAAGTTGAACCGCGTCATAACTAGCTCACTTAGGTGGAATCCATTGGCTAGTTTCTATGCTAGAAATATAGTTTGAAGACTAGGATATATACGGAGACTACTTATACACCTTAGTGGTAGTCTTATCTCATGAGGTTTACATGTGATGGCACAATCTCATTGGCAGTCTATCGGTTCTTTCTTAACTTCTTTTTCTATATATCTTTTAGAGTTGACTCAAACATTATGGAAGCTAGCTTCTAATTATGAGGTTTACTTAACTCTTTGGATAACCAATAATACCTTAATTTACTTGATGAAACGTTAAATTTGACCTTACATTATCATTTTGGTGTTAATGAGACTTGTCTCACGATTATTAACACCATCTTTTGTGAGTGTCTTTAACATAGTTATCTTAGGTGTAAGTCAGACTTGTCTCACTTCCTCTAAAACCCCATTCTTGTCACTTCCATAATTTAAAGATTTTTATTTATATTATTACTCACCTTAACTCGTTTAATGTCTTTTGGTAGCTTTACACCATTCTTTATAAATGTTAAGAAGTTTCTTCAATGTAGTTACTATGTCCATAGTACATTTTGAAAGGGTACGTTTGGCCTTGTTAGATTAATTGCACACCCTTGTTTTGAATTCAAAGTTAGATTAGTCATGATTAATTGGGTTTACATTAAGCATTAGCCAATCTTCCCACCATACTTTGAAAGCAATATTGTAAGCCAATTTCATTCATCTTTTTGGGAAAGTCATTCTTAGCCATTTTATTGGCTTAAACAAAACATTCACTTAAAATACTTTAATTATATTATCACTAACAACATATATTAATACCATAAATGTATTATAATGATCCCTTTAATAGGCAGCAAGTCAAATTCATCAATAGCTAACTTCATAATCGACTTTTAACACACTTCATATTCTCGAGTAGAATTAAGTATTAAATCATTTATTATTTTATATAACTAATACCCTAATCATATGAATCAAGTATATATATGCCTCATTATTCATTAAGAAATCAATAACCTGTACTTAATGATCAGCTAGCACCATATACCAACAACATTTTCAAGATTAACTTTATATACTTAAAGAATAGAAAACAAGGATAACTACGGAGATGGACGTTCAACAATATCTTTGGGGAACAACCCTAGTTTTGAAATTCAAAAAACAAACATTTGAAACGTCTCTTGGAGAAAGTATTCAATAATAGAAAACCCATACCTTATGTATAAATAAATCTACGAAGATAACCTTGCACGAAACCTTGAAATAGCCTAAGCGAAATCGAGAGTAACTTTTATGTTTTTCTTTCGTTCGTTTACTGTTTTTCATTGTGAATTTCTTTGTTTTTGAATGGGAGTCAAAGTCTTAGGAAATGATATTTACTCGTTCAACTAAGGCTAATTAAGTAAATTAAATAAATTAATTAGTTATTTACTAAGAAGCCCCTCATAAGTTGACTAAACATAGGAGAAGAATAGACTTAACCAAAATCTATAAATTGGCTAGGGTCTCAGTGTAACAACCCTAAAAATGGATATGCTAAATAACGCTTAATGTGTCTAGAATGCCAACGATTAGACCGGGTTGACACGGATTGATGCGCCTAGAACAAGACCTCGTAACCCTTGCTACATCCAAGCCAAATAACTTGTGGAGTTGTTTGATCTAGGAAAGGTTGGGTTCAACCATGTAGGGCTCTCGAATACGAAAATTTATTTGAAGGAGTCTTTACCGGACTTAAAAAGGGAAAATCTTAGGTTTGGAGGGTCTAGGGGTAAAATGGTCTTTTTCTAGATTAAGGTTAGTATCATAATTTCCCTAAATATACAATTAGTTATTTAATTAATAAGTTAAAGGGGCATTTTGGGGAGAAAGGGCCGAAATTGGTCTCTTAAAGTGAAGTCTTGCTCCCCACCGGGTTCGAACCTAGGTTGAAGCAATAAATTAAATTGTTTTCAATTTAAGTTGGTAAATTGATGAAATTAATTTAAATTTATTATTTATTAGCTGATTTAAAATAAAAGTAAATCATATTTTTTGATAATTAAATAAAAACCTTATCTGACTAAATCCTATGAAAACTTTTCTCTCCGATGCTCATCTCTCTCTCTATCTCTCTCATATCTCTATCACTCTCACTCACGATTATCTCTGCCAAATTACGTCAAAAACAGTAGGTAAACCAATGTTCTTCACACTTGAAGAACTCACAACGAAAATATAACAAAACAAACTAAATCAATCGCATAGGCAAAGAGAAGTTTATCCGTCGAGTTGTTGTTGACTTTGAGGGGATTTGGACGTGATTTTTTTGGAAGATTTTGGGAAGCAAGTCGAGGTTTGAACTTATTAAAAGGTATGAGATTTCATACTTTTGGTCCCTTTCCCAAGATACCCATTCTTGTCGAACTCCTTGTCCCTAGTATCCCTTTGATCTCAATGTGAAATAAGTTAGAGGTCATGTTGTTGGTATGTTTGCTGGTAGTTTAAGTATGAAGTTTTATTTTCGTTATAATGTGTTCTTGATTATGTGTTTGGAATTGTAAGCATGTTAAGTTAGTTCAACCAAAAGTATGTGAAAAATTATATGTGTTATGGTTG
Organism: Solanum habrochaites; assembly: GCA_027704765.1. Classification (NCBI taxonomy): domain Eukaryota; kingdom Viridiplantae; phylum Streptophyta; class Magnoliopsida; order Solanales; family Solanaceae; genus Solanum; species Solanum habrochaites. Next base: position 24,125,162 of record JAKWJA010002490.1, on the reverse strand, counting down.
AATTTTATGTGCGAATGTTTGTGTAAATCATGTGGTGTAAAAGTGTCTTAATGTTGCTTTATGAAATGTATATTATTGGTTGAATATAATCATAAAAATATTACACTTAAAAGATGCACCAATTATGCATTAACTCATTCTTTATTTCCAAATGATCCAATCATTTGGAAAAGGTACGTTTGGACTTGTCCCAATGATTGGCATGCCCTTTGTTATGAATTCAAAGTTACATTAGTCATGATTAATAGGGTTCACATTAACCATTTGCCAGTCTTTCCATTATACTTTGAAAGGAATATTGTACGCCGATTTCATTCAACTTCTTGGGAAAGACATTATTAGCCATTTTATTGGCATAAAAAAATTTCACTGAAACAATTTTCATTAAGTTATAACTTACCACATAAATTAATCACATAAATGTATTACAATGATCCCCGCAATACGCTGCAAGTATAATTCTACAATAACTAATTTCATAATCGACTTTTCACAAACATCATATTCTAGAACACAATTAAGCATTAACTCATTGTTTATTTCAGATAACTAATACCCTAATCATATGAATTAAGTATATATATGCCTCATTAGTCATTAACCAATCAAGAAACTTTACTTAATGATCAGTTAGCACCACATTCCAACGACATGTTCTAGAGTACATCTATATTCTTAAAGGTTAGAAAACAAGGATAACTAGGGAGATGGACGTTCAACAATATCTTTGGGGAAGAACCCTAGTTTTGAAATTAACGAATTCAAACGTTTGAAAGGTCTATTTGAGGAAGACTTCCATAAAAGAAAACCCATACCTTATGTAGAATTAAATCTACAAAGATCACCTTGCATGAAACCTTGAAGGAAACCTTCAAATCACCTAAGAGAAATCGAGAGAATCTTTTCTATTTTTCTTTTGTTCGTTTACTGTTTTGTGTTGTGAATTTATTAGTGTTTGAACGTTAATCTAAGTATTAGTAACTGATATTGACTCATTCAACTTAGGCTAATTAGGTAATTTAATAAATTAATTAGTTAATTACTAAGAATCCCTTCCTAAGTTAACTAAATATAGGAGAACATTGGACTTAGCAGAAATTTGGAAATTGTCTAGGGTCTCGGTTAAATTTTTTAAATTTCTTTCACTAACTAAATTGTTAATTTAAATAATTAAGGGACCTAGGTTAATTACTAACATACCAGTATGTAATTGGGACCATAACTAACCCTTTTGGACCATCCTAGGTTAAGTACTAGGATGTTTCTTTAGTTATACTATGTTAGTATAAAAGGATTCCGGTTTGACCATTTGATTTAATTAATTAAGTTTCTAATTTAATTAATTAGGTTACCTACGGTAATTACAAAATTACCCTTAAGTCGTTAGGACCATAACTAACCCTTTGGACCATCCTAGGTTTGGTACTAGGTTGTCTCTTTAAGTAGTTACTAGGTTAATGTAATCCCATTAAGTCTAAGGTTGTTGGGTGTACTAGATATTTTATTTTTCTTTTTCCAAGGTTAGTTAGTTAGTTAGTTAAGTTAGTTAGAGTCTAGATTTTGTTAGAGATCTAGGCCGCACATGGTGGAACCTTTGTGCACGCCTGCCCCCTTACTACCTTAACTTATTTCGGTTACGGTGGTCCCCTCCTTGGTCGTTCCTCCACATGTGCTTGCACATGTTCTTGCACATGTGTTGCTTGTAATTTGCTAACTAACTATTCTTGATTGTTCATTTCGAATGTTTACTTATTGTTCCAAGGATCCTCACTATCTCCTTGGGTACTACTTTATATACATGCCCATTTTAAGTGGTCATGTGCTATGATGTCTAGGCTTGACAGATGGATGCCTAGCACCTATTGAGTAAATGTTGGAATATCTCTGTTTTTATCTTTAGGTCTTCATTGAAGGTATATTATTAAATAAGCTTATTAATACTTAGAAAAATTGGCTAATACCCTTTAAGTCAATATTTTCTACTATGCCCAATATTTTTCTTATTTAATATTATATAGAAATTGGCTAATGCCACCTGCCCAATATTCTATACGATGCGCAGTTTTCTAAATATTGGGCATTGGAATGCCTATATATCCCTGATATGCATTCTAAATACCTATCGTAGTCCCCACTAGACATGTATTTTTTCGAAATGTTACAATAACGACGTCTTCCAGTTGATCAGCATTAGTCAAGGCCTGTAAGCTTCATACATGGCATGTGTGCATCGGTTAGGCGGAAAAATTTGTGGCCTACACGCATCCACTAATGTCATATGATATTGGCCAAGGACTGGAAGCTTCAGTTGTGACGTGCGAACACCGGCTGGGCAATATCAGTCATTGCCTACGAGCAACAACCAACAAAAGAAGACAACATACATAGCCTGCATGCATCGGGGGTAGCCTGTGCGTATATAGAAAATGATGCCTATCAATGTATGGTGATATCTTCGAAGTCATGCATGCATCAAACATGGTGTGTGAACATAAGCTAGGCGTCATCGGTCATGGGATGGAAGCATCAGACATAGCATGTGCATTAATAAAAAAAAATGTCTTCCTTTGGCATCAACATCAACCAAGTCTTGCAAGGTTCACGTCTGGCGTGTCCGATATCATTTATGGCATACACGCATCGCTCAACGTCATATGACATCATACAAGGCCTACAAGCATTAGTTGTGGCATGTGCACATTAAAAGAGATACATTAGTGGTGGCCTGCTTGCATCGACCAATGTCAGGTAACACCGTCCAAGACATGCACACATCAAACATTGTGTGTGACCATCGATTGGGTTATATTGGTTGTGGCCTACGCGCATTGGCCTAACACAGACGACATCGGTCATGGCATGCACACATCGAATGTTTCATCTGGGTCGTGGCCTACGCGCATTGGCCTAACACATACAACATCGGTCATGGAATGCACACATCGAATGTTTCATCTGTTTCTATTGGCAAACAGTTACTTTTAATGTCAGTAGGGATTGGCAAAGACATGCACACATCAAATGTGGTGTGTGCACATTGACTACGCGACATCGGTCTTCCATGAACGCATATGACATATCTTGAGAGCATGTGGCGAACAATATCCGCCAATGGCATCACTAATAGCCAAGGCCTGCAAGCATCACCCATGGCATGTGCGCATCCGCAGGGCGGCATTGGTAATAGCTTGTGATAATTGGCAAACATAAGATGACATTTGTTAAGGCTTGTACATATCCAACGTGGAGTGTGAACATCGAATGGGAGACATCAGTCGTTGCATATGCATATTGACTTGGAGAAATCAGTCATGGCGTTTAGACATCGGTCAGGCGATGTCCGCCATTGATAGACAACATCATCAAAGGCCTGCACGCATCTGACGTATCCTGCATGCATCGACAGGCTATGTCACTCAATGACACCTACCATTAATCAAGGCATGCATTTATCTAACTTGGCATGTATGCATCAACTGATTTTTACATGTATTGGACGTGGAATGTGCACGTCAGCCAATGACATCATTGGCTAGGAGAAATTGGCCATGGAGTACGGGCTTCAGTCGTGGCCTATGCACCTTGCTCAGCTGATATCGATCTTGGACTGACCGCGTTGTGTACATTACTTAATCCTCATCGGGAGTGGCCTATAAACATCATTCAACCAATTTTTGTCTTGGCCTACACACAAATGTCAGCGACGTCATACATTTCCTTCCTGCATCGACTTTTGCCAACACACAACGTTAAACCATCATCGGACGTGGCCGACATACATCGATTTGATTAAGTCAAACGTGGGCTGATATTAACGTTTTTGGCATACACACATCGGTCTACAGACGTCAAACGTCATCTAACTACATCGTTCTTGCCATGCATAAATCAATTTGGGGACTCCAAACATTTCGTGACCGCATTGTTGAAAAAAAGGAACTTAGTATTACTATATGTATTTGTGATTATTTTGCGTTAATTTCATATTCTTCATAATTTTTCTATTTTTATTAATTAATCATACATTTTTTTGGATTTGCCGGGATAAAATAATTCAAAAAATATAAGAAATTTTTAAAATTGCTGAATATAAGGTTACTATAATTATATCTGAATTTTTGGCGAAAAATTAATGTTTTGATCATATTTTTCCTATTTTTGTATTAATTACACATTTTTGGGATATAAAGAAAAAATAATGATTCAATAGAATTGTTTAATTTGATGAATTTAATATAATTATATTTATTTGTGTATTTATGGCGTTAATTTTATATTTTTATCATATTTTTCCTATTTTTTATAAATTGATTAATCATTCTCGAGATTTGATCAAAAAAATAAAAACATTAAAAAATTGTTAATTGATGAATTTAAGGTTACTCTATTTATTTGTTAATGGTTGGCGTTAATTGTATATTTTTATAATATTAATTATATTTTTATTAATAAATTACTTATATTCGTGATTTGCCAAAAAAATAAATATTCACAAAATATTATTAAACACTATATTTTTATATATATAAAAGTCATTTATGACAAAAAGCGAATGTATGTTTGTACCTTAGAATGTTCATATTTCAGCTGTACATGTTCATTATGATTCATTGGAAAAATGGTATCTACTCCTCTAAGTCAGAATCGGTGCAATGAAATTAAAGGCTCAACGTAGGCCACACATAGGATGTTGCATGTAGGCATCAGACATGCGCATCATCGAACGACAGACAAAATTTTTCATGGTCCTCACGCATCGTACGTGCACATATGGATAATGACGTCCTCAAACATCAGGAGACATCCTCGGAGGCCTGCATGCATCAAACGTGGTGTGTGCGCATCGACAAAGTGATTTCTCTCGTGGCTTAAGCCCATTGGCCAACGACAGACGACATTAGTCATGACCTACATGCCAAAAGTAACATGTGTGCATATGGAAAATGACGTTTGCATACGTCAGGAGACATCGGAAAATTACAACACACATCAAACGTGGTATGTGCGCATCGCCTATTAGACATTGGTCATGGTTTTCATGCATCGGACGAAGCATGTGCTCTTCTAAGAAACAACGTTTACCACTGTCAAGGACATCGACGAATGACTGAACGCATCAAATGTTATGTGTGAGCAACAATAGACGACATCGTTCATGGTAAGTATTCATTAAACATTGAATCTGTGTATCAGTTTGGCCACATCAATCGTGTCATGCGCACATTGGCTAACGAAAGCCGACATCGGCTATTGCCTGCACACATTGGAAGTGCGCATATGGAAAACGATGTCTACTAGTGTCAAGGGACATCATCCAAGGGCTTTACGCATTAAACATGTAATGACCCGAGAGTACCTCAAAAATGTAGAGAGAACCTTTAGATCGGAACAAGGCGTACTTGACCCTTTGGGGTCTAGTACAAGCCCTTTAACAATCATTCATTGCATAAGACATGAAAAGTAGTGCGATATTAAAAATTTTCACGACATTAAATATAAAAAGGAATGCTTTCGCAATTCTAAGAAAATCTCATCGTCATAAACCAACTTAAAGACACAACATAATATCTTAGGGACACGACCCTTTATATGGATTAAATACGTAATAAGTGTTAAATAACAATTATAAAATCATGTTTATTCAACCCATTCCTTGAGCAAAAGTTTTATAAAATTAGCCTGTTTTCATTGAAGTTTTAGAATTAAAATCACCAACTAGCATTAGAAGCATCATATTTCAATCCTTTAAAACGTTTTCATCCAAGAGCAATACTTAGAGTCAAAGATAGAATAATATAGGATTGGAAAACCTCTTTTGAAATTCCTTAGGAGTGGCTCCTTGAATGGAAGAGAGTTCAAGGATGACTACCATACCTCAAAGAGAATGAAAGCCACAAATTTTTATTAAGAAACACGTCCACCACCAGACTTGAAATACCTTCTTGAGCCCAAGCTTCTTTCGGTTTTCGAGAGGGTCTTTGTGGAGAGAAGGTTTTGGGTTTTAGGAAATGAAGTCTAAAATTAGGTCTATGTCTTTGAAACTCCTTAATATACCGAAAAAGACCGAAAAATAACTTCCTAGATTCATAAAAGACTTGGGGTGAATTTTCCAAACTCCCTGAACCAAAGCAGAAAAATTGCAGCTTTTAGCAGTACCATCGACGGCCCCTGCACAGATGGGCCGTAAATAAATAGACGCCCTGTTGGAATGGGTCCGTCGAATGGGACTTCGGTACCATCATGTGCAGGCTTTGCTATCCTTTTAGGACAGTTGACGCCTAAGTCAATGTAAAGTTTATTTACCTACGAACCGTCCCTTGTGGATGTTGTTGGTCACTGCCTGGCAACATCTTTCCAAATGGATGTGCTCCTCTTCTAGGGCCCCTTATGTGTCGTAGGTGGGGTCATACCAAGACGTAAAACCCCTAAACATAGTCTTCTAGCATACTAACATCCCACACCAATTTCACACAAAACAAACTCGTAAAACTCTCAAAAACACATCAAGATGCATGAACACGTTCTAACACATACCTTCCGAACGTCATGAATGTTCTTGGAAGTTTGACCTCCAAACGTCACCAAACATCACACACTACATAACAACAGCAACATAAGTCAATTTTAACACAAAACTAACTCAAGAAACATTGATAAAGCTCTAGTTCACCTTAGTTCATTTTATGGTGTTACAAAACGGGTTGTGTGCGCATTTACTTGTGAAAAAAGTTGTGTCCTGGGCATATTGGACAATGGCAAACGACATCGGTCTTGTCCTCTAAACATAAGTGTAACATGTGCACATATGGAAACAACGTCTACATACGACAATCTAGAATGGCCAAGGCCTACACACATCAAATATGGTGTGTGCGCAACGGAAGGTGAGAATGGTCATAGCCTGCACACATGATGCTACATGTGCTAATCAACTTGGCGACATCAGACGTGGCATGCGCGATTCGATAATGCATGTCGTCATCGTTCATGTCATGCGTGCATTTGATGTGTGCATATAGCTAGCGATGTCTACAAACATAAGGCGACATCGTCCAAGGCCTGCACATATAAAATATGGTGTGTGCGCATCGACTAAGCGACATAGGTCATAGACTGGGCACATCGTCAACCATCAGAAGACATCGGTCATGGCCAGCACGCATTGGGCGTAGCATGTGTGTATATGGAAAACGACATGAGCCAATGTCAGGCGACATTTTCCAAGGCATGCATGCATCAAAAGTGGTGTGTGCACATCAACTATGCATCATCGTCATTGTCTAAAAGCATCGGACACAACATATGGGATAGTGGTAAAAAACTTCTTCCATTGGCATCAGTACCATCCAAGGCAAGCAAGCATCACGTGTGGCGTGTGAACATCGGCTAAGGGACATAATTAGTGGCGTACCCGCATTGCCCAATATCATGTGACATCGGCCAAGGAATGCAAGCATCAATTGTGGGGTTTACAAATATGAAAGGAGACATCAAACGTGGCATTCGCGCATCGGCCAACAAAATCAAGACAACAGTAATGACCTGCACACATCGGGCATATATGGAAAACAACACTTGCAAATGTTAGGCCGGATAAGCAAAGACATGCATGCAGAAATGTTTTGTGTGCATATAAGCTAGGCTTCATAGATCCTGTCCTACAAGCATTGGACGTAGCATGTGTGCAAGTGGAAAATGATGTCTTCTAATTCCATCAACATCAGCAAAGTCAAGCATGCTTCAAGCGTGGCGTGTGCGGATCAGTTGGGTGACATCATTCGTGGCCTACACATATCAGCCAACGTCATATGAGATCATCCAAGGACTGTAAGCATTAGCTATGGAGAGTGAGCATCGACTAGGAGACATTAGTTGTGGTCTACGTGCATCGGCCAATATTAGGGGACATCCTCCAAGAAAATCACACATCAAATATTGTGTGTGCGCTTCAATTGGGAGACATCGGTCGTGGCCTGCACATATAGGACAAAAACAGACAACATCATTCTTGGCCTGCACGAATCGGATGTTGCATGTTCTTGTAATGGTTAACGTTGTCTACCAATTTCAAGAGGAATCGTTCAAGGAATACAGACATCAAATGTATCCTACTTGCATTGGCCAATGTGAGGCGACATCGTTCAAGGCATGCACTCATCAAAAATTGTGTGCGCGCATCAATTCGGTTACATCGGTCGTGGCCTGCGCTCATTTGTAAAAGGTAGATGACATCGGTCATGGCCTTAACTAAGTTGATGTTTCTTGTTCTTGTATTCGCAAACAATGTCTTCTAATGTCAAGCGTCATCAGCCAAGGCATGCACGCAACAGATGTGGTGTGTGTGCATTATCTAGGCGACATCGGTCATGGACTGCATACATGAAACGTAGCATGAACGCATGTGGCAAACAACGTCTGGAAATGGAATCAATAACAACCAATGCTTGTAAACATTACCCATATCGTGTTTTTTTGTAGGGCAACATCCGTCATGGCCTGTGAGCATCGGCTTACTTCATATGTCATTGGTGAAGGCATGAACACATCAAAATCCAAATGTGCAATCGGGTAAGTAATATTAGTCTAGGCCAGTGTGCATCGTCTTGGCGACGTTGGCCAACGGACGACAACATAATCAAAGGCCTGCACGCATCTGACATGTCCTGCTAGCATCAGCAAGCTATGTCACTCAACGGTAGGTACCATCAGTCAACACATGTATGCATCTAACGTAGCATGTGTGCATACACTGGAAAAAATTGGCATCTTCCATTTAGCATCAACCAATTTTTATATGCATCTGACATGGAATGGGCACGTTGTCCAACGATATTCATCATCGTCAAGGATTGTGGTGGAGTACTCGCATCAATCATATCTTATGCACCTTGCTCAGTCGACATCGATCACGGACTGCCCGTATTGTGCTTGTTACTTAGTCATCTTCGGGTGTGGCCTACAAACATCTTTCAACCATCATTTTGCATGGACTGCCCCCATCTCCCTTGTCCTACACACAACTGTTAGTGATGTCGTACATGGCCTTCCCGCATAGACTTTGGTCTGCACATAAAGTTAAACCAACATCGTATGTGGCATGCATACGTCGATTTGCCGACGTAGAACGTGGGCTTTTCCTATTTAGCATACACAGATCGGTCTGCTGATGTAAATCATCATATTGCTACATCGTTCGTGGCCTTCATACATTGGTTTGTGGACGTAGAACATTGCATTACTACATTGTTTAAATAAAGGAACTTAAGGTTACTATTTATTTGTTAACTTTTTGTGTTAATTTCATAATTTTCTAATTTTTTAATTTATTAGGCATTTTTAGGATTTTTTGGGAGAAAAATAATTCTTCAAAAAATAGATGAAATTGTTGAATATAAGGTTACTATAATTAAACATGAATTTTTGACAAAAAATTTATATTTTTATCATTTTTTTCCTATTTTTATCAATTAATTATTCATTTTTAGGATTTGACAAAAAAAAAATCAAAAATTGTTTAAGGTAAATATATTATTAGTGAATTTTTAGCGTTAATTTTAAATTTTTTATCATATTTTTCATTTTTTTAATTATAAATTAATTTCTTATTCTCGAAATTTGCTCAAAAAATATGAATTATAATTTTTTTTTGAAATTGTTGAATTTGAGCCTACTCTATTTAATTTAGAATTTTTGGCATTAATTCTTTATTTTTAAAATTTAAATTCTATTGTTGTTATTTAATTACTCATATTCATGATTTGTCAAAAAAAATTCTATCAAGATTGTTCAAAACTATAATTTTATATGTACAAAAATTATTTATGATAATAAGCAAAGGTGTGATTAAACCTAGAGTTTACATATTTGGGCTGTACAAGTTCATTATGATTTATTGGAAAAACGATGCCTACTTCTCTAAGTCAGAATTGGCGCAAAGGATTCAAGAATTCGATATGGGTAACACATAAACGTAGCATGTGGACAGTGGACATACGCATCAACGAACGACAGATGACATCAGTCATAGGCCGCACACCTCGAACTTGCGCATATGTAAAATTATGTCCAAAAATATCAGGCTACATCCTCGAAGGACCGTACACATCAAACGTTGTGTGTGCGCATCGACGGAGCGACATATGTAGTAGTTTACGCACAACGGCCAACAGCAGACGACATTGGTCATGGTCTATATGCAGCGGTGTAACATGTGTGCATATGGAAAAATTTTATTTAAACATTAGGCGGCAATAGACAAGGCGTGCACACATCTAAATGTGGAGTGTGCCCAACGACAAAACATTTGGGTCATGGTTTTCATGCATCAAACGTCGCATGTGTTCAGCAGTTGAGCAATATAAATTGTGGACTGCTTGCATTAACCAATGAATGGCGTTATCGTCTAAGGAATGCACACATCAAACATTGTGTGTGTGCATCAATTGGGGGACATCGGTCGTGGCATGTGCGCATTGGACAAAGGATACCTACATCAGTCATGGTCTGCACACATCGGATGTTCCATTTGTTTGTATTTGCAAACGATGTCTTCCAATGTCAGGCCGCATCGGCGAATGCATGCACACATCAAATATGGTGTCTGCTCATCGGCTAGGTGACATCGGCCATCTCTTGCACACATTTTACATAACTTGTGTGCATGTGCGAACGATGTCTGCCAATAGCATCAATAAACAGCCAAGGCCTTCAAGCATCACACATGGCGTGTGTGCATCAGTAGGGGTGTAATCTGTCATGGCCTGGGAGCATCAGCCAACATTAGATAACATCGGCCAAGGCTTGCACTCATCAAATGTATAGTGTGCGATCGGTTGGGTGATATCAAACGTAGTATGCGCACCTTGGCTTGGCAACGTCGACAAATGAAAGAGAGCATCATTGAAAGCCTGCGCGCATATGACATATCATGTGCGTATCAGCATGCTATGTCACTGTCACACTTTGAGAGTACACCCCAGATGTGACCGACGTCGTCATCCTCTCAAAGTACTTAGAAAACCCCTTATCATTCATCATAACATGTCATTAGTTAAAATTGTGGAAATAGTTTAAACTTTTGCATACTAAATAAAATTTATCAAGACTTTATACTTAACAATAATGAAAACATATGTGGGAATAGTTTAATAGTTGTGTCATATAAAAACATCTAAAGCACATTAATCTGGAATTAATCAATACAAGGCAATATGCCATATAGGCCTTAATAAAAAATAATCCAAGAACTCAAATTGAATATAAAGTATTTTTAATCACTTCTAAATTCTTCATAAATTTCAATAACAAAAATATAGCATTACCATACATGAGAACCTACCAACACTTGGTGAAAGAGTTCCAAGCTTCTTCAGTCGACCTTTTTAATCTTCAATGTCGGACCCTACATTTGTAATAATATAATGTGAGGGGTTTGTACACCACATGTACTATGTATGGGTACATGGACACAAACATTTAAGGACATGCATGAAAAGAATTATTTATTATGAAGCATGCTGTCATTTGAAAATATTCAATGAACATACCATATAACATAGAAAATATAAGATTCCATCGACATTGAACATGATCATAATCATGATATGTTATCGTACAGTCAGGTTGACCTTTCATATTCAATGTATAATATAAACATTACATAGAAAAATACTTACCAATGATTCCATCCCCAACCTACAAGTGCAATGGTCATGTGAAGCCCCAAAACCCCACATAACAAAGTATACAAGATAGGAGACCAGAAGTAATGTTTTGATTCATATATCTTATAGTATAAGCATTCATCATCTCATATAGTAATATAGACAAATAACATGTTCATCAACATAACCAACATCATAAGAGCAACATCATGAATCATAATCATTATACCTTTCTTGTTATCATATTGTATAAGAACAATCTCCTAGGACTTCCCTTAGAGTAAACATTGTGCAATGTCTAGTTAGAGTCCCATACACCTACTTATACTAAGTAGACTCCTCAATTAACCCTTGTCAATGTCCATTTACTTTTCTATCATTTCACTTGAGGGAACATTCTCATTAACCAACATTAGACCATATAAGTTGAACATAGAACCCTTCAACAATTCTAACCATCTTCTTTATCGGAGATTTAACTCCTTTTGTGTAAACACACATTGAAGAATTTTAAGGTCAGTAAACACATCAACATGCATGCCATATAAGTAATGCCTCCATAATTTCAAGGCAAAAACTACAGCGGGTAACTCAAGATAAGTGTTGGATAATTCTTCTCATGAATTTTTAGATTCCTAGAAGACTAAACAATCACCTTACCATGTTGCATGAGGAAAAATCCCAAGTCCACCATACACTACTAAGCCTTCATTATCCTCCGGTAAGGTCAACGCCGGCGTGGAGGTAAGCTTATTTTTCAACTCAAAAAAACCTTTCTTACAAGATTCCGACCACTCAAACTTCACCATCTTTTTGGTAAAGATTTTCAAAAGTGAATTAATAAACGAAAATCTATTAGTAAACCTTCTATAATACCCGGCTAGACCAAAGAAACTTCTTATGTCAAGGTACATTCACTAGTGATAACATGGACAAGAAAAGCAACCAACCTCAACAAAAATTGAGACTTTGCAAATTTTGCATAAAGTTGGTGTTTTTGGAACACTTTCAAGACCAACCGCAAATGACTCTCATGCTCATTTTCATTCTTGGAGTATATCAAAATATCATCAATGAACACAAAAATAAATGAGTCGAGATTCACATAAAACTCTATACATAAGGTCCATAAACGCCGCCGGGGCATTTGTTCACCCAAAAGATATAACTAGAAATTCATAGTGACCATATCTAGTTCAAAAAGCTGTTTTGGAAACATCTTCACCTCTCAACCTAAGTTGTTGGTATTCTGACCTTAATTCAATCTTGGAAAAGTAACAAGCACCTTGAAGTGATAGAATAGATGATCAATCCGACGGAGAGGATACTTGTTCTTTATTGTGACCTTATTGAGTTGGCGATAATCAATGAAAATTCTAAGGGACCCATGTTTTTTCTTAAAAAAAAATACCGGAGTACCGTACGGAGAAATACTAGGCCGAATAAATCCTTTTCTAGTAAATCCTTGAGTTGGAGCTACAACTCTTTCAATTCAGCCGGAGTCATCTTATATTGAGGAATTGAGTTGGGTTTTGGTATCTAGTAATAAATCAATGCCAAAGTCAATTTCCCATTTGGGAGGAATTTCGTAAAGTTCGTTAGGAAAAAGCTCTAGATATTCCCTTACGATGGGGGCTGACTTAATAGAAGGAGTTTCACATTCTAAGTCCTTAACCCTCACCATTTGGTATAAACAACCCTTGGCTATCATCCTACAAGCCTTCAAGCAAAAAATAATTTTACCCGTTGGCATAGAATTTTACCCCTTCCACTCAAGAATGGGTTCATTTGGAAATTGGAACTTCTCTACCTTTGCTCTAAAATCGATTGAAGAAAAACATTAATTAAGCCACTACATACCCAATATTATATAAAAATTACACATGTCATGTTCCGTCAAATAAACAAAAGTAACTCTATTGGAAACTATTACAGTACATTTCGTATAGTCTCTTTTTACATCCACAGAGTGACCCATTGGTGTACAAACTGAAAAGGGTTCAATCAATATATCGGGAAGTACATAAAACATCATAGCTACCAATGCTGTAAAAAATTAAAGGTAGCACCTGGGTGAAGAAAAGCATAAACATGAACAAAAAAGACTTGTAACACACCAGTCACAACGTCAGGATAGTTCTCTTCTTCACCCCTAGCCTTGAGTACATAAAAACAGTTTCTTTTTTGAGCTTCAGAGCTAGGATCACTTGCTTGAGTTTGGCCATTCCCATTACCTTGGTCTCTCACATTAGGATAGTCTTTTAACATATGTCTATCTTTTCCACAAATATATCGACTATTAGTCCTAACAAGGCATTCACCCACATGTTTCTTACAACACTTACCACAAGTTGGTCTTTCTCTTGGTGGATCAATGTTTCTCCCCTTTTGAGGTTTAGGATTAAAACCTCTAAAATTGCGATTCTTGGAGAATTTTTAGGTTATTGGTTTGAAAACCTCTTCTTAAACTTACACTTGTTTTGAACATCAAGACTACTCTTACAAAAACTCCTTTCAAAAAAATTCGCCTTCTTAGCTTCTTTGTTCCTCTCTCTTAGAAGACTCTCCTCTACTTTTTGTTCATGATCCATAAACATGAAAAGATCCATATTTTCATGATTCATGGGTGAAAAACATTCTTCTTCAAGATCTTCGTACACACCCGTTACTTAAAAACTAATATCATGCCTAGCATTAGAAACAAAAGAAGAAGTATATTTGTAAAACTTAGTTAACTTTATGAAAAATACTTTACCACTACAGCCACCCTGACAAAGGTTGATGAACTCCTCTACCTTAGCTTTTCTTTTCTACCTTGCGAAGATTCTTGCAAGAAAGGCCTTTTTGAATATCTCCCAAGTGACGGGACCACCTCTTAAAGCCCTACTATCCTTCCACTGATTGTACCATGTCTGAGCCAAATCCTTGAGTTGATGTCAACAAGCTTAGCCTTTTCAGCAGTACTTACCCCCAAAGCAGACAAGATCATATAGAAGTCATCAAGTAAATCTTGGGGGTCTTAATCAAATTTTTGTCCAAGCAAAATAGGACGATTCATCCTCTTGAAATCCCTTTGATGGCCAGCCCTAGTACTAGAATGTGGGTTCTCTCAAGGAAAAACCTCTCTGTTATCTTGTGTTGTAATAGCTTGAGATTGGGTGGTGATGAATTGGTCTATTTGGAATAGGGTTTTCCTTACCTCACCCTCCGTCATGGACGGAAGATTGACCGGAACTTATTCATTTGCAGCAGCTTTCACTTGAGGATAAACTTTAATGCCTTTGGGAGTTCCTCCTACATTTGCAAAATCTTCTTCTACTGTTCTCGTGGATGTCCTTCTTGTGTACATCACCTGTAACCACAAGAAAGGATGAAAACTCTATAGGCACGACGTATGATTATCAAGAAAGGAGAATTTTCCTAATCATCACATAGCCTCTCATCCATAATAGTGGTAAGATTCACAATCGTGAAAAAGACACTTGGTAATGAAGTTTAGTGAAACATTGATCCTAAGGATATTAAACTCATGCTTTGATAAAGAGTTTGTCACACCCAGATAGTACACCCCAGATGCGACCGGCGTTGCCGTCCTCTTAGAGGACTCAGACAAGCCTGTAACATTCGTCATAACATGTCATAAGTTAAAGTTATGGAAAGATTTAAGAAAATTTCATACAATGTGAAGTTTACTTAGACTTCATACTTAACAATCATGAAAACATACATTGCGATAGTCTAAAAACAGTCTCATAAAAAATCCATCTAAAGAGTACAAATCTAGACTTAGCCAATAAAAGTATATATGCCATATAGGCCTTAATAAAAAATAATCCAAGAACTTAAACAGAATAAAAAGTATTCTTAATAACTAATAAAGTCTTCATAAGCTAGAACAACGAAAAGATAGCATCCCCGAACATGAGTACCTACCAACACATGGAGAAAGAGTTCCAAGCTTCTTCAATTGACTTTCTTAATCTTCAATGGTCGTACCATATATTGTAGTAATATAAAGTAAGGGGTTAGTATGAAACATGTACAAAGTGTTGGTATATGCACATAAATATTTAAGGCAAGCATTAAAAGGATCATTTCTTATAAAGCATTCTAAGTCATTTGAAAAACATCAATGCCCATACCATATAACATATACAAGTTAAGGATTTCATTAACATAAACCATGATCATAATCAAGACATATCATTATAGCCATGTTGACATTTTATATGAAGAAGATCATATAGCATAACATAAAAAACACTTACCAATGATTCCATCCCCAACCTACATGTGCAATGGTCATGTGAAATTTGGCTCCATATAACTTGTAGTATAATAAGTCATCATATCATATAGAAATATATTGACCAATAACATATATATTAAAATAACGAACATCATGATAGAAAAATCATGAATCATAAGCATTATACCTTTTTTGTTATCATATTGCATTAAAACAATATCCTAGGACTCCCCTTAGAGTCAAAATTGTGCAATGTCTAGGTAGAGCCCCATAACCCTAGCTATACTAAGTAGGCTCCTCAAGCCACCCTAGTCACTGTCCATTTTTATTGTATTTAATTTTACTTGAGGAAATATTCGACTTAAAAAACATTAGATCATGTGAGCTAAACATGGAAGGTGGTCTACCAACCCAAGTATAACCAAACGTGACATTGATATTTAGGTGGATCCACTAGCTAGTATCCTATGGTGGCAACATATTTCAAGACCTAGGAAATACATTACAGATCCATAGTTCCACATTACATGGTAGTCTCTATATCAAGAGAGACATTGTGAACCTACCTTCCAACTAGGGAAGGTATACCTCTCATTTCTAGTCCATTGATGATAAACTTAAGTCCCTTTGTGAAGTACCTTTAAGTCATAATTTATTCATTAATATTATTATAGGTCATGGAAGGTTAACTCCTTGTATAAAGTTGATCATAAGATCTTTAGGATTAGATGACAATTTCGTTTCATCGTAACCCTTCATTTGTGAGAATAACATATCATAATCATCATGTTAAAAGAATACAAGAGAATATCATAAACTTGCATTATTGTATTCTTATCATGGAATCACATTTAACATATTCATACCCCGACATACATACATAACATAATCATACATACTTCAATAGCATTGTAATACCATTTATAGGCTAACATAAACAATCATAGAGTAATCACGACTTTAGACGACTTCCATCTTGCTTCCAAGATCCTTATATTCTATAACAATCCAACAACATAGTTAAATATATTTACTCTTCAACTCATAAACAAGGTTAATTCATAAAGTAGAATAAAAGAAAGGGTCATTTAAAAGTTCATTCAAGTCATACTTCCAATTCCAACATTTATATGTTATCAAGTAGTAGGTATAGCCCAATAAAATCCATTATATAGAGAGGCTACATTATTCACACGAAATTCAAACATTACAAACCAATCACCCAACATTACATACATATTTAACCATAGAAAGTTGTTACATTGAATGTTTAATCATAAATCTTGATTTTGGAAGAAAACACATTTTGTAGAGTAAAAACCCTAGAAGTTAAATTCTTGGGAAGTATATTGTTAAAGGACATCTTGGGGAAAGAAATCCCAAAAGTGAAAAACACATCCATTATTGACAAATATTCCAGAAAAATTAAATGGAAGTCTTGCAGTCTTCGTATTCTTCCTTAAGTTTTTCTTGTTTTTCAATGGATTTGGAAAAGATATTGTTCTTGAAAGAGATGGGAGAAATTTGTTTGATCTGATTTGAAGTTTGTATAAGTGGTATAAAACTGACCTAGAATCAATATATAGTCGTCCCATAAAATACCCAAAAGACCCTTCACTTAAATGGGTGTTTCTATGAATTTAATTACAAAAAATATGGCTTCAACGAATGTGGGAATTGGATGTGTGTTGCTGGGCAAAATCCCGTCCTTTTTCTGAATTTTTGGGTTGAGGAAGTGAACCTCATGTAAGACACACTTCATGAGGATTCCTCTCAAATCTTGAGGCAGTACACTCTGTGTGGGATGTGCATCGCGCAGCAGCCCCTCCAATCTATCTGCTCGCCAAAGTTTGTGTCCTTCCCAAGAACCCTTTGGGTCGTCCTTGGGATGCCTTTACCAGATGTTTGGACCTCTTTACTTAATACTACATATCCAAAGTCTTGTTACTAATTTTGGAATTCATTTTTCACTTCTAAACCTTCACCAAACATAGTGACGCCAACTAGTTAAAACTATCTACTTTCCGGACGTCATGGTCTTTCTTTGTCGTTTTCACTTTTACTTTTTCGAAATGAACTTAACATTAATATAGGTCTGGAAACATCATTTTAACAGTTATTCAATAGAATAAGCTCTGTTCTATTTCATGGCATTTTGGTAGTGTATAATATCCCCCCTTAGGAACATTAGTCCCCTGAATGACTCTAAAATATTTTTGGAGGGTAAGGATAGATTCAATACTAGAATCCCAACAAAAAACAACATAAAATCATAATGAGTCGCAGCTCATATGAGTACTTCACAAATCATTTCAACAAATATCCCAACATTACACATAACACTCAATTCATGATGCACATTATAAACACATAGTGAGGAACTTCCTTTTCAACATTATCATGAACTCAAAATACATCAAAGAGTTACATGTTATCAGTCTTCTCAAGATAAATACAAAGCAACAAAATCTCAAGAAGACACGTGCATACATATTTCAAATAAATGAAAAAACAGGGTATAATGTCATTTTCTTAAAACACTAGTTTGTACAACTTTTATCAAAACATGCACCTATATATAAAACAAGTCAATTTCATGATTATTAATTGATTTCAATATTAAGATTAATTTCTAACGTCAAAGAGTAAAAAGTTGAGGGTAGAGGGACTTCATGCCAGCTATAGCCTCCCATGCTACACCCTCACAGATATGGTTCCTCCATAGAACTTTTACAGAGGCAGACTCTTTGTTACTCAACATCTTGACTTGGCGATCTAGGATCTCAACCGGAACCTCTTCATAGGAGAGATTCTCATCCACCCCTAAACCCTCAATAGGCAGAATGTATACCGGGTCTCCTATGAATTTCTTGAGTATAGAAACATGAAACACTGGATGAACTAAAGCTAGTTCACTAGGTAGTTTCAACTCATAGTCAACCTTCACAATTCGTTGTAAACCCCCATAAGGACCAACATACCAGGGACTAAACTTCCCCTTCTTTATAAACCTCATCACCCCTTTCATAGTTGAAATTTTCTAATAGATATGATCACCTATTTCAATTTTAAGTTCTCTTCTCCTATTATTGGCATAAGACTTTGGCCGTCTACAGGCTATCTTCAATATATCTCTTATAATTCGAAAATTGTCTATAGCCTCATAGATAATCAAGGGATCAAGGAGTAAGGACTCACCAACCCCAAACCATCTAACTAGATACATACATCTTCTACCTTAAAGTGCTTCAAAAGGCATCATGGAGATGCTTAAATTATAGATATTCTTGTTAGAGAATTCAATCAAAGGTAGATGATCATCCAATTTTCCTTTGAAATCAATAACACATGCTCTTAATATATCCTTAAGGGTATGAATGGAACTCTCTGCTTGGTCATCCATCTAAGGATGAAAGCGGTGCTAAGTTTCACTTATGAGTGGGGCATCAAAAATCTGCATTGGCGAATGACATATGACATCGTTCATCACCCACACACATCGGATGTGCGCATATGGAAAATGACGTCCACCAACAACATGAACATCTTAAAAGCCCGCACACATCAAATGTGGTGCATGCGCAAAGATTGAATGACATCAGTTGTGGCTTGCGCACATTGGCCAACGGCAAACGACATTAGTCATGGAGAACATGCAATAGTGTAACATGTGCACATATGGAAAACAACATTTGTAGATGTCATGCAACATCGACTAAGGCCTACACACATCAAATGTGGTGTGTGCGCATTGGCTGGGCAACATTGGTCATTACCTACACGAATCGTACATAGCATGTTCATCAGTAGAGTGACATCAATTGTGTCAATCACACATTAGCCAATAACAGCCAACATTGGTGATGGACTTCAAATATCATAAGTGCGCATATGGAAAACAATGTCTAGCAATGGTAGGCGATATCGATCATGGTTTGCATGAACTTAATGAGTTGTGTGCAAATGGACTGGGTGAAAAAGGTTGTGGACTACGCATATCGACCAATGTCAAACGACATCCATCATACCCTGCACACATTAACATAACCTTTGCGCAGATGGGAAACAATGTCCGCAAATGTCAGGAGACATATACCAAGGTCTACACGCATCATTATGAGGTGTGTGCACAACGACAGGCGACATCGGTCATGGCCTGCACACATCACATGTGGCGTGTGCTAATAAGCTTGGGGACATCTCTCATGGCATGGACGCATCGACAATGACAATATTATCGTTCATGGCCTCCTTGCATCAGACGTGCACATATGGATAACGATGTAAAAAAACACCTGGCGACATCGTCCAAGGCATGCACACATAAAACATGGTGTTTACGCATCGACCGGGTGACATAAGTCATGGCCTTCGTGCATCGGACAACCGGTGATACATCGGTTATGGCCTGCACACATCGGGCGTAGGTTATGCGTATATGGAAAATTACGTGTGCGAATGTCATGAGACATCTTCCAAGGTATGCATGCATCAAACATGGTGTGTGCACATTATCTAGGCCTCATCAGTCACTATTTTCAAGAATTGGGCGCAACATGTAGGCAAGTGGCAAACGACGTTTCCATTGGCATAAGCATAAGCCAAGGCCTACAAGCATCATATTTGGAATGAGTCCATCGGCACGTCGATATTATTCGTGGCCTACATACACAGGACAATGTAATATGACATTGGCCAAGGCCTGTAAGCATCAGTTGTGGCATGTGCACATCGGCTGGGCAACATTTGTCGTTGCCTACATGCATTGGCAAAAGAAAAAGTAATCGGTCATGGCATGCATTCATCGCGCGTAGCATGTGCGTGTATGCTAAATGATGCCTTTATATGCAAGGAATGCATGAATCAAATGTGGTGTGTGTGAATCGGCTCGGTTACATCTATCATGGCCTGCACGCATCGGACAACAACAGAAGTCATCGGTTATGGCTAGCACACATCGGACATAGCATGCGCGTATATGGAAAAGAACGTTTGCCAATGTCAGGCGACATCTTCCAAGGCATGCATACATCAAAAGTTGGATGTTCACATCAGCTAGGTGTTATCATTCATTATTTGCAAGCATTGGATGTAATATGTGCTCAAGTGGAAGAGGACGTCTTCCAATTGCATCAACATTATCTAAGGCCTACAAGCTTCACATGTGGCGTGTGCACATCGGCTAGGCGACATTATTCGTGGCCTACACGCATCGACTAATATCATATGACATCGTCCAAATCTTGTAAGTATTAGTTATTTCATGTGAACATTGGCTGGGAAACATCGGTTGTGGCCTGCGTGCATCGGCCAACAAAAGAATACATCAGTCATGGCCTGCACGTATCTGGCGTAAAATGTGCATACATAGAAAAAGATGTCTGCCAATGTCAGGAAATATCTTTCAAGGCATGAATGCATCACACGTTGTGTGTGCACATCACCCAAGATTCATCAGTCATAGGTGATGTACAATGGTTTGAAGGTACTCTCAATGCTTTTTCCTTAAATTTAGTGTGTGCATAGGTCCTTATTGTAGTTATTTTAATGTGTTTTTAAATGTGTTTTGCAGGAAAGTTGTACAAAAATTAAATGAAGAAGGTTATGCAGAAATCAGTGCAGAACTGACCCACGAAGTCATCGATGACCTGTCTTGTCATCGACGGACCGTAGGTGCTAATAATCGAGTTGAGGTTCAAACATCAGGAAGAAACTCAAGGAATTCTTCTTATGTGTGGGGATACTGAAGGATCGACGTTCTGTTGATTGATCGACGCACCATGGTGGCAAATCATAGATGAGATTAGAGACTACTTTAGTACCCGATATTGAAGAAAAGTTAAGTACGGAAAAAATCATAGGCATCGATGGACCGTAAATGAATTGATGTTTCGTGATACTGGTCCTTCGACTATATCCATGAAAATAAAACGTGCAGGCTTTGAAAAGATGCTAAGTATGGACCATCGAAGGCAGTCGACGGTCTGTCATTTTACTGATGGACCATCTGTGGAGTTGTCAATTGAAGCCGCGTTTTGGAAAAAACATTCCTTATGTTTAATACTTTTTAATTGATGAATTATTTATTATAAGTAGGGTAAATAAGCTCCTTTTTGGTGTTGGATCTTTTTTACTATTTATCATACTTTTTTTCTTGGAGATTTGTTTTTGACAATTTATTCAAATTACCGGAATTTTTATTTAAGACAATTGTGTGATTTCAAGTTGAATTTTTGGATTTTCTTCCAATTTGTTAAAGTAAGTTCATGGTTTATTTTTCATCAATTATGAATTGTGTTCTTCTAAGAATGGGTAACTAAATCCATAACTACTGTTGTGGTAACCATGGATGATTAACAAGATAAAACTAGTTAATGGACAATTCTTAATTAGGTTATTGCATGCATCGATAATTCTTTCATCTAGAAGTCTTTTTAACGAGTGAACACATTAGAATTCGGATTATCGATATTTTCCAACCAAGGGGGTAGTTAATAGGAAAAAAAATTGTCGACATAGATTTAGTGGATACTATCTAATAGGTTAGTTTCGATCGGTGCGAGATAATAACTAAGACAAACATCAAATATAATGCTTAATATGAAGTATAGGTAAGGGACAGTAACTTAAGCACATGTAGCCGGACTGAGATACTGGGTGAAATTCTCTAAATGCCAGCCAATGGATTTCGAGATACATAACTTTTTACTTTCCATGCAAAACACTAGGAAAGAATTGTTATATCTAGGATTATGGCGTTATGAACCCATGGGAACAGTTACACCCTAGTTTCTATCTCAACTTGATAAACTCTAACAGTTTACTCTTGTTATTTGCTTGATTTCAAAACATTGCAACACTTTTGTTTTGCAAAACCCCTCTTTATTAATAGCGGAAGGACTTGAGTAAATAGAGGTAATCGTACATTAAAGTCAAGTCTAAATTATTTTCCTCGTGGATACCATCTGATTACCCATATTCTCACATCTCAAAACTGAGATCGATATGTAAGAGTTGTGTAGGGAGGCCAGATTTGCATATGGATGTCATCGGATTATGGGGGTTTCCCTCTATCACTGACATGAGAGGCTGCAATTTTGTTTACTGAGTTACCATATAATTCGATATAAATTTTGGAGGAGTTGAGAGATGTATTCCTAGTATGATATTACTCAATGTCTAAAAATCTCAACTATAATGATAGAGTGAACAAGTTTGTGGCTTTTCCTGGGGAGTCGGTGAGTATCTCTTTGGATAGGTTTACCTCATTTATGAGAGTTTTCCCTAACCACTGCATTGATGAAGAGTCATTGAAAGAGTACATCTATAGTGGGCAAGATGATAATAATAAGGTAGTACTTGATACTATTGCGGGTTGTTCTTATTGTGAGTGCACATATGTACAAATCGCGGAGAAGTTGGAGAAAATCTCTCGCAACAATAAGGCTTGGAGATTAGGAAGGTTGATACTTGAAGATGAATTTTCCAGTGCCACCGACACATAACCCGGCCTCAGATGAGATTCGTGAAGGTATGGGTCAAATGAGAAGTGATCTCGAGTTGGTATTGAAACATATTGTTGGAGGTGAAAAGAAACTAAATGCGGTGAATTGTTTGACCAAACAACCACCGCAAGAAGATAAATACTACTACGAGGAGGATTCTTATATAGTGATTGAGCAAATGGCGGTTTCCGACTGAATGCCAAAGGCTCCAATCAGGAAAATTGGCTTCAAGGTCAAGGAAATCAAGGTCGGAACTATGGGAATTATAATAGAGATGGTAATTATGATTAAGATAAGAACTACAACCACGAAAACAACTTTAACCGGGGTAACTATGATAACAAAAATGATCGAAGTGACCCTATGTTCCGCCTCAAAATAGTGAAAATTTATCCTAGGGATGGTGGAGATAGTATGGCACGAGTTGAAGATATGATGCAAAAGATGATGCGAAGGTTTGATGTTAGTGATGAGCACACCTAAGAATTGAGCAGTGATTTAGACAATATTTGGCAAAAGGTGGATGCGCATGCAGTCTCAATAAAGCATATTGAATTGTAAATGTCCCAACTGTCTACTACTGGGAACCTATGTCAACCAGGTACTTTTCCTAGTAATACCATCCAAAATCCTAAAAGTTACAGGCATTGCATGGCAGTCACTATTCATGGGTTAAGCATACCATTTATCCGCCTAAGCTTTCTGTAGTTGAAAATGAAGTGATAAAAGATGAGGAGGTAGTGGAAAATATTTGTGAGTTTGTAGATAAAGTGGTTAAAGAAGTAGAGACACCCCAAAAGGTGATCCCTATTTCTAGACGACAACCACCATTCCCACAAAGGTTGGTGAAGAAGAGATGGATGGTAAATAATGGGTTTTATAACTATGTTAAAACAACTTTCCATCAATGTACCTTTGATAGAAACTCTTGAAAAAATGCCCGGTTATGCAAAGTTTATGAAAGATATGGTTACTAAGAAGAGATCGGTAAGTTTTGAGGATAATGATCGAAGGCAACATTGTAGTGCTATTGCTACAAGGTCTTTTGTACAACAGAAAAAAAAATTGGGCGCTTTCACTATTCGTTGTACTATCATGTTATTAAGCTTTGCTAAAGAACTATGTGATCTTGGTGCAAGTATAAATCTCATGTCTCTCTCTATTTATAAGAAATTGGGTTTTGGTGACCCAAATCCCATTGTTATGCGGTTACTGATGGCCGATCGAATGGTGAAAAGGCCTACTGGGATACTCCACGATGTGACAGTGAAAGTGGATTCATTTATATTACCGATCAATTTTGTGATTCTTTTTTGTGAGGTTGATTTTGAGATGCCTGTTATTCTTGGGTGGAAGTTTCATGCTCCCGGTCACGCCTTGGTTGACATGGAGAAAGGGAAGATGAAGTTTAGGATAAACAATGAAAAAACAATTTTCAACATGTGTAGAACCATAAGGGAGAGTGGTAAGGTCATAACATTATCTGGTATATCTTGTAGTGTGGAGAGTACGTCTGAGGTACAAATCGATGAGGGCCTTGGTGTTGAGGCATTAGAAGTTGTAATCATGACTTTGAGAGTGATGGTATCGAATAGTATGGGTCATTGGATGGGAACTTGATTGAGGTGACTTTCAATTCAAACCAAAGAAATTGAAGTTAGATATGAAGCATCTCGAGTCTCCACCCGTAAAACCAACAACTTAGAAGACCCAAAAATTAGAGCTAAAGGCTTTACGACCCTATATAAGGTGGTATTCTTGGGAACAGATGACACCTTTCCTTTAATCATTGCATCGGATTTAATGTGGAACAAGTAGAACATTTGGTAAAAGTGCTAAAAAGGTTAAAACGATCTATTGGTTGGACTATTGTGGACATCATTGGGATCTCACCTGGTATTTCTTCACACGAAATTCAACTCATGCCCGAACACAAACCAAGTATTGAGCACCAAAGAAGTTTGAATCCACTTATGCAAGAGGTAGTTAATAAGGGTACTATTAAGTGGTTGGATGCCGGAGTTATATATCCTGTAGTAAATAGTAGTTGGCTATGCCCTGTTTAGTGTGTTCCAAAAAGAGTGGGAATGAATGTGGTCCCTAATGAAAAGAATGAGCTAGTTCCACTAAGGATGGTGACGTGGATTACCAGAAGTTGAATGCATGGACTGAAAAGAACTATTTTCCTATGCTCTTTATGGATCAGATGTTAGATTGTCTTGCAAGGAAAAGGGCTATACTGTTTTCTTGATGGTTATTCGAGGCAAAATAAAATATCTATTGCACCGAAGGATCAAGAAAAAAACCACCTTTTCTTGACCTTATGGGATATTCTCATTCAACAGGATGTCATTTGGGTCGTGTAATGTACCTTCTACTTTTCAGAGATGTATAATGTCAATTTTCTGCGATATGGGGAGGGTCACTAATGAGGTTTTTATGGATGACTTTTTAGCTGTTGGCGACTTTTTTGATCGTTGTTTGAGTCACTGGGACGAGGATCTTCGAAGGTGTGAAGATTGCAACCTAGTGCTAAATTGGGAGAAATGTCATTTCATTGTGAAAGAGGGTATTGTATTCGGCCAACAACATACAATATCATCAAAGTCTTTCATGCATATGACGTGTCTTGCGCGCATCGATAAGCTATGTCACTCAACGGCATGTACCATCAGTCAAGTAATGCATGCATCTAACGTGGCATGTGCGCATCGGCTGGGAGAAATTGGTGCCTTCCATTCACTATGAACTGATTTTTACATGTATCTGACGTGGATTTACACGTAGGCCAATGACATGTGTCATTGTCCACGAGACATTGGTCGTGGAGTACCCGCATAAATTGTTTCCTATGAACTTTCCTTAGACGATATCGATCGTGAACTGCCCGTATTGTGCAAATTACTTAGTCCTCTTCGGGCGTGGCCTACAAACAACGTATAACCAATGTTTGGCGTGGTTTGTCCCCATCGCCCTTTGCCTACACACAACTGTCAGCAACGTCGAACATGGACTGCCCCCATTGACTTTGTCCTACACACAACATCAAACCAACATCTGACGTGGCATGCATACATCATTTTTACGACATTGAATGTGGGATACCCTTAATCTATTTTGAATACTGACATCTCTCTACCAACATCAAACGTAAATTGGTTTTATCATTCGGGTCCTGCATAAATTTTTTTGGGGACATTGAAAACTGCGTGACCGCATTGTTGAAATAAAGGAACTTTTCCTGACCGCATGATACTGTATTCGTCCAATGCCATACAATATCATCATATTCCTACATGCATGTGTCGTGTCTTGGGTGAATCGGTAAGCTGTGTAACTCAACAACATGTACCATCAGTCAATGCATGTTGTATCTAACGTGGCATATGCACATCGGCATGGAGAAATTGGTGCCTTCTATTAAGCATCAACCGAGTTTTATATGCATCTGACATGGATGTGCACATCGGCCAACTACATGTCTCATCGTCCACGAGACATTGGTCGTGGATTACCCGCATCAATTGTTTCCTATTCACCTTGGTTAAACGATATTGATAATGAATTGCCCTTATTGTGCACTTTACTTAGTCCTCTTTGGGCGTGGCCAACAAAGATCGTATAACAAACGTTTGGCGTGATTTGCTCCCATCGCCCTTGTCCTAGACACAACTTTCAGCTACGTCGGACATGGCTTGCTCCTATTGATTTTGGATTGCAGAAAATGTTAAACCAACATCGGACATGGCCTGCATACATTGATTAGATGACATCGCATGCGGGATACCCGTATCATATTTATAATACAAACATTTATTTGCCAACGCCAAACATCATCTAGTTTCATTGTTCGTGTCCTACACACATTTATTTGGGGACATCGAACGCTGCGTGACCGTATTGTTGAATTTAAGGAACTTAAACTTACTATATTTGTTTTTGAGTTTTGGAATTAATTTCATATTTTTTCAAAATTATCGTGTTTTTTATTAAATAATTACACTTTGTTTTGGGATTTGCCGGGAGAAAAATAATGAAATGGTTAAAACTTTTGAAGTTAAAGTTACTATAGTTATATGTGAATTTTTTTCGTAAATTTTATATTTTTATCATATTTTTCCTATTTTCTAATAATTAATTGCTCATTTTTGGGATTTGACCAAAAAAAATTGTTTACATTGTAGAATTTAAGGTAACTATATTTAATTTTGATTTTTTGGCCATAATTTTATATATTTTTATCATATATTCCTTTTTTATAAATTAATTACTCATTCTCGAATTCTCTAAAAAATTAATTACAATTTTTTTTTGAAATTTTATATATATATATATATATATATATATATATATATATATATATATATATGCACACACACACGTATACACACAGAAACACAAACACACACACACACACACACACACAAATAAATATATATATATATATATATATATATATATATATACACATAAGTTATTTATTATAATAATTAAATGTGTGTTGGTAACTTAGAACATACATATTTGGGTTATACATTTTCATTATGATTTATTGGAAAAACAACGCTTACCCATTTACGTCATGTCCCTCACACATCGGACGTGTGATTATGTAAAATGATGTCCACTAACATCAGGCGACATCCTTGAAGGCCCACACACATGAAACATGATTTGTTTGCGTCGATGGAGCAACATCACTTATTACTTGCACAGATCGGCCAAGGGAAGAGATACTGGTCACTGCCTGCATGCAACAATTTAACATGTGCGCATATGGAAAATGATGTTTGTAGATGTAAGGAGATAGGGGCCAAGGTTTGCTTGTATCACAGGTGGTGTGTGCGCATTGGCTGGGTTACCTTAGTCATGGCCTGCATGCATCAGACGTAACATGTTCGCTTGTAGCAAACTACGTCTGCGATTGTCTAGCGACATCAGCCAAGGCTAGCACGCATGAAATGTGGTGTGTGCGCAACGACAGGCAATATCGATCATGGTTCACACACATCAAACATTGCATGGGTGCATCAGCTAGGCGGTATCAGTCATGGCATGCGCAAATTGTCAAACGACGACCGACATTAGTCATGTATGGACACATCGGAAACACGTATATGGAAAACAACATTTTCCAATGTCAGGATGCATCGTTAAAAGGGTTTTATGCATTAAACGAGTTATGCATGAATTGACTGTTCGAAAAAGGTTGTGGCTTGCGCATATGGGTCAATGAAAAACGACATTAGTCATTCCCTGCATGCACCAGCGTAACATGTGAGTTTATGTAAATCAGCGTCTTTAGAATTCAAGCAACATTTACAAATTCCTACACGCATCAAACATGGAGTGAGCTTAAAGGTAGGCGGCATCGTTCATGGCCAGCACGCATCAGATGTTGCTTGTGTTAATTAGTTTGGCAGCAAAGGTCTTGGCATACGCGCATCAACAACACCAGTCATTATTGGTTATGGACTTCTTGCATGGGTTGTGCGAATATGGTTAATAATATATACCAAAATCAGAATACATCATCCAAGGCATGCACACGTCAAACATGGTGTGTGCGCATCAACCGGGCGACATCTATCATGTCCTGTGCGCATAGGCCAAGTGCAGAAGACATCGTTCATCGCATGAACGCATCGGGTGTAGCATGTACGTGTGCCAACACCAAGCGACATCTACAAAGGGATTCATGCATCAAACATGTTGTATGCACATAATCTAGGCGTCATCCATCATAGTCAGCAAGCATCGGACGAAGAATGTGGACAATTGAAAAACGAAACCTTTCAATGTCATTAACATCATCAAAGGCCTGCAAGCTTCATGTGTAGCGCGTGCATATCGTCCGGGAGACATTATTCGTATCCAACACTTATTGGTCAATGTCATATGACATCGAAAAAGTCCTACAAGCATCAGTTGTGGCATATGCACATCAGAAAGGCGTCTAAAGTCATGACCTTCTCCCATCGTCCAACTGAAGAAAAGAGCGCTCATAGCCTGCATGCATCGGCCGTAGAATTTTCATATATGGTAAAAGACACCTGCCAATGTCAGGTGACATCTACCAAGGCATGCATACATCAAACATTGTGTGTGCGCATCGACGGGGTGAAATCAATCATGGCATGTGCGAACGGGCCAATAGAAGAAAACATCAGTCATGGCCTTCACACATAAGGTGTATCATGTGCGTATATGAAAATCAACACCTACCAATGTCAAGCGAAATTTTCCCATGCATGCATGCATCAAACGTTGTGTGTGCACATAATCTAGGCTTCATAGGTCATTGTCTTGAAGCATCAGACGTATAATGTGCACAAGAGGAACACAAAATTTTCCAATTGCATCACCATCATCCAAGGCCTGCAAGCTTCACGCCAGCTCTGTGTTCACGGTTGGGCGACATCATTTCTTGCCTAAATGCAATGGCTAATGTCATATGACATTGTCCAAGCCGTAACAACATCACTTGTGGCGTGTGCACATCGTTTGGGCGACCATAGTAAGTGGCCTACCCGCATCAGCCAATTGAAGAAGACAATGATTATGCCCTGCACATATAAAGCGTAACATTTGGATGTATGAAAAACGACGCCTGCCTTTTTTAGGCGACATCTACAAAAGCATGCATACATCAAACGTGGTGTGCGCACATCAACTAGGTTTCACCGGTCATGACCTACAAGCATTAGCCGTAGCGTATGCGCAATTGGCAAACTATGTCTTCCAATGACATCAGCATCAGCCAAGGCTTGTAAGCTTCACACATGGTGTGTGTACATCGGCTGGGAGACGTTATTTGTGGCCTACACGAATCGACTAACGTCATATTACATCGTCTAAGTCTTGCAAGATTTTGTTATGGCATGTGCGTATTGACCGGGGGAAATCAATTGTGTCTTTCTTACATCGGCCAATTTCAATAGGAATCGTCCAAGGCTTGCATGCATCAACCATTATGTGTGCGCATGAGAGTGGGAGACATCGCTTGTTGAGTGCACGCATTGGCAAAAGGAAGACGACATCGGTCATGGCTTTCACGCATCAAATATTACATGTGCCTTTATTCACAAACGATGTCTGCTAATATAAGGGAACATCGTCTAAGGCATGCGCAAATCATATGTGGTGTGTGTCAATCGATAGGCCATGCATCAGACATTGCTTGTGCGCATGTGGAAAACGACGTCTGCCAGTGTCATTAGCAATAAACAAGTGCTACAAGCATCAACCCATACTCTGTGCGCATTAGAAGAACGACATCGGTCATGGCTTTCTAGCATTGAGCAATGTTAGATAACATCAATCGAGGCCAACACGCATCAAATGTAGAGTGTGTGATCAACTGGGCGATATCTTTCATTACATGTGCAAATCGACTTGACTACATCAGCCAACAATAACCAACATCATCAAAGATCTGCATGCATCTGACTTGTCAGGTCCATATTATAAAGCGATATCACTCAACGGAAGGTACCAATAATCAAGCCATGCATAAATCAAACGTGGCATGTCGGCATCAGATGGGTTAAATTTGTGTCTTCTATTCAACATAAACTGATTTTTACATGTATCTGATGTGAAATGTTCACATTGGCTAACGACATGTGTCATCGGCCAGGACACATTGGCCATGGACTACTCACATTTGTCATGGTTTATGCTTCTTGCTTAGATGACATCGACTGTGGACTGCTCGTATTGTGAACATTACTTAATCATCTTAGGGCAACATCGTTTAGACAGTGTTTGGTGTGTCCTGTTGCCTCGCCCTTGGCCTACACACAATTATCAGCGACAACGGACATGGTCTTCCAGCATCGACTTTAGCCTCCACACAATGATAAACCAAAATTGAACGTGGCCTGCATACATAGATTTTTCAATGTCGAACGTGGGATGTCCTTATCTTATTTAGCATACACACATCGGTCTGCCGATGTCAAACATCGTTTGGCTGCTTTATTCGTAGCCTACATACATCAGTTTGGGCATGTCAAACGTTGCGTGACAACATTGTTGAAATATAGTATTTTAAAGTTACTATATTTATTTTTGTTTTTTGCGTTAATTTCATTTTTTTTCCAAAAGTTTCATATTTTTTGTTAATTAATGACGCATTTATATGAGATTTTCCTAGACAAAAATAATTATACAAAAAAATTGATGAAATGGTTTAATTTAGGGTTGATATAGTTATATGTGAATTTTTGGCGTAAATTTTATATTTTTACAGTTTTTAATAATTAATTCCTAATTTTCTATATTATAAAAAAAATTAAACATTCAAAAAAACATTTGAAATTGTTGAATTTAAGGCAACGATCTTAATTTAAAATTTTTTTGCATTTTTTAAATATTTTTATTACATTTTTCCTATTTTTTAAAATATTAATTACACATAATGAAGATTTTTTTAAAAAGAATTAAAAAAAATTGTTGAAATTATTGAATTTAGGGTTACTTTATTTATTTTTGAATTTTTGGCATTTATTTTATATTTTTGTAATAATTATTCTATTTTTTAATTAATCACTCATATTAATTGTATGCCAATACAAATAAATTTTTTGGTTAAAAACTATATTTTTATATATCTAAAAGTTATTTATTATAATGAGAAAATGTGTGTTTGTAACTTAAACATACATATTTGGGTTGTAAATGTTCATTATTGTTGATTGGAAAATCGATTCCTACTTCTTTAAGTCAGAATCGGCGCAAAAGATCAAGAGTTCCATGAATGCTACACAAAGGACGTAGCATGTGGCCATTAGACATGTGCACTCTCAAACGACAAACGACATCTATCATGGCCTGCACAAATGGGACATGCGCATATGGAAAATTATTTCCACCAACATCAAGTGACATCCTCGAAGGCCTGCACGCATCAAATGTGGTTTTGCAAAATTACAGAGAGACATAATTTGGTTGCGCGTATCGCCTAATGGCAGAAGACACTGATCATGGTCATCATTCAATAGTATAACATGTGCGCATATGGCCAACGACACTCACAGACGTAAGAAGACATCGGTTAAGGCCTACACACATCGAACATTGTGTGTGCGCAGCGGCAAGGTGACATTGGTTATGACCCACACGCATCGAAAGTAGCAAGTGATCTATAGGAAAATGATAGCCACTAGTTTTAGGGGACATCGGCCAAGGCCTGTATGCATCAAATGTGTTGTGTGCGCAATGGCAAGCGACATCAGTCATCGTTTTAACTCATCAAACGTTACATGAGTTCATCAGTTTGGCCGCATCAGTCGTGGTATGCGCATATCAGCCAACGACGACCGACATCCAAAATGTCGTACACACATCAGAAGTGTGCATCTAGAAAATGTTGTCTACCAATGTTTAAGGACATCTTGCAAGGACCTTACTCATCAAACGATTTTTCTTTTCTTTGACAGGGCAATAAAGGTTTTTGCATGCGCATATAGGCCAACGGAAAACGACATTAGTCATTGCTTACTGGCATCAGCATAACATTTGCCCTATATGGAAAACAACGTTATAGAAATCAAGCGACATTGGCCAAGGCCTACACGTGTCAAACGTGATGTGTGTGTAATGTAAGGCGACAATTGACATGAACTACATAAATTATATATAAATGATCTAATAATCTTTGAGACATCAGTCGTGGCATGTGAGCGTCGACAAAGCCAATCGTTATCAGTCATGGCCTGCTTTCATCGAACAAGCACATATGGCTAACGACGTCTACCATAGTCAAGCTACATCATCCAAGGCATGCACGTATCAAACATAGTGTGCGCTCATAAACCATACAACATAATTCATGGCCTACGCGCATCGGCCAATAGCAAAAGACATTTATCATGGTCTGCACTTATCGGCATAGCATGTCCTTATATGGAAAATGATGCCTGCTAATGTCAGGTTACATCTGCCAAGGAATGAATTCATTAACGTTTATGTGCACATGAGATAGACATCATCAATTATTTTCTGCAAGCATTAGACGTAGTATGTTCGCAAGTGGCAAAAAACGTCTATCAATGGCATTAGCATCAGCAATAGCCTAAACCTTGACGTGTGCCATGTACGCATCGGATGGGCAACATCATTCGTGGCCTACACACATCAATGAATGTAATATGACATCTGCAAAGGCTTGAAGTCATCAATTTCTGCATGTGCATATCAGAAGGGCAACATAAGTCGCGGCCTGCGTGCATCGGCCAATAGAAGAAGACAGCGGTCATGGACTGCACACATCAGGCATAACATGTGTGTATATGGAAAACGACTTTAGACAATGAACGACGACATCTTCCAAGACATTCATCAATAAAATATAGTGTGTGGGCATCGAATGGGTGACATCATTCATGGCCTACGCGCATCGTTCAACATCAGAAAACATCGGTCATCGCCGACACGCATCAAGCGTAGCATGTGCGTATATTAAAAATGATGCCCGCCAAGGCGACATCTTCCAAGACATGCATGTATCAAACGTGGTGTGTGCACATCAGCAACCCATCATCAGTCATTGTGTACAAGCATTAGACGTAGAATGTGCGCAAGTTGAAAATGATGTCTTCTAATGACTTCAACATCAATAAAGGAATGCGAGTTCATGCATGGCATATGTGCATTGGCTGGGCGAAATCATTTATGGCCTACACCATTGGTCAATGTGATAATAAATCATCCAAGGTCTCCAAGCATCCGTTGTGGCGTGTGCACATCGACTAGGTGACATAAGTCATGATCTGCGCAAATCACAAAATAGAATAAGACAGCGGTTAAAGCCTGCACGCATCGGGCATAACACGTGCTTATATGGAAAACGATGCCTGCCAATGCCATATGACATATGCCAAGGCATTCATGCATCAAACATAGTGTGTACACATAAAATAGGCATTATCAGGCATTGCCTGCAATAATTGGACTTATCATGTGAACAAGTGGCAAAGATGTCTTCCAATTGCATCATCATTAGCCAAGGCATGCAAGCTTTACGCGTGGTCTCTGTTCATCGGCTGAGAGACATCATTTGTGGCCTTCACACATCGGCCAACGTCATATGAAATCATCTTAGGCCTGCAAGCATTAGATGTGGCGTGTGCGCATCAAATGGGAAACATCCGTTGATGCCTGGTTACATCAGTCAATGTCAGGTGACATCGTCAAAGGCATGCACGCATCAAACATTGTTTGTGCGCATCGATTGGGCGACATAGGTCGTGGCCTGCACGCATTGACCAAAGGAAGACGACATCGTTCATGGCCTTCAAGCATTAGATGTTGCATATGCTTGTATTGGGAAACAGTATATGCCAATGTTAGGCGGCATCGACTAAGGCATGCACACATCAAATGTGGTGTGTGCGCATCGTCTAGGAGACATGGGTCATCGCCTGCATGCATCAGACATATATTATGCGCATGAGGCGAACAACTTCTATCAATGGTATCAACACGAACTAACACCTGCAAGCATCATCCATGGAATGTATGCATCGATAGGTAGACATCGGTCATGTTCTACAAGCATGGACCGACGTTGGAGTACATTAGCAAAGGCATGCACGCATCAAATGTGGTGTGTGCGCCATGAAAGGCGATATCGATCATGGTTTGCACGTATCAAATGTTGCATGTGTGCACTAGCTAGGTGATATTAGTCATCGACTCTGCACATCGTCCTATGACCTCCTATATCGGTCATGGCCTACATACATCAAACATTGTGTGTTTTCAACTACAAACAACCTCGGTCATGGCCTGAATGCATCAGATGTTGCATGTGCTAATAAGCTTGGTGACACTTTATTTTGGCAGCGCGCATCGACAACGCCAGTCGTCATCAATCATGGCCTGTTTGCATTTCACGTGCACATATGGCTAACGACATTTACAAACATCTGTATACATCGTCCAAGGTGTGCACGTATCAAATATGGTGTGTGCGCATCGACTAGGCAACATCAATCATGGCCTGTGCGTATCAACCAGTAGTAGAAGACATCGGTCAAGGCCTACAAGCCTCGGGTGTAGCACGTGCGTATATAGAAAATGGCGTCTTCCAATGTCAGGTGACAACATCCAAGGTATGAATGCGTCAAACGTGTTATGTACACATCATCTAGAAATCATTAGTCATTGTCTGCAAGCATGTGACGTAGCATGTGCAGAAGTTGCAAAAGACATCTTCCAATGGAATCAACATGAGCAAAGGCATGCATGCTTCACACATGGTGTGTGTGCATTGGCTGGGCAACATAATTCATGGCCTACACACATTGGACAATTTCATAAGACATTGTGTAAGTCCTGAAACGATAAGTTTTTGCGTCTTCACTTAGGGTGTGCGACATCAGTCGTATCCTGTGCGCATCGGCCTATAGAAGAAGATTGCGGTCATGGTGTGCATGAAGTGAGCATAGCACGTGTGTACATGGAGAATGATGCCTTCTAATGTTAGGAGACATCTACAAAGGCATGCATGCACAAAAGGTGGTATGTGCGCATTGACTAGGTGACGTCATTCATGGTTTGTGTGCATCAACAAACAGCAGAAGACATCGGTCATTGTTTGTGTGCATCGGGCATAGCATGTACATATATTGAAAATGACGCCTACCAATTTAAGGAAACATCCTCCAAGGTATGAATGAATCACATGTGGTGTGCACATCATCAAGGCATCATCAGTCATTGTATGCAAGCATAAAATGTAGCATGTGCGAAGTGGCAAACCACATTTCCCAATGGCATGAACATTATCCAAGGCATGCAAGCTTCATAAGTGGCATGTGAACATCGGCTGGGCGACATCATTGGTTCCCTACACCATTGTCCAAGGTCATATGACATCGTCCAAGGCCTGCAAGCATTTCCAATGGAAGATTAAATCGGTCATGGCGTGCATTCATTTGATATTGCATGTGTTTGTATTGGCAAACGATGTCTTCCAATGTCACGCTCAATCTGCCAAAGAATTAACACATCAAATGTTGTGTGTGTTCATCAGATAAGCGACATCATTAATGGCTTGCACTTATAAAACATAGCTTGTGCATATGCGGCGAACGACATCTTCCTATGGCATCAGCAACAACGAATGCCTGCAAGCATCACCCATGGCATGTGCGTATCGTAGGGTGACATCGTTCATGTCCTGCGAGCATTGGTTAACGTTAGATTACATAAGCCAAGTCTTGCACGCATTAAATGTAGAGTATGTGCATCGGTTCTGCGACATTTTTCGTGACATGTGCCTATTTTCTTGGCGACATCAGTCATGGCCTTCACTCAAAGGTCAAGCAAATTCTCCCAACAACGGACAACATCGTAAAAGGCCTGCACGCTTCTGACGTATCCAACACATATCGACATGCTACGTCACTCAATGTCATGTACCATCAATCAAGGCATGCAGACATGTAAAGTGACATATGAGCATCGGCTGGGCAAAATTGGTGTCGTTCATTCAGCATTAGCGGATTTTAACATGCATCTAACGTGGAATGTGCACGTCAACCAATAGCATGTGTCATTGGATAGGAGGTATAAGTCGTGGAGTACCCGCATCAGTCGGGGGGCTATGCACCTTGCTCATCCCATGTCGACGGTTGACTTCCATCTTTCTGCACCTTACTTAGTTATCTTTGAGCATGGTCTACAAACACCTTTCAACTAACGTTTAGTTTGCCCTGCCCCTATCGACCTTGTCCTACACACAGCTTATAGCGACGTCGGACATGACCTGATTGCATCTACTTTAGCCTGCACACAACATTAAACCAACATCGGATGTGACATGCATAATTCGATTTTACGACGTCAAATATAGGCTTCATTTATCGTGTTTAGTATACACACATTGGTATACTAATGTCAAAAATTGTCTGGCTGCATCAATCGTGGCCTGCATACATCGGTTTTGGTATGTCGTACGTTGCATGACCGCATTTTTTAAATAAAAAACTTAAGGTTACTATATTAATATATGAATTTTTGGCGCAAATATCATATATTCTCATAATTTTATTATGTTTTATTTAATTTTATGCATTTTTTTGAATTTCTTGGGAGAAAATAATTATTCAAAAAATTAGATTAAATTGTTGAAATTTCTAAATTTAAGGTTACTATAATTATATATGAACTTTTGGCGTAAAATTTATATTTTTATCAGATGTTTCTTATTTTTAATAATTAATTATTAATTTACGAGATTTGATGAAAGAGTTAAAATTTAAAAAAGGTGTAGAAATTGTTGAATTTAAGGTAGGTACATTTGCGAATTTTTGACGTTAATTTTATATATTAGTAATTTTTTTCAATTTTTTATAAAGTAATAACTCATTCTAAAAATCTGCTCAAAAATATAAAATTTACTAAAAAATCATGGAAATTGTTGAATTTAAGGTTACTCTATTTATTTGTAAATTTTTGGAGTTAATTATATATTTTTATAATATTAATTCTTTTTTATCTATTAATTACACATATTCGTGAATTGCCAAAAAAATATAAATTAAAAAAAAGACTATTTAAATCAATATTTCTATATGTAAGTTATTTATGATAAAATGTAAATGTATATTGGTACCTTAGAATGTACATATTTGGGTAGTATATGTTCATTATGATTTATTGGAAAAATATGCCTACTATTCTTAGTCAAAATCCGCGCAACGGAATCAAGAGCTCCATGTTTGCCACGCATAGGACGTAGCTTGTGCGCATCATACATGCGCATCTGCGAACGACATACGAAGTCGGTCATGTCCCACACGCATAAGACATGCGTATATGAAAAATGTGTGCATCAGCTGGGCGACATCAGACGTGCCTGCACGCATAGGCCAACTACAGCCGACATCGATCATATCTGGCGCACATTGGAAGTGTGCATATGGTAAACAACGTATACCAATATCAGGGGACATCGTCTAAGGGATTTGCACATCAAACGGGTTGTGTGCGCAATGTCTAGGTGATAAAGGTTGTGACCAGCGCATACCATCTAATGGCAAACGACATCGGCTATGGCATGCCCACATCAGTGTAATATGTGTGAATATACAAAACAACAACATTTGCACAAATTAGGTGACAATAGCTAAGGCCTACACACATCAAATATTTTGTGTACGCACCATCAGGGGACATTTGTCTGGGCGTGCACACATATGATTTTGCATGTGCTAATAAACTTAGAGACAACGGTCGTCCCATGTGCGCGTCGAAAACACATGTCGTTATCACATGGTCTCCTTGCTTTAGACGTCCGCATATGGCTAACAAAACCTACCAACATCAGGAGACATTGTTCAAGGCATGCATTCATTAAACTTTGCGTGTGCGCATCGACCAGGCGAATTATGTCATGGCGTGCGCGCATTTGCCAAAAGCCGAAGACATTGATCTTAGCCTGCATGCATCGGTTTTAGCATGTGCATACATAGAAAAAGATATTTTCCAATGTCAAGCGACATCTGCTAAGGAATGTGTGCATTAAACACATTGTATGCACATCAGCTAGGCGTCATTGGTCATTGTTTACAAGAATCAAATGTAGTATGTGCGCAAGTGGCAAACAATGTCTTTCAATTATATCAACATCAACAAAGGCCTTCAAACTTCACACGTAGTGTGAGACATCATTTGTGGCCTACACGCATCGGCCAATGTCATATGATATCGACCAAAGCCTGCAAGCATCAGTTGTGGCGTGTGCACATCGGGTGGGAGACATCATCCGTGCCCTGCACACATCAGCCAACAAAAGAAGACAACGGTCATGCCTTGTACGTATCTAACGTCGCAGTGTGTATATGGAAAATGATGCCTGCCAATGTAAAGAGACATCTGCCAAGGCATGCATGAATCAAATGGCCTAGACTCATCGGGCGTTGCATGTCCGGATATGGAAAACGACGCCTGCCAATGTCAAGAGACATCTGCCAAGGCATGTATGAATCAAATGGCCTACACTCATCGGGCGTTGCATGTCCAGATATGGAAAACGACGCCTGCTAATGTCAGGCAAGATCTTCCAAGGCATGATTGCATGAAACTTGGTGTGTTCACATCAGCTAGGTTTCATTGGTCATTGTTTGTATACATCAGACGTAGCATTAGCGCAAGTGGGAACGAATGTCCTTCAATGGAATCACCATCAATCAATGTCTGCATGCTTCAAGCATTGCCTGTGCGCATCGTCTAGGAAACATCATTCGTGGAATGTGCACATCGGCTTGGAGACATCAGTCATTCCCTGCATGCATTGGTCACATTATTTAGTTATCTTTGGGCGTAGTCTACAAACATCGTTCAGCTAATGTTTGGCATGGATTTCCCCCTTCGCCCTTGGACTACATACAACAATCACCGATGTCGGACATGACCTCGCCGTATCGACATTGGACTACACATAAAGTTAAACCAACATAGGATGTGGCATGCAGACATCAATTTGCTGACGTCTAACGTGGGATGCCCTTATCGTATCTAGCACACACACTCTAGTGTCCCGACTTCAAACGTCAATTGGTTGAATCGTTCATGGCCTGCATACATCGGTTTGTGGATGTGAGACACTGTGTGATCGCATTGATGAAATAAAGGACTTACAGTTACTAGTGATTTTTTAGCATTAATTTCATATTTTTTTCATAAATTTCCTATTTATTATTAATGAATTTTGCATTTATTTGAGATTTGGGGGGAGAAAAATAATTATTTAAAAAATAGTTGAAATTATTTAATGTAAGGTTACTATAATTATATAATAATTTATCGTGTAGATTTATATATTTGTATAATGTTTTTCCTGTTTTTATTAATTAATTACTCATTTTTGGGATTTAATGAAAAAAATTAATGATCAAAAAATTTGTTCAAATTGTTTAATTTAAGTCAACTATATTTATTTACAAATTTTTTGTGTTGATTTTATATGTTTAACATATTTTCCCTATTTTTAATAAATTAAATACTCTTTCTCCATATTTGCTCAAAAAAATTAATATTACAAAAAAAATTGTTGAAATTGTTTAATTAAAGGTAACTATATTTATTTTTTATTTTTTGGTGTTAATTTTATATTTTTATCATTTTTCCTATTTTTATAGTGTAATTACTCATTCTCGAGATAAATAAAAATTACAAAAAAATTGTTGAAATTCTTTAACTTAAGGTACTCTATTTATTTATGAATTTTTTGTGTTAATTTTATAATTTTATATATTAATAGTATTTTTATTAGTTCATTACTCATATTCACAATTTGCCAAAGAAATATAAATTAAAAAAAAATAGTTGAAATCAATATTTTTATGTATATGAAGTTATTTAAAATAAAAAACAAATGTACATTGGTAGCTTAGAACGTAGATATTTGAGTTGTACAAGTTCATTATGATTCATTTGTTAAATAATTCTTACTCCTCTAATTCAAATAGGCTTGACGGAATAAATAACTTCATGTGGGCTATGACTAGGACGCACCATGTTGGCATCAGACATGCGTATTAGTGAACAATAGATGACATCGGTATGGGTAGCAGGCACATGGAAAATGACGTCTACCAACATCAGGCGATATCCTCGAAGGCTCGCACACATCAAATGTGGTCTGTGCACATCGGCGGAGTGACATCAGTTGTGGCTTGCGCGCATTGGTAAACGGAAAATGACATTTGTCATGGCTTGCACACAACGTCAAAACATGTGTTCTTATGGAAAATGACGTTTGCACACGTCAGGAGACATCGGACAAGGCTTGGATGTATAAAATGTGATATGTACGCATCTTGCTCGGTGACATTGGTCATGGCCTAAACGCATCAGACGTTACATGTGCGCTACTGGAAAAAGACATCTGCCAGTGTAAGGAGACATCAACCAAATCATGTACGCATCAAATGTTTTGTGTGAGGAACGACATGCTACATTGTTCATTGTTTGAACGTATCAAACGTTGCACGTGTGCATCAGCTGGACTACAACAGTCATGGAATGTGCACATTGTCCAAGAACGGCCGACATCGGTCATGTCCTGCACACATCGAAAGTGGACATATTATAAACTATGTGTACCAATATCAGGACACACCGTCTAAGGGCTTTACATATCAAACGATTTGTTTCCACATTGACGGGGCAACAAAGGTTGTGGTATTCTTGTATCATGGCCAATGGAAAATGACATCAGCCATGGCCTGCACGCTCCACTGTAATATGTGCGCATATGCAAAACAACGTCTCTAGACGTTAGGCGACATTGGCCAATACCTACACGCATCAAATGTGGTGTGTGCACAAGTGCAAGATACATCGGTCATGGACTGCACGCATCAGATTTTTCATGTGCTAATAATATTCGCAACATCGGTTGTGGCATGCGCGCATTGACAACACTACCCTTCATAGCATGGCTTGCTTGAATCGGACGTACACATATGGATAACGAAGTCTACCAATATCAAAAGGCATTGTTGAAGTCATGCACAAATCAAACATGGTGTATGCGCATTGACAGGGCGACATCAGTCATGGATTTCGTGCATTGGCCAACAGCAAAAGACATTTGTCATGGCGTTCCCTTATCGGGCGTAGCATGTCGGTGTATGGAAAACGACCATGCCAATGTCAGGAAAGTCTTTCATCAAACGAGGTGTATGAACATCATCTAGGCTTTTTCCGTTATTGTCTTTAAGCTTCGAAAATAGCATTTGCACAAGTGGAAAACAACTTTTTTCAACAACATTACAATCAGCGAGGTTCTGCAAGATTCAAGCACTGGTAGTGCGCATCGGCTAAGAGAGATCATTTGTTGCCTACATGCATGGACAAATGTCATATCATATCGTCCAAGGCTTGGGAGCATCAATTGTGGTGCGTGCACAACGGCCGGGAAACTTCAGTCGTGGGTTTCATGCATTGGCCAATAGAACAAAACAATGATGATGCCCTACACGCAACGGTTGTAGCATGTGCGTATATGGAAAAGGACGTTTGCCAATGTCACACGAAATTTGCCAAGACATGCATGCATCAAACGTGGTGTGTGCACATCAGATAGGCATCATCAGTCATTGCCTACAAGCATCAGACGTAGCATGTGCGCAAGTGGCAAACGATGTCTTCCAATGGTATCAGCATTAGTAATGTCCTTAAAGATTCACGCGTGACGTGTGCACATCGGTTGAGCGACATTATTTGTTGCCTACACATATCGACAAACATCATACGACATCGTCCAAGGTGTGTAGGCATTCGATATAGCATGTGCGTATCGGCTGGGCGACATCAATTGTGGACTGCTTCCATCGGACAATGTTAGGAAAAATTATCCAAGGCATGCAAACATCAAACATTGTATATGCGCATCGAATATGAAACGTCGGTCATGGACTGCGCGTGTTGGCCAAAGACACATAACCTCGGTCACGTCTTGCAAGCATCCGATGTTGCATGTGCTTGCATTTGCAAATGATGTCTACCAATGTCAGGCAGCATTGTGAAAGGAATGCACACATCAAATTTGGTGTGTGTTGATCGGCTAGGCAACATTGGTCATGGCTTGAAAGCAGAAGACGTAACTTGTGCGCAAATCGCTAATGACGTCTTCAAATGGCATCCGCAACACCCAAGGCTTTCAATCATTACCCATGGCGTGTGCACATTGGTATGGTGACATCGGTCATGGCCTACAAGTATTGGCTAAAGTTAGACGACATCGCCGAAGGCCTGTATGCGTCAAACATGAAGTGGCGTATCGGCTGGGTGGCATGTGTCGTGGGATGTAGATATCTTCATCCAACAATAGATAACATCATCACAGGCCTACATGCATCGGCCGTGTCCTACACGCATCGACATGCTACTCACTCGGCGCTCATCGGCATGCTACATCACTCAAAAGAAGATACCATTAGTAATGGAATGCATGCATCTAACTTTGCATGTGCGCATCGGTTGGGCAAAAGATGGATCTTCCATTCCACATCAACTAATTTTTTTATGTATCACACGTGGAATGTGCACGTTATCCCATGACACACATCATCGGCAATGAGAAATTGATCATGGAAAAACCACACCAGTCGTGTCGTATGAATCTAGCTCAAGAGACATCAACCGTGGACTACCTATATGGTACACATTTTTTAGTCGTCTTCGGGCGTGGCCTATAAATATAGTTCAACCAACATCGGATGTGGCTTGTATATATCAATTTGACGACGTCAAATGTAGGCTTCCTTTATAGTATTTAACTTACACATATTAGTCTACTGACATCAAACGTCATCTGCCTGTATCGTTCATGGCCTGTATAATCAGTTTGGGAATGTCAAACGTTGTGTTACCGCATTGTTGAAATAAAGGAACTTAAGGTTACTATGTTATTTATAATTTTTTGATTTTTTTGTTAATTATTCACGCATAATTTTTTGGAATTGGTAATGAGAAAAGCAGTTATTCAAAAAATTATTTGAAATTTTTTAATTTAATGTTAACTATAATTATATGTGAATTTTTTGTAATTTTTTATTTTTATCTTATTTTTCCTATTTTTTAAAAATCAATAACTCATTTACAAGATTAGATGAAAAACAAAAAAAAAAAAACTCTTAAAATTGTTGAATTTAAAGTAAGTACATTTGTGATTTTTTTGTGTTAATTTTTTTTTTAATCATTTTTTTCTATTTTTTATAAAGTAATTAGTCATTTTTTAGATTTTGTCAAAAAAATAATAACTACAAAAAATTGATGAAATTGTTTTATTTATGGTAACTGTATTTTTTTGTGAATTTTTGGCATTAATTCAATATTTTCATAATAATAATAATTCTATTTTTGATAAGTAATTAATCATATTCACGATTTCCCCCAAAAAAATATAAACTTGACAAACATTGTTGAAGTAAATATTTTCATATGCATAAAAGTTATTTATGATAAATATGAAAATGTATATTGGTACATTAGAACGTACATATTTGGGTTGTATGTGTTCATAATTTCTCATTGGAAAAATGATGGATACTCCTCTTTATCAAAATAGCGCACCAGACATGCGCATTGGCGAACGACACATGTCATCGCTCATGGCCCACACGTATCAGATGTGCGCTTATGGAAAATAACGTCCAACAAAATTAG
The DNA here is from genome assembly GCA_027704765.1 of Solanum habrochaites. NCBI lineage: Eukaryota > Viridiplantae > Streptophyta > Magnoliopsida > Solanales > Solanaceae > Solanum > Solanum habrochaites. The sequence goes on along the minus strand of JAKWJA010002490.1, from coordinate 24,080,556 downwards.
GCGACATCCTTGATATCCAGCATGCATCAAATGTGGTGTGTGCGCATCGATAATGCGACACCAGTCGTGGCTTGCACGCATCAGCCGACGGCAAGGCCAGCACACAATGGCATAATGAATGCGCATATGGAAAATGACATTTGCAGACGTCAAGTGACATCGATCAAGGCCCGCACGCATCAAACTGTGTGTGCACGCATCGGATGGGCAACATTAGTCATGGCCTGAACGCATCAAACGTAGCATGTGTGGTACTATCAAACGTGCGCAACGGAAGCTGACATCGGTCATGGATTGCAGACATCAAACATTCCATGTGTGCATTAGCTGGGCAATACTAGTTGTGGCATACGTACATTGAACTATTACCACCGACATCGATCATGTTCTGCACACATTAGAAGTGCGCATATGGCAAGCTATATGAACCAATATTAGGGGATATTATTCAAGCGATTTACACATCAAATATGTTGTTTGTGCATAGACTTGGCGAAAAAGGTTATGGCCTGCGCATATAGACAAATGGAAAATGATATCGTTTATGTCCTGCACCCATCAGCGTAACAGGTGCAAATACGAAAAACAATGTTTACAGACGTCAGGCGACATTAGTCAAGGCCTACATGCATCAAACGTTGTGTATGTTCAACGGCAAGCGATATTGGTCATGGCCAGCACGCATCTCATTTATATTTGCTAATCAACTTCATGACATAGATCATGACCTACACACATCACTCAGGCGACGTCGGCCATGGCCTGCAAGCATCATTGTAACATGTTCATATGGAAAACAATGTTTTCAGACGTCAGGAGACATTAGACAAGGCGTACACGCATCAAACATTCTGTGTGAGCAGCGATAGAAGAAATCAATTATGTCCTGAAAGAATCAGATGTTGCATATGCTAATCACCTTGGAAACATCATTCGCGGCATGCACACATCGATAATGCAAATCCTAATCGGTCATGGAATGCATCCATCACACTTGTGCATATAGATAGTGACGTCTAAAAACATCAAGCGACAACGTCCAGGGAATGCATGCATCAAACATGGTTTGTGTGCATTGATTGGATAACATCAGTCATGGCCTAGATGCATCGGCCAATAGCAGATATTGGGCGTAGCATGTGCGTATATGGAAAACGACACCTACAAATGTCAGGAGATATTTGCCAAGGCATGCATGCATACAACGTGGTGCGTGCACAAAAACTAGGTGTCATCGGTCATTGTCTGCAGAAATCATATGTAGCATGTACGCAAATGCGAAACAATGTCTACCAATGGAATAAGCTTTTGCCAACCCTGAAAGCTTCACGCATGCCGTATAACCATCGGTTGGGCAACATTATTCATTGCCTACACGCATCGGTCAATGTTGTATTACATCCACCAAGGCCTTGAAAAATCAATTGCATGTGCACATCGTTTGGGCGACATCAGTCGTAGCCTGCGCACAATGGCCAACAAAAAAAGACTGTGGCCAATGCATGTACGCATCAGGCATAAAATGTGTGTATAAGGAAAATGAAGCCTGCTAATGTAAGGTGACGTCTTCCAAGGCATGCATGCATCAAACGTGGTGTGTGCACATCATCTAGGCTTCATCGTTCCTGGCCTGCAAGCATCGGATGTAGCATATGCGCAAGTAGAAAATGACGTCTTCTAATAGCATCAGCATCAGCCAAGGCCTCCAAGATTCATGCATGGCGTGTGCGCAATTGATGGACGACATTATTATTGGCCTACACATATCGGCCAACGTCATATGACATCGTCAAAGGCCTGGAAACATTTGCTATATTGTGTGCACATCGACTAGGCGACATTCATTGTGGCCTTTTCTCATTGGCCAATGTTAGGTGACATGTTCCAAGGCATGCATGCCGTAAATATTATATGTGTGTATTGATTGGTAGATATCGATCGTGGACTGCGTGCATTAGCCAAAGTAATACGACATCGGTCATGTCTTTCACGCATTGGATGTTTCATGTGCTTCTATCGGAAAATGATGTCTGCCAATAGCAGGCGGCATTGGCAAGGCATGCACGCATAGATGGTGGTGTGTGGGCATCAGCTAGGCAACAGTGTTCATGGCTTGGACTCATAAGACATAGCTATTGCGCATAAGGGGAACGACGTCTACCAATTCCATCAGCATCAGCCAAGGCCGTCAAGCATCACCTATGTCCTGTACGCATCAGTAGGGTGACATCAAAAAATTGTTGAAATTGTTGAATTTAAGGTAACTATATTTTTGTGTGAATGTTTGGTGTTAATTTTATATTTTTATTAATTTTTCCTAATTAAATAGAGTAATTACTCATTCTCGAGATTTTCTCAAAAAAAAAATACAACAAAAATTGTTGAAATTCTGGAATTTAAGGTTACACTATTTATTAGTGAATTTTTGGCGTTAATGTTATATTTTTGTAATATTAATAAAATTTATCAATTCAATACTCATATTCGCGATTTTACAAAAAAAAGGTAAAATCGAAAACTTTGTTGAAATCAATATATTTATGTATATAAAGTTATTTATGAGAAAAAGAATATTTATATTTGTAGCTTAGAACGTACATTTTGGGTTTTACAAGTTCATTATGATTCATTGGAAAAACAATGCTTACTCCTCTAATTCAAAAAAGGTGTAACGGAATAGAGAGGTCCATGTGGGCCACGCCTAGGACTAGCATGTTGGCATCAAGAATACACATCAGCGATTGACAGATGACATCGGTAATGGCCTGCACGCATCAGACCTGTGCATTTGGAAAATGACGTCCACCAACATTAGACAATATCCTTGAATGCCTGCACGCATCAAACGTGATGTGTGCACATCAACAAAGCGACGACAGTCCTAGATTTCGCGCATTGGCAAACAAAAGACGACATTGGTCATGACCTTTACACAACGACGAAACATATGAGCTTATGGAAAATCACATTTTCACACGTCAAGCGACATCGGTCAAGTCATGCACACATCAAACATGGTGTGTTCGCATCGGCTTGGTGATATTGGTCAAGACCTGTATGCATCGGACGTAGCATATGCGCTACTGGAAAAAATGACATCTGCCAACGTAAGGCAATCTCGACCAAGTCCTGCTTGCATGAAATGTTGTGTGCGCGCATTGGCAGGCGACATCGGTCATTGTTTGCACACATCAAACATTGCATGTGTGCATCAGCCGGGGACATCAATCGTGGAATGCACACATAGTCAAATGACGGCCGGCATCGGTAATGTCCTGCACACATCGAAAGTTCTCATATTGTAAATGACTTCTACCAATATCAGGGGACATCGTCCAATGGCTTTACACATCAAACAAGTTGTGTGCCCATTGACTGGACAACAAAGGTTGTGGCATGCACATATCGTAGCAAATGGCAAACGACATCTGTCATGGCCTACACGCGTTAGCATAACGTGTTTGCATATGCAAAACAATGTCTGCAGACGTCAGGCGACATTGGATAACACCTGCATGCATCAAATGTGGTGTGTGCGCAACTGCAGGGTACATTGGTCATGCATTGTACACATCAGATTTTGCATGTGGTAATTAGCATTGTCTCATCAGTCGTGGCATGCGCACGTTGACAACGCCAGTTGTCATAGCATTGCTTGCATGCGTCGAGCGTGCACATATGTCTAACGACGTCTACAAAAATCAAGAAACATCTTCGAAGGCATGCACACATCAAAAATGGTGTGTGCACATCGACAGAGCAACATTGGTCGTGTCCTGTACGCATTGGACGTAGCATGAGTGCTACTAGAAAAAGAAATCTTCTAGTGTGAGGTGACATCGACAACTACTTGCATATATAAAATTTGGCGTGTCTGCAACGGCAGGTGACATCGGTCATGGTTTACAGACATCAAATGTTGCATTTGTGCATTAGATGGGCAAAATCATTCATGGCATGCGCACATTGGCCAACGACAACCCACATCGGTCATGTCCTGGACACATCCGAAGTGAACATAAGGTAAGCAATGTCAACCAATATCAGGGGACATCATCTAAGGGCTTTACACATTAAAGGGGTTGTGTGCGCATTGACTTAGCTACAAAAGCGCTGGCCTGCGCATATCGGCCAATGGCGAACGACATTGTTCTTGGCATGCATGCATCATCATAACATGTGCGCATATCAAAAACAACATTTACATACGTCAGACGACATTTTCCAAAGCCTACATGCAACAAACCTTGTGTGTGTGCAATGACAATCGACATTGGTCATGGCCTGCACACATAAGATAATTCATGTGCTAATCAACATTGCAACATTGGTCGTGGCATGCGCGCATCGAGAACGCCAGCCGTTATCACATTGTCTGCTTGCATCTGATGAGCGCATTTGGCTTCCGACGTTTACCAACATCAGGATACATCGTTCAAGGCATGCATGCATCAAACATGGTGTGTGTACATCGATCGAGAGAAATTAGTCATGGCATGCGCATTGGCCCATAGCAAAAGATATCAGTCTTGGCCTGCACGCTTAAAGCATAGCCTGTGCATATATGGAAAAGAAAGCGTGCCAATGTCAGGCGTCTTCTGCCAAGGCATGAATGAATTAGACATGGTGTGTGCAAATCGGCTAGGCTTCATCGGTCATTACAAACATGCATCAAACGTAACTTGTGCGCAAGTGGAAAACGACATTTTCCAATGGTATCAGCATCAGCCAAGGCCTGCTAGCTTCACACATGGTGTGTGCGCATTGGATGTGCGACATCATTCGTGGACTACAAGCATCATTAAATGTTATATTACATCATCAAAATCCTGCAAGAATCAATTGTGGCATGTCCACTTCAGATGGACAATATTAGTTATGGCATGCATGCATCGGGCATAACATGTGCCTATATAGAAATTGACGCCTTCTAATGACACGAGAGATCTGCCAAGGTCTGGATGTATCTAATGTGGCGTGTGCACATTTCTTGGGTGACATCAATCATGGCATGCGCGCGTTGGCAAAAAGAAAGAGAAAAAGGTCATGGTCTGCACGCATTTGGCGTAGCATATGTGCATACGGAACATGACGCTTGCCAATGTCAGGCGACTTCTACCTAGGCATGCATTCATAAAACGTGGTGTGTGCACATCCGCTAGGCGTCATCTGTCATAACCTACAAGCATCTGACATAGCATGTAAGCAATTGGCAAACGACATCTTCCAATGGAATGAACATCAGCCAAAGCTTGCAAGATTCATGTGTGGCATGTGCGCATCGGCAGGGAGACATCATTCATGGCCTACAATCGTCTAACATCATATGACATAGTACAAGGCCTTTCAACATTAGTTGTAGCGTTTGCGCATTTATTGGGCGATATCAGTTGTGGACTGCTTGTATCGGCCTAAGTCAAGCGACATTGTATACGACATGCACGCATCAAACATTGTGTGTGTGCATCGATTCATAGACATCGGTCATGGAAAGCACACATTGGCCAAATTCATACGACATTGATAACGTTCTGCATTCATCGGATATCACATGTGATTTTATTGGCAAAAGATGTCTGCCAATGTCATGCAGCTTTGTTCAAGGCATGAACACATCAAATGTGGTGTGTGAGCACGGGGTGACAATTGGTCATGGTCTGCATGCATCAGACATAGCTTGTGCTCTTGTGCAAATGAAGTCTACCAATGGCATCAGAAAGAACGAAGGCCTACATGCATCACTAATGTTGTGTGCCCATCCTTGTGGGGATATCGGTCATGGCCTCTACGATTCATCCAAGGTTTGAAGACATTGGCCAAGGCATACACTTATCAAACGTGGAGTGTGCGCATTGGTTGGGTGACATTAGTCATGGCATTTGCATATTGTCTTGGCGATATTGGTCATGTAATGCACGCATCAGTAAGGAGACATCGGTAAACAATAAATAACATCATCAAAGGCCTACACGTATATGTTGTGTCGTGTGTGTATCGACAAGTTAAGTCATTCAATGGAAGGTACCATCAGTCAAGGCATGCATGCATCAAACATGGAATGTGTGAATTGGTTGGGTGGAATTGGCATCTTCCATTCAACAACAATTGCTTTTTACATGCATGTGACATAAAATGTGCATGTCGGCCAATGACATGCACTATCAACAAGGAGACATTAGTCCTAGAGTACCCGCATGAGTCGTGGACTATGAACCTTGTTCAGCCAACGTCGACCATGGACTGCCCACATTCTGCACAAATACTTAGTCGTCTTAAGGCGTACAATTGTCGTTCAACCAACGTTTTGTGTAGCCTACCCCCATCTCCCTTGTCCTAAACACAAGTATCAGTAACATCAGAGATGACCTACCTGCATCGACTTTGTCCTGCACAGAATGTTAACCCAACATCAGACATTGCCTGGATACATCAATTTGTCGATGTCGAATGTGGGCTTCCCTTAACATACACACAATTGTCTGCCAATGTAAAACGTCGCTTGGCTGCATCGTTCATGGAATGCATACTTCAGTTTGGCGACATCTGACGTTGTGTGACCGTATTGTTGAGAGTACGTCTGAGGTACAAATCGAAGAGTGCCTTGGTGTGAGGCATTAGTGGCAGTGATCATGAATTTTGAGAGTGATGGTATCGAATAGTATGTGTCATTGGTTGGGAATTTGATTGAAGTGCCATTCGGTTAAAACCAAAGAAATTGGACATAGATATGAAGAATCGCAAGTCTCCACCCGCAAAACCATCGATTGAGAAGAACCCAAAATTAAAGCCTAAGGCTCTACCACCCTATCTCAGCTAGTATTCTTGGGAAGAGATGACACTTTTTTCCTGTAATCATTGCATCGGATTTAATGTGGAACAAGTAGAGTGTTTAGTAAAAGTGCTAAAAAGGTTCAAAAGAACTATTGGTTGTACTATTGCGGACATTATTAGGATCTCACCTAGTATTTGATCACACAAAATCAAACTCATGCCCGATCATAAGCCAAGTATTAAGCACCAATGTCATTTCAATCCACATATGGAAAAGGTAGTTAAGAAGGATATTATTAAGTGGTTGGATGCCGTAGTCATATATCCTATCGCAGATAGTAATTGGGTATGATCTATTCAGTGTGTTCCCAAACGAAGGGGGGGGGGAATGATTGTGGTCCCTAATGAGAAGAATGAGCTATTTCCGATGAGGCCGGTGATGGGATGGAGAGTTTGTATGGATTACCGGATGTTTAATGCTTGGACTGAGAAGAAATATTTTACTATGATCTTCATGGATCACATGTTAGATAGGCTTGCAGGAAAAGGGTGATACTATTTTCTTGATGGTAGTTCGAGGTAAAATAAAATCTTTATTGAACCGTAGGATCAAGAAAAAACCACCTTTACTTGCCCTTATGTGATATTCACATCCAACAGGATGTATTTTTGGTTGTGTAATGCACCTGCTACATTTAAGAGATGTATGATATCGATTTTCTATGATATGGTGGAGGACAATATTAAGGTCTTTATGGATACCTTCACTTGTTGGCGACTCTTTTAATCTTTGTTTGAGTCACTTGGACGAGGTTCACAAAAGGTGTGAAAATTGCAACCTTGTGCTAAATAGGGAGAAATGTCATTTCATGGTGAAAGAGGGTATTGTATTCGGCCAACGACATAAAATATCATAAAAGGCTTGCATGCATGTGATGTGTCTAGTGCGTATCGGTATGATATTTCACTCAATGGCAAGTACCATCAGTCAAGGAATGCATGCATCTAATGTTACATGTGCGCATTGGCTGGGAGAAATTGGTTCCTTCCATTCAGCATCAACTAATTTTTACATGCATCTGACGTGGATGTGCACATCGGCCAACGACATGTGTCATTGGCCATGAGACATTTGGTCGTGGAGTACCCGCATCAATCGTTGCCTATACACGTTGCTTAGACGATATTGACCGTGAACTGCCCGTATTTCGCACATTACTTAGTCCTCTTTTGGAGTGCACTGAAAATAACGTATAACAAATGTTTGGCGTGGTTTTCCCCCGTTGCCCTTTGCTTACACACAACTGCCAGCGACGTCAGACATGGATTGCCCCCATTAACTTTGTCCTGCACAAAACATCAAACCAACATCGGATGTGGACTGCATACATAAATTTACGACATTGAATGTGGGATACCCTTAATCTATTTAGAATAGAGACATCGCTCTGCCAACACCAAACGTCATCTTGTTTCTTCATTCGTGGTCTGCATACATTTGTATGGGAACGTTGCGTGACCGCATTTTTTTGGTCTGCATAACTATATTTATTTTTGAATTTTTGGCATTAATTTTATATTTTTTTAATCATATTTCACTTTTTATTAATTAATTACTCATTATCGAGATCTCCCTAAAAATAAATTACAAAAAATGTTAAAATTATATATATATATATATATATATATATATATATATATATATATATATATATATATATATATATATATATAAGATAATTATTATATTAAGCAAATGTGTGTTGGTAACTTATAACACAAATATTTTGGTGATACATTTTCATTATGATTAATTGGAAAAACGATGCTTACACATCTATGTCATGTCCCGCACACATTTGATGTGTGCATATGGAAAATGACGTCCACCAACATCAGGAGACATCCTCGAAGGCCCACACACATGGAAAACGGTGTGTTCACATCGATGAAGCAACATCAATCATTGCTTGCACAGATCGGCCAAGGGCAGAGATATTGGTCACTCTCTGCATTCAACGATGTAACATGTGCACATACTGATAATGAAGTTTGTAGACATAAGGAGATATAGTCAAAGGTCTGCATGCATCAAAGGTGGTTTCTGCGCATTGGCTGGCTACATTGGTCATGATCTGCATTCATCAGAATTAACATGTACGTTACTACCAAACTACGTCTGCCATTGTCTAGCGACATCGGCCAAGGCTAGCACGCATGCAATGTGGTGTGTGCGCAACGGTAGGCGATATTGGTCATGGTTCTCATGCATCAAACATTGCATGGGGGAATCAGCACGGCGATATCAGTCGTGGAATGCATAAATTGTCGAACGACGACCGACATTAGTCATGTATGGACACATCAGAAGCGCGTATATGGAAAACGGCATTTGCCAATGTCAGAGGATATTGTCAAAGGGTTTTATGCATTAAACAAGTTATGTATGCATTGACTGTGCAATAAAGGTTGTGTCCTGCGCATATGGGCCAATGGAAAATGATATCGATCAAACCCTTAATGCACCAGCGTAACATGTGAGCATATGTAAATAAACATCTATAGAATTCAAGAGACATTTACAAAGTCCTACACGCATCAAACGTAATGTGTGCTCAACTGCAGGTGACATACTACATGGACGGCACACTTCGAATGTTGCTTGTGTAAATTAGTTTGGCAACAGAGGTCTTGGCATGCGCGCGTCAGCAATGCTAGCCGTTATTGGTCATGGAATGCTTGCATGGGACATGCAAATATGGTAAATAATGTCTACCAACATCAGGATACATTTTCCAAGGCATGCACACATCAAACATGGTGTGTGCGAATGAAGCAGGCGACATCTTCATGGCCTACGCGATAGGCCAGCGTAGAAGACATCGTTCATAGAATGAACACATCGGATGTAGCATGTGGGTATGTTTATAACGACGTGTGCCAACGCCAAGCGAAATCTACAAAGGCATAGATGCATAAAAAGTGGTGTATGGACATCATCTAGGCATGATCTATCATAGTCAACAAGCATCGGACGTAGCATGTGGGCAATTGGCAAACGACGTCTTTTAATGGCATTAACAGCATCCAAGGCCTGCAAGCTTCACATGTGGTGTGTGCACATCGGCTGGGCAACATCATTCGTGTCCAAAGCGCATTGCACAAGGAAATATGACATCGGAAAAGGCATCAAGCATCAGTTGTGGCTTGTGCACATCGGCAAGGCAACAAAAGTCATGGCCTTCACGCATCGGCAAAATGAAGAAAACAACGGTCATAGCCTCCACGCATCGGTCGTAGCATTTGGAAATATGTTAAAAGACGCCTACCAATGTCAGGAAAAATCTACCAAGGCATGGATGCATCAAACGTGGTGTGTGTGCATTGACGGGATGATATAAGTCATGGCATGTGAGCATGGGCCAATATAATAAAACATCAGTCATGGACTGCACACATCAGGCGTAATGCTCGTATATGGAAAACTACGCCTGCCAATGTTAGGAGAAATTTTCCAAGGCATGCATGCATCAAATGTTGTGTGTGCACATAATCTAGGCATCATCGGTCATTGTCTTCAAGCATCAGACGTAGCATGTGCACAAGTGGAATTTCCAATCACATCACTATCATCCAAGGCCTGCAAGCCTACACGCACCGGCTAATGTCATATGACATCGGCCAAGTCATAAGAGCATCACTTGTGGTGTGTGCACATCGACTGGGAGACAATAGTGAGTGGCCTACAAGTATTGTCTAATAGAAGAAGACAATGATTTTGGAATGCAAGCATCGAGCGTAGCCTGTGCGTCAGTGAAAAACAACACCTTCCATTATCAGACGACATCTACCAAGGCATGCATGCATCAAAAGTGACGTGTGCACATCAACTAGGTGTCCTCGGTCATGACCTGTAAGCATCAGCCATAGTGTATGCGCGATTGGAAAACTACGTCTATGACATCAGCGTCAGCCAAGGCCTGTAAGCTTCACACACCGGCTGGGAGTTATCATTTTTGGACTAGACTCATCGACTAACATCATATTACATCGTCTAAGTCTCACAAGCTTTTGTTGTGGCATGTATTTATTGACTGGGGGAAATCAATTTTGTCTTCCTTGCATTGACCAATTTAAAGCAGCATCGTTCAACGCTTGCATGCATCAACCATTATGTGTGCACATGAGAGAGGGAAACATCGCTCGTTGAGGGCGTGCATTGTCCAAAGGCAGACAACATCGGTCATAGCTTTCATTCATCGAATTTTGCATGTTCTTTTTTTTAATGTAAGGGTGCATCGTCTATGGCATGCGCACATCATAAGTGGTGTGTGCGGGTCGATAGGCCCTGCCTCAGACAGAGCTTGTGCGCATGTGGCGAACGACGTCTGCCAATGGAATTAGCAATAAATAAGTGCTACAAGCATCAACCATACTGTGTGTGCATTAGTACAACGACATAGGTCATGGCTTGCTGGCATTTACCAATGCTAGATAACATCAGCCGAGGACAACACGCATCTAACGTAGATTGTGTGATCGAGTAGGCGATATCAATCGTAACATGTGCACATCAGCTTGACGACGTCAGCCAAAAACAGAAAACATCATCAGAGGTCTGCATGCATCTGACTTGTCATATCCGCATCGTCAAGCTATATCACTCAACGGAAGGTACCAATAAAAATGCCATGCATACATCTAACGTGGCATATGGGCATCAGATGGGCAAAATTTTAGAGTTCTATTCAACATCAACAAATTTTTGAATGTATCTGACGTGAAATGTGCACATCTTCTAACGAAATGTATCATCGGCACGGAAACATTTGTCGTGGACTACGCGCATCATTCGTGGCGTATGCTTCTTGCACAACCGTCATCGACTTTGGACTGATCGTATTGTGCACATTACTTAATCATATTCGGGCATGCCGTACAAACATCATTTACCCAATGTTTGGTGTGTCCTGCTGCCATCTCCCTAGGCCTACATACAACTGTCAGCGACGTCGTAGATGGTCTTCCTACATCGATTTTGGCCTCTACACAACGTTAAACAAACATCGAACATGGCTTGCATGCATCGATTTGTCGATGTCGAACACGGGCTGGCCATATCTTATTTAGCATACGCACATCGGTCTGTTGACGTCAACCATCGTCTGGCTCCATTGTTTGTAACCTACATACATCAGTTTGGGTATGTCAAACGTTGCGTGATCGCATTGTTGAACTAAAGGAATTTAAATTTACTATATATATTTGTATTTTTTGCGATAATTTCATATTTTTTTCCTTAATGTTCTTACTTTTTGTTAATTAATTACGCATTTTATGGGATTTCCTGGGACAAAAATAATTATGCAAATAAATAGATGAAATTTTTGAATTTAAGGTTGCTATAGTAATATGTGAATTTTTGATGTAAACATTACATTTTTATAATATTTTTTCAATTTTTATTAATTAATTACTAATTTTTGTGATTTTTAAAAAAATAAAACATTCAAAACAAACATTGAAAATTGTTGAATTTAAGGTAATTATATTAATTTGTGAAATTTTTGCGTTAATTTTATATTTTATCACATTTTTCCTATTTTTTTATATATTAGTTACACATTCTAAAGAATTTCTCAAAAAAAATTACAAAAAATTGTTGAAATTGTCGAAATTAGGGTTACTCTATTTATTTTTGAATTTCAACAATTTTTTGTAATTATTATTAGGGTTACATTATTTATTTTTGAATTTTTTGCATTAATTTTTTATTTTTTAATATTAATTGTATTTTTATTATTTAATTACTCACATTGATGTTTTGCAAAAAAAATGTTAAAAACTATATTATTATATATCTAAAAGTTATTTATTTTAATAAGAAAATGTGTGTTTGTAATATTAATTGTATTTTTATTATTTAATTACTCACATTGATGTTTTGCAAAAAAAATGTTAAAAACAATATTATTATATATCTAAAAGTTATTTATTTTAATAAGAAAATGTGTGTTTGTAACTTAGAACGTACATATTTGGGTTGTAAATGATCATTATGGTTTATTTGAAAATCAATTCCTACTAGTCTAAGTCAGAATCGGCGCAAACAAAATCAAGAGTTCCTTGAATGCTACGCATAGGACATAGCATGTGGGCATCAGACATATGCATCATCAAACGACAAACGACATCTATCATATCCTCCACAAATGGGACATGCGCTTATGGAAAATGATGTCCACCAACATCAAGCGACATCCTCGAAGGCCAGCACGCATTAAATGTAGATTTTGCACAATGACGGAGCGACATCATTCGTGGCTTGCGCCTATTACCCAATGGCAGACAACATTTTTCATGGTCGTCATTCAACAGCATAACATGCGCGCATATGGGAAACGACATTTGCACACGTCAAAATATATCGGCCAAGACCTGCACACATCAAACATGGTGTGTGCTCATCTGCAAGGTGATATTTGTCGAGACCCACACGCATCAAACGTAGAAAGTGAGCTACAGGAAAATGAGGTCCATAAGTTTCAGGGGACATCGACCAAGGCCTACATGCATCAAATGTGGTGTGTTTGCAATGGCAAGCGATATCAGTCATCGTTTGCAGTCATCAAATGTTACATGAGTTCATATGTTGGGTGACATCACTCGTGGTATGCACATATCGTCCAACGACGGCCAACATCCAGTATGTCGAACACACATCAGAAGTTTGCATCTGTAAAATAACGTCTAGTAATATTAGGGGACATCGAACAAGGACCTTACGCATCAAACGGGTTGTCTGCGCTTTGACTGGGCAATAAAGGTTCTGGCATGAACATATAGGCCAATGGAAAATGACATTGGTCATCACGTACACGCATTAGTGTAACATTTGCGCATATAGAAAACAATGTATGAGACATCAAGCGACGTTGGCCAAGGACTACACGTGTCAAACGTGATGTGTGCTTAATGTCAGGTGGCATCGAACATGGACTACGTGAATTAGATATAATTGAGCAAATAATCTTGGCGACATCACTCGTGGCATGTGCGCGTCGACAAAGCAAGTCATCATCAGTCATGGCCTTCGTTAATCGTCAGTGCTCATATGGCTAACGATGTCTACTAACACCAAGCTACATCATCCAAGGCATGCACGTATCAAACATAGTGTTTGCGCATCGACTAGGCAACATCAGTCATGGAATGCGCGCATCCGCCAATAGCAAAATACATTAGTCATGTTCTGCACGCATTGGGCGTAGCATGTGCTTATTTGGAAAACTATGCATGCTAATGACAGGTGACATCTTCCAAGGAATGAATTCATTAAACATGTTGTGTGGACATGAGCTAGACTTTATCGATTATTTTCTACAAACAACTGAAATAGCATGTTCGCAAGTTGAAACAATGTCTTTTAATAGTATTAGCATCAACAAAGGCCTGCAAGCTTGACGTGTGACATGTACTCATCGGCTGGGTAACATCATTCGTGGCCTACACACATCGGCGAATGTCATATGACGTCAGCAAAGGCGTGATTGCATCAATTTTTGCATGTGCATATCAAATGGGAAACATAAGTCGCAGCCTGCGTGCATCGACGGTCATGGACTGCACAAATCGGGCATAACATGTGTTTATATGGAAAACGATGTTAGCCAATGTACAACGACGTCTTCAAAGGCATTCATGCATCAAATATAGTGTGTGGGCATCGACTGGGTGATATCAATCATGACCTACGCGCATCGACCAACATCAGAAGACATTAGGCATCGCCTGCATGCATAAAATGTAGCATGTGTGTATATTAATGTCATGTGACATCATCAAAGGCATGCATGCATCAAACATTGTTTATGCGCATCGATTGGGCGACATCGGTCGTGGCCTGCACGTGTTGACCAAAGGCAGACGACATCAGTCATGCCCTTCAAGCATCAGATGTTTCATGTGCTTTTATTGGCAAACGATGTATGCCAATGTAAAGTGACATTGCCAAAGGCATGAACACATCAAATGTGGTGTGTGTGCATCAACTAGGAGACGTGGGTCATCGACCACATGCATCACACATATATTTTGTGCATGTGGCGAACAACGCCTGTCAATGGCATTAAAAACAGCTAAGGCCTGCAAGCATCACCCATAGCCTGTACACATCGATAGCGAGACATCAGTCATGTCCTGTAAGCATCGACCAACGTAAGAGTAAATTAAAAAAATGCATGCATCAAATGTGGTATGTGCCCAATGAAAGGAGATATCCTTCATGGTTTTCACATATCAAAAGTTGCATGTGTGCCTTAGCTAGGCGATATCAGTTGTGGGATGCGCACATCCTAAAATGACCTCTGACATTGGTCAATGCCTACACACATCAATCATGGTGAGTGTGCAACGACAAGCAACATCGATCATGGCCTGCATGCGTCAGATGTTGCATATGCTAATATGTTTAATCACATTGATCGTGGAAGCGCACATCAACAATGCTAGTCCTCTTCGATCATACCCTTCTTGCATTGAACATGCACATATGGCTAACAACGTCCATAAACATCAGCAGACATCGTCCAAGAACGCACCAAACATGGTTTGTTCACATCGAGTAGGGAACATCAATCATGGCCTCTACGCATTGTCAAATAAGAAAAAACATCGGTCAAGGCCTGCATGCCTCAAGCGTAGCATGTGCGCATATGGAAAATGACACATGCCAATGTCAGGTGAAACCTTCCAAGGTATTAATGCATCAAACGTGTTGTGTACACATAATCTACACGGCATTAGTCATTGTCTGCAAGCATCAGATGTAGCATGTGCACAAGCTGCAAATGACATCTTCCAATGGCATCAACATGAGCAAAGGCATGAATGTTTCACGTGTGGTGTGTGTGTATTGGATGGGTGACATCATTCATGGCCTACACGCATCGGCCAATGTCATAAGACACAGGGCAAGGCCTTAAACAATCAGTTGTTGCGTGTGCACATAGGTTGTGCGATATTAGTCGCATCCTTTGTTCATCATCCTACAGAAAAGAAGTCTGGCGGTCATTGTCTGCACGCAGTGGGTATGACATGTGTGTATATGGAGAATGAAGACTACAAATGTTAGGAGATACCTAACAAGACATGCATGCACCAAACATAGTTTGTGCGCATCGACTAGGTGACGTCACTCATGGTTTGCGTGCATCGGCAAACAGCAGAAGACATCGTTCATTGTTTTCATGCATCGTTCATAGCATGTGCGTACATGGAAAATGACGCCTACAATATCAGGCAACATCCTCCAAGGTATGCATGAATCAAACGTGTTGTTTGCACATGATCTAGGAATCATCAATCATTGTATGAAAACATCAAATGTAGCTTGTGAGAAGTGGCAAATGTTATTTTCCAATAGCATCAATATCAATCAAGGCATGCAAGCTTCATAAGTGTCATGTGCACATTGATTGGGCGACATCCTTGGTTCCCTATACCGTTGGACATGGTCATATGACATCGGCCAAGGCCTACAAGAATTTCCAAAAGCAGATGACATCGGTCATGGCGTGAACGCATTGGATGTTACATGTGTTTGTATTGGCAAACGATGTCGTACAATGTCACGCGCCATTGGCCAAGGAATGCATACATCAAATGTGGTGTGTGCATATCGGATAGGAGAAATCATTCATGACTTGCACTTATATGACATTTCTTGTGCATATGCGGCGAATGACATCTTCCTGTGGCATCAGCAACAACAAAGGCCTGCAAGCATCACCCATGGCGTGTGCGTATCGTATGGTGACATCGGTCATGGCCTGGGATCATTGGTTAACGTTAGATAAAATAAGACAAGGCTTGCATGCATAAAATGTGGATTGTGTGCATCGGTTCAGTAACATCTGTCGTGGCATGTGCCTATCTTCTTGGCGACATCGTTCAAGGGATCCACGCATAGGACAGGCAAATTCTCCCAACAACGGACAATTGCTTCAAAGGCCTGTATGATTCTAACGTATCCAACACACATCGACATGCTACATCACTCAATGGCAGGCACCATCAGTCAAGGCATGCATATATCTAAAGTGACATATGAGCATCGATTGGGCGAAATTGTTGTCTTCCACTCAGCATCAACCAATTTTAACATGCATGTGACGTGGAATGTACACGTCAGCCAATAGCACGCATCATTGGATAGGAGACATCCGTGGAGTAGCCGCATCGGTCGGGGGTCTATGCACCTTGCTCAGCCGATGTCGACGGTGGACTGCCCTTTTTGTGCACATTAATTCGTCGTCTTCGATCATTGACTACAAACATAGTTCAACTAAACCTTAAGTGTGTCCTTCTCCTATAGACCTTGGTATACATACAACTTACAACGACATCGAACATGACCTGCTTGCATCGACTTTAGCCTGCATACAACATTAAACAAACATCGAAGGTGACATGAATAAATCGATTTGACGACGTCAAATATAGTCTTCAATTATCATATTTAGTTTACACACATTGGTATACTAATGTCAAACTTTGTCTGTCTGCATCGTTCGTGTCTTGCATACATCGGTTTTGGGATATCAGACGTTGAATGACCGCATTGTTGAAATAAAAAAATCAAAGGTTACTATATTTATCTTTGAATTTTTGGGGTTAATTTCATATTTTTGCATAATTTTATTATGTTTTATTGATTGTTTAGGCATTTTTTTAGATTTGTTAGGAGAAAATAATTATTCAAGAAATTAGTGTAAATTGTTGACATTTTTGAATTTAAGGTTACTATAATTATATATGAACTTTTAGCATAGAATTTATATTTTTATCATATATTTCTTATTTTTAATAATTAATTAGTCATTTATGAGATTTGACTTAAAACAAAAAATTAAAAAAAAATTGTTCAAATTGTTAAATTTAAGGTAGCTACATTTAAGAATTTTTGGCGTTAATTTTAGTTTTTAATTTTTTTATAAAGTAATTAGTCATTCTCGAAATTTTCTCAAAAATAAAAAAATGAAAAAAAAAATTATGTAAATTATTGTATTTAAGGTTACTCTATTTATTTGTTAATTTTTGGCGTTAATTTTATATTTTTATATTATTAATTCTATTTTATCTATTAATTGCATATATTCTCGACTTTCCGAAAAAAATATAAATTCAAAAAACACTATTGACATCAATATTTCTATACGTATAAAAGTTATTTGAACAATTTGAACAATAATGCCTACGATTCTAAGTAAAAATCTGTGCAACGGAATCAAGAGCTCCAAGTGGGCAAGGCATAGGACGTAGCATGTGCGCATCATATATGTGCATATGCGATGGACACACGACATCGGTCATGGCCCACACGCATTGGACGTGCAAATATGGAAAATGTGTGCATCAACTAGGCGATATAAGTTGTGGCATGCACGCATAGGGAAACGACAGCCAATATCGGTCATGTCCGCACATATTGGAAGTGTGCATATGGTAAACAACAACTAACAATATCAAGGGACGTCATTTAAGGGAATACACATCAAACGGGTGTGTGCGCAATGACTAGGCGATAATGGTTATTGCCAATGCATACAAGCCAATGGCAAACGACATCGGTCATGGCATGCCCACATCAGTGTAACATGTGCTCTTATGGAAAACAACTATGTTTGCACAAATCTGGTGACATTAGCTATGAACTACACCCATCAAACGTTTTTTGTGCGCTACGGCAGGCGACATTAGTCATGGCTTGCACACATATGATTTTGTGCGCATCGATAACACATGTCGTCATAACATGGGCTTGTTGCATTAGACCTGCACATATGGCTAACGACGTCTACCAACATTGGGACATTCATTCAAGGCATGTATGTATCAAACATTGTGTGTGCACTTCGACTGGGTGAAATATGTCATGGTATGCTCGCATCAGCCAAAAGTAGAAGACATTGGTCTTCCCCTGCATGCATTGGGTGTAGCATATGCGTATATAGAAAATGATGCCTTCCAATGTCAAGCGACATCTGCTAAGGAATGCGTGCATCAAACATTATGTGTGCACATCAGCTAGGCGTCATCGGTCATTGTCTGCAAGAATCAAATGTAGCATGTGCACAAGTGGCAAACGAGGTCATTCAATGGTATCAACATCAACCAAGCCTGCAAACTTTACGGGTTGTGTGTGATAATCGGCTAGGCGACATCATTTGTGTCCTTCACGCATCGCCCAATGTCATATGATATCGGCTAAAGCCTACAAGCATCAGTTCTGGCGTGTGCACATCAGCTGGAGGACATCATTCGGGCTTTGGACACATCAGCCGACAGAAGAAGACAGCGGTCATGTCCTGTACGTATCCAGCGTCGCATTTTTATATATGGAAAACGACGCCTGCCAATGTCAAGAGACATCTGCCAAGGCATGCATGCTTCAAATGACCTGCACTCATCGGGCGTTGCATTTCCAATTATGGAAAACAACGCCTGCCAATGTCAGGCAAGATCTTCAAAGGTGTGCTTGCAGCAAATGTTGTATGTGCACATCAACTAGGTTTCATCGGTCATGGTCTATATACATCGGACGTAGCATTTGCGCAAGTGGAAATCAACATCCTTCAATGACATCAGTATCAAACAAAGTCTTCAAGCTTCAAGCATTGCGTGTGCGCATGGGCTGGGCAACATCATTTGTGGCATGTGCACATCGGCTTGGCGACATAAGTCATTCCCTGCATGCATTGTTCATATTACATAGTTATCATTGGGCGTGGTGTACAGACATCTTTCAACAAATGTTTAGTGTGGACTGCCCCCATCGCCCTTCGACTACACACAACTTTTACAGACGTCGGACATGCCCTGGACGCATCGACTTTGGACTGCACATAACGTTAAACAAACATTGGACGTGGCCTACATACATAAATTTGCCGACCTCGAACATGGGATGCCCTTATCGTATCTAGCATACATACATCAGTTTGTCGACGTCAAACGTCGTTTGGTTGAATCGTTCGTGGCCTGCATATATATGTTTGGGGATATGGGATGTTGTGTGATAGCATTGTTGAAATAAAGGACTTAAGGTAACTAGTTATTTTTAGTGTTAATTTCATATATTTTTTTCCATAATTTTCCTATTTATTATTAATGAATTATGAATTTATTTGGGATTTGCGGGGAGAAAAATAATTATTCAAAAAAATAGTTGAAATTGTTGAATGTATGGTTACTATAATTATATGTTAATTTATCATCTAGATTATATATTTTTATTATATTTTTCCTATTTTTATTAATTAATAACTCATTTTCGAGATTTGATGAAAAAAATTCAATTTTTTTTTGAATTGTTGAATTTAAGTAAACTATATTTATTTGTAAAATTTTTGCGTTGATTTTATATTTTTAACATATTTTTCCTATTTTTTCTAAATTAATTAATCATTCTCCATATTTGCTCAAAAATATAAATATTACAAAAAAATTGTTGAATATAAGGTAATTATATTTATTTTTGATTTTTAGGTGTTAATTTTATATTTTATCGTTTTTCCTATTTTATATAGTGTAGTTACTCATTCTCGAGATAAATAAATATTACAAAAAATTGTTGAAATTGTTGAATTTAAGATTACTCTATTTATTTGTGAATTTTTGGCGTTAATTTTATATTGTTATAATATTGAAAGTATTTTTATTTGTTTATTACTCATATTCGCGATTTGCCAAAAATAATATAAATTGGAAAAAAATAGTTGAAATCAATATTTTTATGTATATAAAGTTATTTATGATAAAAAAAACAAATGTACATTGGTAGCTTCGAACGTACATATTGGGGTTGTACACATTCATTATGATTCATTAGAAAAACAATGCTTACTCCTCTAATTCAAATTAGGCATAACGGAATAAAGAGGTCCATGTGGGCCATGCCTAGGACGCAGCATGTTGGCATCAGTCATGCGCATCAGCGAACGATAGATGACATGGGTATGGTCCGCACGCATATGAAAAATGATTTCTACCAACTTGAGGAGACATCCTAGAAGGCCCGAACGGATCAAACGTGGTGTGTGCACATAGGAGGAGCGACATCAGTCGTGGATTGTGCGCATTGGCCAAAGGCAGATGACATTGGTCATGGCTTGCAAAAAAAATTAAAGCGTGTGCACTTATGGAAAATAACGTTTGCACACAATAGGACACTTCGGCCAAGGCTTGGACGTATCAAATGTGGTGTGCGCGCATCTGCCGGGTGACATTGGTCATGGCCTGCACACATAGGACGTTACATGTGCACTACTGGAAAATGACATATTCCAGTATTAGAACACATCAGCCAAGGCCTCCACGCATCAAATGTTTTTTTGTGTGGAATGGAAGGCTACATTGGTCATTGTTTGAACACATCAAACGTTGCACGTGTTCATAAGCTGGTCGACACCAGTCGTGGCATGCTCACATCATCCAACAACGTCCGACATCGGTTAGGTCCTGCACACATCGGAAGTCCGCATATTGTAAACTACATCTACCAATATCAGGGGACATCGTCTAAGGGCTTTACGTATCAAACAGTTTGTGAGCGCATTTACTAGGGAACAAAGGTTGTTGTATGCTTGTATGATGGACAATGGAAAACTACATCGGTCATGGCCTGCACGCATCAGTGTTACATGTGCGCATAGGAAAAACAACGTCTCAAGACGTCAGGAGACATTGGCAAACGCCTACACGCATCAAATGTGGTGTGTGCGCAAGTGCTTGATAGATTGGTCATGCACTACACGCATTAAATTTTTCATGTGCTAATAAGATTCGCAACATCGGTCGTGGCATGCGCGCGTCGACAACGCTAGCCACCATAGCATAACCTTCTTGCATCAGACGTAAACCTATTTCTAACGAGGTCTACAAAAATCAGGAAACATCATTGAAGGCAGGCACACATCAAACATGGTGTCTGTGCATTTACTTGGTTACATTAGTCATGGCTTTCCCGCATTGGCCAACATCCAAAGACAATGGTCATGGCATACACTCATCGAGCGTAGCATGTCCGTGTATGGAAAATGACCCTGCCAATGTCAGGAAAGATCTTTCATGAAACGTGGTGTGTGCACATGAGCTAGGATTCATCAGTCATTTTCTGTAAGCTTAGGATATAGCATTTGCAGAAGTGGAAAACAACGACTTTCAATGGCATCACCATTAGCTAAGGTCTGCAAGATTCAAGCATTGCGTGTGCGTATCGGGTGAGAGACATCATTTGTTGCCTACATTCATGAACTAATGTCATATCAGATTGTCCAAGTCTTGCTAGCATCAATTGAGGCGTGTGTAGATTGGCTGGGCAACATCAGTTGTGGCTTGCATGCATCGGCCAACAAAACAAGACAGCGCTGACGGCCTACACGCATAGGGGTTATCATGTGCGTATATGTAAAAGGATGTCTACCAATGTCACACGATATATGCCAAGGCATCCATGCATTAAACATGGTGTGTGCACATAAGATAGGCGTCATCAGTCATTGCTTGCAAGCATCGGACGTAGCATGAGCGCAAGTGGAAAACTATGTCTTCCAATGGTATTGTCATTGGCCATGCCGTTCAAGCCTCATGTGTGGCGTGTTCACATCGATTGGTAAACATTATTCGTTGCCTACACATATTGACAAACATCATATGAGATCGTCCAAGGTCTGTAAGCATTAGATATAGAATGTGAGCATCGACTAGGCTACATCAATTGTGGCCTGCTTTCATCGGCCAATGAAAAGAGACATCGTCCAAGGCATGCAAGCATCAAACATTGTGTGTGCTCATTGAATTAGAAACATCAGTAACGAATTGCGCGTGTTGTCCAAAGACAGATGACCTCGGTCATGGCTTGCAAGCATCTGATGTTGCATGTGCTTGCATTGGCAAACGATGTCTACCAATGTCAGGAAAAATCGTCAAAGGAATGCATACATCAAATGTGGTGTGTGTGGATCCGCTGGGCAACTTAGGCCATGGCATGAACGCATCAGACAAAGCTTGTGTGCATATCGCTAACGATGTCTTCAAATTGCATCAGCAAAAACCAAGGCTTGCAAGCATTACCCATGGCGTGTGCGCATCGGTATGGCGACATTGGTCCTGGACTACGAGTATCGTCTAAAGTTAGACGACATCGGCTAAGGCCTCCATGAATCAAACATGGAATCGTGTATCGGCTGGGCGGCATGTGTCATGGGATGTACATATCTTCTTGGCAACATTGTTCATGACCTGTACACATAAGTCAGGAATATTCACCCAACAATAGACGACATCATCACAAGACTACACGCATCGGACGTGTCCTACGCGCATCGATATGCCACGTCACTCGGCTCTAATCGGCATGCTACGTTACTCAATGGAAGTTACCATCAGTAAAGTAATGTATGCATCTAACTTTAGATGTGCTCATCGGCTGGGCAAAATATGCTTCTTCCATTTAGTATCAACTAATGTTTACATGCATCACACGTGGAATGCTCACGTCGGCCCACAACACGCGTCATCGGCAAGGAGACATTGGTCCTGAAGTACCCACATCTGTCGTGGCCTATAAACTAGATCAAACGACGTCAATTGTGGACTACCTAGGTTGTACATATTTTTTAGTCGTCTTCGGGCGTGTCATACAAATATTGTTCAAAAAAATATTGGCCTGGGATACCCCCATCGCCCTTGGCCTACACAACACTGTCAGCAATATCGGGTATGGTCTGACTGCATCGACCTTGGCTTGCACATAACGTTAAACCAAAATCGGATGTGGCTTGTATATATCAATTTGCCGACGTCAAATTCAGGCTGCACTTATAGTTTTTAATTTACACACATCAGTCTGCTGACATCAAACGTCATTTGGATGTATCGTTAATGGCCTGTATAATCAGTTTGGGAATGTCAAACGTTGCGTGACCGCATCGTTTAAATAAAGGAACTTAAGGGTACTATATTATTTATGATTTTTCGGTGTTAATTTCTTATGGTTTTCATAATTTTCCTATTTTTTATTAATTATTCACGCATAACTTTTTTGAATTGATCGTTAGAAAAACAATTATTCAAAAAATTAGTTGAAATTTTTTAATTTATGGTTAACTATAATTGTATGTGAATTTTTTGTAATTTTTTATTTTAATCATATTTTTCCTATATTTTAAAAATTAATAACTCATTTACACGATTTGATGAAAAAAAAAATGTTAAAATTATTGAATTTAAAGTAATTACATTTGTGAATTTTTTGTGTTAATTTTATATTTTTATCATTTTTTCTATTTTCTATAAAGTAATAAGTCATTTTTGAGATTTTCTCAAGAAAATAAAAACTACAAAAATTTGTTGAAATTGTTTAATTTATGGTTACTCTATTTATTTGTAAAATTTTGGAATTAATTTCATATTTTCCTAATAATAATAATTCTATTTTTATTAATTAATTACTCATATTCGCCATTTCCCCAAAAAAATATAAATTCGACAAACATTGTTGAAGTAAATATTTTCATATACATAAAAGTTATTTATGATAAAAAAGAAAATGTATATTGGTACCTTAGAACGTTCATATTTGGGTTGTATATGTTCATTATTTTTCATTGGAAAAGCGATAGCTACTCCTCTATGTAAAAATTTTGCAATAGACATGCACATCCGCGAAGGAAAGATGACATCGCTCATGTCCCACACGTATCAGATGTGCGCATATGGAAATTGACGTCCAACAAAATCAGGCAACATCCTCAAAGTCCCGCACATATCAAACGTGGTGTGCGCGCATTGACAAAGCGACATCATATGTGGCTTGCACGCATCGGCCAACGACAGATGACATTGGTCAAGACCTGCACACAACAACATAACAAATGCGCATATGGAAAATGACTTTTGCATACGTCAGGTGACATCGATCAATTAAGCAACAAAATGTATGTGCGCGCATTGGATGGGTGACATTGTTCATGGCCTACACGCATCGAACGTAGCATGTGTGCTACTGTCAAACAAAATTTGGTAGTGTCGGGAGACATTTGTCAAACGTTGCACGCGTTAAATATGGTATGTGCGCAACGGCATGTGACATCGGTCAAGCTTTGCAAACATCAAAAGCTGCATGTGTGCATTAGTTGGGCGATATCGGTCGTGGCATGCGTACGTCGACGAATGACAACCGACATCAATCATGTCCTACACACATTCAAAGTGTGTATATGGTAAGCGACATCGAATAATATTAGGGGACATAATCTAAGGGTTTTACGCATCAAACAGGTTGTTTGCGCATTGACTTGGCGATAAAGGTTCTTGCCTGCGTACATTGGCAAATAGAAAATTATATCGTTCATGGACTGCACTCATCAGCGTAACGACTGCGCATACGAAAAACAATGTTTATAGACGTTAGAAGACATTGGCCAAGGCCTACATGCATCAAACAATGTGTATGCTCAACGGCAAGCGATATCGGTCATGGCCTGCATGCATCTTATTTTGCATGTGCTAATTAACTTCATGAAATTGGTCAGGGAATGTGGGCGTCGACAACGCTAGTAGTTATCTCATGTCCTGATTGATTCATATGTTCCAAAATGGCTAACTACGTCTACCAACATCAGGCAACATCGTTGATGTCATGCATGCATCAATAATGGTGTGTTCACATTGATCGGGCATAATCAGTCATGCGCTGCGGGTATTGGCCAACAGTAGAAGACATCAATCTTTACCTGCATGTATCATGTGCGTATATGGGAAACGACTCTTGCCATTGTCAAGCATCTTCTGCGAAGGCATGCATGCATCAAACATGGTGTGTGCACATCGGCTAGGCGTCATCGGTCATTGTCCGCAAGAATCAAACGTAGCATATGCGAAAGTGGAAAACAACATTTTTGAATTGTATCAACATCATCCAAGGCCTTCTAGCTTCACGTGTATCGTGTGTACATCAGTTGGGCTACATTATTCGTGCCCTACATGCATCATTCAATGTCATATGACATCATCCAAGGCCTACAAGCATCAATTATGGTGTGTGCACATCAGTTGGGTGAAATGAGTTGTGGCCTGCGAGCATCGGCCAACTGAAGAAGACAACGGTCATGGCCTACATGCATCTGGTGTAGCATGTACGGATGTGGAAAATGATGCTTGCCAATGTAAGGATACATCTTCCAAAGCATGCGTGCATTAAACGTGGAATCTACACATCGGTTGGTGACAGCAGTCGTGGCCTGCTCACATTGGAAAATAGAAGAAGACATCGGTCATGGCCTGCACGCTTCTAGCGTAACATGTGCACATATGGAAAACGACGCCAGCCAATGTCAGGAGAATCACGCCGAGGCATGCATTCATAAAACATGGTGTGTGCACATTATTTAGGCGTCATATTTCATGGACTTCAACTAATAGACGTAGAATGTGTGTAAGTGTCAAATGATGTCTTCCAATGGCATGAGCATCAGCCAAGGCTTGCAAGCTTCACGTGTTGGATCTGTTCATCGGTTGGGCGACATTATTCATGGCCTACATGAATCAGCTAACTTCATATGACATACTCCAAGGCCTTCAAGCATTAGTTGTGGCGTTTTCGTATCAACTGGGCGACATCAGTTGTGGCTTGCTTGCATCGGACAAAGTAAGGTGACATTGTATAAGGCATGCACACATCAAAAATTTTTTTGTGCATCGATTGGGAGACATCGATCAAGGAATGCTCTTATTGGCCAAAGGCATAGACATCAGTCATGTCCTACACACAACAAATATTGCATGTGCTTCCATTGGCAAAAGATGTCAGCATATGTCATGCAACATCGTCAAAGGCATGCACACATAACATTTAGTGTGTGTGCATCTGGGCGACCTCATTCCTGGCTTTCTCGCATCAGATATAGCTTGTTCGCATTTGGGGAACGACGTTTGCCAATGGCATCTGCAACAACCAAGGCTGTAAGAATTACCAATGGTGTGTGTTCATCGGTAGGGAGACATTGGTCGCCAACGTTAGATGACATCGGCCAAGACTTGCACGCATAAAACGTGGAGTGTGTGCATTTGCTGGGCGAGACTAGTTATTGCATGTTCATATCGTCTTAGCGACATCGGTCATGTAAATCACACATCAGTTAGATAACGTACGCCAATGACAACCAACATCATCAATGACCTTCACGCATATGACATGTCATGCGCGCATTAACAAGCTTTATCACTCAATGACAGGTACCATCGATTAAGGCATGCATTCATCTAACGTGGCATGCGTGTATTGGTTGGGCTAAATTTGCATCTTTCATTTAGCATCAATTTCATTTTACATGCATCTGACATGGAATGTGCACGTCGGCCAACGGCATGCGTTGTCGTCCAGGAGACATTGGTCGTGGAGTACCCGCATCCGTCGTGGCCTATGTACCTTGCTCAGCGAACGTCGAATGCTGAGATTGTGCACATTACTTTCTCTTCTAAAGGTGTTGCCTACAAACATCGTTCAACCAATGTTTGGCGTGGCATGCCCCCATCTTCCTTGGCCTACACACAACTGTCAGCGACTTTGGACATGGCCTGCCCGCATAGACTTTAGGCCTGTAAACAATGTTAAACAAACATAAGACATGGTCTGCATACATCGATTTACCGATGTAGACTATTGGCTGCCCTTGTCGTATTTAGAATACACACATCGATATGCCGACATCAAACGTCGTCTAGATGCATCGTTCATGTCCTTCATACTTCGGTTTAGGGACATTTGACGTTTCGTGACCGTATTGTTGAAATAAAGGTACTTACAGTTAGTATTTTTAATTGAATATTTATGCATTTTTTCGGCATTTACCGAGAAAAAAATAATTTTTTTAAAAATAGTTCAAATTGTTTAAATTGGTTAATATATTGTTTCTACAATTATATGTGAATTTTGGTGTAAATTTTGTATTTTTATAATATTTTTCCAATTTTTTAATACTTAAATGTTCATTGTGGGGATTTAAAGAAAAAAAATAAAAATTCAAAAAAACTTGTTGATGTTATTTAATTTAAGGTAGACATATTTATTTGTGAGTTTTTGGAATAAATTTTATATTTTTATCATATTTTTACTACTTTTTTAAAATTAATTACTCATAGTCGATATTTTGACAAAAAATAAAAATTACCAAAATGTTGAAATAGTTCAATTGAAGGTTACTCTATTTATTATAAAAATTTTTGGTGTTAGTTTTATATTTTTATAATATTAATTCTATTTTTATAAATTAATTACACATATTCATGACTTGAATAAAAATTCAAATAAAATTGTTGCAAACAATATTTTATATATATAAAAGTTATTTATGATAAAAGAAAATGTGTTTTTGTACGTTAAAACATACATGTTTTGGTTTACATATTCATTATGATTCATTCGAAAAATGATATATACTCCTATAAGTCATAAAAGGCACAACGGAATAAAGAGCTCTATGTGGGTTACACATAGGACATTGCATGTGGACATTAGACATGTGAATTGACGACAGATGAGATAGGTCATGACCCGCACGCGTCGGACGTGCTCATATGGAAAATGATGTACAACAACATAATCTGACATCCTCGAAGGACTGTACGCATCAAACATGGTGTGTGAACATCGAAAAATCTACATTAATCTTGGCTTGCGCGTATCGGCCAATGGAAAATGATATTGGTCGTTGCCTGCAAGCAAGAAAATAACATGTACGCATATGGAAAATGACGTTTGCAGACATCGAGTGTCATCAGCCAAGTAATGCACGCATCAAACGCGGTGTGTGCGCATTGGCTGGGCGACATTTGTCATGGACTCCAAGCATCAGATGTCACATGTACGCTATTGGCAAGCAAAGTTTGCTAGTGTCAGTCGACATCGACGAAGGTCTTCACATCGCTTATGGATTCAATGCATCAAATGTTGCAAGTGAGCATAAACTTGGTGAGATCAGTCGTGGAATGCATACATCGGCTAACGACAACCGACAATACTCATGGAGTGCACACATCCGAAGTGCGCATGTGGAAAATGACGTCTACCAATGTCATGGGACATCGTCCAAGGGCTATACGCATTCAATGGGTTGTGTGCACATTGATTGGGCGACAAAGGTTGTGCCCAGCGCATATCAGCCAATTGAAAACGACATCGAGTTGTGTGTGCACACATCAGGTGTAGCATGTGTGTATATGGAAAGCGGGGAAAAAAATTTAAGGCAACTTCTGCCAAGGCATGCATGTATCAAACAAGGTGTGTGCATATAAGCTAGGCGTCATCAGTCGTGTCATGCAAGCATCGTACGTAGCATGTGCGCAAGTGGTAAACAACGTCTTCCAATGGAATCAACATCAGCCACGGCCACAAAAATTAACGTATGGAATGTGCACATCGGTTAAGCGACATCATTCCTGTCCTACACGCAACGACTAACATCATATGATATCACCCAATGCCTGCAAGCATTAGTTTTAGCATGTGCACATTTAATGGGCGACACTTATTGTGCCCTTTTTGCATCGGCCAATGTTAGACAACATCTTCCAAGGCATGCACACATCAAACATTGTGTGTGTGCATCGATTAGGTGATAGCAGTCGTGGCCTTTGCACATTAGTGAAAGGCAGACGACATCGGTCATGGCATGCACACATCATATGTTGCATGGCTGATATTGGCAAACAATGTCTCCCAATGTCGGGCATCATCGGCCAAGGCAGACACGCATCAAATTTGGTGTGTGCGCATTGGTTAGGCGACATCATTCATGACCAGTACGCATCACACATAGCCTGTGCGCATTTGGAGAACGACGTCTGCCAGTGGCATAAGCAATAGCCAAGGCTTGCAAGCATCACCCAGGGCGTGTGCCCATTGGTAGGTCGGCATCGTTCATAGCCTGCGAGCATCGATCAACTTCATATAATATTTGGCCAAGGCATGCACGCATCAAACCTTGAGTGTGCACATCGGTTGGGCGGCTTTAGGCGTTGCATAAGCACATTGTCTTGGCGATATCTTCCATTGCTTGCACACATCACTCAGGAGACGTCACTCAACAACAGGCATCATCATCAAATCCATGCACATGTCTTACTTGTCCTTCGTGCATCGGTAGGCTAAATCATTCTACGGAAGGTACCATCAATGAAGGCATACAAGCAATCAACGTGGCACGTGAGCATCAGCTGGGGTAAATGTGCATCTTCCATTCAGCATCAAATTATTTTTACATGCATTTGACATGGAAATTGCAGGTCGGTCAATGACACACGTCGTCGTCTAGGAGACATTTCTCGTGGAGTACCCCCATCAAGTGTAGCCTATGCACTTATCTTAGTGACGTCGATTGTGGACTGCCCGTATTCTGCAAATTACTTAGTTCTCTTTGGACATAGCCTAAAAACATCCTTCAGCCAACGTTTGGCATAGCCTATCCCCATCGCCCTTATCCTACACACAACTATCAACGGCGTCAAACATTACCTGCCCGCATCGACTTTTGCCTGCACACAAGATAAAAAAAAACGGACGTAGCCTGCATACATCAATTTGCCGACGTCGAACATGGGCAGTCGTTATAGTATTTAGCATACACATATTGTTTTGCAATCGTCAAATGTTGTCTGGCTTCATAAATCATGCCATGCTTACATCGGTTTGGGGATGTCGGGCATTGCGTGACCTCATTTTTGAAATAAAGGATCATAAAGTAACTATATTTCTTTGTGAAATTTTGGAGTTAATTTCATATTTTTTTTCATAATATTCCTATTTTTAATTAATTAATTACACTTTTTTTGGGATTTCCCGCGAGAAAAATAATTATTCAAACAAATGATTGAAATTATTGAATTTAAGGTTACTAGAATGATATGTGAATATTTTGCATAAATTTTATGTTTAATCATATTTTTATTTTTTTTAATTAATACTTATTTCTGGATTTGAGGAAAATAATAAAAATTTAAATAAATTAGGTGAAATTATTGAATTTATCATGACTGTAATAATTCAAAAAATTTGCGTTCATGTTATAATTTTATCATATTTTTCCTAATTTTTTAAATTAAGTATTCATTCTCGAGATTTGCATAAAAAAATAAACATTACAAAAATTGATGAAATCGTTGAATTTAAGGTTACTTTATTTGTCTGTGAATTTTTTGCGTTAATTATTAAATTTTTATTATATTAATTCTATTTTTATTAATTAATTACTCATATTCATGATTTGTAGAATAAATAAAAATTCAAAAAAAAAATATTGAAAAATATATTTTTATATACATACTAGTTATTCATGAAAAAAACCAATTGCATGTTTGTACCTTAGAGCCTAAATATTTTGGTTGTACATGTTCATTATGATTTATTTGAAAAACAATCCCTACTGCTCTATGTTAAAATCGGAGCAAAGAAATCAAGAACTCGATGTGGGCCACACATAGGATGTAGCATGTGGGCACTAGATATGCGCATATCAGCCAACGACAAATGACATTGGTCATGGCCTGTACGCAATGGCATAACATGTTCGCATATGGCAAAGGACGTAAGGCAACATCGGCCAATGCCTGCACCCATCAAACGTGGTGTGTGCACAATGGTTGGGTGACTCTGTTCATGGCCTGAACTCATGACACGTAGCATGTGCGCTTCCAGGAAAACACATTTGACGATCTGTGGAGACATAGGCCAATGCTTGCACGTATCAAATGTGGTGTGTGCGCAAAAGCAGGTGACATCGGTCATGGTTTGCACGCATCAAACGTTGCATGTGTGCATCAGTTGGAAAAAATTAGTCATGCCATGCGCACATCAACTAACAATAGACGACATTCGCCATGGCCTACACATATCGGATGTGTGCATATGGAAAACAATATCTTCCAATATCACGGGACATTGTGCAAGGGCATTTCGCAACAAACGGGTAGTATGCACACTGTTTGGGAGAAAAAGGTTGTGGCATGCACATATCAGCCAATGATAAACGACATTGGTCATGTCCTGCATGTATCAGCGTAACATTTGTGCAAATGGAAAAAAATGTTTGCTGACGTCAGGGGTCATTGGAGAAGTCCTAGACGCATCAAACTTGCTATGGGCACAAAGGCATGCGACATCGGTGATGGCCTGCACGCATCACATGTTACGTGTGCTAATTAGCTTGGCGAAATATATTGTGTTAGGCGCGCATTTACAATTCATGTCGTCATTGATCATGGCATTCTTGCTTCCGACGTGCACATATGGATGACGACGTCTACCAACATCTGAAGGCATCGTCCAAGTCATGCACACATAAAACATTTTTTCTGCGCATCGACTAGGAGAAATCAATCATAGCCTGCACATATCGGCCAACAATAGAAGACATTGGCCAAAACCTACACATATTGGACTTAGCATGTGCATATATGGAAAATGACACCTGCCAATGTCAGGCGACATCTTCCAAGGCATGCATGCATCAAACGTGGTGCGTGCACATCAACTAGGCCTCATCAATCATTTTTTCTAACATCAGATTTTGCATCTGCGCAAATGGATAATGACGTCTTCCAATGGAATCAGCATCATTGAAAGCCTGCAAGCTTCAGTGTGGCGTGTATGAATTGGCTAGATGACATCATTCGTGGCCTACAAACATCACCAATATGATATGTTATCAGCCAAGGCATGCAAGCATCATTTGTGGCGTATGCACATCGAATGGATGAAATCTTTCGTGGCCTGCGTGCATCGGCCAATAGAAGAAGAAAATAGTCATGCATTGCATTCATCAGGCGTAGCATGTTCGTATATGTAAAATAACGCGTGCCAATTTCAGGAGATATATGCTAAGACATGCATGTACAAAAACATAGTTTGGGTGCATCGACTGGTGACATCAGTCATGGCTTGCATGCATCATCCAACAGTTGAAGACAATGGTCATGACCTGCACTCATCGGCCGTAGCATGTGCGTATATGGAATATGACTCCTGCCAATGTCAGGCAAAATCTGCGAAGGAATGCATGTATCAAATGTGTTGTATGCACATCTGCTAGGCATGTATCAAATGTGTTGCAAGCATAAGTTGTGGCGTGTACACATCGTCTGGGTGATATAAGTCGTGGCCAGCGGCACGCGTTATCAACAAGGAGACATTGGTCGTGGAGTACCCGCATCAGTCATGGACTATGCACCTTGCTCAACCAACCTCGACCGTGGAATGCACGCATTGTTCACATACAAACATCCTTCATCCAATGTTTTTCTTGGCCTGCCTTCATTACCCTAGGCCTACACACAATTGTCAGCGACGTCGGATATGGCCTGCCTGCAACGACTTCGGCTTGGGCACAACGTTAAACCAACATTTGATGTGGCCTGCATACATTTATTTCCCTTTATCGAACGTAGGCTTCATCGTCCTACAGACATTAAACGTCTCCTCGCTTCATCGGTCGTGGCCAACATACATCATTTGGGGATGTCAAACGTTCCATGACCGCATTATTGAAATAAAATAACTTAAGATTCCTATATTCATTTCTGAATTTTTGGCATTAATTTCAAATTTGTTTCATAATTTTTCTTAATTTTATTAACTAATAACACTTTTTTTGGGATTTGCCCGGAGAAAAATTATTATTAAAAAAAATAGTTGAAATTTTTGAATTTAAGGTTATTATAATGATATATCAATTTTTGATGTAAATTTTATATTCTTATATGAGTTTTCCTATTTTCTATTAATTAATTGCTACATTTTTGGGATTTAACAAATAAAATTAAAAAAATTGTTCAAAATTGATGAATTTAAGGTACCTATATTTATTTGTGAACTTTTGGCGTTAACTTTATATTTTTATCAAAATTTTCTCTTTTGATAAAAAAATTCATTACACATTGTCATGAATTGCTCAAAAAATTAAAAATTACAAAAAATTGTTGAATTTAAGGTTTCTCTATTTCTTTGTGAATTTTTAGCATTAACATTTGTATAATGTTAATTTGATTTTTATTTTATAATTACTCATATTTGTGATTCCCAGAAAAACAAATAAAAATTCAAAAAAATTGTTTAAAATTATATTTTATAAATGTAAAAGTTATTTATGACAAAAAAATAAATGCATTTATATACCTTAAAACGAACATATTTGGGTCGTACATGTTCATTATGATTTATTAAAAAAAAGATGCCTACTTCTCTAAGTCAATATCGGTGCAACAGAATTAAGATCTCCATGGTCCACGTGCAGGACATAACATTTGGGCATAAGACCTGTGCTCGACAATCGACTGAAAACGTTTATCAAAGACTGCACGCATCGGGCGTGCATATATGGAAAATGATGTCTACAAACATCAGAGGATATTAGTAAAATCTCGCACGCATCGACGGACTGACATATATCGTGGCTTGCGCTCATCGGCCAGCGACAGACGACATTGGTCATGGCATGCACACAACGTCATAAAATGCGCACATATAGAATACGACGTTTGCAGAGTTCAGCGACATCAAATAAGGCCTATACGCATCAAACATGGTGTCTGCATGTCTGATGTTGCAAGTGTGCTTCTGGCAAGAAACATCAGCCTGTGTCAGGAGACATTGGCCAAGGCCTGCACACATCAAATGTGGTGTGTGCACAATACCAAGCGGCATCGACTATGGTTTGCACGCATGAAACGTTGCATGTGTGCATGAACTGGGCGGCATTAGTCGTGGCATGCGCACATCAACCAACGACAACCCATATAGGTCATTTCCTACACACATAAGAAGTGTGCATATGACAAAAAACATATAACAAATATGTAACGACATCACCCAAGAGCTTTAAGCATCAAACGGGTTGTATGTGTATTGACTAGGCGACAAAGGTTATGGCCTGTACATATAATGTTGTAACAAATGACATCGTTGATGGCCTGCACACATTAGCGTAATATGTGTAACATATGGAAAACAATGTCTACATACATCAGGAGAAATTGGAAAAGGCCTACATGTATCAAACGTTGTGTGTGCACAATAGTAGGTGACACCGGTCATGGCATGCAAGCATCAAATGTTGCATGTGCTAATTTGCTTGGCGAAACCAGTCGTGGAATGCATGCGTCGACAATGCCATCCTTCATTGGTCATGGCCATCTTGAATTAGACGTGTGGATATGGGGAACGAAATATACATACATCAGGCAGCATCTTCCAAGGCATGCATATATCTGACATGATGTGTGCACATCTACTGGTCGACATCAACATCAACCAATTTTTACATCCATATGGCATGGAATTTGCACATCGGCAAACGACATGAATCATCTACTAGGAGACATTGGACGTGGAGTACCCAAATCACCTTGCTCATCCGATGTCGACCGTGGACTTCCCGCATTGTGTACATTATTTAGTCATATTCAGGCGTGGCCTACAAAAATTATTCAAACAATATTTACCGTGACCGTCCCCCATAGCCCCTGGCCTAAAAAATCATTCAGCAACATTTGACATAGACTGCCCACATCAACTTTTTCATACACACAATGTTAAACCAACATCTGACGTGGCCTGCATACATCATTTTTTGACGTCGAACGTGTAACACCCTAAAATAAAATAATGTGAAATGCAGTTTCATGAATATTTCATGAGTTATTTTTTAGTTAAAATGAGTTATAATCATATTCTTAGGCAGTGTGTGATGTTTGGTGACGTTTTGAGGTCAAATGATCAAGAACGTCTATGACGTTCAGAAGATATGGCTGAGATTGTGCTTTGTGTCTTTATGTGTTTTAGTGTGTTTTACGTGTTTGTTTTAATTGAAATTTATGTGAATGTTCCTAAGAGTGATATGACTAAGTATAGGGGTTTAATGTCCGGGTACGACCACACCTAGGACACACGAGGGGCCTTAAAAAAGTTCCCCAATCATTTTGCAAGAAGCTGCCAATCAATGACCAACGATGGCCACAAGGGATGCACCGTTGGTCAACCAATATCCCGTCGACCTTCGGCATACATTGTCCCTAAAAAGTTAGGTATATTTACAGTGCTCAAACGCTTAGAACTAATTATAGTAATCATTTCCTAAAACCCAAAATCCTCTCTCAAGAAAGACTCTCTTTAAAATAAAAATAAAAGCTTGGACTCGATGAAGAACTAGAAGGGATATTCGTGTCCCTTTATTCATCAAATATCAGTGGGTTTCCATCTCAGTGAGGTATTTTATACATCCTTGAACTCTCTTCCATTCAAGGAGCCCTAACTTCTTTTATTTTGGACTCTTAAGTATGGATCTTGCATGAAAATGTTTTAAAGGATTCAATTATACTATTTGTAAGGTTAGTTTGTGATTTTAATGCTAAAACTTCAATAAACCATGCTATTGCTTTATATCAACTTTTTACTTAATAAATGGGTTTCATGAGCATGAATTGATATTATTAGAGTTAGAGTTTCTTTATGTGTATATTTTTACTTATCTACTCTCCTAATGGCTATTTTATGAAGTATTATTGAGGAATTGATTATTGGAGGTGAAATCTTGGATTAATGTTAAGTTAGATATTCTTGAGTGGTATGGTCCACCTTTGGTGGCGGTGTTTACTTGAGATATATATAAATGTGAATCAACTTGTCTATTATAAATGAGACCATGAAGGCATAATATGTGAAGTATGATGCAAATGATATTTTTCTTGTTGATTTGTTTCTATGAAGCTTGTTATGTGTAGTAAGATGTTAATAAGGTTGCTCTTGTTGATATGCTTTATGAATCTTATATTGTATGTCATTATTTGATTATTCCTAAATGAAGTATATATATGTGTTGATCATGCTAGTATGTGAGAAATGATGAATGCAGGTGTTAGAATTCCTACAATTGAATATTAACTAAAATGTAGAATACAAGGTGTGCTCACATGTACACACATGCTCACACTTTGAATGAATTAACGAATAAAGTTAAATAATGTGAATGAAAAGGGGAGTTCTGGGATGAACAGTCATTGTGATTTTAGATGAAGTGTTTATTAGAAACCTCACTGCCTACCAAGATCTTTCTAATGTAGGTTGGAATATTGATACAAATTATGATTTAAGATGGTATGTACAAAACTTATCTTCGACCTTTAGTAACAAATATTTAAGACTCTGTGGGAGACTTGTAACGCCCAAAAATGAACTAAGGTGAACTAGAGCCTTGTGAGTGTTTCTTGAGTTAATTTTGTTTTAAAATGATTTACTTTAGTGGTGTTCGGAAGTTTGTGAAGTTTTGTTGAGTTTGGGGGTCAAACGTCCAAGAACGTTCACGATGTTTGTAATATATCCCTAAGAAAGTACTTGTGTAGGTTGAGGTATTTCGGGGAGTTTTACGCATTTGTTTTAATCAAAATTGATGTGGGATGTTTCTAAGACCTAGATGACTTAGTTTAGGGGTTTAACATCCAGGTACGACCCCACCTAGGAC
The DNA here is from genome assembly GCA_027704765.1 of Solanum habrochaites. Classification (NCBI taxonomy): domain Eukaryota; kingdom Viridiplantae; phylum Streptophyta; class Magnoliopsida; order Solanales; family Solanaceae; genus Solanum; species Solanum habrochaites. The sequence goes on along the minus strand of JAKWJA010002490.1, from coordinate 24,043,216 downwards.
CCATAAGGGGCCCTAGAAAATGGCCCAAGACTTGGACCAAAAATTGCCTCTGCAATGTCCATCAATGTGACAAAACGACGACTAGTAGGTCAACCAATGGCCCTTCGTATTGGTACGTTTATGGTACCTGCAAGGTAGGTTATGCAGTCTCCATTTGAATCTATGTATTAACCCATGAGACCCCACAAACTGTCTATTGATGGACAAGCGTTGCGTTGGTTAGGTCTCGTTTGTGAGACATGTAAAACTGTTAAGTGACTTCCTTGGGTTGGGGTGTTTGATAAATTCATCCCAAGTATTTTATGACTCTAGGACGTTAGTTTTATGGTTTATTACATATATTAAAGTTTTTCAAACCCTAAGACCTAATTTTAGACTTCATTTCCAATAAGCAAAAACGCCTCTTCCGTAGAATTCTCTCTCAAGTATCTTTGGAAGATAGAAGTCAAGAAGAACTTGGACGGCTGATTGTGATGTGTTCTTAATCAAATATAAGTGTTTTGTCTTTTATTTGAGGTGTTGTATCAATCCTTGAACCCTCTTCCTTCAAGGAGTCAGTTCCAACATATTTCATAAAGGGTTTTCAAACTCTACCTTATTCTATGTTTGAGTTTAAGAAGAGGTCTTCTTGTAAAAGTGTTTTAATGATATAAATGTGTTTATTCTAGTATGAATTGATGATTTTAATGCTAAAAACCTAATGAACTCATGTATATGCATATTTCAATTCGTTTGTAAAAAATGGTTTAAATGAGCATGTTTAGGTAAGGTATGAACTTTGGATTTCTTATGTTGTTATTTTGGTTTAGCTACTGAGCTTAGGGCCTTAGTGTGATGAAATATTGAAAAATTGGTTATGTGCGGTGATGGTTTTGTTATATGGTGAGTTTCTTATATGGTGTAATCATTATGATAAATTACTCTTGATTGGTATGGTCCACAATCATGGTGGCGGTGTTTATTTGATGAAATCTATATTACTTAGTATGTTTTGTTAGAGTGGGTTGAAGGCCTAATATTTTAAATGAAGTGATATTGAATATATGCTTTCTCTTCTAATTTCTTAAGTTGAATTGCATGTTTTGGCTTAGATTATGCCTAAGTTAAGTATATTATCTTATGAAGCATTTAAGGTGTGTGAATTAATGAATGTAGGTAAAATCATGTACGAAGCTAATGTGACTGAAATGATGCTTGTATGAAAGATGTTATCACAAGTACACACACACTTAAATTAATGTATGAACCTAAGTTGAGTAGGTAGATGAGTTTTTGGGTGAATACTCTTCGTGAGTTGAGACTAATTATTTAGTAGAAAACTTAATACATCCTAAGATCTTTCTAAGATACGTCGGAGGATGAATGAGTTGAGATGTGATGTTCCCTAGTTATCCTAAACATATAATTTATAATGTTTAGAATTTGTGAGGGTTATGTCTAGAAGGCAGAAGATATGAAGAATAGGTGGTTACACATCGTGAGTTCAGATGTTTTATCCTAATGTACCTCTTGAGATGAGTACTCTTCGTTAGTAGAGAATGAGTTATATGGTGGCAATCTCCATATCCCTTAAATATGCACTACATAGGTGTATCTATTTGGGAATCCATATAAAAGCTAAAAAAATGATCTTACTTTAGGCAGCTGAGAATCCCTCATCCAATAGGGGTTAATGTCGGGATTCCTTTTCTATTCCCACAAAAGAAATGATTAGTGTAAGTCTTCTAAAACAGTGTTCTACATATTGTAGATATTGGAATTTGACGCTATTTATTCATTGCGCTAGGTAGGAAATCTGAAAGGTGAGTCCTTGTGAGTGTTATTTGAATTAAATGAAATAAGTCTCCTAAAAGAAAGTACTACTTAGGGTAGGTGGTGGTATGGGACGCTATCTATCAATTGTACTAAGTAGGACATTCCAAAAGGGGAGTCTAGTGCTAATTCTTCTAAAAGAGTGTACTACTTAGGGTAGGTGGTAGTATGGGACGCCATCTAATTATTGAACTTAGTAAGGATTCCGAAAGGAAATTCTTGGTGTGTTGTTGGGTGTTCTTCTATCGTATTACTGTTGAGTGGGTTCTTGTTATCCCGGGGTGAGTATGCCAAAAGGAAGGAAGTCTTGAGGGCCTCTTTGGTTTGTATTGGAGGAGGTATATATGTATTGTCTTCATGTATTACCTTAGTGAGTCTTAGGATTACCTTAGAAAAGAAACTTCAACGGAAATGATGCTTACTCCTCATTGGCAATCCTTTGGAAGTTTCACCATTTTGAGTCGAAGTAGTTCATTATAATTGTCATATGAAGTTACTATAATGTTTAGGATGTTTTAATGTTATGTTTTACTTTGGGTTATAAATTATGTAAATTCTTCTTTAAGTGTTAAATGATGATTTTAATGGTATTTTGCTTTTATATTCTTGAATGTTTTACTTATTTGGCATGAAATGTTACACTACTAAAATGTCCATTTTTGCATGTTTTTGCATTTGCCATAGTACATTTTTTGTATTAACCCCATACTTTTCTATACTACAAGTATGAGTTGGAATCTTTGTATGGTTTGTAGGCGAAGCTTGGGAATGTTCCTCTAAAGACAAAGTATGTCCTCATATATTTTAAGGCATATTCCTTTTTTTATATCATATTTATAGACTTATTATGTATTTTATTTCAATGTAAAAGACCGTGTCCCTAAGATATTATATCTTGTGTTTAAGTTGGGTTGTGACGATTAGATTCTGTAAATATTTATGAAAGACTAGTTTTTATTAAATTTTCTTTAAAAGTATTAATTCAGTAATACTTTTCATGTCTTACGTAACGAACAACAGTTAATGGGCTTGTACAAGACCCCAAAGGGTCAAGTACGCCCGCTCATGAAATGAGGGTTCTCCCTAACTTCTATGGGGTACTTTCGGGACGTGACATACTTGGTATCAGAGCATAAGATTATGGGAAATAATTTAGGTTCTAAAAGTCTAAAAGTCTACATCTAGTAGTATCTTGTTCATTTATGTAAGTCACGACACATACATGGGAAATAGACTATAGGATGATAGAAGTTTCACTTTATTCTCTATTCTAATGTCGTTCCTTAAAGTTTAGTCATATAAGGCGTCTTTTCTCAACCTCTTCTCTTTTCAATTATAGGTCATAAATAAGAGGAGATAAACCGCTATAAAGGAGGAGGGATCTGTAGCTAATGAGAGGATTCCTCTCCTTATTGGCGAAGTTCCTATTGTTGGTCTAGAGGAAGAGAATGAGGAGATTCCCTTTAAAGAACCTCAAGTGCCTCCGGAATTTCAAGAGGCTCAAATGCCCCAACTGACTTTTATGCCTCAAGATCTTTTTGTTGAGGGGGATATGACTAATAGGAGTTGAGGGATTCCCTAAGGAACTGTACCAAAATCATGAAGGCTCTAGTTCATGTCGTCAACAATAACTTTCTTGCTCAAGATACCCATGAGTTTGACCTAAGCCTAATGGTAGTACTCCCGCTTCTAGAATACGGGATTTCATGAGGATGAAACCTCCCACTTTTCATGTCACTAAAGTGACGCTTAGGTAGAAAGCTGAGTTAGCCTCTTATCTACTCAAAATTATGGCTCAAGTGTGGTTTGAGCAATGAAGGGTTGAGATACCCATAGAGAGAGGTTTGGTTGATTGGGAGGAATTCAGAGAGGCTTTTTAGATAGATTCTTTCCCCTGTTATGGAGGGAGAAGATAGTTGAATTCAATAACCTTCGTCAAGGGGGAATGAGTGTTCAAGAATACTCTCTTAAATTCACCGAACTCTGTAAGTATGCCCCAACCATGGTAATCAACCCTAGGAAAAGGATGAACAAATTTGTGATGGGAGTGTCTAGATTTGTGGAGAAAGTGTGTCGTATGGCAATACTTCTTAATAATATGGATATTTCTAGTCTCGTGGTCTATGCACAGTAAGTTGAGGAGTCCAAAATTAAGGAGATAAGGTAAGAGGGTAAGAGGCCTAGGTCGGATGGTTCTAGTCATCAAAAGCCTAAGAAGAGGTTCTATCACCAAGATTCTTTCATGGGAAAAAAGTATAAGGCTCCACACAAAAATTTCAAAGGTGGTGGCCATTCTTTTGAGAGGACGAGGTGCCCTACTTGTGGAAAGCAACATTTGAGTAGGTGTCTTGCCAGAATGGATGGTTGTTTTGCATTTGGTAATAAGGGCGACAAGATGAAGGAATTCCCTAACATCAAGGCAAGAGGAAAAGAGGTCAATCAAGATTCCCTATATCTTAATGCTCCAAAGAAGCACTCTTTTCATTGGATATCTAGGAAGGGTAGCTAATCGAAGTTGATGATCTTTGTCAGTCATAACTCTTTATTATTGTTTTAATGTTATAAAATGAGTTTGTATTGTTTTATAGTTCATAAGATCATGTCATCTTGATGAATTGCTCAAAGAATGAAATTTTGAAATTTTTAAGCATGTTGACAGTGAATACAATGAGTTCTCACTATAGGATTTCTCATTTTTGAAGAAAATTATTTTGTTTTAGATTGAAGTTTCAATTTGTCTAAAAATGTTGTATATAAGTATGTTTAATTTTTAATAAGGTATATCCCCCAAAAAGAATGTTAAGAATGAACTTTGACTTTTTAAAGTTTTGCAAAGAGTTGTTTACGTTGCTATGTGTCAGAAAATATAAAATGATGATCCTCGATAGTTGATGCTTTGATTTTGAGTTTTTGAACCATTATTTTAATATCTTATGTTATGCTAAGTTATTCCTTGTTGTACTTGAAGTTTCAGAGTCATTCGATGACTAATGTTATTCTAAATAGGGGAGAATGTAACGCCCCAAAATGAACTAAGGTAAACTAGAGCCTCGTGAGTGTTTTTTGAGTTAATTTTGTTTTAAAATGAGTTAATTTAGTGTTCTTAGGCAGTGTTTGAAGTTTGGGGGGTCAAATTCTCAAGAATGTCAATTACTTTTGGAAGATATGCCTCAGAAAGTACTTATATGTCTTGAGGTATTTGAGTGAGTTTTACGTGTTTGTTTTAATAGAAATTGATTTGGTATGTTCCTAATACCTAGATTATTTATTTTAGGGGTTTAACGTCCGGGTATGATCACACCTAGGATCCACAAGGGGCCTTAGAGAACGGCCCAAGACATGGACCCAAAACTGCCTAGGCAGTGTCCACCAACAAGACCAAACGACGGCCTGTAGCTCAACCAACGGACCGTCTTGTTGGTACATTGATTGGAACTGCAAATTAGGTTTTTCAGGATACATAAGGATTTAAGTATCAACCCACGAGACCCCACTAACTGTTCATTAATGGACAGACGGTCCGTTGGTTAGGTACCGTTGTGAGGCTTGTAAAACTATTAAGTGACAGCCTTGGCCTGGGGTGTTTGGTAAATCCAACCCAAGTATTTTATTACCCTAAGAAGTTAATTTTAGGGTTTATTAGGTATATTAAAGTATTTCAAACCCTAAGACCTAATTTTAGACTTCAATTCATAAAATCCAAAAACCCTCTCCCATAGAATTCTCTCTCAAGTCACTTTGGAAGATAAAAGTGAAGAACATGGAGGGTTTGTTAAGATAGGTTATTAATAAAATATCAATGTTTTGTCTTGCATTTGAGGTACGGTATCTCATGTGTCGTGGTTTCACAGTACTATGAATGTTTTTTCCTTAAGTTTAGTATGTTTAAGGACTTTTGTTGTAGTTTTGAGGTATTTTTATATTCGTTCGCAGAAAACTGTCGAGAATGAAATTACGAAAGAAGTGTGATGAAATTGCAGAAGTGATGATATACAGAGCCATCGACGGTCCGTCGACCCCTCGACAGTCTATAGGTGGCTATCATCGTTTGAATAAAATTCTACTGAAGGTAGATCGAGGAAGTTTGATCAAGTGTGGGTCTACAAAAGCTATCGATGGATCGTCATATCCATGACGTACATTCCGTCACATCCATATTTCTAAGATAAAGTATCCCAGTACCCTTCTTGAAAGATCCTAACGATGGAAAAACTGAAACCATCCACGGACCATAGTATACTCAACGGACCATCATCCTTGTCTGTCGATGTTAACAGTGAGTTAGAGAATGAAGCAACTGAAAAATATTCGTAGTGTGGACTAATAGGAGGTTTCAATGGTCCGTCGTGGCCTCGACCGTCTATCGGTTCTGTTATTGACTCAGACGCGTTTTTGAAAAGATATTCCTTAAATGGATTTCTTTTTTATGTTTGGACTTCTTTAATATAAATACTTGTAAAAACCTTGTTTTGGGGGTTCGGCTCTTAGGTATTTTTCAGTTTTATTATCCTAGTTGTTGAAGTTGAAATTTTGGGAAATATTTTACTTTCCGGAATCATTTGTAGCAAGACATTTATTTATTCAAGTAATTTTCTAGATTTTCTTCGATCTCATCAAATTAACTACAAGTATTTTTGTCTAATCAATATGAATTATGTGATTTTTAATATGGTTAAATAATCCATAACTAGGGTTATAGGAACCATGGGTAAACAACAAGGTAAAAACTAGCTAAAATAGCAGTTCTAGATTAGTCTCTTGAATGTATTGATAATATTATTTCTACTTGCCGAACCAAGGAGGTAGATAATAATAAAAGAATTATCAACGTAGGTTTAGTCTGCACTATCTTATAGACTAATGTCGATTGATGCAAAGTAACAACTAAGTCATAGATTGATTATGATACTTAAGATCATGTAAAGGTAAGGTTTAGTAAAGAATAAACAAGTAGCCGGAGCAAGGTCCGGAGTTAAATTCCCTAGTTGACGGACCAAGGAATTAGGAATACATAACTTACCACTTTGCATGCAAGATACTAGGAAAGGATTGTTATAGCTAGAATTACCGTGTTATGAACCTGCGGGGAACACCTATGATCGACTTACTCTCATCACTTGTTAATATCAAATATTCATACTTGCTACTTGTTTACTTAGAAATATTTAATTCCTTTTTTTATTTAACCCCCCCCCCCCATTTTATTACCTTTTTTCGGAAAGGACTTTATTAAAATATAAGCAATTGTAGGTTAAAGTTAAGTTTAAGTAATGTTTCTCATAGGATCGACCCTACTTCATAGTCGGGTTCTTTACTTGAGACAACCGCTTATACCTCTTTTCGAAAAGTAAATTTCAGCGTATCAAATTTGGCGCCGCTGTCAGGGAAAGTGGCTTTTAGATTAACTTTAACAATATTGCCAAAGTTTAGTCACCAATTTCATAAATTTACTTGTTCTCTTTGTTTTTGTCTCTTGCAGATCTATCTTCAGTGTATGCCAAGTTAACGGAGTAGCAAGAACCCATACTCTCACCTGACCCCGAACAGAATTATACACTGGGTAAAATGAACCAAAGTCTGGCTAATCTTGAGGATGAGTTCGACCGTGAAATTACACCACCGGTTGAAGCTCATGATCAATTATTAGCTAAAAATCGTGGGGAAAAATAAATCAAGAAGCAACCTCCCGCTCCATCCCCTAAGAGTACTATAAGGGAAATGTTAACATCACTGGCTCTGACGGTCCACTTGTCCTACCTCCTCTACCACAAGGTCAAATTTTTGTAGTAACTAGTAATATGATGCAATGCTCACAGCTAGAGGTTTGTTTTCAGGACTATTTTCTAAGGACCCACATGCTCACATCACCAAAGTGAGGTTGGTGTGTAAGATTGTGTTGGGAGGCCTTATTTGAACATGGACTCCATTGGGTTAAGAGTGTTCCCTCTATCACTGACGGGAGAGGCTGTATATGGTTTACCGAGATCCCCTATAACTCAATTTAATACTTGTAATCAATTGAGGGATGTGTTCTTACAATGCTACTACCCAGTGTCTAAGAAGCTAAACCACAAGGATAGGGGCAACAACTTTGTGGAACTATTGGGAGAATCAGCCAGTTGTTTATGGGATAGGTTCACCTCGTTCTTGAGAAGTGTCCCCAATCACCGCATCGATGATGAGTAACTTAAAGAGTACTTCTGTCGAGGACAAAATCATAATAATAAAGCAATATTAGTTACGATAGTGGGTGGTTCTTATGGGGAGTGTCCTTATGGTGAGATCACAGAGAAGTTTAAGAAAATCTACAAAAATAATAAATCTTGGAGAACTAGGACGTCAGATATAGGGAGAAACACTTTTGAATCACAAAAACACAACCCAGACACAAATGAGATTCATGAAGAACTGTCTCAAATGAGAACTGAGCTTGGGTTAGTGTTGAAACACTTTTGTGTGGAGTAGAAAAGGTTAATGTAGTGAACTACTTGTCTGAGACACCACTACTGACCGATGAGTATTAGTATGAGGAGGACTCTTATGCGGTAAATGAGCTGAGGAGGGTACTGACCAAATGCCGAAGGATCCAATCTGGTGAATTGGCTCCAAGGACAAGGAAATAAAGTTCGGAACTATGGTAATCACAACCGAGAAGGTCATTATGTTTGAGATAGGAATAGAAACTGTGACAACAACTTCAACCGGGGTAACTATAGTAACAGAAATGATAGGAGTGGTCCCTATGTTCAACCTCAAAATTGGGAAGTTGCTCCCAGGGATGGTGGAGGTTGTATGGCTTCAGTTGGGGATATGTTGCAGAAAATGAGGAGAAGGTATGACGCTATTGATGAGCACACTAAAGAGTTGAGAAATGACTTAGCGAATATTGTTCAAAAAGTTGATTCGGATGCAATCACGATCTAGCATCTTGAGGTGCAAATGAATCAATTGTCTTCGACTATGAACCCACACCAACAATGCACTCTTCCTATAAATACTGTTCAAAATCCAAAAAATGATGGACATTATATGGCAGTCACAACTCGAGATGGTAATCACACTATTGAACAACCGATGCGGTCTGGTGTAGAAAATGTGATAAGAGGAGATAATAAGTTAGTGGAGGTTAGTGCTGAGTTAGGAGACAAAACGGTGAAAAAAGTTGAGGTACCCCAAAAGGTGACCCCCATTCCTAGACTACCACCTCCATTCCTATATAGGGTAGTGAAAAACACCAAGATGGTAAATATAGGTGTTTTATCACTATGCTCAAAAAGCTTTCCATCAATGTCCCTATGATAGAAGCTTTTGAAAAAATGCCCGGTTATGGCAAGTTCATGAAAGATATGGGGACTAAGAAAAGACCAGTCAGTTTTGAGGATGATGATAGAATACCACATTGTAGTGCTATTGCTACTAGGTTTCTAGAGCAAAAAAAAAAAAAAGATCCGAGTGCCTTCAATATTCCATGTACAATCGGGTTATTACACTTTGCGAAAGGATTATGTTATCTTGGGGCAAGCATATGTCTCATGCCTCTCTCTATTTACAAGATGTTGGGTTTGGGTGACCCAAAGCCCACTTCGATGCGGTTACTGATGGCTAATCGAATGGTGAAGAGGCCTATTCGGTGGAGTTATTCCGATTTTTGGCAAATTTTGTGTTAGTAATGGTGGAGTTATTTTGATTTTTGGAAAATTTTGTTATTCTTGATTGTGAAGTCATTTTTTGAGGTGCCTACTATTCATGGGAGGCCATTCCTTGCTACGAGTAGAGCCTTGGTTTATTTTGAGAAAGGGAAAATGAAATTTTGGTTGAATAATGAAGAAGTGACTTTCAACATTTGTAGGCCCATAAGGCAGAGTGGTGAGCTCCAATCGGTATTTGTCATATCTTATAGAGTTGAAAAATCATCTAAGGTAAAAATAGAAGAGGGTCTAGGGGTAGAACCACTAGCGGCAGTGATCATGAATTTTGATAGTGATTGCGTTGAAGAGTATAGGCCATTGGTTGTAGAACTTGATCGAGGTTATGTTCGGTTTAAACCAAAGAAGTTTTAGTTAGATATGAAGAATCGGGAGTCTCCACACGTGAAACAATCTATAGAGGATTCTCTAAAAGTAGAACTTAAGGTTCTACGACCCCATCATCTGAGGTATGTATTCTTGGGAAAATGTGACACTTTGTCGGTAATTATTGCATCATATTTTGATGTACATCAAGTTAAGAGTTTTGTGGAGGTGTTAAAAGGTTCAAAAGAGCTATTGAATGGACTATTATGGATATTATTGGGATCCCTCTCGAGATTTGTTCACATAAAATCCACCTCATGCCCAATCATAAGCCATGTATTGAGCAGCAGAGACGTTTAAATCAACATATGCAAGAGGTGGTGAAGAAGAAAATAATTAAGTGGTTTGATGCTGGAGTGATATATCCAATCGCCGCTAGTAGTTAGGCATGCCCTATTCTGTGTGTACCTAAGAAAGGGTGAATCACTATGGTCCCCAATGAGAAAAATTAGTTTTTCCCGATGAGACCTGTGACTTGATAGAGGGTGTGTATGGATTACCGGAAAGGAAAGAAAAGAAGAGTTCACCTTGATGAACAGAGGTTAAACGGGTTGAATTTCGCTTGATGAATTTTGGTTGAAGGCATATGAAAGTTCAGCCCTCTACAATGAAAAGGTGAAGAATTACCATGACAAAAAGATTGAGAAGCGCATTTTTTTTTGTTGGGGATGTGGTGCTTTTGTTCAATTCTAGGTTGCGCTTGTTTCCAGGATAACTCACATCCAAATGGATTTGTCCCTATTTGATCACCCAACTATCCCCTCATGGTGCGGTTGAGTTGGAGAATAAGGAGGGTGTAAGGTTCAAGGATAATGGGAAACAAATCAAATTTATCTAGGGCATGCTGAAACGACGAATGAAGTGATCGAGGCATACCATCTTGATGAAGTCTTAGTAAGCAACAATCCTCCGTCGTGTCGCGCTGTTAAATCAAGCGTTGATTGGGAGGCAACCCAATATGTATCATCTGGCTAACTATATGTTTTTTTCATGATTTTCTAGGTGTAATTGCATTATTTTTTATTTTATTACTTATGTAACGTCTAAATGTTCTTTTTTTTTAATCAGACGTCTTGGCTAGAGCGAAGAGTATGGTCCGTGTTAAAAAAATATGTTTAGAAAACACAAAAAGAATAGCTTAATGAGTGTTAAATGTGCAGGGACCAAATCACCAGAAATCTACAGAAAATTTGTCTTGTGCACCCATCGACGGACCGTCATCCCTTCGACGGACCATCGGTAGGATCCGTTGTTCCGAAGTATGTTCTTTAAATTTTTGTAAGTCAGGGAACTATAGAAGGAGGGGTCAGCATACTGATCATCGGTGCTTTACGCCTCAGGTTATATTCTCCTATCACCCTATTTCATACACATTTATGCATTGGGGACAATTAAATGTCTTTTTGGTGGGGTGGGGTAAATGGAAAGTGAGTGCTAAGGTCAAGTATAAGTAGCCCAAATCACGATCCTCTCTTGGGTTTTTCTTGCCTATGTTCTTTTTCCCCAAGAGACTGGTATTTTATTGTTGTACCAGCATATTTTGTACAAAGTATCGAAATGGAATTTCAAGCATGAAGGATAAACAAAATTATATCCTTATGATGTATGACTAGGCATAGTAACTGATGTATGTGTGGCTCTATGTATGACATAAAGATACACCACGGCATGACCCTAAATCTAAACTCGAACTAGGTGTCTGGTAATCTTATAGAGTAATGAGATTTCAAAAGATTGTGAGGAAAATTTTAATAGTCCACCATTGGTACTAAGCTAGAAGTTTCCTGGCTAGTCCTACTAAAAGTATGTTGTGATAAACATTTAGGAAAGGATCATATTCCCTTTTTAAATAGTCAACCTTTAGCCAAGATAACAGAAAACCGAATGAAATTAATCACTTCTTTATCAAAATGATTTGAGCATTAAAATAGACCTTTCTTTTTCACCACAACTGATGTTTTCTGGGAACAATGTGTTGGCCCTGGTCCCTCCTGGACATGTGAACCTTAGCCTATGCAAAAAGTATAAGTTGAGGGTGTCTAATACAGAACAAACCCTTGTCGTGGCCCAGACCCAACTTTGGGTATTGTGTACCTTGACTAATGGAAAAAACATGAGTTTAGGGAAGTTAGTTAAGGAATGCTACAGAAAGTGGGGTTGAAAGAATAAACAAAGAGAAAGAAAAATAAAATAGACTCAAAAAATTTGAAATCAAAGAGAACTTTTTTAAAATAAACCACATACACAAAAAGAGAAAGAAAGGAGAAAAATAAGGCGGAAGAATATTACAAAATTAAGAAATAGGGCGGAATAAAATGATGAAAAGGTAGGAAGCTTAGCCGTTATGTCACGAAGGGAAATAAGTCACTAAAATACATGCAAATGTACCCTACCTAACCCTAAGCCTAAGTTACAATCTAACAATCTCCTATCGTGATCCTAAGAGTCTATTATGGTAAACTTAAAGCAGTAAAAATAATGAAAACCGATGGCAAATAATATAAATGAGGTGTGAGGTTGTTCTTAGAGCGAGTGTTGAGAAAAAAATCCTTATACTCAAATTTAAATCATCGTGCGAAAAAAAGTGGATGTTGTTTTTAAATGAGGACACTAGTTGCAATACCAGAAAATTGGTACCTTGGTGAGAGATCAAAGAGAATAGGTGTCGGTGTGTGGTGAGTATGTGTAATGGTTTGATCCACATGAGCGAGTCTAATAGTGATAGCATGGATAAACATAATGAAAATAATCGGGATAGATAGACAGATGATTGAGAAAATTAAAATAAGAATACTCTTGTATAATGGTTTTGTGGTGAGTCATAGTGCGTCGCTTGAGGACTTACAACAAATTTATATTGAAGGTGTTTATGTATCGTGGTTTAACAGTCATTTCAATGCTTTTCCCTTAAGTTTAGTGTGTGTCTAATGCTTTAATGTAGTAGTTTTAATGTATTTTTTTCTTCTTTTGAAGGAAAACTGTCCTGAATGAAAATATTGAAGAACTGTGCTAAAATTGCAGAAGTGATGACCTACGGAGCCATCGACAGTCTGTCGACCCCTCGACGGTACGAAGGTTGAAACCATCGTTCGAAGAATTGCTACTGAAGGATGACCTGGTAATTATGAACAAGTGTGGGGCTACGGAAGCTATCGACGGGCCATCATCTCCAAGACGGACCATCCTGCACATCAGTCAATGCTAACTGAATGTAGGCCCAGTATCCGTCTTGAAAAGATTCTAAGTGTGGAGAAAGGGAAGTAATCGGCGTATCATCGTGCACTCAAAGGACCATCATCCTGGTATGTCGATGGTACAAGTGAGTTTCAGAATAAAGCAGCTGAAAAAGATTTGAAGTGTGGAACAACGAGAGTCCTCGACAGTCCGTCGTGGCCACGACAATCCGTCGGTCCAGTCGTCAACTCAGACGCGTTTTTGGGAAGATTTTCTTTAAATAGAATTCCTTTTTATGTGAGGATTTCTTTGTTATAAATACTTGTAAAAAGCTCATTTTTGGGGTTAAGCTCTTTGGTATATATCAGTTTTATTATCCTAGTTGTTGAACTTGAGATTATGGGAAATATTCTACTTTCCAAATTTTTTGTTGCAAGACATTGATTTATTCATGTAATTTTCTGGATATTCTCCAATATATTCAAAGTAAGTACATGAACTCTTGTCTAATCAATATGAATTGTGTGATTGTTAACATGGGTAACTAAATCCTTAACTAGGTTTGTGGGAATCATAGGTAAATAACATGGTAAAAAATAACTAAAATAACAATTCTAAAAGTGTCTTGCATGTATTGATAATTCTTTTGCTTAGAAGTCTTTTTAACGAGTGTACGTTAGTACTCTCCTTTTGCTACTTGCCGTACCAAGGAGGTACATAATAAGAAAAGAATTATCAACGTAGATTTAGTTTACACTATCTAATAGGTTAGTTTCGATTGTTGCGAAGTAAAAACTAAGACATACATCAATTATGATGCTTAATATTAAGTAAAGGTAAGGTTTAGTAAAGCATACACATGAAGGCGAACTAAGGTGCGGAGTTAATTTCCTCAGTAGCGGGACCAAGGCATTAGGGATACATAACTTACCCCTTTTCATACAAGATAGTAGGAAATGATTGTTATAGCTAGAATTATTGCATTATGAACCTAGGGAATATGTCATTGTTACTCTCATCATTTGATAAATATCAAATATTCATATTTGCTAATTTTTTACTTAGAAATATTTAATTCTTTTTCTTATTTAAAAACCCTCTTTTATTACCTGTTGTCGGAAAGGACTTGATTAAAAAGAAGTAACTGATGGTTAAAGTTAAGTCTAAATAATTTTCCTCGTGGGAACGACACAAACCTCATAATTGGGTTCTTTACTTCATACGACCGCTTATACTTCATTTGGAGAAGTAAATTTGAGCGTCTTAGTATCCATCCTTGGACCCTCTTCCATTGAAAAAGCCATTTCAAAAAGATTTTAAAAAGGGTTTTCAAACTCTACCTTCTTCTATCTTTGATTTTAAGCATGGGTATTCTTGTAAAAGTGTTTTAATGATTTAAATGTGTTTATTCTAGTATGAATTGATGGTTTTAATGTAAAAATCTAATGGACACATGTGTATGAATATTTCAAACCTTTGGTAATAAATGGGTTAAATGCACATGTTTGGGCAAGGTATGAACTTTTTTTTTCTTATGTTTTTATATTGGTTTAGATGCTTCCCTAAGGTCCTTTGTGTGATCAATATTGAGATATTGGTTATAGGTTGTGATGGTTTGGTTATATGGTTAGTTGCTTATATTGTGTAATCCTTACGATAAATTACTCTTGAGTGGTATGGTCCACCATCTTGGTGGCGTTGTTTATTTGATCAACTTGATATTACTAGTATGTTTTGTGGTGTGTATTTGAAGTACTAATATATGAAATGATGTGATATTGAAGATAAGCCTTGTATTGTGTTTTGTGGAGTTGAATTGCATGTTTTTGCTTAGATTATGCCTAAGTGAAGTATATGGTTTTGTGAAGCATGAAAGGTGTGGGAATCAATGAATGTAGGTCAAAAGAATATATATAAGTTAATGTGAATGAAATGATGCTTGTATGAAATAATTGCTCAGAAGTATACACACACAGAGAAATGAATGAAGTTAAGTTGAGTAAGTAGAGGAGTTTTATGGTGAATACTCTTCGTGAGTTGAGATGAAGTGTTTAGTAGCAACCTCATTACATCATAAGAGCTTTTTAAGATATGCCGGAGGATGAATGCCCTTCGTGAGTTGAGATATGGTGTTCATTAGTTATCCTTAACCTATAGTTTAAAATATTTAGAATCGTTGTGGGTTATGTTCAGCAACGACAGGATATGAAGAAGAAGAAGTGGTCACTTTTCATGAGTTGAGATGTTTTATTCCAATATACCTCTTGAGATAAGTACTCCTCATTAGAAGAGAATGAGTTACATAGTAGAAATCTACTTATCCCTTAACTATGCGCCCCTATATGTGTAGCTATTGGGAAAACCATGTAAAAGCTAAAAGGAACCTTAATCTAAGGAGGTGAGAATATCTTATCTGATAGGGTTAATGTCGGGATTCCATGTCTAGCTCTCATGGAGTATGTCGGTTAAGCTAAGTCCAACAAAAGAAATGAATGTACGAAGTCTTCTAAAGAAGTCTTCTACTTAGGGTAAATAGTGGAATGGGATGTTATTTATCTATTGCACTAGATAGTCAATCGAAAAGGAGAGTCATGGTGAGTCTTATTTGAATTAAATAAACTAAGTCTCCTAAAAGAACGTACTACTTAGGGCAGGTGGTGGTATGGGATGCTATCTATCCATTGCACTAGGTAGGACCTTTCGAAATGGGAGTCTTAGTACCAAGTCTTCTAAAGAGTGTACTAGTTTGGGTAGGTGGTGGTATGGGAATCCATATACTTATTGCGCTAAGTAGACATTCCGAAAGGAAATTCTTGGGTGTTGTTGGGTGTTCTTCTATCGTATGGCCATTGAGTGGGTGATTGTTATCCCGAGGTGAGAACGCCAAAAAGAAGGAAGTCTTGAGGGTCGCTTTGGTGTGTATTGGAGGAGGTATATGTGTACTTTCTTTATGTATTACCTTAGTGATTCTTAGTATTACCTTCGAAGAGAAACTCCAACAGAAATGATGTTTAATCCTCATTAGCAATGCTTTGGAAGTTTCACCATTTTGGAGTCTAAGTAGTTTACTCTAAGTGTTATATGAACTTACTTTAATGTTTGGGATACTCTACAATAAATTGTTCTTTGGGTTAAAAATTATGGAAATTATTCTCTAAGTGTTAAATGATGATTCTTATGGTGTTTTGCTTTTATATTCTTGAATATTTTATTTATTTTTCATGAATTGTTATTTTACTAAAATGTCCCTTTTCACATGTTTTTCCCTACGCCATACTTAGTATATTATTTGTAGTAACCCCATACTTTTCTAAACTATAAGTGTAGGTTCGAAGCTTTGGAAGATTTGAAGGCAAAGCTTGGGAAAGTTCCTCTCAAGACAAAGTATGTCCTCATATATTCGAGGGCATAGTCCTTTAATTTTCTTAGTTTCTCATTTAAAGACTTATTATGTATTTTATTTCAATGTAAAGGGTCGTATACCTATGATGTTATGCCTTGTCTATATGTTTGCTTGTGACAATGAGATTCTCTAAATATTTATGCAAGAATAGTTTTATTAAATGTTCTTGAAAAGTTTTAGTTCCGCACTACTTTTCATGTCTTATGTAACGAATGATTTTTAAATGGCTTGTAAAAGACCCCAAAGGGTCGAGTATTCCCGGTCATGAAATGAGGGTTCTCCCTAACTTCTTGGGTTTTTTTTTGGTAGTGACAGGAGTTATATTTAACACCGAGAGGATTTGAAGAAGGGGTGGGTGCACATTGTGAGTAGAGATATTGTACTCAATGTACCTCTTGAGATGAGTACTCCTTCGCAGTAGAGAGTGAGTTATTTAGTAGAGATCTCCTTATCCCTTAACTATACGCCCACATTGGTGTAGCTATAGAACAAAGCCATGAATATGCTAATAGAAATACCACTACCCGAGGCAAGTGGGGAAACCCCATTCGATCAGGGTAGTATCCGAATTCTATGTTTATCTCTCATGGTCTATGTCGGTTAAAGATATTCCACCACAAAAGAATGAAAGAACTAAGTCTCATAAAAGAATGTACTACTTAGGGTAGGTGGTGGTATGAAACTCTATCTATCTATTGAACTATATAGACCTTCCGAAAGTGGAGACTTGGTGTGTTTTGTTTGAGTTTTTGAGCTATGTTTCCTAACAGAATGTACTACATGGGGTAGGTGGTGTTATGAGACACTATTTATCTATTGCACTAAGTAGACCATCCGTAAGTGGAGTCTCAGTGTGTTCTATATGAAGTAAATGAACTAGTCATCATGTGTAATAAATGAAGTTATATGAATTAAATTATAATTTTAACGGAGCAAGTTCAAGTTAAGTTATTATGTAATGAAGTTATAAATTACTAAATAGAGTGCTTAATCAAAGGGAATTCTCAAGGAGCACTAAGTGGGAGTAGTAGTATGGGATGCTACTCTCACATTGCACTTAGTGTCATTTATCATTGTTATTGGAGAAGGATACTTACATGAATTCTCTATGAAGGAATTTCTTTCGCATGTCTAGCCAAGAGTCACTACAACATTTTAGGCCTACGACAACACTAAATCTGAGTAACGCTTGTAAAGTGTTGCCTAAAATATTTTTGGAAATGCTTCTAAAGTGGAGCCTAAAATTTTTACTTTTGGCATCGATAATATAGGCAAAACTTAAAAAGTGCACACTTTAATGGTATAGGCTACACTTTATAAGTGTTGTCATAGTGTGAAATAAATGGCAACAGCTATTTACATATATGGCCACACATTTAAAGTGTACTACTATTATAATTGAAAAAACAACACCTTAAAAGTGTGGCCTAAAAATTTTCACTACAATACTATATCCTCAAACATTTTCAAATCTCCCTGCCATTTTTATTGGTCAAAAAAAATTAATAAAATTTTTTAAAAAAAATTCCTCAAGCGTTACTCATCTGTCACACTTTTCTCGCTCTTCGTTCATTCCTATCTCCAGAAAGCTAGCGCAGCTTTACTCTTTCTCTCAATTTTTTTGCTCTTCGTTCTTTCCTAGCTGCATGAATGAAAACCTAAGATAAAGACCTGAAGAACTGCGCTCCATAACTCGAATTTCACAAGTCGAATTTCTAAAAGAGATGAAGAGCTGAAGATATAGAGATGGGAATGGAAAAAATGAAGAGTGGAAGTTGAAGAGCTCAAGTGCTAAGATTTCATGAAGGTCTGAACTGATTTTGTAAAACTGAAATTCTTCTTTATTCTCTAGTAATGTGTAGACCTACAAATAGTCAATTGGTTGAATTTTTGTTTTGCGTTTAGATGAAATTTATTACTTTGGGGTTTTTACAACTTAAATTCAAAGTAGGGAAAGAAAGTGTGAAAAATCTTAACGTCAAGGGTAGTTAGTAGGTTTCAAAAACATACATGTAACATAACAACATCTCTGAAGTATTCTTCAATATGAGGCGCACCATAAATATCTTTTCTGCAATAAAAGCCGAGAATTATACTAGTAGTTTACGCAAAGCAAAATTCTTAAAAGTATTAAGAACACAAAGGTTTTTATTTTTTTAGTAATTGGAGAACACCAGGATAGTAATAAACTTTAAAACTCTTTACACATCGATATAATAACTAGCATCTGAAAAGCACTTTACTAGCACCCATTGGTAGTAGTGCTTTGAAGTTGTCACAATGTAAAAATTGAAGTCAATCCGCCATCTGAACATCCAGACAGAATTGCCTAACATTAGAACTTTATTTGTGAACCTGTCAACAGTAAAGTTTTATGACTGCCTAAGAATCTGTGATGGAGATAAGAAAGCATTCGAGATAGAGATAAGTGTTACGAGCGCCTAAATATGTGTATGGAAGGAGGACAATTTCGGTGGGTTTTGTGATTTATTTTTGGGGATTTTTTTGATTTTGGAATTCCATGAAAATATAGAGATTCTAATATTGAACCTGGACAATTTCTTTACAATTTTCTTCAAATTAGAGCATGCATAGTGTATGCATTACAAAAAATAATAGAAGCTGGGGCACCAGAGTTTAAATCAATGAACAATAACTGAAGACTGCTAAGCCACTAAGAGTGATCTAATAAAAAGTAAAAGTACAGTTAACTAAAAATTGCTTCGATTTAGGGGAATCAATTCGTGGTGAGTTTGACTTTCGTTAAAATCATGTTTGTATTTTCTGCTTGTTCATCTGTATTTCTTTCTAATGAGCACGCTCCAGGTTTCTTGTACGATGCATTAGTTCATTTATATCCTTAAATTGATCATGAGTTTTGTGAACTATGTGGCAGCTAGTATATTTTGGTTTTTAGGTTCATTATTAATTTCAATGCAAATTTTGTTGTTACCCGTAGTTTGGGAGATTGATTGAGTCAATGCAAATCTTCAAGATGAATTACTATGCTTTGCTTCAATTGTTTTTAACATTTTGTTTAATTGTGAACGTATCTCCAATAACTTTTGATTTCTCCACTCCAATTTCGTCAAAAGGGTTTAAATATAAGCATAAATCTTTGCTATTTCCTTTTTTTTTTATTCACTGCCTTAACACGACTGATGTGTCTAATATCTATTCCATGTGCAAAGGGTGAGCTGCAATCTTCATTCTGCAGAATTAAAATAGATCAGCCTAACTTATCCATGAGATATCGAACTTTTTTTGAATACATGCACATCTCCATAACTGAAAAACAACTAATCTAGTTAATCAAACATTTTTAACATCTGCTGATTGTGGTCCCATTTAGTAGTATTTTTTTCTCCTATATATCATAATGGTCTAAACTGATGTTACCTTGAAAGTGGAAAATCAGAAGCTAAAGATGCACAAAATCTAGAATTCACACCCTGCCTGTTTATGAAATTAACTACCCAAATGCAAGAGATCTATATTAGATTATGAAAAATATCAGTCAAAGAGAAGCACATAATTATAAAGGAAGCTTTGAAACCTTTTCTGTATGGCATACTTTCAAAGTGACACCAGGTTCTTGGGGATTTTCTTCTGCACTTCCTGATTGGTCCTCTTCCCTATTTTAATAAAGTTTGTACAATATAATTTTTTCTTAATATTTTTTTCTTAAATATGTGCTTTACTAATATCTATCCCATGTTGCGATGTTCTGGGTGTTGCTGAGCTCTCTTACGTGTTATGCCATCCATTTGTTTATTTTGTAATGGGTGATTCTCACATAGTTCTTAAATGTTTAATTTTTATTTTATCATGATGCATTACTAATCTCATTTCTTCATGTTATTTTACGAGGATCAACATGTGTTCTTGTGATATAATGTCAATTTTGTTAATTGTTAAATTTCTTAATTTTTTGTTCTTTCTTGATGGAACAAATTTGTTTACTAGAGGAATTGATATTCATGAAGTTAACATTCTTATCAATTCTGATTTCCCTAAAAATTAGGGAACATATTTGCACAGGGTATGTATAACAGATCTTTCATCTTGCTTATTGACTTATATGTTTTTTTTGCTATTTCAACATTGGTTATTTGTTTTGCAGGTTGGACGATCAGGGAGATTTTTGAGGCTTGGTTAGTTGTTAGCCTGGTTACATTTGAGAATCACTTCACTTTGTATGTATTAATTATGTACATTTCTTTTGTACTAGATCATTAAGCTCTATGTGTTGATTTTTGCTACTACCTATATCATCTATCTGACTGTGAGATATATAATTGAACATGAACTAGGAATAGAGATCAAGAAAATCCTTCATAGATAGATCAAGCTATATATAAATTCTTATGTATTACCTCCCCTTTATTTTTCTGATTGATTTTTTGATGAAGTAAATTGAGTTGTTTTGTAGTCGTGGTAAGTTCTGATTAAAAGGTGAGTCATAACAGTTAACTCAGTAGATAAGAAAACTGATAAGAACACACTCCATATGCCAGCTGCTACTTAACAGTGCAAAAATAGATGCCTAGAAATCTCCAACATTGTCTGATGTCACATATAACATTCGTCAATGCATGTTTTTCTTAATTTAAAATGCAATAAACTTTAGACTTAAAATCTAGTTCAACTTGTTTGCTTTAGATCTTTTTAACTGTTTTCTTCCATTTTTAGATTTTGGAAGGCTAAATAACAATTGAAGTAAAATTAATGAACTCTTTAAGATCAGGTTTCCAGTAGACCTTATTAAAGGATTCTGTTAAGCTTTGAACACTTAGAGATTAGTGAAAAATTGCCTTGTTCTTTATTAATTCATTAAATTTTGTCTATCCTATTACTTCACTTTCTTTCTTAATTCTTTCTATCCTATAAATTTTACTTATTTTTCCTTAAAAGCATAATCAACATTCAAAAACATTTGTGGAGGATTCAAAGTTTATTTGACATTATATAAGTGGCATGACTATGTAAGAAACTATTATCATCTCATAACACCTGATTTTGGTAACTTAATCATGAATCTAGTGATAGTTATTGAAATATCAAATATTGATATCTTCTTATAAGAATTCAAATATTCCATCTAAGGATTGGATAACCTTTTCAAGGTATAGCAAAACCTGTGTGATGGTGTGGAATCATTCCTAGATTTTGTGTACTCTCATTGAAATCCTCACGGAGAGGAAATTTAATGTCCATGTGAAAAATATTGTAATATTCGTTGGACTTGAAAAAATGTATTGTATGATCGTATAATATTGTATTTGTTAAATGTTATAATATATGGATCAATCATGGAGAATAAGATATCAAGTTAAATGTTGAATATGATATGGATTGCTCGCGTGATGATATTGATGGATTGTTGAATGATCAATTTAGAGATATTGGACAGGCAGAAGGATCATATAATTGTCCAAATGAAAATGCCATGAAATACTATAACTTAGTTGAAAAGGCAAGCTAAGAATTATATCCTTGTTATACACCATTCTGTAAATTATCATTCAAACTTCGTTTATATTTGTTGAAGTGTCTACACGGATGGTGCAATGAATCATTCACTTCTCTTTTACAATTATTAAAAGAGGCGATGCCCAAGTTGAACATTCCTCCCTCTTACAATAAAACAAAGTCTATGGTTAAGAAACTCGCCCTTGATTGTGAGAAAATTGATGCATGTCCAAATGATTACATCTTTTTAGGAATGATCATAAGGATGATGAATTTTGTCATACTTGCGAAGCTTCACGATATATTAAAAATCCTGAAGGTTATACTGAGGTTGAGTCATCTAAAATATTAATCGAGTTTCAACAATGACTTTGAGACACTTTCCATTAATTTCTAGACTCAAAAAGTTATTTATGTTCTCAAACGTGGCAGCTTCTTTAAGGTGGCATGCGTAGGAGCGCTCAAAATATGGAAAATTATGATATCCCGCTTATGGTCAAGCATGGATTGATTTAGATAGGTTGCATCTTCAAGCATCAGACGTAGCATGTGCTCAAGTTAAAAAAGACGTCTTCCAATGGCATCAATATTAGCAAAGGTCTGCAAGCTTCACACGTGGCGTGTGCGCATCGATTGGGAGACATCATTCGTGGACTACACGCTTCGACCAATAACATATTACATCATCCAAGGCCTGAAGCATCAGTTGTAGCGTGTGCACATCTTTTGGGAGACATCCGTGATTGCCTGCGTGCATCGGCCAACACAAGAAGACAACGGTCATGGACTGCACACATTGGGAAATGCATGCACACATCAAATGTGGTGTGTGCGTATCGTCTAGGAGACATCGCTCATGTCTTCCACGCATCATACATAGCTTGTGCGCATGTCGAGAACGAATTGTGCCTATAGCATCAATATTAGCCAAGGTCTTCAAGCATCACCCATGGGGTGTGCGCATTAATAGGGCGACATCAGTTATGGATTGTAAGCATCGGCCAAGGTCAGATGACATCGTCCAAGGTCTGCATGCATCATATACGGAGTGTGCACATCGGCTAGGAAACATTAGTGGTTGCATGTGCACATCGGTTTGGCGACATCGTCCATGGCCTGCAAGCATTGGTCCATAATGTTTGTTTATAACGGACAACATCCTCAAAGTCTTGCACGCTTTTTACGTGTCCTGCGCACATTGGTAGGATACGTCACTCAATGAAAAGTACCATCAGTCAACACATGCATGCATCTAACGTGGCAAGTACACATCGGCCACGTTAAATTTGCATTTTTTATTCAGCATAAACAGGTTTTTACAGGCATCTGACGTGGAATGTGCCAATCTGCACATGACACGCATTATCTACTAGGAGACATTTGTTGTGGAATACCCACGTCAGACGTGGCCTACGTATCTTGCTCAACCATCTTGATCGTGGAAATCCCGTATTATGCACATTAGAAAGTCATCTTCTGGTGTGGCCTACAAATATCGTTCAGCAAATCTTTGCGACGTCAAACAGGGCCATCCCGCATTGACTTTAGCTTGTACACACGTTAAACCAACATCAGACGTGGCGTGCGTACATCGATTTGCAGACGTCTAACGTGGACTTCCCTTATCATATTTAGTATACACATTGTTCTTGCAATGTAAAACGTTGTCTGGCTGCATATCCATACATTATTTGGAGATGTTAGACGTTGTGTGACCGCATTGTTGAAATAAAGGAACTTAAGGTTACTATATAAACTTGTGAATTATTTGCGTTAATTTCATATTTATTCAATAATTTTCCTATTTTTATTAATGAATAAGTCATTCTCGAAATTTTCTTTAAAAAAAAAAATTAAAAAAAATTCAATTTATTGAATTTAAGGTTATTCTATTTATTTGTGAATTTTTGGCGTTAATGTTATATTTTTATAATATTAATTCTATTTTTATTTAATAATTACTCATATTCGAGATTTTTCCAAAAAAAATAAAAATTCAAAAAATATTGTTAAAAACTATGTTTTTCTTTTTATATTAAAGTTATTTATGATAAAAAGCAAATGCCTATGTGTATCTTAGAACGTACATATTCGGTTGTATATGTGGATTATGATTCATTGGAAAAACGATGTACACTCGTCTAAGTCATAATCGGAGTAACAAAATTAATAGTTCTATATGGGCCACACATAAGACGTAGCATGTGGGTATCGGACATGCATATTGGCGAACGATAGTCAATATCAGTTATGGCCTGCAAGCATCGTATGTGCACACATGGAGATTGACGTCCACCAATATCAGGCGACATCCTAATAGGTCAACACCAATCAAACGTTGTGTGAGCACATCGATATAGCAACATCGATTTGCAGACGTCTAACGAGATTTACTTTATCATATCTAGCATACACACATCGGTCTGGCGATGTCAAACGTCATCTGGCTGCACATCTATACAGCATTTGGATATGTCAAACGTTGTGTGACTGTAGACACGTAATTTTGACCGAATTTAAATTTAACACAATCTTTTAGAGCATGAATAATTTTATCAATCTAAATTGAATATATTTTAAATTTTTTTATTTATTTATTATTTTCATTAAGTTTATTTAAAAGATATAAGAATAAACAACATAAACATAATTTTTATTAGATAAGTTTATTTTGATTGATGAAAAAATAATAATAATAATTATAATATACATACATATATATATATATATATATATATATATATATATATATATATATATATATATATATATTATTTAAATAAACTAATATTTCTTAATTATGTCTTTTTTGTTTTAATTACCCATTTAGCTTTATTTATTTATTTACTCAAAAACAATTAGCAATTAATATAATTATCATTTTCATATGTATAATTAATATTAAAAAAAAAACACACGCACACAACCCACGATCCCACTCCCCACTCCCACTCCCCATTCACCCCCACGTACACACTGCACAGGTACACGACACACACACTACCTCTACTATATAATTTATTTTTTTTCCTAACTTAAAAAAAAAAGAGATCAGAAAGGTAAAAAATCAAAAAAAGAAAAGAGACAAGAAAAAAGAGGAAGGTTAAAAAAAAGACACACACGAGAAACACAAAAAAAGAAAGAAATCAGACATCAGAAGGTGAAAAAAAGAAAAAGACACTAGAAGGAGAGAAAAAAAAAAGAAAGAAAGAAAAAGGGTGAAAAGAAAAAATATAAACAAAAAAATAAGACTCTTCCACAAACAAAAATCAATAAATATATTCACATATTTTGCTTTGACTCACAAAAAAGGTTGAAGTTGAGGTCTACTTTCGCGGTTCCTTATTCGAATTATTTTCTTTTGGTGGAATTTTCGCAAGAGGTACCATTTAATTTCTTTTTAATAATTTAATATCATGTTATACAAACATTGATTGCAATATATTGAAGTTGTCAAATTTCACATGTGGTTAAACCGTTATGTTTTTATATGAAGTTTGTTAAAATATTTCATATCAACTTTAGGTTTAGATCCTTTATATAGTTTTATTTTGTGTGAAATTGCTATAATAAACCGTAGTTTATTTCATATTAAATAATTCATAGTTTATTTCATGCTTAAGTAAAATTATTGTCTAAGTCTACTCTTATTTTTCATGTTTAGTTTTTACTGATAATATGTGTAGTTATTATAATTGTAATGATAATATGCATAGTTATCCAAATTTTTATATTCATGTCTTATTAATTTGAATGAATTTTTTCTTTGGTTGTGTTTAGAAATGTATTAAATTATATTTTATATTATATTATGTGTGTTGTCTTACATTATTATTTTTAGATTCTATAAAAAATAATAATAAACTTGTTAGGATAAGGAGAGGATAATAAATTAAAAATAATAATAAAATAAATAAAAATAATAAAAAAATAATAACAATAAAAATGGAATAAGGAAAAGAGGTAGAATACGTGAATAAGAAAAGAAAAGAAAAGTAGTGAAGAAGGAATGTTCGAATCAGAAAAAGAATAATATATATATATATATATATATATATATATATATGATAAAAAGAATGTAAAAAATATACACGAAAAAGTAAAAAAAAAAATACTTTAAAAATGAAAAATACAAAAAGTATAGTGTTAAAAATATATAAGATATTTTATTATTATCATAAAAAAAACAAAACTATTAAAAAGGGTAAGAAAAGAAAAGAAGAAAATCAATGTAAAAAAAATAAAAAAAAGGAAAGTTAAACAAACAAAAAAACGTGAAAATTAGTATTAAAAAAAACAAATAAAATAGAATAAAAGAAAGAAATTAAGAAGCATGCAAATGTTGAAAGCATGAAAAAAATAATTAATAAAAATGTGTAAAAACTTCACATGTCTATAAAATAGTGCAATTTTAAATATGTTAATATAAATCAAAGAATGAGGGTAAATACATTTGTCTTAATAATACAATATTCAGAAATTAGTTTAAGTCATAAATGTCTATAAAGCGACCGTGCTAGAACCACGGGACTCGAGGGATGCCTAATACCTTCCCCTCGGTCAACAGAATTCCTTAACCGAACTCGTTCGCAGACCAAACAAAGAGTCATTTCCTTTTGATTAGGGATTAAACAAAAAAGGTGACTTGGAACACCGTAACTCAATTCCTAATGGCGACTCTGAAAAAATCAAAATAATCCCCTAATCAATAACGTCACTTAAATTGGGAAAAACCCTTACGCCGCCGTGCGAAAAAGGAGTGTGACATCTCTGGCGACTCCGCTGGGGACTAGAATTCGAGCTTGTAAACGTGGACTTCTACATGACTTTATTATGTATTTACGTACTTATCGATTTGTGAATATTGTGTTTAATTGCATAATATGTTATTTGTTTGATTATTTACCCTTTTCATAATATGTTAATTATCATATAATTGTCTTTCCTCGCGCATCCATCTGAGTCTTCTGAGATACTTTATTCGGAGATGCGATTACGCTCCCGAGCCATGAGATACCAGAGATGCGGGAATGCTCTTGGGAAGGATTCTATAGTAACACATGTCTTAGGATGGGAAGGACTAACAGTGAGGCCAGAAATCCCTGCTACTGGTAAGCTGTCCCTTCTCGACTCGAGTAGTCCGCTCGTTTTATGGCCAGTCTAGACACCTTCCCTTTTAGATTGTTTACCTAGTAAAACAAGCCTCAACAATGACTATCCCTAATAGAATTCAGTTTACCTGTATCATGCATAATGTTGAATTAATGGGGAACTCGACACAAGGGTCGAGCCTGTCTAGGAAAAGTATCCCTACTTGAGACTATCATGTACATTATTTTGTGTTATTTGCTAAATTATGGGGAAGACTATACAAATGTTGATCGGCTTTAGATGAATGAATTATAATGAAAAATTAATTATAACGAAAAATATCAAATTAATGTTTTGACGTAATCCTTTTATTAAACACAATTTTTTCTATCAAAATTCATATTTCTTTTACAAATAGAAAAATCTATTATTACCATCAAAGCTTTTCTATATATATAAAAAAAAGGGATTGAAAATCTAATCAACAAAAAATAAAATACAATCGAATATATTAATATCTTTAGTTTTGGAAAAAATTTTAAGGGCTCTATATATATATATTTTTTTTTCTCTCATTCTTCATTTAATAACTATTTTTTAAAAAAAATAAGAATAAAATAAATTACTTTTTTTTATGTGTGTGTGTATATGTGTATGATTATTTTATTAAAAAAATAATTTAAAAAATTGCTTTTTTTTGTGTGTGTATGATTTTTACTTATTCTTATTTAAAAAATATATTTTATTATAAAAAATAAAAAAAAATTACTTTTTTTTGTGTGTTTGATTTTTCCGTTATTCTTGTTAAAAAATATGTATTTTATTAAGCCTAGTTTGTCACTATCATAATATAGGGAAATATGAATCCATATGGAAAGGGAGATAAGAGACAAAGAGAGGACCAATCACCTCGACTCATGATAGTGGATAAGGCCCCAACACTCTTGAAGACATGATATGAAAATATGACAAACCATGGACGAGGAATGGTGTTCAAACGCTTGGACGGGATTTGATAGAAGCACTAGTGCATTTTTGGGACCCAGTAAGGAATGTATTCCGTTTTTCTGATTGTGAACTCACCCCCACCCTTGAGGAGATAGGGGCATTCATTGGAAAGGGTAAACATCTTCACAAAGAAGAGCCTATGATACCAAAACATATTAATGGGAGGTGGTTTGTTGAATTACTGCATATAAATGAGAATGATATAGGTGGTTGTCTCAATAAGGGATGGGTCCCGTTAGGATTTTTGTACAAAAGATATGGCAAAAGTGATGGATTCGAAGTGTATGGAAAGAAACTCCGTAATAATGGATGTCGTCTGACCTGGGAAGCACACAGTTATGATGCCTTCGTGGTGGATTTTTTAGGGATCATGGTATTTCCAAAAAAGGAAGGAAAGATTAGCATGAACTTAGCTGCAGTCATTACAGCTTTTGAGAAAAAGCCTAATATCACCCTCGTACCAATGATTCTGGCAGACATCTATCGTGCTTTAACTATCTGCAAGGATGGAAAAGACTACTTTGAGGGATGCAATATGTTATTACAACTATGGATGATTGAACACATTCGTCATCAGCCTTATGCAGTGGACTTTAAAGTAGAATGGAATGATTATATTAGAGTTCGCAAAGAAAGAATCAAAGATCATAGTTTTCCGAAGTGTATTGAAGCTTGAAAGCAACACCTCAATAATCTGACTGCTGACAAGATTATGTGGAATTATCATTGGTTTCCATCGGCCGAGGTGATATACATGTCTACTTTTCGATCGTTCATTGTTCTAATGGGTCTTCGAGGTGTCCAACCTTACATGCCACTGAGAGTCATGCGACAACTTGGGCGACGCCAGTTTATACCACCCAATGAATATATGCGTGAATTCATGTATGAGTTTCATCCCAAGATACCTTTAAGGCAATCAGAGATATTTAAGATTTGGGGGGGATGCATACTCTCAAGTCCCCACGATATGGTGAAGGATCGCACAAGAGGTGAGGTGGACCAAGCATACTTAGACTGGGTTCATGATCAGCCCCTTCCTAAGGTTATGCAAGAAGGGTCAATAAAAGGACCTATAGATCTAGAAGCAGAAATTGAGGTTAAGATTAAGCAAGATCGCTTCAAAGTCGAAAGAAGCTACAAATCTACTCTGGATATCCTAAGTAATAACCTGAAAAACGCTAAAGAGGAGTTGGCCCAACGTGATGCGATATTTGAAGTTAGAGTTAGAAAACACCGCTCTACCATTCTACCTTACAAGAAGACTTGGGCATTGCCACAGGCGCTATGGAGCAACAGGAAGAGGACTATAAGATAGAAAAGGCCCAACTTGTCTGCGCACAGTCTAGACTCCAAACTCAAGTTAAAGCCTCTATGGAACGGGAAAGAGAAATAGCAAGGCGTTTTAGTGCTTATCAGGCAGACTATGAGATTGAGAGAGGTAAAAGAATAGCCGAGCGAGATGCACTCCACCTTCAAATTGAAGAACTCCAAGAACAAAGGGAAAATTTGACGCATGAAGTCAATACTGCTCACCACTGGTTACAGAATTGTTATGACAATATGGACGAAGCCAGAGACCGAATACTACAACTCAGGGATGAACTCAACAGTGTTTATGCTACATATTTACACCAGAACGATGAGAGGTTGGGCCAACAGGCCCGTGCTTTGGCTCCTTATGTACCGAAAGCGTTGGCGAAAATTTATAAGGGCCTTAAAGATGATTGAGATTCGAGGATTCAGTTTCTTTTAGAGTCTATTCTCTTAGTAGTGATTATTTCATTATTATTATTATTTTAGGTTTTTCTCTTTCTTTTCGTTTTGTTATTTTATTTCATTTAGAGTCTATCTAAGTCCTAGGTACTTCTGTTTTTGTTTGTTTGTTTGTTTTATTCAAATCATTGTTTCAAATATTTGAAAATGAATGAAAAAGATTTACTTTCGGTCACCTTATGTGCATATGTCATGCAAAAAAAAAAAGTAAATTAATATATAAAAAAATTATTATTAATATCTTCCTCGAACTACGCAAGATCTAATTCATGGGCCAAACATGATACGTAGGCAACCCAGGGGGTTCGATCCAAATTATTATTACTATTATTATTATTAATATTTTTTTCTTTTATTTTTTTTTCTTTCTTCTTTCTCTTAAAAAAATGATAATCATAATGAGAATAAATAAATAAACAAATAAGTAAATGAATAAGTAATAATAATAAAATATTAAAAAAACTAATGAAGAGAAGAATGCCTAGGTAAGCCGGGATGAAACATGAGGTCCTCCATATTAGAAGTATGTATGTGGATACAATGCGCATAATTTCTTAGCACTAATCGGTTTGTTACTCTATTCAAAGAGAGAGAGAGAGAGAGAAAGAGACAGAGACATACTAGCTTAAAGGTGGTTGGTTTGTGGTTAAACTAGCATCACATCCTTACAACACAAGATCGAAAGGGAAACAGAAAATGGCCCCCAGACACGGAAATGAATCGGACAATGATGAGGAGATCCAAAACCAGATGACTTCACAAGAAACGGGGACAATAGAAGAGATAAGGGTGTTAAGACAACAAATGGGAGAGATGTACGAGGATTGGATGAGTGGACAACCTCCACCATCTTCAATCCGAGGCTATTTTAATACAAATATGTCTCACCCTATCCAGGTGTCGACAAGCGATCCGATATATCCCCCTGGATTCGACCCCTATGCTAACACATCCAATGTCGCTGGAACTTCTATGGCGCGCCCTTCGAATACGCCTGTAATAAGTAATCCACTCTTTGTGTCAACTGCCCCGACTAACAGCATCCCGCAGCCAACGATGGTGCCCAAATCCAACAGCGATCCTCCGCCCAAAGTTCGGCGTGAGCAGAGTTACACTCTTGAAGAGACCATTAAAATTCCAAGTTCTCATCCCCACATTCATCAATATAGTTCCCCTGTTGAAATTGAGAGGATGGTCAAGAATGAGGAACATGAAGAAATGACTAAGAAAATGAAGAGTTTGGAACAGAGTATAAGAGATATGCAAGGACTAGGAGGCCACAAAGGCATCTCGTTCAGTGACTTGTGTATGTTTCCTCACGTCCATTTGTCTACTGGTTTTAAAACTCCAAAGTTTTAAAAATACGATGGTCACGGAGACCCCATAGCTCTTCTAAAGAGATATTGCAACCAATTGAGGGGTGCAGAGGGCAAAGAAGAGTTACTTATGGCCTATTTTGGGGAAAGTTTAATAGGGATTGCATCTGAATGGTTCATAGATCAGGATATCACCAACTGGCACACATGGGATGATTTGGCACGATGTTTTGTACAACAATTCCAATATAATATTGACATTGTTCCATATCGCTCCTCGTTAGCCAACATGAGAAAAAAGACCACGGATAATTTTCGTGAATATGCTATCAGATGGAGGGAACAAGCTGCTAGGGTTAAACAACCGATGAAGGAGTCAGAGATGATTGGCGTTTTACTCCAGGCGCAAGAACCTGATTACTTTCACTATCTGCTTTCTTCCATATGGAATACATTCGCTGAAGTTATTAAAGTAGGGGAAATGGTGGAAAATGGCATCAAGTCTGGAAAGATTGTAAGTCAAGCTGCCTTAAAATCCACAACACAAGTGCTTCAAAATGGTTCTGGAATTATTGGAGGGAAGAAGAGAAGGGAGGATGTGGCAACTGTTGTATCAGCGCCTAGGACTCATGTTCTAGGTAATTCCCCACAACCCTATTTTCCTTCCTAAGCTCCACAATATTCTATGCCATACACTTCATATCATGTTTTTAATGCACAACCAATTGCACCCCCTTCTTATCCACAATAGCGTGCACCAACTCCACAAAATCATCCACCACCCCCACAAGTTCATCAAAATACTGCTAGAATTCCTTTCCGTCCTAGAACACAATACAAAAAGGGAAATCGCGTTAAAGGTAAGTTCACTCCTATTGGGGAGTCGTATGCTAGCTTGTTCCAAAAATTAAGGACATTGAATGTTTTGAGTCCTATTGAGAGAAAGATGTCGAATCCTCCCCCGAGAAATTTGGATTATTCTCAACATTGCGCATATTGTTCTAATGCCCCAGGGGACAACATAGAGAGATGTTGGTATTTGAAAAGGGTCATTCAAGATTTGATTGATTCTAATCGAATTATAGTTGAAAGTCTGAGTGGACCCAACATCAATCAAAATCCATTGACGAGGCATACTGAAACAAACATGCTAGAAATGATGAAGGGTCAAGAAGATTTTGCATCTCCGTATAAGCTAATCCTTAGGGTGGGAACTGGCATTGAGAAGTCAGCAAATGTTGTTGATATAACAAAAATGATGCCTTTAGGGGCGGAAAGTGTGTTAGAAAAGTTGAGTCCATCAAACACACCCATCTTAACTGTGAAAGGATCCCTTAAAGATGTTTGGGCAAGCCCGAGTAAGGCAAAATCTTTTGTTTCAAAAGGGCCAAACAAGCCTATCTTGATCGTGCGAGGGGCCCATATTCCTCCTATGATTATCAGGCCAGTACCCCAGCTCCCAATGACTAACCCCAAAGTTGTTCCTTGGAATTATGAGCCTACTGTCGTGACATACAAGGGAAAAGAAATAGATGAAGAAATAGATGAAGTGGGAGGAATAACCCGTTCAGGAAGATGTTATGTCCCGATGGAATTAAGGAAAACAAAAAATGACCAAATACAAATAAAGAGTTCGGTCACTGAAGGAGAGGCAGAGGAATTCCTAAGGAATATGAAACTATCAGACTACTCCGTGGTGGAACAATTAAGAAAAACTCCAGCCCAAATCTCTTTGTTGTCTCTGCTAATAGATTCTGATGAACATCGTAAGGCTGTAATGAAAATTTTGAATGAAGCACATGTTCCTAGTAAAGTTACAGTGAGTCAGTTAGAGAAGATTACTGGGAGAATATTTGAGGTAAACCGCATCACCTTTTCAGATGATGAACTACCCAAAGAAGGTACAGGGCATAACCAAGGCCTACATATCACTGTTAAGTGTGAGATTTCATATGTCACTCGAGTTCTAATTGATGGAGGATATGGAGCAAATATTTTTCCTTTATCAACTCTACAGAAATTGAATGTTAGTGCTGAAAGGGTCCGACCCGACAATGTATGTGTTAGAGCTTTTGATGGGTCAAAAACAGATGTTATTGGTGAGATAGAGCTCGTACTAACCATAGGTCCTGTGGATTTCGCTGTGAATTTTCAAGTGTTGGATATCAACGCGTCCTACAATCTATTGTTGGGGAGGCCATGGGTGCATAGGGGTGGAGCAGTCCCTTCAACGTTGCATCAAATGATTAAGTTTGAACACGACCGACAAGAGGTAATTGTTCATGATGAGGGGGATTTGTCAATCTACAAAGACTCTTCCTTCCCTTTTATCGATGCAGATAATGAGAATGAGGCACTAGTTTATCAAGCTTCTGAGGTAGTGGTTATTGAGCATGTCCCCGAGGGGAGTGTCATTCCAAAACCAAATATGCCCATCGCTTCTGTAATGGTGGTGAATGAATTGCTGAAACATGGGTTTGAGGCGGGTAAAGTATTAGGAATCTGCTTGCAAGGAAGAGCTTATCCTGTGAGTCTACCAAAGAGCATCGGTACTTTTGGCTTAGGCTACCAACCTATAGTCGAGGAAAAAATGAAGGCAAAGAAGCAGAAGAGAGATGTATGGTCACTTACCAAGCCTATACAACCAATATACAAATCTTTCATCAAAGCCCGCACAACAGAATATTATCAATCATCTTTTCCAGAGCCAGTGATGAAAGTTAGCGAAGAAATGATCAACTATTTTCAAGATTTAGTTGTCGAGGTTGATATGGTGGAACTCGGAGAAGGCACTAGCGGCAGAGATGTGCAATTCATTGGTCCTTATGTCAATCTAAACAATTGGGAGGCCACCCCTCTCCCCGTTAAAGACGAGTCTTGGTAGTCTGTCTTGTTTTTTCTTTTGTCATCCGATTCATTCAAGGATTGTAATTCGGATTTTATCTTGTCGTTTTATTTCAAACATTCTATTTCCCTTTTCAATAGGATGTAATTGCATCTTTATTTCAGTCTAATATATTTGTTCGTTTTCTTTTATACAGTTCTTTCTATGACGATTCTAGTGATATGACATGCATGCAGAATTTTTTGCCAGATCTTAATATCCAATCTAATCCTCGACCTAATATTGAAATAATAAGTCAAGAAATCAAACATGATGAAGACAGAGTATTTGAAGAAGTAAGGAGGGATTTCAATCATTTTGAAAATAAGTCAAATCCAAACATGAGTGAAACTGAGACGATAAATCTGGGGGATCAGGAAATTATTAAAGAGACTAAGGTAAGTGTACATGTTCGACATTAAAAGGAAGATATAATCTAGGCCCTGCTTGATTACAAAGATGTTTTTGCATCATCTTATGATGACATGCCTGGATTAAGCATTGACATGGTTGTAAGTTGCCAATTGATCCTAATTTTCCTCCGATAAATCAGAAGTTGAGAAAACTCAAAACCGACATGAGTGTAATAATTAAAGAGGAGATCACAAAGCAACTTGAGGCCAAAGTCATTGAAGTCTCTCAATATCCTTCTTGGTTAGCCAATATCATACCCGTCCCTAAGAAAGACGGCAAAGTTCAAATTTGTGTTGATTATCATGATTTGAATAAGGCAAGTCCAAAAGATGTTTTTCCTTTGCCTAACATCCATATTTTATTGGGTAGTTGTGCTAAACATGAGGTTGCATCTTTTGTGGATTGTTACGAATCGTTGTGGAGGCTGAAATTGATGATGATGAATGGATTAAAACTCGGTTAGAGCAATTAAGTTTGATTGATGAGAAGCGTCTGACATCAGTATGTCATGGACTATTATATCAGAAAAGAATGGCACGAGAATACTACAAAAAGGTGCGTCCCAGACATTTTGAAGAGGGTCAATTAGTGTTGAGACGCATTTTGCCACATCATGCTGAAACCAAAGGCAAATTTTCTCCTAATTGGAGAGGACCATTCGTTGTTTAAAGGGTATTACCCAATGGTGCTCTTTACTTAGCAGATATAGAAGGCAAAGTGACAGAAACAGTCGTCAATGCTGATGCTGTGAAAAAATACTACATATGATTGAGTTTCGACATTAGAAACCCTTATGTTTGGGCTTGATATTTCAAGGGTTGATTCAATGGGATCTCTTGGTTATGCTATGTCCTTGACTTTTCAAAAAAAAAATATATATATATATAATAAAAAAAAAAACAAAAACAAAAACAAATTGCCTGAACTACGTTTGACCTAATTCTTTTTTCGGCAAGATACGTAGGCAGCTCTAATATTGGGTTCGGTTCAACCAAATACAAATCCAAAAATTCATATTGTAGTATAGTGGGGAAAAAGTTGTTTTTTTTATTCATTTGGTCTCATCTCAAAGCTCAAAATCAACCCCATCATCTAAAAAAAAATGAAAAAGTCTTTGCATCAACCTTTGATATGTCGAAAGTAAGTTGGTTAAGGGTAGGTAAAAATCCTGAATGGGTACCATAAGATAAGTGTGAGTAGAAAGAAATAAAAATCAGAGTCTTATTTGTGAAAACCCTAAGTGGGCACCGTAAGGCGAAAAGAAGCTGAAAATAAGAGAGTCTTATTGGTGAAAATTCTGACATGCACCATAAGGCAGACGTGAGCTGGATCAATTAACATGATAGAGTTTTAGCGGCAAAGTCTATAAGGGTTCAAATTATTTATGGCTTCATTAAGTGTTGGGATTCCACATCAAAGATTGAATAATCAATAATGGTTGATGAATAGATTGGATACCCAAGTCTAGAAATCAATTCAAATTGCATGGCATGATCAGTAGACTCGGCTCCACACTCAAATAAGTTTTTTCGTTCTTATTCTTACAAAAAAAAATAGTCTTCATCGAATCTTTTCTTTTATTCTCATATAGTTCGTAATTTTCTTATACTTTTTTCGTCACTTTTTGGTATGTATTTGAGTCGAGTCTTTGTCAAAAAAAAAAACTATGAAGGAATTTCAAGACTCGCTACCAAGTCTCTAATTGGTACTAGGAAAAGCATCAGGCTACTGAGTTAATCTGTCTTCAAGTGTTGAATTCGAAAATTCTCTAATCCTATGAAGGCTAAAAAATGAGTGTCGTGGGCTAAAGACATTGGATTTAGGTCCCAAAGTAAGCAAATTCGGATGAAAGTACTATCAATCAATAAGAAGTATTGATCGTTGGAAATAACCAAAGCGTCATAAGTGTTTGAGCCGCCCTTGTCGAAAGATAGAACCATTAACCAACCAACACCTTTTCAAACTCACAAATTTTCTTTGCTGAAGCTGGGACACAAGTTCTTTCAAGATTGAGGATTCGAGGGACCTAGATGTTCAACCTAGTCTGTAGCGAGCGAAATGAAAACCCTACAATAAAGACTTGTGGAATATTACATGAAAGTTGACTAATATATATCAAAATAGCAATTACTTGAATGTTGGAATATTTATTTTATTTATTAATATTTTTTTTCTTTTTCCTCCTTTAATGAACTTCCAAATAATGAAGATAACATTCACAATGTTTTATTGGTATTATTAGTTTGTTGAAAACTTTATTAGCAGGACCCTCCTGGATAATGGGACTAGCAGGACCCTCCTGGATAATGGGATTAGCAGGACCCTCCTGGATAATGGGACTAGCAGGACCCTCCTGAATAATGGGACTAGCAGAACCCTCCTGGATAATGGGACTAGCATGACCCTCCTGGATAATGGGACTAGCAGGACCCTCCTTGATAATGGGACTAGCAGGACCCTCCTGGACAATGGGACTAGCAGGACCCTCTTGGATAATGGGAGTAGCAGGACCCTCCTGGATAATGGGACTAGCAGGACCCTCCTGGATAATGGGACTAGCAGGACCCTCCTGGATAATGGAACTAGCAGGACCCTCCTGGATAATGGGACTAGCAGGACCCTCCTCGATAATGGGACTAGCAGGACCCTCCTGGATAATGGGATTAGCAGGACCCTCCTGGATAATGGGACTAGCAGGACCCTCCTGGATAATGGGACTAGCAGGACCCTCCTGGATAATGGGATTAGCAGGACCCTCCTTGATAATGGGACTAGCAGGACCCTCCTGGATAATGGGACTAGAAGGACCCTCCTGGATAATGGGACTAGCAGGACCCTCCTGGATAATGGGACTAGCTCTCCTGGATAATGGGACTAGCAGGACCCTCCTTGATAATGGGATTAGCAGGACCCTCCTGTATAATGGGACTAACAGGACCCTCCTGGATAATGGGACTAGCAGGACCCTCCTGGATAATGGGATTAGCAGGACCCTCCTAAATAATGGGACTAGCAGGACCCTCCTGGATAATGGGACTAGCAGGACCCTCCTGGATAATGGGATTACATTGCTTTATCATATGATTAACACATCCTAGTCTATATTTTTAGTTTTATTTTCTCCTGAAATAAACACTTCCTAGCCGAAGTTTATGTTTTATATTTATTTTTGCTAATAACACAGAAAATTTTCCCTGTGAAAACTGGGGCTAAAATTTTATTTATTTATTGTTTGTGGTGGTTCTCAGGTTTTCTCAAGCGAGACCTGGATTTGAAATTCAAAAACAAAGTTTCAAATTTTTTAGAATAATCAATTCCGTGATGGTTAGAATTAGCTTCTTCAATGCATGTAGCAGCCTGACTTTCACACATCTTTTACTAGTCAACTTTCGATCAAGAAAACACGCATTCATTCAAGAGCATTTTTCAAGTTGTCATTTTGAAGAATGTCTAAGTGGCAAGTTAAGCCTCCATTCCAATTCTAAGTTAAGATATTCACTCAAAAATCAAGGTGATATCTTAAAGTCAAAATTCAAGTGAAGATTCAAGAAAAGTTGCGTGGATGGAAGTTTGTACATTTGTTTTTCTTTGACTAATAGTTTTAAATTTTTATGTAAGGATAAGAGCCGCAATCTGGAGCCTCGATGGAACCTCACTTAACTTCCAACTCATCACTTTATCTCCTCTAACTACAAGTGGCCTGATTCCCTTATAACCCGGGATATGTAGGATGTCCAAACAAGGACTCGGCCGCACAAATTTTGGTCTTTCAAATTAAAGTTCGGTCAAAACTTGTCACTTGTGTACTTCTTTGTCTAAAAAACTCTTCGTGTTTCCAGTCAAAGAGGGGCAAACTGTAGACACGTAATTTTGACCGAATTTAAATTTAACACCAACTTTTAGAGCATAAATAATTTTATCAATCTAAATTGAATATATTTTAATTTTTTTTATTTTTTATTATTTTCATTAAGTTTATTTAAATGATATAAGAATACACACATAAACAAATTTTATTATTAAGTTTATTTTGGTTGTCCCCCTCCTTCCTCCCTCCTCCTCCTCTCTCTCATCCCTCTCTCTCTCTCTCCTCTCTCTCTCGTCTCTCTCTCTCTCTCTCCATCTCTCTCTCTCGCTCTGTCCGTGTCGATCTCTCTCTCTCTCTCGCTACTCTCTCTCTCCTCTCCCTCCCTCTCTATGTCTCTATACTCTCTCTTCTCTATATACATACATACAGTATCTATTTAATATAGTATGTTGTAGATGTTATAGATATTCATTATATTATTTAACATAAACTAATATTTCTTAATTATGTGTTTTTTTGTTTTAAATTACCCATTAGCTTTATTATTTCCTTTACTCAAAAACAATTCATCAATAATAAATAATTATCATTTTCATATGTACCTAATTATAATTCCAAAAAAAAACCCCACACAACCCACGACCCTACTCCCTCACTCCCACTCCCCATGCACCCCCACGTAACCCTGCAACCATGTCCGACAACACACACACACGACCACTATATATAAATTTATTTTTTTCCGAACTTAAAAAAAAAATAGATCAGAAAGGTAAAAAATCAAAAAAGAACAAGAGACAAGAAAAAAGAGGAGTTACAAAAAACTCACACACGAGAAAACACAGAAAAAAGAAAGAAATTCCGACATCAGAAGGTGAAAAAAAATAAAATTACACGAGAATGAGATAAAAAGAAAGAAAGAAGCAAAATGTGAAAAGAAAAATACAAAAAAAAGATCTTTCCACAAACAAAATCAATAAATAATATTCACAATATTTTTGCTTTGACTCCAAAAAAAGGGTTGAAGTTGATGTCTAACTACTTTCGCTGTTCTTATTCGAATTGTTTTTCTTTTGGTGGAAATTTTCGCAAGAGGTAAACCATTTAATTTCTTTTTAATAATTTAATATCATGTTATACAAACATTGATTGCAATAATCTTTTGAAGTGGTCAAATTTCAACATGTGGTTTAAAAAACAGTTATTTTTTTTATATGATAAGTTTTGGTTAAACTATTTTCATATCAACTCAACTTTAAGTTTATATCCTTTATA
The DNA here is from genome assembly GCA_027704765.1 of Solanum habrochaites. Lineage (NCBI taxonomy): Eukaryota > Viridiplantae > Streptophyta > Magnoliopsida > Solanales > Solanaceae > Solanum > Solanum habrochaites. The sequence continues at coordinate 24,003,711 of JAKWJA010002490.1, read as the reverse complement.
TAGTTTTATTTTGTGGTGAAATTTGCTATAATAAACCCGTAGTTTTTATTTCATATAAATAAATTCATAGTTTATTTCATGCTTAAGTAAAAATTATTGTCTAGTCTACTCTTATTTTTCCATATTTAGTGTGTTTTAAAATATAATATGTGTGTTATTATAATTCTAATAGATAATAATGCATACTTATCCAAATTTTTATTATTCAATGTCTTACTATTTGAAAGAATTTTTTTTTGTGTATTAGGTTTTGGTTTTTAAGAAATGTATTACCTTACTATTTAATATTATATTTGTGTGTGTGTCTTACATTATTATTTTTAGAGATTCTAATAACCCTATAACCCCCTTTGTTAGGACTAAGGGAGAGGATCCTACAATTAAAAACTACTAATAATAAATACCAAGATACTACCCCCTAATAACCAATCCACCTGGCCCTCGAAGCCCCGGCGGTCACCTCCTGCCTCCGCCCTCCCCGCCCAGTCGTGCCGCAGCACTTGTTCGCATCAGACAACAGAATAATAAAACACTCTCTCTCCTATTATCTCTAAAATGTATCTGTTCTATCTCTTGATAAAAGCATTTAAACACTATACACACGCAAAAGTCACAAAAAAATACTTTACAATGCACTCTCCCACACCAATTCTATTGTTTTAACCATCCTCTCCGCCGCTTGCTTTCTTCTTGTCCCATAAAAAACACAAAACACTAAAAAGGGTAAGAAAAGAAAAAGAAAACCTCACTGTAAAAAAAATAAAAAAAAGGAAAGTTAAACAAACCAAAAAACGTGAAATTAGTATTAAAAAAAACAAATAAAATACAGAAAAAAGAAATTAAGAAAAAATGCAAATGTTCAAAAGCATGAAAAAAAAATTGAAATAAAAATGTTTAAAAACTTCACATGTCTAATAAATAGTTGCAATTTTAAATATGTTTAATATAAATCAAAGAAATAGGATAAATACTTTCTCTAATAATCCAATCTTCATAAATTAGTTTTACAGTCACTAAATTTCTATAAAGGGCCGTGCTAGACCCACTGGCTCAAGTGATGCCTAATACCTTCCTTCCCCTCGGTCACACAGAATTCCTTACCCGAACTCCTTCGCAGTCCAAAACAAAAGTCTTTCATTTTGATTAGGGGATTAAACAAAAAAGGTGACTTGGAAACACCGTAAACTTCAATTCCAAGTGGCCGACTCTGAAACAAATCAAAATAATCCCCGAATCCCTAACGGTCACTTAATTGGAAAAACTCTTACGCCGCCGTCGAAAAGGGGTGTGACAGTGACTGCATGTTGACATAAATGACCTTAGGTTACTATCTTTATTTTGTGAATTATTTGCATTAATTTCTTATTTATTTAACAATTTTTCAATTTTTATTAATGAATTACTCATTGTCAATATTTTTTTAAAAAAATAAAAATTACAAAAATTTGTTCAAATTATTGAATTTAAGGTTATTCTATTTATTTGTGAATTTTTGGCTTTGATTTTATAATTTTATAATATTAATTCTATTTTTATTTAATAATTAATCATATTCGTGAATTTTCAAAAAAAATTCAAAAAAATTTGTTAAAAACTGTTCTTTTCTACCTATAAAAGTTATTTATGATAAAAATCAAATCCCTATATGTACCTTAGAACGTACATATTTTGTTTTACATGTATATTATGATTCGTTGGATAAATGATACCTACTCTTCTAAAGAGCTCCAAGCGGGCCATGTGTAGGACGTAGCATGTGGGTATCATAGATGCATATTGGCGAACGATAGTCGACATCGGTTATGGCCCGCACGCACGGATGGGTCACCATGGAAAATGGACGTCCCACAATATATCCGCTACCATCCTCAACAATGGCCCACCGACTTAAACACAACGTGTGAGTATATCGATAGAGAGACATCAATCATTTCTTGCGTACATCGCCCAACGGCAGACGACATTGGTAATATCCTGCACGCAACGATGTAATATGTGCGCATATGGCAACCGACTTTTACATACGTCAGGCAAAATCAGCCATGGCCTGTACACATCTAACGTTATGTGTGCACATCAGAGGTAGCACTCTTGGAAAACGATGTCTACCATTATCTGCGGCATCTACCAAGGCCTATTCACATCAAATGTGGTGTGTGTGCAACGGCAGGCGACATCCATCATGGTTTGCACACATTAAACATTGCATGTGTGCATCATCTAGGCGATATTTTTCATGACATGCATACATCGTCCAATAACCACCGGCATCAGTCATGACATGCACACATCGGAAGTGTGCATATGGAAAATGATGTCTACCAATATCAGGGGAAATCGTTCAAAGGCTTTACATATCTGATAGGTAATATGCGCATTGATTGGGCAATAAAGGTTGTGGTGCACGCATATCGGCCAATGGAAAACGACATCGATCATGTCCTGCATGAATCAGTGTAAGCACGCATTAGATGTGGCATGTGTTAATCAACTTGGTGACATCAGTTGTGGCATGCGTGCGTTGACAATGCCAACCGTCATTGGTCATGCCTATTTCCCATAGTAACAATGAAACTATGGCTAAATGATGTCTAAACCATATCAGGAACAACTTACCATGGCATGCACACATCAAACATGGTGTGTGGAATCGGCTAGGTGATATCAATCATGGCCAGCGCGCATCGGCCAACAAAAGAACACATTGGTTAGAGCCTGCACGTATCTGTCGTAGCATGTGAGTATATGGAAAATGACGCCTGCCAATGTCGGGTGACATCGCCAAAGCCATTCATGCATCAAATATGGTATGTGCACATCAGCTAGGCGTTACCGTTTATTATTTGAAAACATCAGACGTAGCATGCACGCAAATGGAAAATGAAGTATGCCAATGACATCAACATCATCCAAGGCCTGGAACCTTCACACTAGTGTGTGCTCATTTGCTGGTAGACATTGTTTAAGGGATACATGCATCGTCCAATGTCATATGACATCGTCCAAGGTCTACAAGCATTAGTTGTGCTGTGTTCACAACCGCTAGGTGACATCAGTTGTGGGCTACGCGCATTGGCCAACAGAAGAAGATAATTGGTGAATATTTTTTTTTTAAATTGGTGAAATTAAGGTAACTCTTTTTATTTGTGAATTTTTGGCATTAATTTTATCTTTTTATAATATTAATTCTATTTTTATATTAATTTAATTACTACTCTTCTTCTCTTGATTTGCAAAAACAAATTTTCACCCCCTGTTTGCCCCTCAAATCTTTTTCTCTCTCCCCCACCCCTCTTTCCCCTCCCATCGGCCCTGGTGTTTATTCCTTCTCCCAATCTCTACTTTTGGGTTGTACCCTGTTCGTTATGCTGTCCCTTGGGAAAACAACTTTCCGACTCCCTCTAGTCCAGAATTGGTGCAACGAAATCAAGAGCTCCGTGTAGGCTACGCGTAGAACGTAGCATGTGGGCATCAGACATGGGTATCATCAAACACACAAAGACCTCGTCCATTGCCGCACGTCCGAGCGTGCGTATATGCAAATGAAATTCTCGCAACACATCATCGCAAATAATCCCTCGAATGCCTTCATGCATAAATCATGGTGTGTGCGCATCGATAGAGAGACATCATTTGTGGATTGCGTGCATCGGCCAACAAATGATGGCATTGGTCATGGCCTGCACACAATGTCATAACATGTGCGCATATAGTAAACAACATTTGCATAAGTCAGGCTACATTGACAAAGGCGTACACCCATCAAATGTGGTGTGTCCGCGTCGGACATAGCATGTGCGCTTCTCGAAATAGATGTTTGCCTGTGTCAGGCGACACAGGCCAAGGCATGCAAGCATCAAATATGGTGTGTGTGCAACGATAGACAACATCGGTCATGGTTTGCACACATCAATCTTGCCTTTATGCAGGATTTTAAGCGATATCCATCTCGTATCATGCACACAATGGGCCAACGAGGTCAGACATTGATCCTGCCATGCACACATCTAAAGTGCGCATATGATAAAGTAAATCTCTACCATGGCCGGGGACATCATCTAAGGCCTTTTTAATGAATAAACCAGTTTTGTGGGCGCATTTTACTAGTATAAAGGTTGTGGGTCTGCGCATATATCTAATGGAAAACCCCCCTCGCCATTGCAGCACAACCTCAGCGTAACATTGTTTGCAGTGGAAAACAACGTCCACAGACGTCATGCGAACATTGTCCAAGGGAAATACACGCATCAATATGGTGGTGTGCGCATGGCAGAGGCTGATAATCGGTCATGGACCCATAAACACATCAAATGTTGCACGTGCTATGAACTTGGCGACCTCATCGTGGCATGAAAGGCAGGACAATGCTGAACGTCAGCGTTCGTAGCCTCCTTGCTTGAACGTACGTGTATTCTAACGACATTTACATAAATCAGGAGACATCTACCTACAATCAGGAAAAATAGTCCAGGCAGCCATAATCAACCGTTGTGCTCATCGACTCGCCAACATTGGTCATGGCAATCGCGCATACGATCTATGTCTGCCACATCCAGCGTAGCATATGTGTTCTTAAAAGCGACGCCTGCCAATGTAAGGAGAAATTTGCCAAGGCATGCATGTATCAAACATGGTGTGTCCACATTAGTTAGGCGTCATCAATCATTGTTTGAAACCATTAAATATAGCATGTGAACAAGTTGCAAACAACGTCTTCCAATGGCATCAACATCCGCTAAAGCCTCCAAGCTTCACGCGTGGCATTTGAGCATCGGCTGGGTTACATCATTTGTGGACTAAATGCATCCTCCAATGTCATATGACTAAATGCATCCTCCAATGTCATAAGACATCCGCTGACGACAACGGTCATGGAATGCATACATCATGCGTAGCTTGTGTGTATATGCAAACCAACACCTGCTAAGGCTAGAAGACATCTTCCAAGGCATGTATGCATTAAACCTTGTGTCTGTGCATCGACTCGATGATATCACTTATGGACTGAGTGCATCGTCCAATAGAAGAAGACATCGGTCATTGATTGCACGCATCAGACATAACTTGTGCGTAAATGGAAAACAACACCTGCTAATGTTAGAAGACATCTGCCAAGGCATGCAAGCATCAAATGTGGTGAGTGCACATCAACCAGGCTACATAAATCATTATTTGCAAGCATCAAACGTAGCATGTGCCCGCACGTAAAAATGCTTCTTTCTACGACAAACAGGATAGGCAAAGGCCGTTCAAGCTTCACATTTACATGTGGTGCATCGCTGGGCGAGCTCATTGTGGGTACATGCAATCAGCCAATCATTTGATTTCAGCTTTCCTGCAATGAATCCAGCTGTGGCGTGTGCACATCGACAAGGGAAAAATCAGTCATGTGTTTGCGGTCATTGGCCCCAATAGGAGAATACATCGTCCTTTCCTGTATGCAATCGGGTGTGGTAAACATCTGGAAATTCCATGACAATCGACTATATCTTAATCTATATTAATAATTGCTTAAAATTATGTTCCCGTTCCCCGAAAATATATTTGTCTTTAAGTAAAGAGCTTATTAGGTTTTAAGAATAAATGTTCTTACCGTACATATGCATGCCCTTATCCAATTTTTTTTTAGAATATTGGGGATGTTAGAAAATATTGGTTTTACGATTGTTAGCCACATTTCAATCTATTAACAAGTAACTTAAATACATTTTAATGATTAGTCAATTTTCGATGAATTAAGATATACTTTGAGTTCAAAATGCCCCACTCAAGCTTGTTTCAGGGATTGTTACCTGCATTGAAACCCTAGGTTATAATTCGTATTAATAAAAGTAAACACATTATGTATGAGGCGCAACTATTAAGCCTAAGGGCACCATATAAGCGCCTAAACCCTTCAAATGATCTGGTAGATTAAGCAGTGTCCAAGGATCCCCATTAAAAGTGAGGTTCCTTGGACAATAAAAATGATCACGCAACACATGCGCATTATCATGTACTAAACCGTCCAAAGAGAGCAAAACCAAGCCCAACCAAATTCCCAGTTAGGGCGGTTAGGGGGAAGGGCGAGTGAATGGCTCAAGACATTGTGGGTGGGGCCGGACTCCTCTAACTGATTCTAGGGTCCTACCTAAATTCCCCCCCCCCCATAAAACTAACCTATCCTATGACCACCAAAATTACTTAACTAATGACCCAACACACCCGGAACTTAACTACCGGTTGACACAATTAGACCGAAACTAACTTAGAGACATCCTACTAGCTACCTAACCTTGGAATGGCCAAGGGTATGTTTGGTCATAAAAACTTAGGGTAACTTTTAGTAATAACCTATGCCCCACTTAATTAATTTATTATAAATTTGAATTAAATATTTTAATTGTTCGAAACCGAAAGAACTAAGGAAGCAATTTCCAGATTTCGGTGTAAGTTAAGAAGCGTTTTCTAAATTCTAGAGGCAATTTAGGAGGGCTGTTTTGGGTAGTTTAAGTTGAGGGTCTTTTAGGTAAAGTCCTTGGAGGTCCTCTGTATTGATATTAGGAGGTCAATTATATACACAATTACAAGTCTCCCAAATTAGAATCACACATAATTCTCATCAATCCCTCAGAACACTCTCTCTTCTCTTTTTTCCAAACCTCCATTAAGAACAGGAAACGCTTAGGAAAAGCGAATGTTTTGAAGCTTCCAATCATGATTTAGTGTATTATCCATCTATAAGGTATGGGTTTTCATTCTTGGGATTCCATTACCCAAGAGGTACTTTCAAGATATGTTTTCAAGAACTTCAATTCTAGGGTTTTTACTGTACAAAACAAATTTTCTTCCTAACACTAGATTTATAATTTTCAATAAAACGTATGTGTTTTCTATACACTATTCCACACGACTTGAAGAGTATGCTACTAATTATGTTTGAATTTAGTGTGATGCACGTTCTTACCTATATGATGGTTTTGTATGATTATATCTATGATGTGATAAGATGTAAACGTTAGGGTTATAATATAAGGCGTGAATTAACCCTTTAATGACTCATTTGCCTTCTCCAATGTTATGTATTTATCTTCTACATGATTTTATGAGTTGTTATTATTTATTTTATTGATTATTTCACTAAGTATAATTATGAAATAATTGTAATATGAAATGGTTTTCCTTGTAAGCAAGAGTTAATTCCTCTAAGTTGTTGATTACTTTTACAACTTGTTTTATATTAGCCTATAACATGATGGTATTTTTATGAATGTAGTCTCATTTGCTATGTTAAATATCTGGGTCTATGAAACATGGTAAATTGTGACATCATGAAAGAAAACGAATATGCTTATTTATGATATATTCCTTGTATGTTTTACACAAGGTATTATGGTTATGTTTAATCTCATATAAGAAAAGTTAAACATTAAAGGACAATTCTCTCTATCTAAAATAGCTCATGATCATGTTTATACAAAGGATATATCTATGACCATATGATAAAGATTATTATGAAAGAAAATTAAATGTTATTTCATGAAAAGGAACTTAAGATAAGCATCTGATGAACTAGATATGTGAAGCTGTCCCTTCCCTATGAGCAGGTTAAGGTTCACACATGATTCTATGAGATGATATTCCATGTAATGTTGGAACTATGTTTCTCTAAATACATTAGCCTAGTACTTGAACACTGGCATGCCTCTATATGAACCAGCTAGTGGATTCACCTAAAAGTTTAAGGTCATGTAGGTTCACTTTTGGCCGGTAGACCACCTTTTTAGTGTGGGTTCATTACATTCGGATTCTATGTTTTAGCTTTTCAGGCCTATGTCGGTTATGCCTATTTTCTCCTCAATGTTAAAATGACAACAAGTAAATGAACGATTGTACTAGGATTACTTGAGGAGTTGTCCTTAGTAATTTATTGGTATGGGAATCTTACAGACATTGCCACAAGTTATTCTAAGGGAAGGCTGGGAGTTGTTCTGATCCTATGATGACTATGAAAGATATATGTTTAAATTATTATGTTACTCTTCAATGATTATATCCTTATAATGCATATGTTCTTGAGTTTATTTGTTATAATCAAGCAAAGCTTTACTTATGCTCTCCTATCTTATATAATTGGTTATGTGAGTTTGGATCACACATGACCATTACAGTTGATGGTATAAGGATGTTGATCATTAGTAAGTGTTTCTATATGTTAGTTTTTAATGATTTAATTTAATATGAAGTGTTAACGTAAAATTTTTCTGATAATATTCCTATAATTATGATCATGTTTGATGTCAACGAAATCCTTATCTTGTATATGTTATATGGTATGTGCATTGAAGATTTTTATATGGCTTGGCATGTTTTCTAATGTTATGATAAATGATACTTTTTCATTCATGTTATTATGTTTTATGTGCATATGCCCATACTTAGTATATGTGGCGTACTAACCCAATGACTTTACATTACTACAACTGGAGGTTCTGGCGCGTTGAGCTTAAGGAGGTCGACTTAAAAAAGCATGGAACTCTTTCTCAAATTCTTGGTAGGTCCTCATGTTTGAGGATGCTATCTTTTATATTCTAGATTACGTAGATTTTAAGTAGTTTTTAAGAATCCCACTATTTCCCAGTACTGTTCTTTGAAATTTCTTTTACATAATACCTACATGTATATTACTATTAATTTTCCTACGTTCCATATTTCCACTCTTTAAGATTGGTTTTTATAAATGTGAGGACATAGTTTTAAATTCGTAATGTTTTTCTATAAACCTTAATGTGACGTCTAATTATACTTCATTAGTATATTAAAAGGTTTAATTATTTCCATAAATTTAACTGTATGATTGTGATAAAGCTAGAAGAGGCGTTTCTCCTCTTCCTTCTACCTCTGAGAGGTTAAAGACGCCAGTCGCATTGGTATTCCAGTAATATCCGGGAATGACGAACTTTGTTTCATCAGTGCATAAGGTCAATATCCCTTAGTGTAATGTCTCACTAACAACGTTCCTGTGTCTTTTTCACATGGTTGAAGCGCGCCACATTACGGATGAGTAGGCTAGTGATGATTAGAAAACGTGTCTTTTCTTGATACTTCCTATGTTTTATTCCTTAGCCTTTTAGACTATGTGTCCTTGCCGCATCTAATTCCCTTTCTTGTAACGGAGTGTCCAAGAGCTTGAAGAAAATAAATGTGTCCCTACAAACCCTGATTCAAATGACATATGGATCTTTCTCGGTTAAATTTTTCATCTCAATAAAGGTGGAGGAAAGTCGTCCTAAGGAAGCGGAATATGAAAAGCAAAAATAGGACAATATTCTTTTAGAATGTGGTTCATTTCAAGTATAAGCTTGATGTGCCAAGCAAGCCTAAGTTTAAGAAAACGTTTTTAAGATAAGGTTTCTTCTTCTAGTTTCCTTCTGATCTTCCTAATCGTATGATTAAGAGGTTCTGTCCTAAACCTTCAAGCGGGGAGAAAAGATTAATCCACCAAGAGAAGACTAACTGTGGTAGTTGTGGGTAAGAAACTGGGGCGAATGTCTTTTTTTGGACCTACTCGTTGCTAGGGTTGTGGACAAGGAGTCCATATGGTTAAGGATTTCTCTAATGGGAGATGTCAACGTAAAGGTAATAGCCAAGCTCAACCAAGCTGTCCCAATTCTGAAACTCCAAAGAGGAACAATTTCTATGCACTCAAGGCTAGGGGTGAACAAGAAAGCTATCCAGATGTTGATACAGGTATGTTGTGAGTGTTGGGAATGCAATGTTTCCTAGAAGAAATAAGAATGATAATCAAAGCTAGTTAATAAATCTTCTATGCCAAATCACGTGACAGCTTGTCCAAACAAAGCATGGAACTTTTTCTATAGGCTAATCATAGGTTAGAAGTCGGATTGCGCATAAATAATGTGATTACCTCATAATAATACAAAAAGTAAATTTAACTTAGGCCTAGTGATAAAATCAAAAGAAATGGCATACCCAAAAAAAAAAACGTTTGCTTATAAAGCTTCATACCCGAATTAAAGCAACAGTGAAATTTAACTGTTTATTAAATAGGTTGCATGTTTTTGGTATAAGAGTGTACAACTAAGTTTTTATAGAGATGTTTTAAATACCTATCTTCTCTATTTTTGCCTTAATGTTGAAACTTGTATCCATATGTTTTACATTGAGATTTTTGCAGTTTGTTGTTATCTTGAGAAATTAATAGCATGGTAACTCTTTGATGCATATGGAGCCTTGATAAAGTTGATAAGGAATTCATCACTATTTGTTAGGGGAATTGTATCTCTTTAAGGTTTGTGCATCATGAATTGAGTGCTAAGTTTTATGATATTTATTCGTGGTTTATGCTTCTAGTAAGGAGTCTTGTTGTACTGGTTATGCTTCTAGTATTGAGTCTGTTTCCTACCCTCCGAAAGATTTTACTGTCACTCGGGGACAAATGTTCCTAAGGGGGGATAATGTAACACTCTAGAAATTCCATAACTTAGACTAGAGCTTAATCTATTTAATAATGCTTAAAATGATGTTCCTAGAAAATATACTTGTCTTGTTAAGAGCCTTTTAGGTTTTAAGAATATGTACTAAGGTGCATTGGAATCCCACTGTCCAATATTTAGTAATATTTGGCTTGTTAGAAAATATTTGCTTAAGGGTGTAAGCCAATTTATTTGTATTCACAAGTAACTTAAAATACACTTTAATGTTCAAACATTTTTTATGTATTAAGATATAATTTTATGTTCAAATAGTCCGATAAATGTTCTTTTAGGAATTGTACCAGCAATGAACACCCTAGGCTATAATTCGTAATCAATTTGTAAACACATTAGGTACGAGGTATACAAATGTCAAGCCTAGGTACCATAGCACATAACCATTTAACATGATCATTTAGAATAAGATTTTGCCATGAACATAGTTAGTGTCCTTGTAAAATAAAATGAGCAGAAAAAAAATGTGCAATCACATGTGCTAACCGACCAAGAGACAAGAAACCAAGCCCAACCGAATTCAGTTAGGGCGGTTAGACGGCAGGCGAGAGAATCGCTCAAGCCATGTGGGGGAGAGCTCCCTAACTAATATAGGTCCTAAATTACGCTCCTAACTAACTAAATAACCTAGGACCAACCAAAAATAACTAAGGTACCCGACAATCTAACACGTAACCGGGTGAGATTAACACAAACAAAAAAAAAAGACATCATAGTACCTAACTTAGGATTGTCCAAAGGGTTTGTTATCATCCTAACAGCTTAGGGGTACTTTATTAATTTCCCTAGGCAACTTAATTAATTAAATTATAAAGTTAATTATTTAATTTAGTTTTTCAAAACCGAAACCACCAAGCAATTTCCAGATTTCTATTAAGTCAAGCGTTCTTCTTATTCTAGTCAATGTAGGAGGGGTGATTTAGTTAATTTAAGTGGAGGGTCTTTAGGGTATGTCTTGGGACATCTATATATTTATATTTGGTAAGTTTTAGACCACAATTACACGTCCCAAATAAGAATCAAACAAAATTCTCTTAATCCCTCAAGAACGTTCTCTTTTCCAAACTCCATTGAATAACAAGAAAAGCTTAAGGAATAAAACAAAGTTTTCGAAGTTTCCAATAATGATTTCGTGGATTTTTCATCTATAAGGTATGGTTTTAAATCTTGGTATTCTTTTTTTCCAATAGGTCCTTTCAAAATAATTTTTCAAGAACTTCAGTTTTAGGGTTTTTTACTTTACAAAACAGGTTTTCTTCCTTACCCAAGATTTATGATTTTTAATGTAAAGTATATGTTTTCTATACACTATTTTACACGACTATATGAGTATGCGGCTAATTATGTTTGAATTTAGTTAAAATCACGTTCTTACCAATATGATGTTTTCATATGATTGTTTCTATGATGCGATATCATTTAAACGTTAGGGATAGAATTTAAGGTTTGAAAGAACCCTTTATTGACCCTTTTACCTTCTCCTATGTTATGTATTTATCTTGTACATGAATTTATGATTTGTTATTGAATATGTTATTGAGTATTTAACTAAGTATGATTATGAATATTGTAAGATGAATAAGGTTCTTAGAAGCAAGTCGTAAGTCTTCTATAGTTCTAATTACTCTACCAATGTTTATTTTTAGAGCTATGAATCATGTTGGTTATGTTATGAACGTATGTTTATTTTCTATGTTATATATTTGTATATTAAAATGTCATTGTGAGACATGCTAAGACACGAATATGCAAGTTTATGATATCCCGTGTATGCTTTACACAAGGTGATTATGTTAATCTTACATAAAAAAGGTTACGATGAAAGGACAATTATTATATAATATAAAAGAGCTCATGATCATGTTATACAAGGATATAATCCCCTATGACCTATGATAAGTTTATTATGAAAAATAAATTAAAGGTAATTTCAAGAAAAGAGACATAAGCTAAGCACTGATGAACTAGATATGGGAAGTGTTATAGGCGAAGGTAGGTTGACAATAATTCTCATGTTATTGAGGCTTCCATATAATGTGGAACTATGGGTCTCTAATAAATCTCCTAGTTCTTAAACTGTGCTTTTACCATAGGATACTAGCTACTAGATCCACCTAGAAAGCTATGTCTTGTACGTTCTACTTTGGGGGGTAGACAACCATTTTTCGGTGTGGGGTTTCATAAAATCAGATTCCATGTTTAGCTCACATAGTCTATGTCGGTTATAAATTATATTATCTCATATAAAATTGAATACAAGTAAATGCATGATTGACTAGAGTGACATGAGGAGTTGTCTTAGTATAGGTAGTGGTATGGGACGCTACCTAGACATTGCACAAGTTAACTCTAAGGGAAGTACTGGGAGATTGTACTTATGTGATATGATTATATGAAAGATATATGTTTATGATTTATGATATTACTGTTACATGAATGTTGATCCTTATAATGAATATGTTATTGAGCTATCTTGTTATTTGAAGCAAAGCTTTACTTATGGTCTCCTATCTTATCAACTTTGTTAGGTAGGGTTATGTGGCTTCACATGACCATTCTACTTGTAGGTTGGGGATGGGATCATTGGCAGATGTTTTTTATTTTATGTTTATATGATTTATTGAAAAGGAATTGTTAACATAATTTTATGATAAGATGCCTATAATTGTTATCATGTTTGATGTCAACATAATCTTTATCTTGTATATGTTATATGGCATGTGCATTAAAGATTTTTGTATGGCTTGGAATGTTATCTAAAGTTATGATAAATGATAATTTTTCATGTATGCCCTTATGTGTTATGTGCATATATCCATACTTAGTACATGTGGCGTACTAACTCATTACTTTACATTACTACAACGGTAGGTTCTAGCCATTGAAGCTTAAGGAGGTCATTTTGAAGAAGATTGGAACTCTTTATCTAAGTCATTGTAGTTCCTCATGTTCGGGGATTTTATCTTTCATATTCTAGCTTACATAGATTTTTAGTAGTTTAAAGAATACGCTATTTCTATTATGTTCTTTGTATTCTTTTGTAATAAGACCTATATGGCATATTAACTATTGTTGGCTAAGATCAAATTTTCACTCTTTAGATGGTTTCTATATATGTGAGACGATACTTTTCCAATGTCGTATGCTTATATAAACTTTAAGTATGTTGTTTAAGTATACTTCATTGGTATATTAAATGTTTTAAAAATTTCCGCAAATTTAGATGTATGATTGTGATGAAATCTAAGAAGACGTTTGTCTACGACCTCTAAAAGGTTAATGAAGCCGGTCGCGTTAGGATTCCATAATCCGTGTGTGACAGGGCGTAGCATGTATGTATATGGAAAACGATGACTACCTATGTCAGGAAAACTTTCTCAAGGCGTGCATGCATCAAACGTGGTTTGTGCACATCAGCTAGGCATCATCGTTCATGGCTTCTAGATGGCATCAACATCAGCCAAGGCCTACAAGCGTCATGCATGGCATGTGTGTAATGTCTTGGTGACATCATTCTTGACCTACATGCATTGGCTGAAGTCATATGACACCATCCAATGCCTGCAACCATTAGATATGGAGTGTGCACATCTATTGGGCTACATCAATTGTGGCCTGCTTGACTTGGCCAATGTCAGGCGACATCGTCAAAGGCATGAACACATCAAACATTATGTGTGCGCATCGACTGGCAGACATCGCTTGTTGCCTACACGCATTTTCCAATAGCAGTCGACATTACTCATAGCGTGCACATATAAGATGTTGCATGTCCTTGTTTTGCAAACGATGTCTGCCAATGTAAGGAGGCATCGGCCAAGGCATGCATGCATCAAACGTGGTGTGTGCTCATTCACTAGGTGACATCGGTATTGGCATGTGCGCATATGCCAAAAATTTATATCCATCGGTCATGACCTGCACTCATAGGGCGCAACATGTGCGTATACAGATAATGATGCCTACCAATGTAAGGCGACATCTGCAAAGGCATGCATGCATCAAACGTGGTTTTTTCTCCTCAGCTAGGTGTTATCCGTCATTTTCTACAATCATCAGACATAGCATATGCGCAAGTGGCAAACGACAGCTTCCAATGGCATCATCATTAGACAAGGCTTGCAAGCTTCCCGCGTGGTTTGTGTGCAATGGCTGGGCCATATCATTTGTGACCTACACGCATTGGCCAACATCATATGACATCGTCTAAGCCCTGCAACCATTAGTTGTAGGATGTTTGCATCTATTGGGCAACATCTGTCTTGGCCTACGTGCATTGACCAAACGAAGACGATATCTATCATGGCCTGCTCACATTAGATATTGAACGTTCTTATATTCTCAAACCAAGTCTTCCAATTTCAGGCGGCATTGGACAAGTCATGCATGAATCAAATGTGGTGTGTGTGCAATTACAAGGCGTCATCGATCATGTCCTGCACACATCAACCATAACTTGTCCACATGTGGCAAACTATGTCTGCCAATGGCATCAGCAAAAGTCAAGGCCTGCAAGAATCACCAATGTCGTGTGCGCATCTGGAGGGAGACATTGCTAAAGTCCTGGAAGCATCGGCCAACGTCAGATGAAATCGTCCAAGGCCTTCACGCATTAAAATGTGGAATGTGTGAATTTATTAGGCCACATCTCCTTGGCGTCATCGGTCTTGTCCTGCATGCATTGGTCAAGCGACGTCGGCCAACTATCGAAAACATCATCAAAGGCATCACACATGTACGTTCCTTATCCGCTATAGGGCAACAAACGTCACGCATGATTGTTGTCTCAGTCAGGGGATGGATGCTTCTAATAACGTGGCATGTGCGCATTATGTAGGTCAAATAGGCGTATTGCATTAAGCATAAATTAATTTTTACATGCATCTGACGTGGAATCTTCACGTCGGTAAATGACACGCATAATCGGCAAGGAGACATGAGTTGTGGAGTACCCGCATCAGCCATGGCCCATGCACCTTGATCAACCGATATTGACCATGGACGTCATGCATTATGAACATTACTTAGTTGCCTTCGGGCGTGGCCTACTAACATTGTTAAGAAAACGTTTGGTGTTGCCTGCTCCAATTAACCTTGGCCTACACACTTTTGTCAGCGACATTGAACATGGCCTAACCGCATCAAATATTTCTTGCACACAATGTTAAACCAACATTGGACGTACCCTGCATACATCAATTATATAACGTCAAACGTGGGCTGCCCTTATCGTATTTAGCATACACGCAACGTTCTGCCGACGTCAAACGTCGTTTGGCCTCATCGTTCATGGTCTCCATACATCGGCTTGGGGAAGTCGGATGTTGCTTGACCACATTGTTAACAAAAAGGAACTTAAGGTTATTATATTTATTTTTATATTTTTGGCGTTAAATTCATTTTTTTCAAACCTTTCTTTTTTTTATTTATTAATTATATATTTTTTTAGGGATTTTCCAGGATAAGAGTAATTAATCAACAAAAATGTTAAAAAATTTTACACTACGGTTAATAACCTTATCATGTTATTTTTATGAAAATTTTATATTTTTATCATCTTTTTATATTTTTAATTAATTACTCATCTTCGAGAGTTGACAACAAAAATTAAAACCTTAAATAAATTGTTGATTTTATTGTAACTATATTTATTTATAAATATTTGTAGTTAATTTTATTGTTTTATCATATTTTTTTACAAATAAATTACTCATTCTCGAGGTTTGATAAAAAAAAATATTAAAAAATTGTTGAATTTTTTATTTAAGGTTACTATAACTCTATTTTAATTGTGAATTTGGCGTCAATTTTAATATAGTTATAATTTTTAAGTCTATTTGTATTTTAATTACTCATATTCATGATTTTCCTAAAGTAGTTGAAAACATATTTTAATGTACAAACTTATTTATGATTAAAAAAATGTGTGTTGTACCTTAGAAAGTAAATATTTGTGTGGTACTAATCATTAATGATGCTTTGAAAACGATGCCACTCCTCTACAGTCATAATGGCCGCAATGGAAATCAAAAGAGCTCCATAGGCCACGCGTAGGATGTATCATGTGGGCATGAGACATGTCACATCGCGAACGACGGACGGACATCATTCCTGTCCTTGCACGATTAGACTGCGCACATGGAAAGGAAGTCAATCCAACATAGAAACATATTTAGAGGCCCGCACAAGATAAACGTTGGTGTGTTCGCATCGACTGAGTGACATTAAGATTGCTGCGCGTATCGCAATTCCTGAATACATTGGTCTGGCATGCACGCAACGTAGTAACATGTCTGCATATGGCAAATGGAGGTTGCAAAGTCATGGGACATCGTTCAGGCTTGGCAACTCAAACTGGTGGTGGTGTGGTCTCGACTAACGTTAGCTGTGCGGTTCTGGAAAATGATGGTTGCGCTCTGATATACGTGGCTTCACGGTATAATTATATACTTTTCTTAAGTTTAAGTGTGTCCAAAAGCCCTTTTGTGTGCTAATTTTTTATCAAGTTCATCTTTGTTTGGCAGAAATATGTCTCAGAGTCAATGCAGAGATTTTGAAAGAGAAATGTAGAAGAGACCACCTACGGAGCTTATGACTGTCTGTCATGCTTTGCGGTCCGTAGTGGCAAGCATAGAGAAGCTCTGAAGGAATGGGGAAGTCTTACAAATGTGGGATTACGAAGCTTGTGCGGTCCGTCATGGCCATGACGGTCTACGTCCTTCAGGTTATGTCGTGAAGCTCATAAAGTGATCCCCGTACCCAATGCCAGAGTTGAAGTCTTTTTGAAACCAGACCCTCAATCGTCCCACTTGCCCGTTGAGGGTGATGAAGAAAGCAGCAGAATAAAATGACCAAGTATGGACGATACGGAGTCCCACAAACGTCCGTCATGACTTCAGGACGGTCCCGTTGCGTGGTCCTCGACCCAGTCTGCGTTGTGGCAGATGGGGTTCCAGTAATTATCATCTTGTTTAATTAGGTTTTTGTATTTTTTGATAAATAGGTCGAAAAACCTCAATTTTTTGAGGTCGAGACACCTGATAGTCTTACTCTGGATTATTGAACTCGGTATCGGAAACATTGTTTGTGAGATTCCCGATAATCAATAAAATTTTTGTGAGATTATTGACTACTTTAGAAATTCTTGCAAGTTAATTTTTGGTGTTATCAAGCATCTTGGACTTTATACTCTTTCTCATTGAAGTACGTAGATGAATCCTATTTAATATCTTGACATTAGTGTTTATGGCGATGAGTAACTAAACTCGCATAACTAGGTTGTGGAAACCATAGACAAATAATGATATAAAACCTAGCTAAAATAAGCAATTCTTAGAATAGTGGTCTTGCATGTATTAATAATTCTTTCGCTTAGAAGTCTTTTTAACACGGATGATCAACGTTGAACAAGCCTTAATGCTACTATGCCCGTCCACAGGAGGTCATAAATAGTAAAGAATTTTAACATAGAATTTAGTGTATACTATCTAACTAGGCTAGTATTTATTATTGGTACGAGGTAGTAACTTAGGTTCAATATTCGAATACGATGCTTAATATGAAGGTAACAAACCTGACGGGTTGAAAACAACACACGTAGCCGGACCACGGTGCGAGTGAGATTTTTTCTCGATACCTGCCAGGATTTAGAATACATAACTTAGTCACTTTGCTCTGCAAGATACTAGGAATATTGTTATAGTTAGCAGTTGTTAGTATGAACCTGTGGGAACACGTAAACCCTAGTTTACTTTGATTATTGATGAAAACCACCATTAAAAGCTGTTAAGTGTCCTTTCAATTATTTCGTTCTTTTTTACTTGATTAGGAATACAAACCCCCTATTTTACATTTTTTATGTTTTTTTACTTTCTAAGGAGTTATCCCAACCAACAGTATAATCACAAGTTAAAGTTACGTCTAAACTATTTTCCTCGTGGGAACGATCCCAACCTCTACTAGTGGGTTATTTACTTGACGCGACCCGCTTTACTTCTAATTTGAGAAGAAATTAGAGGCGTATTGCAAATTTGGCGCCGCTGCGGGAAATTAGGCTTTTAGATTAATTTAACTTATTACTATCGTTTAGTTGATATTTTCTTGATGTTACTTTGTTTTAATTGTTTTTTGATTTCTTTTCAGACTATCCTCCTTGTATGCCAATACACAGAGAGGAAGAGAACCATTGTTCCCTAACGATCACGAGTTATAGCGTCACTACGAAACATGACTCGTATTTGGGGGAATCATGATGATGATCCAAACCAAGAACATCCCCAGCTTTCCGGTGATGCTTCATGTTCAGTATGTAACCACCCACCCGAACTCGGGTGAAAATCAAAACGAGAGGCGACAGCCAGAATTCCGCTCCACATGCCCCAAACCATACTATTCGAGGCTATTATACAAGCAGATTCGGATGGCACTGGTTTTGCCTCCTTCTATCCCACAGGCCACACTTTTGTGGTAACTAGTATCTGAGCAAATGCTCACGGCCAGATGTTTTGTTTTTCGGGCTAACTTCAGAGGATCCACACGCCCAGATAGCTAATGTAAGGGCAAGTTTTGGATCTAGATTGGATAGGGCTCAGAGTGTTTTCCCTCTCTTATACTGACGGGAGAGGCCTGCTATTTGGTTCACTGAGCTCCCATACAACTCCATCTTTACTTGGAATAACTGAGGGATGTCTTCTTAGCACCCTACCCATCCGGTCTCAAAGCAAACTAAACACACAAGACGGCGGTGACCTACCTAAAAAAGGGGATGTGCACTAACCAGGAGAGTCAGTCCAGTAGTTCTTGAGATCAGATTCACCTCATTCTTGAGAAGTGTTCCAATCACCGTAGAGAGATGAGTCACTGAAAGAATACTTCTAACCGGGGACAAGATGATAACAACAAAGCGGTATTGGACACTATAATAGCACGGTGGATCTTTTGAGAATGTCCTATGCTGAGATCGCTGAAAATTATAAAAAATCGTCTCCCGGAATAACAAAGCTTGAGACTAGAAAAAATCTGTACAGGGAAAAACACCTTTGCAGTGCAGTCCACTCAGCACCCATCCCCAGATTATATTCGTGAAGAATGGCTCAAATGAGAACTCTGAGGCTTGGGTTGGTACTAAAACATGTCACTGTGGTGCAGAAAGGTAATGCAGTCAACTCTTCACTAACCAACCACCTCCAATTCGATGAGTTTTATTATGAGGAGGATTCCTATGCAGTAATGAACATATGGGGGGTTTCCGACCAAGCGCCCCAAGCTCAAATCGGATAATTGGCGCCAGTCAAGGGAACCAAGGTCGGAACTATGGTAACTACAATCGTGAGGTCATTATGTCGAGATGGAAACTACATCGGCGACAACAACTTCAACAGGGTGAACTATGGAATACACGACATGAATGGACCTATTTTCCTCCTCAAAATTGGAAGTTTACTCCTGAGTAATTGTGGCGGTAGTATGTCCGAGTTGAGGATATGAATGCCTAAAATTATGAGGAAAAAAGGGTTTTTCGATGCTAGTGATGACACAATAAAGCGTTGAGAAATGATTTAGAGCGGGTATTGGGCAAAAAGTTGATACCCATGCAATAATCAATTAGGCACTTGCGTACAATTGCCCAATTTCTGCAACTGTGAACATCGGCAACCCGGGCACTCTTCTAGCAACACTGCCCAAATCAAAATGATGGACATTGTATGGCAATTACTTACTCGCGGGGTAAGTAAACATTGATCCACCTATTGCCATCGATGAGAATAATGTGACAACAGAATCTGATAACTTGGTGAAGGTTGATGCTGAATTAAGGGATTAACACTGTCAAAAATGGCTGAAGTTCCTAAAAAGGTACTCCCTATGCCTGTGCGCACACCACCCCCCATTTCCTCAGAGATTAGTGACAAAGACCGAGGGATGGAAATACCGGCGTTTTATAACAATGTTGAGCACTTTCTAGTCATGTCCCTTTGATCGAAGTCTTAGAACAAATGCCCGGTTACGCCAAATTTATGAAAGATTTTGGTTACAGAAAAGGTCGGTCACTTTTGAGGATGATGATGAATGCAGCTTGTAGTGCTATTGCTACCCGATCTCTGGTCCAAAAGAAGAAGGATCCGGGGGCTTCCTATTCCTTGTACAATCGGGCTATTACTTTTGCGAAAGCAATATGTGATCTGGGGGCAAGAATAAATCTCATGCCCTCTCGATTTACAAGAATTTGGGTTTGGGTGACCAATCCCACTGCGATGCAGCTACGGATGGCTGATCGAACAGTAAACGACCTATAGGTGATACTCCACGAATGTGCTAGTAAAGGTGGAGTCCTTCAGATTTCCAGTAGATTTTGTTATTCCTTGATTGCGAGGGGCTCTATTTTGAAGTGCCCATTATTCTTGGGATGCCATGTCCTTGGCTACGGGAAGAGCCTTAGTAGAGCATGGAAAAGGGGCAAATGAAATTTCGATTGACAATGAGGAAGTGACCTTTAATGTTTGTAGGTCGGCATGAGGCAATAGTGGTGAGCTCCATCGGCATCTGCTATATCCTACAACAGGGTGAGACCTTTGAGACACAAATCAGAATAACTCTAGGTTTCGAAGCATTATGCGGCAATTTATAATGAACTTGATAAGCGATTGCATTGAAGAGTATGAGTCATTAGTCGCGGCCTCTTGACGGGCGGTTGATGTTCGGTTTAAAAAAAACCGAAGAAATTTGAGCTCTAATGAAGAATCGGGCGAGTCCCCACCTGTGAAACCATCTATAGAGGAAAGCTCCAAAAGTTGATTAAAATCTCTCCCATCTCATCTTAGGTATGAATTCTTGGAAATGGTGACACTTTTACCGTTAATCATTGCATCAGACATGGATGAACACAACAGGTTCAAGTTTGGTGAAGGTACTAAAAGGTTCACAAGAGCATTTGGTGGACGCATTGCGGACATTATTTGGATCCCTCCTGGTATTTGCTCTCATAAAGTGCAACTCATGCCTTATCATAAGCCGGTATTGAGTGGCACCATAGCCGCTTGAATCCTCCTATGCAGAGAGGTTTGTGAATAAGAAATTATCAAGTGGTTGGATGCTGGAGATCTATCAAATCGCCGGTTTTTGTTTTTATTTTAGTATAGTTGGGTATGCCCGGTTCAGTGTGTAACCTAAGAAAGGGGAATGATTGTGGTCCCCAACGACAAGATGACTGTTCCACCCATGAGACCGGTTACTGGATGGAGGGTGTGTATGTGATTATCCGTAACTGAACTCATGTACTGAAAAAGAGCATTTTCGCATGTCCTTCATGGATCAGTATTGGATGACTTGCCGGAAAGGTGGTATTGTTTTCTTGATGGGTATTTCCGGGTATAATCCGATTTCTATTGCACAGAAATCAAGAAAAACCACTTTCACTTGTCCATATGGGACTTTTGCGTTCAGAAGATGCCATTTTTGGTTATGCAATGCACCCTCAACCTTTCGGAGATGGATGATGTCAATATTTTCTACATGGTTGGAGGCATTACTATACGAGGTTTTTATGGCATGAAGTGATTTTTCGTGTTGTTATTCATCGATCGGTGCTGTAACATTTAGCTGAGGTTCTTAAGTAAGAGATGTGAAGACTGCAATTTGGTACTAAACTCTGGAAAAGTGTTCATTTCATGGTAAAAGAGGGTATTGTGTTTGGTCATCGCATTTAAGAAAAGGCATAGAGGTGATCGAGGCTAAAGTTGAGGAAAAGAGACCGGCCCCCACCAATCTCTGTGAAAGGTGTGGGAGCTTTCTTGGCATGCAGGTTTTTACCGAAGATTCATCAACCCTTTTCAAAATTTGCACAACCCCATTGTCAAACATGCTGAGAAAGACTGTAAATTTTGTTTGATGAATCTTGTCTAAGGCATTCGTTAACTAAAAGAAAATTGGTGTCCTGCACCTATCATTATTTCCCGGATTGGAGGCAGTCCATTTGGGTAATTTGGCGATGCTAGTAGGGTAGCTCTTGGTGTAGTACTGGGGAACGAGGAAAAACAATCCTTCACACCCATTTACTATGCTAGTAAAGCCCTAAATGAAGCCAGAAGAACTACACAGTGAGTGAGCAAGAACTCCTAGTCTTTTGCTAGTGTTTGCTTTTGAATTTCCCGCTCCTATTTGCTAGGTACGCAAGAGTTATTGTTCATACTGGACCATATCAGCATTGAGATATTGATGGCGAAAAAGGATGCGAACGCAGTTGATTTCGCTGGATTACTGCTGGCAAGAATTTTGACTTTGAAGTGCTGGATAGAAAAGGACTGAAATCAGTTGCTGATCATTTGTCTCGTCCTAAGGATGAAGCTTATGAGAGAGTTAGGGGATAAGACCTGACATTGATGATACTTTCCCCTATGAAATGTATTGGCTGCTTCACACAAGACTTGATTCCATGGTTCGCAGATTTTTGTGAACTATCTGACTAGTGGATATTGTTCCATCAGACTTGTCTTTCAATCAAAGAAAAAATTCATGTACGATGTGAAGAATTTTTTGGGATGAACCACTTGTAATAGGAGTTGGTGCCGACGGCTATTCGGCGTGTTGCCAAATGGTGAAATTTTGAGTGTATTGAGAGGCAGCCATTCCTCACCTGTTGCGGACATCACGTGGTTCCGAAACGCTCACAAATATTGCCATGTGTTCTATTTGGCCAACTCTTCATCAAGATCTCATGGTTTTGCTAAAGCATGTGACCAAATTCACGTGATGGTGGTATTTTCAAGAAAGTCCAGAGCTCCTCGAAACACCCATTCTTGTGATTGAGTTTATTTGATGTTTGGGTATTGACTTTCTTGCCCTTCGTGAGTTCTCATGGGATGATGAAGTACATTCTGTAGCGTTGATTATGTATCTAAATGGGGTCGAAGCCATAGCATCGGCAAAAAAAAAAACAATGAAGGGAAGAGTGTCACTACATTTTGAAAAAAATTATTCTCCGTTTTGGCACCCCAGGGCGATTATTAGTGATGGGGGCTCCCACTTCTGCCCAGATTATTCCAGGGTTATTGGAGAAATATGGTGTCGCCATAATGTGGCCACCTTCCTTACCATCCCTCAAAGAAACTATGGGCAAAGTTGAAGTGTCGAATCGAAGATCAAACAGATACTGTCTCAAAACGTGAACGGCTAGTAAACGGATTGGTCAAGGAGGCTTGATGATTGCTCTTTGGGCCCTACCGCAGCATATCAGACTCCCATTGGTATGTCTCTCATACCAACTTGTATATGTGAAAGGGTTTTCATATACCGGGTTGAGTTTAAGCATAAAGACATGTTGGGATCTGAAGATGTTAAAAATGGCTGGAGCGAAGCTTCATTAGCACCGGTTAAATGGGTTGAATAACTTGATGACTTTCGCCTGAAAGCCTATGAAGTTCAGCCCTATACAAAGAAAAGATAAGAAGTACCAGACAAATTGAAAACGAAGTTTATGGTTGGGTATTTTGGTGTCTTTTCTTCAATTCCAGATTGCGCTTGTTTCCAGGAAAACCAGTCCAATGGAACTGGTTCCCTGTACCCGGTTCCCCACTATTCCTCATGGATCAGTTGATTTTGGAAACCAAGGAGGGCGTTCGGTTCAAGGTGAATGGACAAGCGCATAAAAATCTATCTTCGGGCATGCTGAATCTTCGAATGAAGTGATCGAGAGCGTACCATCTTGATGAAGTCTGAGTAATCAAGTGTCCTCAGTCGGCCGCACATTAATCAGGCGCTGGTTGGGAGCAACCCATACTTATCGCTTTTTAATAATGGTACATTTTTTTTTCTATTTGGGTTTAAATTTGCAGGCACATCACCAGGAAATTCTGTCATAACACTACTTTCGCAATTAGGCCCTGACGATACAACACGGACCGTTTCATCAACTTTTGACGGACCGTCGTGGGCATCCGTCACACCCAGGTACCAATTCTGTCATTTTGAATATTAGGGCACACACGACGGAATCTACGAAGGCCCATCACAGACGCGCGGTCCGTCGTCGAGGAACCGTCGCGTGATTAATGGGAACAATTTAAACCCGACCCGACCCGGCTAGACCTTATTCTCACAATTTAACAACCTTATACCGGTACCCACAGACCCCCCATATTCCACCTCATTTATCCTTATTCTCCCCTCATCTCCCCTCTCTTCACTCCCACACTTCCCCTCACTGCTCATTGCTCCCACAAATCACCTCAGCCTTATCATGATCATCTACTGTCGGTGTTGACCTTGCCAGGATCATGTCTATTGTGGGGCTCTCCTCCATTTCCAAGGTATGTGTCTCTACATTATACGTATTTATCTTGCATTTGGTTTTGTTGTTAGTATTAGCTTATTTTTTATTCGTATAATTTGGTTCCTTTATCTGCTTTTATGTCTAAACTCTAGGTTAAAAAATGTTCATAATGTGCCATGTTGATCACCCAAAGGCCATAGGTGATTTTGCTTTGGTAGTTTCTTCTGTCGTGGGTATGACGCATATAGGTCCACATACTAATAACCATGTGGGCTCACGGGGATACGTCGGGGCACCCCCCAACTAAGCTTCTACTCAGAACGAGACCCCCGATACGGCCCGTCTCTCACACACGACGGACTCATCATAGGGTCCGTCGCACAAGCCCTAGGCACCTCCTGCTAACGTCGCCTTTGACGGACCTCACAGCCCACCGACAGTCCGTCCTGCACGACCGTCCTAATTGGTCAGAGACCGTTTCTAAGGTCTCCAACATTTTCTAAGTGTCCTACAACAGACTCTCGACGGTCCGTCCTACTCAGACGGTCCGCTCTGCTTGACCGTCATGAGGTCAGAGACCCCACTGATAAGGGTCCCCAAACATTTTCCAAGTGTCCTACGACGGACCTTTCGATCGGACCGTCATACCACGACGGTCCTTCCTGGCACGACCGTCATAATGGACCGTCATAACCACGACTTTCTTTCCTGGCACGACCTCATAATGGTAAGAGACCCCCACATAATGGTCTCCCAAAATTTTCTAAGGTCCTACGACGGACTCTTACGACGGATCGTCGTATCTCACGACGGTCCGTCTTTTGCTTGACCCTACTGATGGTCCAGAGACCCCTCCTTCAGGGTCCTTATTATATACATACACAAGTCTAGACACGAACGTACCTCAGGACGGTCCGTCATCTCATACGGACCGTCCATCGGTCCCGGCGTGTGATACAGTTTCAATTTACTAACACACTATTTTCAAATTTTAATGTCATATGAGCTTGCCTGTCTGTTTGACATTACTCGTACAATAGTGATCCTTGCAGGTACTATCTACTATGGCACCCAATCAAGAACGAGCTAGCACGCGTGCGATCCAATCTGTTGCCCACCCCGTCTGCACGATTATCATCGGTCTATGATGAGCGTTGACCCTGAATATGTGCTCCAGGCACTCCGCCCCTTCCCGTCAACCGTGCCCCCTGGAGCCACACCCAAGAAGGTGGCGTCCTGCGTAGTGCATGCCTAGCCCAGTCGATGAGGAGCGCACACCGACCGGCACACCCCTCTAAGGTCAGCCACAAAACGAGGAAGGGAGCGTCTGGCTCCTTAGAAGTATCCTGGTCCGCGGAAGCTTTCAGGATCTGTCTGAGGTTCCCCCCGCACCCGCCACTCTGCTTGCAGCGTCGACCAAGTCGTCTATGAGGCTTATACAGTTCAGCTCCACATCCGGCGCACCCAGTTGCAGGTCCCACCTCCACCGCTGACCATCCAAACCGGTGGTGTGTCGACGGTCACTTTCAAGTTTACATCCGACGCAAATTTCTTGACCGATAAGGGGAGTAATGAACTCTCACACTCAACGCTCAACCCTGGACGGCGTGTACTCACAGGGATCCTTCCCACGATGTCCGAAAATCATAACCTCTCACCAGCATCGCTTAGAGTGGACCAAAGCACATCCATTGGGGACTATACAGCTAGGAGATGGTCCGAGATTTCTACTCGTCCTATGTAGCGACTCTCCGCATCACAGATCGACGGTCGGGCTGCTCCCTCTAAATAGGCCCCCATTGGAGGCAGGTTCCGAGTCCGGGGCCGTGCAGGTTGCAATTTCCCTGTCAGCCACTCCGCCGTGTCCTATACGGCGAGAGTGTAATATGCTACTTCGGACCCCCATCACTGTTTGCCGGTTTGACTGATCGCTAGGCAGATCGTGAAGGATGGACATTGTTCCTACAGAGTCAGCACTGAGGGAGACCACCAAGATGTGGATTGTAATTGGCACCTATAAGTCACGGAAGAGGTTGCCGATTGGTTCACCGAGCCGAGGGGGCCATCAAAAAGGCCACTCACGTTCTTCGCCAGTTCTGTGGATGCTCGTGCGTCACTGCCTTTTTCCCCCAACTGCGGATCACATAGTCCCCTGGGATCGAGCGTGTGATGGCGTCGATTATAGCGTCGAGCCGCTCTAGGTGACTATCTGGGCTTTCTCTCCAGGCATCATGCACAGAGGCATTCAAAGTCACTACCCCTACCCCTTTCGTGCATGATCTGTGCCCTTTGCAGGTCTTCAGGTGTGCCATATGGCAATAGTCAGTTAAGGACCCCGCCAGGTAAGTCATTTACGTCGCCTCATCAGAGACGAGGCCAATGATTTGGCCCACGTCGAGGGCCCCGTTCAGAGCTGGCCCCTCACTAGCTGATGATCTGGCGGATACGGTGGCCGCCTGCACCACTACACAGGCAACCACGCAAACTAACCACCCGGTGAGTCTATCCGGGTATAGCACAGCCCCTCTACGACTCCAAAAACTCCTGTCCCCGCTTGCTCGAGTCCAAAAACTGGAGGAACAAATGCCACTCTTCTGCATCATACTCTATCCATCCGTGGATGCCAGAAGTCTATTGCTGAGTTCTGAAAAGCAACTATGGATAGCAAGATGCAACCGGAAGATGTGCTTTAGTTAAAACTCAGCGGCATAGATGCCTTTGAATTGAGAGTGTGTTAGCCCTACCAGCCCATCCCGGTAGATGTGTCAACTCTCATGTGTAGTAGACAGTCCTTCGTGCAGACAGCCAGCACGAATCCTAGAGACGAGAGTTCCGAGTCTGTTCTAGCCTGCTGAGGATACTGTATTGGCGCCTTGTTTCCTACTCCAGACATTCCCGCCATCTTCCCGAGAGAGATTGCTAAGAGGCTGAAGGGTCTATCAGGGGATTGAGGCGCGAGCAAGGAAGAAGGACGCCTAGAGCATAGAGGCCGGCGAGGAGAGCCTCACTTGCTAAGGCGAGGCACACAGATCAGAGCATCGCGATACGCGGCTGGGGCAATCTAGCTCCCGCACTGTAGAGACAGCAGGAGGCACTACCTTGAGGGTGCGGTTGTTGCTATGAGGACAAACCATGAGGGTGACCAGATGTGCAGAGGATGTGGGTTCTTGGAAACCGGACCACCAGTCTTGTTGATCGACGGCGCTATGCGCCACATGTTGCTCACCCTACCCCTCTACTCTTTAGATTATTTTTTTTATGGAAAGGGGGACCATTGCATGCTTGTTTGTTGGGGTTGGTTAATGGAAGTGAGTGTTCGGGTAAGTCTGAGTAGCCCAACTCACTATCCTCTTTGGGGTTTTCTTGCCTGAGTTCTTTTCCCCAAAAGACTGAGTATTTTTTTTGTTGAAACGCGGCATGTTTATTATCTTTTGTACATAGTTTAAGTCGAAGCATGATTCTAACTGATATCTGATAAAACTGCAATAATGCATGACTAGGCATAGTAACTGACATTGGTGTGGGTCTAAGAAGCTGAAATAGATGTTACAAAACCATTGAATTACCCTAAGTCTTTTAATTCAAACTAGGTGTCTAATAATGCTGGTATAGTGTGACATGCTAAGTGAGAGTAGGAATTTGATAGTCCACTATGGTACTGAGGCTAGAACTGCCTGGTTGTCCTTCTAGAAAGTAAGCTGTAAAAACAATTAGGAAGACAGGATCATAGGCCCTATTCAGAAAGCCCATTTCTAACCCAAATTAAAAAGAAACCAAATGAAAGTTATCCGTCTTTGATCCCAATAATTTGAGCTTAATTAGACCTTTTCTTTTTGCCCCCAACTGATCTTTTTCGTGGCACAACGTGTTTGGCCTGGTCACCTCCTAGGACATGTGGCACCTCAGCTTCATACCAAAAGCATAATTTGAGGTGGCTAATGCAGTAAACAACCTTCGTTCTGCCCTACCCAACTTTGGTTATTTGTGTACCTTGACTCATGGCAAGCCATTAGTTGAGGGTGGCTATTAAGAGGAATGCCCTTGAAAGTGGGGTTGACAGAACAAAATAGAGATGAAAGAACAAAAGTAAAGTACTCAAAAGTATTGAAGAAAATTAAGCAAACAGAAAAGTTATACAAGATTATAAAAAAAAAGAAAAAGAAGAGATTCACTAGCACAACTGAAGAAAGAAGAGAAATTGAGCAAATAGGGAAAGAATATGAGAAACTGGGCGAGATAAGATGTAAAAGGGAAGGTTTTAGCTAATATGTCAGGAGGCAAAAAGTTCACTAGAGTTTACCCAACATGTACCCTACCGTGACCCTTACCTATGTTACAAAGCATAAAAGTCCTATCGTGATCTAAGGGTTGTATACGCGAACTTTAATGGCAGTGAAAATAAGGGCAAGCTTATGCAATAGGTATAAATGAGATGTGACTTGTTCTTGAGAGGAGTGTTGAAATGTAATCTTATAACTCAAACTGAAATCATTGTTGGAAAAATGATGATTTGTTCTAAAGTGAGGACCTTTGTTGCAATAACAGAATGTTAGCACCCTCGGTGAGAAATTGAAGAGGATAGGTTTTAAGTGCATGTGAGTCCTTTGTCTGTCGAAATCCACAAATTCAAGTCTCCTATGATAGCATGCATAGATTTGATGCGATTACTCGGGATTGGGGATAGCCAATGAGTGCAAAGGATAAACATGAATACTATTGTACAAAATTGTGTAGTGAGTCAGAGTGCGTCGCTTGAGGACAACAACGAATTTAAGTTGAGGTGTTGATATACGGTGCTTCACGTATAATTAATACTCTTTTCCTCTTTAAAGTGTGTCCCAAAGCCCTTTTTGTTGGCTAATTTTTATACAAGTTTCTCTTTTGTTTTGAAGGAAATCGTCAGAGACCAATGCGGAGATTTTGAGAGAGAATGCCAAGAGACCACCTAGGAGCTATGACGGTCCGTCCAGGCCTGTGACGGTCCGTAGTGCAGCATAGAGAAGCTACTGGAAGGAAGATTGGGAGTCTGACCAATGTGGGATTTACGAAGCTTGTGACGGTCCGTCATGGGCCATGACGGTCCTTCCTGCAGGGTTCGTCGTGCAGATCAGAGAGTGTCCCAGTACATCCCGCCAATTCCAAAGTTGAAGTCTTTTGAAACTCAGACCCTCGACGGACCGTTGTGCCTATGACGGTCCTCAACTTGCCGTTGAGGGGAATGAAGAAACAGCAAGAGAAAATGGGGGGAACCAAGTATGGGACGATGGAGTCCACCACGGCCGTCATGACCACGACGGTCCGTTTGCGTGGTCCTCGACCAGCCCGCGTTTGGCAGATTTCCAGTAATTCGAATTCTTGTTTATTAGGTTTTGTATTTTTATAAATAGTTTCGAAAAACCTCATTTTGATGTGAGACAGCCTGATATTAGACTCACTCTGAGTTATTGGAACTCCTTATTCGTAAACATTGTATGAGAGATTTCTCGTAACATTAAACTTTTCGTGAGATTATTGACTACTTTGAGAATTGCTTGCAAGTAATTTTTGGTGATTAATCACGCATCTTTGGACTTTACTCTTTCTCATTGAGTACGTACATGAATCCTTGTTTAAACATATACTTGAATATTGTGTTTATGGCGATGAGTAACTAACTCCATAACTAGGGTTTGGGAATCCATAGACAAATAATGAATAAACCCTAGCTAAAAGTAACAATTCTAGAAGAGTGTCTTGTGCATGTATTAATAATTCTTCTCGGCTAGTAAGTGTTTTTAAACGGATATCAAACGTTAGAACTCGCTGCCTTAATGCTACTTGCCGGACCAAGGAGGTAGATTATAGGAAAAGAATTATTAACATAGATTTATGTAACTATCTAATAGGCTAGTATTGATTGGTACGAGGATAACTTAGTCAAATATCGAATACATTGCCGTAATATGAGGTAACGATAATGTAGGAAAGCAACACACGTACGGACAAAGGTGGCGGAGTGAGATTTTCTAGATCCAGGAACCAAGATTTAGAAATACAATCACTTATCACTTTGCATGGCCTGATACTAAGAAAGAATTGTTATGTTAGAGTTATCAAGTTATGAACCTGTGGGGAACCGTAAACCAGTTATCTTGATTAATTGATTAAAACCCAACATACAAGTTGTTAAGTGTCTCTTCATTTAGCTTAGTTCTTTTTACTTATTGGACTACAAACCCCCCCTAGTTACATTTTTATGTTTTTACTTTCTAGGAGTTATCAACCAACAACTAGTAATAAACAAGTTAAAGTGCAGTCAAACTATTTTCCTTTTCCCGCTGTGGAAACGAGCCTAAACCTCACAGTTGGGCATAAGTTACTTGACGCGACCACTTTACTTCTCATTTGAGAAGTAAATTAGAGCGTATCAGCCTCTATTAGGAAACATAGGTCAAGTCGTGCACGCATCAATTGTGGTTTGCGGACAATGGCAAGAGACATCGGTCGTGGTTTGCACGCATCAAACATTGCATATTTTAGTCATCTAGGAGACATTAGTCGTGGCATTGGAACATCGGTCAACAACGGCGAACATCGGTCATGCCCTGGACACAACGCATGTGTGCATATGGAAAATGACATCTACAATGTCTGAAGATTTCGTCCAAGGTCTTAAATCATCAAACGAGTTGTGTGCGCATTAACTGGGCGATAGTGTTGTTTCCTGCTCATATAAGCCAAGGGAAAATGAAATCGCTCATGGCATGTACGCATCTGCTTAATATGTGTGCATATGGAAAACAATGTCTCCAACCATCAGGCGACATTGGACCAAGCCTACAAGCATCAAATGTGGTATAAGTTCTATGGTAGGCTACATCGGACATGGCATGCACGCATCAGATGTTTCATGTGCTAATCAGCTTGGCCACATCATTATTGGTATGCGTGCGTCGACAACGTAAGCCTTTTCGGTCATGGCCTTATTGCATCGGACATGCACATATGGCTAACGACATCCACCTCCATCAAGATACATCATCAAAAGAATGCATGCATCAAACATGGTGTGTGCACGCATCGATCATGGCATGCACACATTAGTCAAAGGCCCACATGTATTAGTCATATCCTGCACACATCTTGCGTAGCATGTACGTATATGGAAGTGAAATTTTCCAATGTCCGACAACGTCTGCTAAGGCATGAATGCATCAAATGTGGTGTGTGCACATTACATAGGCGTCATCGGTCATTGTTTACAAGCATCGGACGTAACATGTGCGTAAGTGGAAAATGACATTTTTCAATGGCTTCATTATCAGCCAAGGCCTTCAAGATTCATGCGTGGTGTGTGTGCATTGACTGGGAGACATCATAAATGGCCTGCATGCATCGACCAATTTCATATGACATCAGCAAAGCCTTGTAAGAATCAGTGCGCGTCGGCTGGGTGAAATAGGCATTTTCCATTCAGCATCAACTGATTTTGAGATGCATCGGACGTGGAATGTGCACGTCCAAGCACGGAAAACATCATTAACTAGGAGAAATTAGTCGTGGAGTACCCGCATCAGTAGTGGCCTATACACCTTGCTTAACCAACTTCAATCATGAATTGCCCGCGTTATGCACATTACTAAGATGTCTTCTAGCGTGGCCACCAATTATCCTTCAACAAATTTTTGGAGTGGCCTACCCCTATATACATTGGCATGCACAAAACTCTTAGCAACGTCGGATATGGTCTGTCCACATCGACTTTGTCTTGTGCACAATGTTAAACCAACATCGGACATGGACAACATTAATCGATTTGCCAAAGTCGAACGTGGACTTCCCTTATCGTACTAAGCATACACACATCGGTCTGCTTACGTCAAACACTGTCTGGCTGCATTGCTCGTGGCCAACATACATCATTTGGAGGTGTCAGACGTTGTGTGCCAACATTGATGAAATATTGGAACTTAAGGTTACTATATTTATTTGTGAATTATTTGCGTTAATTTCATATTTATTTTGAAAATTTTCAAATTTTTATAAATTAATAACACATTTTTTAATATACCGGGAGATAAATAATTATTCAAAAAAATAGTTTAAATAATTTAAATTAACGTTACTATAATTATATGTGAATTTCTTGCATAATTTATTTTTGTCATATTTTTCCTACTTTTTATTAATTAATTACTCATTTTCGAGATTTGACCAAAAAATTCAAACAAATTTTTGAAATTACTGAATTTAAGGTAACTATATATTTTTTCAAATTTTTCTTGTTAATTTTATATTTTTATCATCCTATTCAAATATATTAATTACTCATTCTCAAGATTTGCTCAAAATAATAAAAAATATAAAAAAATTGTTGAAATAGTTTAATTTAGGGTTACTCTATTTATTTGTGAGTTTTTGGTGTTAAATATATATTTTAATAATATTTATTAAATTTTATTAAATAATTAATTATATTTGTGATATGCCGAAAAAGTAAAAATTCAAAAAAACTTGTTGAAAACTAGATTTTTATAGATATAAAAGTTATTTATAATAAAAAGTAAATGTGTGTTTATACCTTAGAACGTGCATATTTATGTTGTACATCTTCATTATGATTCATTAGAAAAACGATATGTACTCCTCTACGTCAGAATCGACGTAACGATATCAAGATATCCATGTGGGCATCATACATGCGCATCGGCGAACGACAGACGACATTGTTCATGGCCCGCACACATCCTTGAAGGCATGCCCGCATCAAACATGGAGTGTGCGCATCGACAAAATGACAAGAGTCATGGATTGCGCGTATCATCCAACAGCAGATGACATTGGTCATGGCTTACACGCAACAGCTTAACATGTGTGCATATGTCAAACGACGTTTTCAAACGTCAGGCGGCATAGACCAAGGCCTGCACACATCAAACGTGGTGTGTTCTCATTGAATGGGAAATATTGGTCATGGCTTGCTTGCATCACACTTATCATGTGGGCTTTTGGAAAATGATTTTTTCCAGTGTCAGGTGACAGAGGCTAAGGCATGCATGCGTCAATGTGGTGTCTGAGCAACGGAAGAAGTCATCGATCATGGTATTCCACCTCAAACAAGGTAACATAACTCGTTAAATGCGGACATAAAAAGTGCGTAGATGGAAAACAACGTCTACCAATGTTACTGGACATCCTCAAAGGGCTTCACACATTAAATGGTTTTTGTGCCCATTGACTGGGCTCCAAATGTTATGGCATGCGCATATCGGCCAATGGAAAAAGACATCGGTCATGGGCTTCACGCATTAATATAACATGTCTGCATATGGAAAACAACATATGTATTTGTCAAGAGACATTGGACAAGACCTACACTCATCAAACGTTATATGTGTATAATGGCAGACGAAATTGGTCATGGCATGCATGCATCAGATATTGCATGTGCTAATCAGCGTGGCGACATAACTCGTGGATTACACTCGTTGACAACACAATCGTCATCAGTCATAGCTTTCTTGTATAAGATGTGAGAAGATGGATAACGACGTCTAACAATATCAAGCGACACCATCCAAGTAATGCATGCATCAAGCATGGTGTGTGCGTATCGACTGGGCGACATCAGTCATGGCCTGCACGCATTGGTCCACATTAGAAGTCGTCAGTCAAGGCTTGCATGCATTGAACGTAGCCTGAGCGTATATTGAAAACGACGACTGCCATTGTCCGGTGACATCTACCATGACATGCATGCATCAAACATTGTGTGTGCACATAAGCTAGGTGTCATCGGTGATAGCCTGCAAGAATCAGACATAGCATGTGAGCAAGTGGCAAAAGACTTCTTACAATGGCATGTGCATCAGCCAAGGCCTGTAAGCTTAACGTGAGGCGTTTGCGCATCAATTTGGTGACATCATTTATGACCTACACATATCGGTCAAAGTGATATGACATCGTCCAAGGCTTGTAAACATTAGTTGTTGCCTGTACATATCGACTAGGCGACATCAGTTGTGGCCTTCTTGCACCGTCTTATGTCAGGAGACATCGACTAAGGCATGCACATATCAAACATTCTGTGTGCGCATCGATTGGGCAACATCGGTCATGTCTTACGCATTGTCCAAAGGAAGACGACATCAGTCATGGCCTGCATGCATCAGATGATGTATATGCATGTATTGGATAACGATATATGCAAATTTCATAGGCATCGGCCAAATGTGGTGTATGAACATCGGCTAGGCGACATTGGTCATGTCCTGTATACATCAGACATAGCTTGTTCGCACGTGGGAAACGACGTGTTGAAATGACAAAAGCAATAGCGAAGTCCTACAAGCATCACCCATGGTGTGTGCGCATAGGTAGGGAGACATCGGTAATGGCCTGTGAGCATCGGCCAACATAATATGACATTGGCCAGGGCCTGCACGCATCAAATCTTGAGTGTGCACATTGGCTTGGTGACGTCACTCGTGGCATGTGCACATCGGCTTGGCAACATTGGTCGTGGTCTGCATGTATCGGTCAGGAAACGTCTGACAACGATGGACAACATCATCAAAATCCTGCTCGCATTTGACATGTCCTGAGCGCATCGGCAGGCTATGTAACTGAACAATAGGTACCATCACTCAAGGCATGCATGCATCTAATGTGGCATGTGCGCAACGGCTTGGCAAAATTAGCCTCTTCCATTAAAATCAATCAATATTTACATACATCTTACGTGGACTTTGCACGTCGACCAATGGCACGCGTCATCGACTAGAAGACATAGGCCGTGGCGTACCCGCATCAGTCATGGCCTATGCACATTACTCTGCCGACGTCGACCGTGGACTGCCCTCATTGTGCACATTACTTAGTCATCTTTGGGCATGGCCTAAAAACACCGTTCAACCAATTTTAAGCGTTGCATGCCCCATCGCCTGTGACCTACACACAACTGTTAGTGACGTCGTCCATAGCCTGCTTTCATCTACTTTGTCGTACACACAATAATTAAACCAATATCGCATGAACCTTGCGTATATCGATTTGTCGACGTCGAACGTGGTACTCCTTAATCGTATTTAGCATACATAGATCCATCTACCGACATGAAACGTCGTCTGGCTGTATCCATCGTGGCTTGCATACATAGTTTGGGGACTTCGGACGTTGCATGACATCCTTGTTAGAATAAAGGGACTTACGATAACAATATTTATTTGTGAGTTTTTTGCGTTAAATTCATAATTTTTCTTAACTTTCCTATATTTTAATAATTATTCACATATTTTTTGGAATTTGCTGGGAGAAAAATAATTATTTAAAAAAATTTAAAATAGTTAAATTTAAGGTTACTATAATTATATGTGAATTTTTGCGTAAATTTTATACTTTATCATATTTTTCCTATATTTTATTAATTAATTTCTCATTTTTTGAATTTGACGAAGAAATAATAATTCAAAAAAATTGTTGAAATTGATTATTTTAAGCTAACTATATTTTTTGTGAGAATATTTGACGTTAATTTTTTATTTTTATTATATTTTTCCTATATTTTATAAACTAATTTGTCATTCTCGAAATTTGCTCAAAAAAATCAGATTACAGAAGAATGTTAAAATTGTTGAATTTAAGGTTATTCAATTTATTTGTGAATTTTTGGCGCTGATTTTATTTTTTTATGATATTGATTTTATTTTTATTTATTAATGAATCATATTCGGGATTTTCCCCAAACAATAAAAATTCAATTTTTTTTTGAATAAAACTATGTTTTTGTATGTAAAAAGTTATTATGATAAAATGCAAATGTGTATTTGTACCTTAGAACATACATGTTTGGTTGTACATGTGCATTATGATTCTTTGGAAAAATGATGCCTACTCCTATAAGACAAAATCGGAGTAACCAAATCATGAGCTCCACGTGGGCAATCAATGGTGCGACATGACTCGTGAATTGCATGCATCGACCGATGGCAGACGACGTTGGTTATGGCCTGCACGTAATGGTGTAACATGTGTGCATAGCACAACCAACGTTTACCGACGTAATGCGACATCAGCTATGGCCTACACATATCTAACGTGGTGTGTACACATCTGAGGTAGCATGTGCGCTTTTGGAAAACAACGTCTTCCATTGTCACGATACATCGACCAAGGCCTACACACATAAAAAGTGGTGTGTGTGCAACGGCAGGTGACATGATTCATAGTTTGGATGTATAAAACATTGCATGTGTGCATAAGCTAGGCGACCGTTGTCGTGGCATGCACACATCAACCAGTGACCACTGAGATTGGTCATGGCATGCACACATCTGATGTGCTCAATTTGCTAATGACATCTACCAATGTAACGGGACATTATCCAAGTGCTTTACATATCAAACAGGTTGTGTGCTCATGTATTGGGCGATAAATATTATGGTCTACACATATTGACCAATGGAAAACGACATCAGTCAAGGCCTTCATCCATTAGTGTAACATGTGCATATATGGAAAACAACGTCTGAAGATGTCAGGCGACATAGGCTAAGGACTACACACATCAAACGTGGTGTGTCTGTAACGGAACGTGACATCGGCTTGGCCTACATGAATCACATGTAACATGTGGTAATCAGCTTTGTTACATCAGTTGTTCCATGCACGCGTTTACAACGCCAGCCGTCATGGTGGTCCGTAATTGCATAAGAAATGTGCCTATGGCTAACGATGTAAACTAACATGAGAAGACATCGTCCAAGGCATGCACATATAAAATATGGTGTGTGGCATCGGTTGGGCATCAATCATGGCCTACACGCATTGGACAACAACAAAAGACATAGGTCATAGCCTGCACATATCGGGTGTAGCATGTGCATATATGGAAAATGACGTTTGTCAATGTCAGGCAACATCTACCAAACCATGCATGTGTAAAATGTGGCGTGTAAAAATCATCTAGGTGTCATCGATCATTGTCTACAAGAATCGGATGTAGCATGTGCATAAATGGCAAACGACGTCTTGCAATGGCATTAACATCAGCCAATGTATGCAAGCTTCACAAATGGCTTGTGCGCATCGGCTGAGTGACATCATTTGAAGCCTACATGCATCGATAAATGTTATATGACATCGTCCAAGGACTGCAAGCATCATTTGAAGCGTGTTAACATCTGCTGGTCGACATCACTCATGGCCTGCACGCATTGGCCAATAGAATAACACAATGGAAATGGCGTGCATGCATCACGCGTAGCATGTAAAATGATGCTTGTCGTTGTCAGACGACATCTTCAAAGGCATGCATGCACCAAACGTCATTTGTTCCCATCGACTGGTTGACATCAGTCATGGCCTACAGGCATTGGCTAATAGCAGAAGACATCGGTTTGCATGTATCTGGCGTAGCATGTGCGTATATGGAAAATGATGCCTGCTATTTTAAGACGACATCTTCCAAGGCATGCATGCATCAAACATGGTGTGTGCACATCGGTCATTGTGTTCAAGAATTCGACGTAACATGTGAGCAAACGGAAAACATTGTCTTCCAATGGCATCAACTTCAGCCTAGGACTACAAGCTCCACTCATTGCGTGTGCACATCGGATGGGCGGCACCACTCGTGGATTACACGCATCGGCCAATGTCATATGACATCGACAAGGCCTGCAGGCATTGTACATCAGCTGGGCGACATCTGTTGTGGCTTGTGCGCACCGACAAATTGATAAAGATAGTGGTTATGGCTAGCATGTATCAGGCATATCATGTTCTCATATTAAACACGATACCAGCCAATGCCATGCGACATCTGCCAAGACATGCATGCATTAAACGTGGTGTGTGCAAATCATCTGTGCGTCATCGCTAATGGACTGCAAGCATAACACGTAGCATGTGCCCAGATGGCAAACAACATCTTTCAATGGCATCAACATCAACCAAGGCCTATAAGCTTAACATATGGCGTGTGCGCATTGGAAGGGTGACATAATTAATGGCCTACACGCATCATCCAACGTCATATGAGATTGTCTTAGTCCTGCGACCATTAGGTGTGGTATGTGCGCATAGACTAGATAACATTAGTTGTTGCATGCTTACATCGTCCAATGTCAGGCAATATCGTCCAAGTCATGCACACATCAAACATTGTATGTGCGCATTGATTGGGCGACATCAGTCGTGGCTTGCGTGCATTGGCTAAAGGCAGAGGACATTGGTCATGACCCGCACACATCAGATGTTGCATGTGCTTATATTAGAAAATGATTTTTAACAAAGTCAGGCTCCATAGACGAAGGCATGCACACATCATATGTGGTGTTTGCGTATCGGCTAGGCGTCATCGATTATTTCATGTACGCATCATACATATCTTGTGCGGACATGGCAAATGACGTCATCCGATGGCATCAACAACAACCAAGTTTAGCAAGAATCAACTATGGAAATTGAGCATCGGTAAAGAACACATCAGTCATGGACTGTGATCATCGACCAGCATAAGATGACATCGACAAAGGTCTGGATGCATCAAACATGGAGTGTGTGCATCAGCTGGTCGATATCGATTGGCATTGGCCGATGTGCGCATGCCACTATTGATGTTTCCCAGTTTGATGCCTACAAACCATGACCTATGTCGTCTTTCGATGCCGACACACTACATTTGAAGCGTTCATGCCTTGGTTGATGTCTCCTAACACTGCCAAACATCATTTTCTGGAAGACCAGATGTTACATTCAATGTTTTCATGTCAAGACCAATGTCGCTGAGCCGATGTTCAAACATCACAGTTGATGTGTGTTGGCATTGGTTGATTTCCTTAGACGTCTACAAATGTCGTTTTCCATATGGCCACATGTTACGCCATTTTGTGCAGTCCATGATAATGTTGTCTTCCGTTGACCAATGCACACAAGCCACAACTGATTTCGCTCTATTCATGCGCACACACCACGTTTAATGCGTGCGGGCCTTTGAGGATGTCTCTTTATATTGGTGGAAGTCATTTTCCATGTGCGCACGTCCGATATATTCGGGCCATGACCGATGTCGTCTGTCGTTCACCGATGCGCATGTATGTAGCCCACATGCTACGCCCTACACGTCATCCACATGGAGCCCTTGCTTCCGTTGCGCCTATTATGTATTAGAGGAGAAGGCAATTTTTTTCCAATGAATCATAATGAACATGTACAATCAAGATTTGTATGTTCTAAAGTAAAAACCCACATTTACTTTATCTCATAAACAACATTTATATATATAAATATATTTTTGAACATTTTTTTTTGAGTTTTTATTTTTTTCTGCAAATCACGAATATGAGTTTTTATTTTTTTCTGCAAAAACTCACAAACAAAAAGAGTAACTTTAATTTAAACAATTTCAATAATTTTTTTGTAATTTTTATAATTTTTACCAAATCATGACAAATGTGTAATTAATTTATAAAAAATAGGACAAAATTAATAAAAAATTTAAATTAACAAAAAAAACTCACAAATACATAAAGTTACCTTAAATTAAAAACATGAAACAATTTTTTCAAATTTATTTTTTTGTCAACTACCAAATGTGAGTAATCAATTTATAACAAATAGGAAAACAATGATAAAAATAAATAATTTACGCCAAATTCACATATAATTATAGTAACCTTAAATTAAACAATTTCAACAATTTAAATTATTTTTTTGAATAATGATTTTTCTCCCGACAAATCCAAAAATAAATGCATAGTTAATTAATACATTATTGGAAAATTATGAGAACAATATGAAACTAACACCAAAAATTAACAAATAAATATAGTAACTTTAAGTTCCTTTACTTAAACAATGCGGTCACGCAACATCTAACAAATATGTTATATGCACAATACGGGCAGTCCATAGTCGTCGTCGGCTGAGCAAGGTGCATAGGACATGACTAATATGGGTACTCCACGACCAATGTATCCTAGATGATGACGCGTGTTGTTGGAAGACGTGCACATTCAACGTTAGATGCATGTAAAAATTGGTTGATTCTGAATAAAAGACGTCAATTTCACCTAGCGGATGCACACATGCCTTCTTAGATGTATCCATGCCTTCAGTGATGGCACATGTCGTTGAGTGGTGTAGCCAGCTGATACGCACATGACATGTCAAATATGTGCAGGTCTTTGATGATGCTATCTTCCATAGGCCGACATCGCCTTTCAAATGTGTGCAAGCCATGACCGATGTCGCCAAGCTGATGTGCACATGCCACGACACATGTCGACTAGCAGATGCACACATTCCAAGTTTGATGCATGCATACCTTTATCGATGGCATCTTATGTAGGTCGATGATCCCAGTCCATGACTGATGTGTCCCTACCGATTCGCAAAGGCCATAGTTGATTCTTGCTAAACTTGGTTGTTGCTAATGCCATCGAAAGACGTCATTTGCCATATCCTCACAATATATGTATGATGCGTACATGAAATGATCGATGTCGCCTAGCCGATACGCAAACAACACATATGATGTGTGCATGCCTTCGTCTATGGCGCCAGACTTTGGCAAACATCATTTTCTAATATAAGCACATGCAACATCAGGTGGCCTACGCGCCTTCGCCAAATGCAGACAACATTGTTCAAGGCTTGCACAAATTAGATGTTTCGTGTGATTTTATTTGGAAACGATGTCTGCAAATGTAAGGCAGCATCGGCCATGGCATGCATTCATCGAATATGGTGTATGTGCATCATCTAGACAACATCAGTCATAACCTACATGCATAAGACATAGATTCTACGCATTTGGAGAACGGCGTCTGCCAATCGCATCAGCAACAACCCAGTCCTGCAAGAATCACCCATGGCGTGTACGTGTAGGTAGGATGACGTGGGTCATGGCTTCCGAGCATCAACCAATGTCATATTTCATCGTCCAAGGCCTGTATGATTCAAACATGGAGTTGGTGCATCCGTTGGGCGAAATTAGTCATGGAATGTGCACATCAGCATAGCAAAATCTCTCGTGTCCTCACCCATAGATCAGACAACGTTGCTCAACGACAAACAACATCATTATAGGCTTGCACGTATCTGACGTGTCCTTTGCGCATTGAGGGACAAGCTATGTAACTCAAAGACAGGTACCATTAGTCAAGGAATGCATGCATCTAATGTGACATGTGCACATTGATTTGGATAAAATTAATTTCTTCCATTCAATATCAACAAATTTTTTCATGTTTCATACGTGGAATGTGCACGTCGGCCAACGACATGCGTCATCATCAAGGATAAATTGACCTTGGAGTCCACATCAGTCGTGGCCATTCACCTTTGTCAGCCTCCATCGATCGTGGACTTCCTCCATTTTGCATATGACTAAGTCTTTGTCGGGCATGGCCTACAAACTTCGTTCAACAAACATTTAGTGTGACCTGCCCCGATCGCCCATGGCGTACACACAATTGTCATTGACATTAGACATGGCATGCCTGCATTGACTTTGGCCTACACACAACATTAAACAACCATAATATGAGGCCTTCATAAATCGAGTTGCCGACGTCGAATGTGGGCTTCCCTTATAATATTTAGCATAC
The DNA here is from genome assembly GCA_027704765.1 of Solanum habrochaites. Lineage (NCBI taxonomy): Eukaryota > Viridiplantae > Streptophyta > Magnoliopsida > Solanales > Solanaceae > Solanum > Solanum habrochaites. The sequence continues at coordinate 23,961,364 of JAKWJA010002490.1, read as the reverse complement.
ACACATCGGTCTTCCTATGTCTAATGTCGTCAGGCAACATCGTTTATAGTTTACATAAATCGGTTTGGAGATGTTGGATATTGCGTGACCTCATTATTAAAATTATGTAACTTAATGTTACTATATTTATTTGTAAATTTTTGGCATTAATTTCATATTTGTTTTCATAATTTTCTTCTTTTTTATTAATTAACAACCCACTTTTGTGGGAATTGCCGGGTGAACAATATTTAATAAAAAAAATTATCGAAATTGTTGAATTTAAGGTTGAATTTTTGGAGTAAATTTTATATTTTTATCATATCTTTCCTATATTTTATTAATTAATTACACATTTTCGTGTTTTGACAAAAAAAATTAAAATTAAAAAATATTACATATATTGTTGAATTTAAGGTCACTATATTAATTTGCGAATTTTCGGCGTTAATTTTACATTTTTATCATATTTTTCATATTTCCATAAATTAATTACTCATTCTCGAGATTTTCTCAGAAAAATATAAATTACAAAAAATTGTTGAAATTGTTGAATATAAGGTTACTTTATTTATTTGTGAATTTTTGGAGTTAATTTTAAAATTATAAAATACTAATTCTATTTTTATTAATTAACTACTAATACGCTTGATTAGACGAAAAAAATAAAAAATTTAAGAACATTGTTGAAAACAATACTTTTATATATATAATAGTTATTTATGATAAAAAGCAAATCATGTTTGTAACTTAGAATGTACATATTTGGATTGTTCATGTTCATAATAATTCAATGGAAAAACAATGCCTACTTCTCAAATTCAGAATCGGTGCAACGAAATCAAGAGTTCCATGTGGGCCAAACATAGGACAAAGCATGTGGACATCATACATGGGTATTAGTGCACGATAGACCACATATGTCATGACCATTACGCATTGGACTTGCGCATTTGAAAAATGACGTCCACCAACATCAGGCGACATACTCGAAGGCCCGCAGGCACCAAATGTGGTGTGTGTGCATCAATAGAGAGACATAAGTTGTCGCTTACGCGCATCATCCAACGTAAGACAACATTCGTCAAGGCCTACACATAATGGCCTAACATTTGCGCAAAGGGAAAACGGTATTTGCAGACGTTAGGAGACATCAGCCAATTCCTGCACGCATCAAATGAGGTGTGTGTGCATCGGCTGGGTTACATTTATAATGGCTTGCACGCATCAGAAGTAGCATGTGCACTCCTTGAAAACGATGTCTGTCAGTGTCCGGCGACCTCAGACAAGGCACGCACGCATCAAATTTGGTGTGTGAGCAACGATAAGCGACACCGGGCATGGTTTGCACACATCAAATGTTGCATGTGTTCATCAGCAGGGAGAAAATTGTCGTGGCATGCACATACCTGCCAACGACGGCCGATATCGATCATTGCTTGCATACATTAGAAGTTTGCATATGGCAAACGATGTCTACCAATGTTAGGGGACATTGTCTAAGGTATTTACGCATCAAACGAGTTTTGTGCGCATTAATGGGGCGAGAAAGGTTATGGCTTGCGCATATGGGCAAATAGAAAAAGACATCAGTCATGGCCTTCACGCATACGCATAACATGTGCCCAAATGAAAAACAACGACTGAAGACGTCAGGCGACATTGGCCTAAGCCTACACGCATAAAACATAGTGTGCGTGCATTGGTAGGAGACATTGGTCATGAGCTGCACTCATCAGATGTTGCATTATCTAATCAGCTTGGAAACATCTGTCATTGCATGGGCGCATCGACAACACTTGTCGTCATCAGTCACGGAAACCAACATAAGGCGACACCGTCCAAGTTATGCACGCATCAAGCATGGTGTGTGTGCATCGACAGTGTGATATCAATCATGGCCTGCGCACATCAGCCAACAACTAAAGACATTTGTCATTGACTGCACCATCAGGCGTAGCATGTGCGTATATGGAAAACGGCCCTTCCAATGTAAGTGGACATCTGCCAAGGCTTGCACGAATCAAACATGGTATGTGCACATCAGGTAGGCATCGTCGTTCATGGCCTGCAAGAATCGAACGTAGAATGTGAACTAGTGCCAAACAACACCTTCCAATGACATCAACATCAACCAAGACGTACAAGCTTCAAGCGTGGTATGATTACATTGGTTGGCTACATCACTTATGGCCTACACGCATCAGTGAACATCATATGATATCATCAAAGGTAAGCAAAAATTGACTATAGAGGGTGCGCATCGATTGGGATACATCTGTTCTAGACTTCTTGCATCGGCTAATATAAAGAGACATCGTCCAATGTATGCGCGCATCAAATATTGTGTGTGCGCATCGATTGGGAGACATCGGTCGTGGCATGCGTGTATTGGCAAAAGAAGGAGGACATAGTTAATTTCCTGCGCACATCGGATGTTGCATGTTTTTGTATGCGCAACCGATGTATGCCATTGTAAGGTGGCATTGGCCAAGGGATGCATACATCAAATGCGGTGTCTTCGCATCGGCTAGTTGTCATTAGCCATTGACTACAAAAATCCGAATAGTTTGTCGACATGTGGCGAATAACGTCTGTCAATGGCATCAACAACATCCAAGGCCTACAAGAATCACCCATGGCGTGTGCGTATTGGTAGGGAGACATCACTCATGGCCTGCGAGCATCGTCCAACTTCAGATGATATCGGCCAAGGCTTGCATACATCAAAGTGTAGTGTACGCATCAGCTGGGCGATATCAGTCGTTACATGCGCACATCATCCTGGAAACATTGGTCGTGGCCTACACGTATTGGTCAGGCAATGTCCGCCAATGACTGATAGCATCACCAAAGGCCTGGACGCATGTGACGTGTATTGCGCGCATTGGATGGATACTTCACTCAAAAACATATACCATTAGTCAAGGCATGCATGCATCAAAAAGTGGCATATGAGCATCGGCTGGGTGAAGTTGGCGTCTTCCATTTAGCATTAACTAATTTTTACATGCATATTACATGGAATGTGCAATTCGAACAACGGCACGTGTCATCGACCTGGATACATTGGACGTGGAGTACCTGTATAAGTCGTTACATATTCACCTTTCTCAGCCACGTCGATCGTGGACTGCCCGCATTGTGCACGTTACTTAGTCATCTTTAGGTGTGGCGTACAAACATCGTTCAGCAAACATTTAGCATGGCTGTCCCCCATCTTCCTGGGCCTACACAAAATTGTCAGTAACGTTAGACATCGCCTGCCCGCATCAACTTTGGCCTTCACATAACATTAAAGCAACATTAGACATGGCCTGCATACATCTATTTTTTGACCTCGAACGATAGTTTCCTTTATGATATTTAACATATACACATCCGTCTATAAACATCAAACGTCCTATGGTTGTATTGTTCCTATATTACGTCATTGGTTTTGGAAGTCGGACATTGCGTTACCTCATTATTGAAATAAAGTAACTTAAAGTTACTATTACTTTTTATGTATTTTTGGCATTAATATATATTTTTTTCATATTTTTATTAAATAATTACGTACTTTATGGGGATTGGTAGGTGAAAAATAATTAATCAAAATATATTTGAAATTGTTAAAATTGTTGAATTTAATATTACGATAATTATATTTGAATTTTTGACATAAAGTTTTATATATGATCAGTTTTTTTATTATTTGATTACTCATTTTTGGGATTTGACGAAGAAATTAAAAATTCAAAAGAAATTATTGAATTGTTGAAATTAAGGTAAGTATAATTATTTGTGAATTTTCGGCCTTACTTTAATATTTTTATCATATTTTTCCTATGATTTTACTGTGTCATATATTATTGGAAAAATTTGTTACTCCTCAAAGTAGATTGGTGCCAAAGGAATAACGAGGCTCCATTGAGGAAAAACAAATAGGGACCATAGCATGTGGGCATCAGACATGCGAATTGGCGAATGACTGACAACATCGTTCATGGCCCGCACATATGTGACGTGATAATATTAATAATGATGTCGACCAACATCAGGAAATATCCTCAAAGGCTCGCACGTATCAAACGTGGTATGTGTGCATTGACGGAGCAACATCAAATGTTTTTTCCGCACATCATCCAATGACCGACGACATTAGGCAGGACCTGCACACAACGTCGTAACATATGCTCATATCGAAAATAATGTTTGAAGACATCAGTAGACATCAGCCAATGCGTGCAGTCATAAACCATTGTTTGAGTGCATCGGCTGGGTGACATTTGTAATGGCCAGCAAACATCGAAAGTAGCATGTGCGCTTCTTTAAAACAACATCTTCCAGTGTTAAGCGACCTTGGAAAAAGCCTGCACGCATCAAATGTGATGTGTATGAAACGATAGGCGACACTGGTCATGGTTTGCTTACATCAAACGTTACATGTGTTCATCCACTGGGCGACATCACTCGTGGCATGCGTACATCGACCAATGACGGCCGAAATCGATAATGGCTTGCACACATTAGGGTGTGCATATGGAAAATGACGTTTACCAATCTCAGGGGACATCCTCTAAGGTCTTTACTCATCAAACTCATTGTGTGCGCATTGATAGGGCGACAAAGGTTGTGTACTGCGCATATCATCCCATGGAAAAACACATTCCTCATGGCTTACACATATAGGAGTTACATGTGCTCATATGGAAAACAATGTCTATTGACGTCAGGAGACATTGGACAAGATCTACATGCATCAAATATGGTGTGTGCGCAATGGTAGGCGATATTGCTCATGCCCTGCACAAATAAGATATTGGATAATCAATCATCTTGGAAACATCGGTCGTAGCATTAACGCATCGACAATGCCTACCGTAATCAGTCATGACATGCTTGCATCAGACGTGAATATATGGATAACGACATCTACAACATCGGCGACATTGTACATGTCATGCACGCATCAAACATGGTGTGTGCACATCGACTAGACATCAACATTCATGGTCTGCGCGCATCGACCAACAACAGAAGAAATCGGACATGGACTACACGCATCGGGCGTAGCATGTGCATATATGGAATGTCGGGTAGCATCTACCAAGGAATGCATGTATCAAACATTGTGTGTTCACATAAGTTAGGTGTCACCGATCATCGCCTTCAAGCTTCGGATGTAGCATGTGCGCATGTTGCAAACGATGACTTCCAATGGCATCACTATATGCCATGGTCTACAAGCCTCATGCATTGCGTGTGCGCAATGGCAGGGTGAGATAATTCGTGGCCTACACGAATCACCAAATGTCATATGAAATTGGCCAAGGCCTGCAAGCATGAGCTGTTGTGTGTTCACATAGGATAGGCAATATGAGTTGTTGCCTGCGCACCAGCCAGACAACAGGAAAAGCGACACGTTTTTTTTTTTTTTTTTTCTCATGTTGATTTATGCATCGGGGTGCGGTGTTTTGTTTGTTGATGTAGCATATATGCGTATATGAAAAATTACACATGGCAATCTCATGCAACATCTGCCAAGGCTTACATGCATCGAACGTGGTGTGTGCACATCGAGTGGATGACATCATTCATGGCGTGCATGGATCGACCAACAACAAATTACATCGGTCATGGAATGCACACATCTAACGTAGCAAGTGTACATGCATGCACCAAACATGGTGTGTGCACATCATCTATGTGTCATCGTTCATTGTCTACAAGCATTGGACGTAGCATGTGTTCAAGTGGCGAACAACGTCTTCCAATAGAATCCCCATCATCCAAGGCTTGGAAGCTTTCCGCATGGCGTGTGCACATCGAATGGGTGACATCATTCGTGGCCTACACGCATCGGTCTTGGCCTGCAAGATTAAGTTTTTGCGTGTGCACATCGGTTGGGTGACACAGTTGTGGTCGGAATGTATCGTCCAACAATAGATGACATCGGTCATGGCCAGCACAAAATAGGGTTTGGGGGGCGGGGGTTGGGGAGCTGGGGGGGAGGGTTGTGTGTGTTTGCTTTTTGTTTTTTGTTGATGTAACTATTAGGTACATGGAAAACAACGCCTGCCAATGTCAGGTGACATATGCAAAGGAATGCATGCATCAAATGTGGCTGGTGAGATCGGGCATAGCACATGTAGCAGGGTGGCAAACGACATCTTGCCAATGGAAATCACGATCACGACAAGGCATTGAAAGCTAAGGTTTTTTTAGCTCTGTGTGGGGGTGCTGGTGAACGAGCGTGACCCCCGGTGGTGACATCATTCAGGCCATACAGCATCAGCTAACGTCAAAATGGAATCATCCAATGGACGATGAAGAGCATTAGTTGTGGACTGTCCTGTGACGCATCGATTGGGGTGGTGGTAACATCGCTGTGGATTTCCTTGCATCGGCTAATGTCATGCGTCATTGTCCAAGGCATACACACATGAAACATTATGTGAGCACAACGATTGGGAAACCTCGATTGTGGCATGTGCTCTTTTTCCAAAGGCCGACGACACCAGTCATGGACATCACGCAACGGATATGACATGTTTTTTTATTGACAAACAATGTGTGCCAATGTCTGGCAGCGTCGGGCAAAGCATGAATGCATAAAATGTGGTGTGTGTATATCGGCTTGGCTACATCAAACATGGCCTGCACGAATTAGACATAGCCTGTAGGCATGTGGCGAATGACATTTCCCAATGACATTAATAACAACTAAGGCCTGAAAGCATCATCCATGGTGTGTGCGCATTGGTAGTGAGACATTGGTCATGTCCTACAAGCATCGACAAACATCAGATGACATCGGCAAAGGTTTGCATGCATTAAACATGGAGCGCGCGCATCACTTGGGTGACATCACTCATGGCATGTGAGCATCAGCTTGGAGACATCGATCATGTCATGCACGCATTGGTGAAGCGACGTCGGCCAATGACATACAATATTATCATAGGCCTGCATGCATCTGACGTGTCCTGCAGGCGTCGACAAGCAACATCACTCAACGACAGGTACCATCAATAATGGCAAGCATGCATCTAGCATGGCATATTCCCATTAGCTTGGTGAAATTGGTGTCTTCCATTTAGCATCAACCAATTTTTACATGCATCTGACATGGCATGTGCACGTCGGCCAACGACATACGTCATCGTCCAGGAGACATTGGGCATCGAGTACCTGAATGTGTCGAGGCCTATGCCCCTTGCTCAACCAACGTCGACCGTGGACTACCGGCATTGTGAACATCACTTGGTCATCTTTGAGCATCGCCTAAAAACATCGTTCACCTAATATTTGGCGTCACATGCCCCTAACGTCCTTGGCCTACACACAACTGTCAGTGATGTCAAATATGGCCTTACCATTTGAATCTGACTTTGGCCTGGCCACATAATGTTGTTAAACAACACGGGCCGCGTGGGGCCCATACATCTCTTTTAGTGACGCGAATGGGGGGCCCTAATCGTATTTAGCATACACATATCGGTCTTCTAACGTCAAACTTCATCTGGGTGATTTTCTTTTTTGTCCGACATATATCTGTTGGGACGCACAAAAATGTGTGTGATGTATTGTGAATAAAGGGAAATTAAGGTTACTATATATATTTGTGTGTTTTTGGCAATAATTTATATTTTTCATAACTTTCCTATTTTTTTTTAATCAATTACGCATTTTTTTGGATTTGTCAGAGGAAAATTAAGTACGCAAAAAAATAGTTGAAATTGTTGAATTTAAACTCACTATAATTGTATATGAACTTTTGGCGCAAATTTTGGATTTTTATCATATTGTTCCTATTTTTTATTAACTAATTACTCAATTTCGTTATTAAATGAAGCAAATAAAAATTTGAAAAAATTGTTGAATGTAAGGTAAAAATATTTATTTGTGAATTTTTTGCTGTTAATTTTATATTTTTATCATATTCTCCTATTTTTTATAAACTAAACACGCAGTCCAAAATTGCTGATTAAAAAAATTAAAAAAAACAAAAAAAATATTGAAATTGTTGTTAATTTAAGGGTACTAGTTATGGAGACATGGGTGAGTTATTTACATTTCGTATAATACTTAATTCTAGTTTCTTCATTAATTATATATTCGTATTTGCCGAAAAAATTACATTTAAAAAAAATTGTTGAAAACTATATTTTTATATATAATAAAAGTTATTTATGATAAAAAATAAAGAAGCAAATGTGTGTTTGTACCTTATAACGTACATATTTGGGATGTACATAATCATTATGATTCAATGGAAAAACCATGCTTTCTCCACTAAGTCAGAATTAGAGTAATAAGTTCAAGAGCTCCATATGGGCCATACATAGGACGTATCATATAAACATCAAGCATGCGCATCAATGAATGATAGATGACATCATTCATGGCCCGCACACATAAGAAGTGCGCAAATGGAAAATGACGTCCATCTACATCAGGAAACATGTTCGAGGGCCCGCACGCATCAAACATGGAGTTTGCGTTTTAATGGAGCGACATCAGGCATGGCTTGCACACACTGACGGAGCGACATCCGGTATGGCAAGTGCACATTAGCCAATGGAGGACGACATTGGTCATGGCCTTCACGCAACAGCATATCATGTGCGTTTAAGAAAAACAACGTTTACAAAGTAAGGAGACATCGGCCAAGGCCTACACGCATCAAAAGTTGTTTGTGTGCATCGGACATAGCATGTGTGCTTCAAGGAAACGACATTTGCCAGTGTGAGGCGACATCGTCCAAGGCCTGCACGCTTCAAATGTGGTGTGTGCAAACTGGCAAACGACACAATTATGGTTTAAACACATCAAACATTGAATGTGTGTGTCATCTGGGAGACAACATTAGTGACATGCGTACATCGGCCAATGACGGCAGACATCCGTCATGGCTAGCATACATCCGAAGTGCACATATGGCGAATGACGTCTAACAATGTTAGCGGACATCGTCCAATGTCTTTACGCATCAAATAGGTTGCGCGGACATTAATTTGGCGACAAAGGTTATGGCCTGCACATATCGACAATGGCGAACTACATCGGTCATGTTCTACATGCATCAGCGCAACATATGCACATATGGAAAACAACGTGTGCAGACGTCAGTCGACTTTGGCTAAGGCCTATACGCATCAAACGTGGTGAGTGCCTAATGGCAGGCGATATCAGTCATGACCTGCATGCATCAAATGTTGTTGTGCTAATCAGCTTAGTGACATCGATTATGGAATGATGAGCACGTCAATAACTGCAGCCCTATTGGTAGGAAAGGAGAGTGAGGAGCGAGGGAAGAGGCAAAAGGAGGTAGCGAGGAGGAGGGAATGATATTCGAAGCAATGATACAAGCTATAAGTTATTCGCACTTAGGGCGGGGGGGTACTATCTCTCTTTCGCTTTAGGGCCGGGGGGGCACCCTTAGGGGGGGGGGCCTAATGCATTGCATGTGAGCATATGGTTAATGACTCTTACCAACAGCAGGCAAACATTGCGAAAGGACAGATGAAACGAATAAAACATGGTGCTGTGAGCATCGAATAGTCGACATCGGTAATGGCCTTCATGCGTGGCCACAGTAGAAGATCAGTAATGGCATGCATCGAAGACGTGATAGCTAGCATGTGCGTATCTAGAAAAGATGCCTACCAATGTTAGACGAACATCAATCCAAGGTATGAATGAAAACAAACATTGTGGTGTGCCAATAAGCAGAACTCGTCATAGTCTATAAGAATTTAAGATAGCATGTGCGCAAATGGCAAACGACATCTTCCAATGGCATCAACAACAAACATGGCCTGAAAGAATCACCCATTGCTTGTTCGCATCACTAGAGAAACATTAGTCATGGCTTGCGAGCATCGGCCAACATCAGATGGCATGGAAAAAGGCATATACACATCAAACAGGGATAACCTCATTTGTGGAATGTGCATATCGGCAAGGAGACATCAGTCGTGGCCTGCGTGCATCCGCCAACAGGAGAAGACAAGGTTCATGGCTTACACAAATCGAGCGTAGCATGTGCGTATATGAAAAATGATTCCTGCCAATTGCATGTGACATCTTCAAGGCATGCATGCATGCAAAAAGTGGTGTGTGTGCATCAACTCACTGACATCTTTCATGGCCTACACGCATCGGCGAACAACAAAAAACATCGGTTATGGTATGCACGGATCGAGCTTAGCATGTGCTTATATGGAAAATGATGGCTACCAATGGTATGTGACAATTTCTAATTCATGCCTGAATCAAAAGTTCTTTGTACACAGAAGGCTAGCGCGTCATCGGTTCCTGTCTACAGAATCAGACGCGGCGCATTGTTAAGTTGATGGAAAACGATGTTTTCCAATGGCATCAACATCTACCATGGCCTTCATGCTTCAGGGGTTGCGTGTGCGCACCGGATGGGAGACATAATTTGTGGTGTTAACACATCAGCCAATGTCATATGAAATTGCCTAAGGCTTGCAAGCATTAGTTGTGGATTGTGCAAATCAGCTGGCTGACATAAGTCGTGGTGTACTCGTATCGCCTAACAGAAGAAGACAATGGTCATTTTGTGCAAGCATCGAACATAGCATGTGCATATATGGAAAATGATGCCTGTCAATATAAGGAGACATCTGCCAAGGTATGCATGCATCCATCATGGTGTGTGCATATTATCTAGGCGTCATCCTTCATGGCATGCAAACATCGGACGTAGAATGTGTGCTAGTGGAAAATGATATCTTCCAATGGCATCAGCATCAGCCAAGGCTAGCAAGCTTCATGCGATGCGTGTGCACATAGACTGGGTGGAATCATTCGTGTCCTACACGTATTGGCCAACGTCATATGACATCATGCAAATAATTCAAGCATTAGTTGCAGCTCGTCGCCCTGACTAGGAAACCACAGTTGTGGCCTTCTTTCATCATTCTATGTCAAAAATATCATCCAATGCATGTGCACCTCAAACATTGTGTGTGCGCGTCTATTAGACGACATCATTCGTGGCCTGTGCGTATTGGCCAAAGGCAGACAACAATGGTCATGGACTGCACGCATCAGATGTTGCATATGCTTATATTTACAAACAATGTCTGCCAATGTCAGGCAACATCGGCCAAGGAATGCACGCATCAAATGTGGTGTGGTTGCATTTTCTAGGCGACATCGGGCATAGCCCTCACGCATCAGACATAGCTTTTGAGCATGTGGTGTACGACATCTGCCAATGGCATCTACAATATCTAAGGCCTGCAAGAATCATCCATGGCGTTTGCACATCGGTAGGGAACATCTGTTATGGCCTGGGAGCATGAGCCAATGTCAAATGACATCGGCCAAGGCTTGCATGTATCAAATGTGGATTGTGTGCATCGTCTGGGAGACATTAATCATGGCATGCGCACATTGGCTTGGTGACATCGGTCTCAGCCTGCACGCATCAGTCAAGTAATGTCGGAGAAGGACATACACAATTATTAAAGGCCTGCATGTGCGCATCGTCTTGGTGAAATTGGTGTCTTCCATTATTCATCAACCAATTTTTACATACATCTGTGTTGAATGTGCACACCGACCAACGACATGCGTCATTGTCAAGGAGACATCAGTTGTGAAGTACCCGCATAAGTCGTGGCCTATTCACCTTGATCAACCAAAGTCGATCGTGGAATGCCCACATTATGCATATTACTTAGTCGTCCTCAAGTGTTGCCTAAAAAAATCGTTCAGCCAACGTTTTGTGTGGCCTGCCCCCATCGCCCTTAGCCTACACAAAACTGTTAGAGATGTCAGACATGTCCTTACCGCATCAACTTTGCCCTGCACACAACGTTAAACCAATATCTGATGTGGCCTACATACATCAATTTGCTGACGTCCAACAAGACGACATTGGTCATCGCCTTCATGCAATGGCGTAACATGAAGGCATATGGCAATAGACGTCTGGAGACATTGGCAAAGGCTTGCACGAATCAAATGTGGTGTGTGCACATCAGCTAGCGACATTGGTCATTGTCTGCACGCATCGAACGTAGCATGTGTGCTTATGTAAAATGACATTTCCCAGTGTCAAGAGATCGTCCAAGATCTGCACACATCAATTGTGGTGCAGTGCAACGACAGACAAGATGGGTCATGATTTGCACGCATCAAACGTTGCATGTGTGCATCAGTCATGTCCTGCACATATAAAAAGTGCGCATATGGAAAACTACGTCTACTAATGTCTGTGGACATTGTCTAACAACGTTACAGATCAAACGGGTTTTGTGCACATTGAATGGGAAAAAAAAATAGGTTGTAGAATGGACATATCGGCCAATGGAAAATGACATTGGTCATGGCCTGCATGCATAAGAATAACATGTGTGCATATGGAAAACAATGTCTGCAAACGTCAGGGGACATTGGCCAAGGCCTGCACATATCATACGTGGTGTGTGCACAACGACAAGTGACATCGATCATGGCCTGCACGCATCAGATGTTGCATGTGCTAATATGCTTGGCAACATCGGTTGTGGCATGCGCGCGTCGACAACTCTAGCCATAATCGGTCAGGGATTGCTTGCATCAGACGTGCGCATATAGCTTACAACGTCTACCAATATAAGGCGACATCATCCATAGCATGAACACATCAAACATTGTGTGTGTGCATCAATTGTGCGACATCAATCATGGCTTGCACGCATCGGCCAACAATAGAAGATATTGTCCATGGCCTCCACACGTAAGTGTAACATGTGCACAGATGAAAACATATTCTGCGGGCATCACGTGACATTTTCCAAAGCCTGCACACATCAAACGCGGTATATGCGCAATGAGAGGTGACATCGGTCATGGACTGCACTCATCAAATGTTGCATGTGCTAATCATGTTGGCAAAATTTTTCATGGCATACGTGCATCGATAAAATCAGTCGTCATCGGTCATGGTCTGCTTTCATCGAACGTGCGCATATGGATAACGGCGTCTATTAACATTTGGTGATATCATCCAAGGTATGCACTTACTAAACATTGTGTTTGTGTATCGACTGGGTGACATTAGTCATGGCCTACGTGCATCAGCCAAAAGTAGAATACATCGGTCTTAGCCTGCACACATCATGCGTAGCATGTGCGTCTATGGAAAGTGATGCATGCCAATGTATGGCGACATCTTCTATGGCATACATGCATTAAACGTGGTGTTTTCACATTATCTAGGGGTCATTGGTAATTTTCTGTAAGCATCAGATGTAGCATGTGTGAAAGTGGCAAACGACGCCTTTCAATGACATCATTAACCAAGGCCTGCAAGCTTCACGTGTGGCATGTGCACCTCAGTTGGGAGAAATATATCGTGGCTTATATGAATTAGCCAATGTTATTTGCGATAAACCAATTATGGAAGCATCAATTGTGGCATGTGAACATCGGTTGGGCGACATCAGTTTTAGCAAGCACGCATTGGCTAAAACAAGAAGGCAACATTTATTGCCTGCACGCATTGGTGTAGCATATGCGTATGTGGAAAACAACTCCTGCAAATGTCAGGCGACAATTCAAAGGAATGCATGCATCAAACGTGGTGTGTGTTTATCGACTGGGTGACATTAGTGATGGCCTACGTGCATCGTCTAAAAGCAAAAGAAAATATTCATGGCCTGCACCGTTCAAGTGTAACATGTGCCTAGATGAAAAATGAAACATGCATATACCAGGGGACATCTGCCCAGGCATGCATGCATAAACATGGTGTGTTCACATCAGCTATTAAACATTGGTCATGGTTGGCAAATGTCGGACGTAGCATGTACGCAAGTGGCAAACAACATCATCGAATGACATAAGAGTCAGCCAAGGCATGCAAGCTTTAGATGTTGCATGTGTGCATCGTCTGGTCAACATTATTCGTGGCCTACACACATCGTACAACATCATAAGACATTTTTCAAAGCCTGCGAGCATTTGATGTGGTGTGTGCGCATCGACTAGGCGACATCGGTTGTGGCATGCTTAAATTGGATAATGTCAAGTGACATCTTTCATGTTATGCAGGAGGCAAATATTTTGTGCGCATCGATAGGGTCACATTAGTAGTGGCCTCTATACATTGTCCAAAGGTAGATGACATTGGTCATGGACTGCACACATCGGTTGTTGCATGCGCTTGTATTTTCAAACGATGTTAGCCGATGTCATACAACATCGGCCAAGGCATGAACACATCAAATGTGGTGTCTGAGCATCGTCTAGGCGACATCAATCATGGAATGCACAGATCATACATAGTTTATGTGCATGTGGAGAATGACGTATGCCAATGGAATCAGCAACACCAAAGGCATGCAAGCATTACCCATGGCATCTGCGTATTGGTAGGGAAACATCTGTCATGGCCTGCATGCATCGGCCAATTTTAGATGACATCAGCCAAGGCCTGTACACATCAAAGGTTGAGTGTGCACATCGGTTGGTGACATCAGTCATGGCATATGCGCATCGGCTTCACAATATTGACTGTGGCCTGCACGCATCAGTTAGGGAACATGGGCCAATGACAGAAAACATCATTAAAGGCCTGCACGCATCTGAGGTGTTGTGTGAGCATCGGACGGCTATTTCACTCATTGGCACATATAATCAGTGAAGGCATGCATGCATTTGACGTGGTATGTGTGCATCGGCTGGGCGAAATTATTAACTTCTACTAAACATCAACCAACTTTTACATGCATCTGACATGCAATGTGCACGTCGGCCAATGGCGCATATCATCATCTAGGAGATGTTGTTCGTGGAGTACCTGCATCATTCATGGCCTATGCACCTTGCTCAACCGACATCGACCGTGGATTGCCCGTATTATGTATATTACTTTGTCCTCTTCGGGCATGTCCTGCAAATATCGTTAAACGGAAATTTGGCGTGGCCTGCCTCCATTGACCTTAGCCTACAAATAACTTCTAGCGACGTTAGACATGGCCTGCCCGCATCGACATTAATCTGCAAAAAACATTAAACCAACATCAGACATGGCCTGCATACATTAATATGCCCACGTAGAACCTGGGCTACCTGCATCGTTTTTATCATAGACACATCAGTTTGCCAATTTTAAAAATTGTCCGAATGCATTGTTCGTGGCCTACCTACATCAGTTTGGGGACGTCGGATGTTGCATGGTCGCATTGTTGAAATAAACGAACTTAAGGTTACTATATTTATTAGTGAATTTTTGGCATTATTTACATATTTTATTAAATAATTTTCCTATTTTTTATTAATTAATTAATCATTATTCACATTTGAAGAAAACATAAAAATTCAAAAAAATTATTTAAATTGTTGAATTTAAGGTAACTATATTTATTTGTGAATTTTAGCTTTAATTTTATATTAATTATTATTTCCAATTTTTTATAAATTAAATACGCATTCTCGAGTTTTGTTTTAAAAAATAAAAATACAAAAAATTGTTTAATTTAAGGATAATCTATTTAATTGTGAATTTTTTGTGTCAATTTTTTATCTTTATATTACTAATTCTATTTTTATTAATTTATAACTCATATTCCTGATTAGGCCAAAAATAATTCAAAAAACTTATTGAAAATTATATTTTATGTATGTAAAAGTTATTCATGATAAAAAAAAATTCTTGTTTTTACCTTAAAGGTACATATTTGGGTAGTACATTTTCATTATGAGTCATTCAAAAAATGATGCCTACTCTTCTAAGCCAAAATCGATGCAACAGAATCATGAACACCATATGGGCCATGCATAGGACGTAGCATGTGGGGATTAGACGTGCGTACTAGCGAACGACAGACTAGATCGGTCATGGAACACGCGCATCGGATGTGCGCATATGCAAAATGACGACCACCAACATTAGCGACATCCTTGAAGGCCCACACACATCAAATATGGCTTATGCGCATATGCAAAATGACGACCACCAACATTAGCGATATCCTTGAAGGCCCACACACATCAAACGTGGTGTGCGCGCATCGACAGAGAGACATAAGTCGTGGCTGATGCGCATCGGCAAATGGTAGACAACATTAGTAATGACCTGCACGAAATAGCGTAACATGTGTACATATGTTAAGAAACGTTTGTAGATATTGGGCGACATCGTCCAAGGCTTTTATGAATCAAATATGGTGTGTGCCCATTATCTAGGCGGTATTAGTCATGGTTTGTACATATCAAACGTAGCATGTGTACTTCTAGTAAATGACGTCTTCTAGTGTAGGACGAATTCGGCCAAGGCCTGCACGCATGAAAAGTGGTGCGTGCGTAATGGCTGACGATTGGTCATGGTTTGCACACATCAAACATTGCATGTGTGCATCAGTTTTGCGACCTCAGTTGTGGCATGCACACATCGGCAACTGAAAACCAACATTGTTCGTGTCCTGCACACATCGGAAGTGCTCATATTGCAAATGATATCTACAAATGACACTTGGACATCGTCCAAGGGATTTGAGCATCAAACGGTTGGGTGCGTATTGACTTGGCGACAGAGGTTGTGGCTTGTGCATATCGCCTAATTGAAAATGACATCGGTCATGGCCTTCACGCATCAGCATAAGATGTGCGTATATGGAAATCAACGTCTGCAGGCATCACGTTATATTGTCCAAGGTCCACACATATCATAAGTGGTATGTGTGCAACGACAAGAAAAAATGGTCATGTCTTTCAAACAACAGATATTTCATGTTCTAATTATCATGGAGACATCATTTGTGGCATGCGTGCATTGATAAAGCCATCCGTCATCAGTCATGGCCTGCTTACATTGAGCATGCGCATATGGCTAACAATGTCTACCAACAATAGGTGACATCATCTAAGGTATACAAGCAACAAAGATGGTGTGTGGGCACCGACTGGGTGACATAAGCATACACGTATTGGGAGGCATGTGCACTTATGGAAAATGACACCTGTGAAAGTCAGGTGACATCTGCCAAGGAATGCCTACATCAAACGTGTTGTGTGCACATAAGCTAGGAATCATCGATTATTTTCTACAAGAATAAGGTGTAGCATGTGCGCAAGTTGCAATCGACGTCTTCCAATGGCCTCAGCATCAGGCAAGGGTTGCAAAGCTTCACTTGAGGCGTGTGCGCATCGGCTGGCCAACATTATTCATGGCCTACACACATCTGCCAATGTCATATTACATTACCCAAGTCCTGCAAGCATCAATTTTTGCGTGTGCATATCGGCTAGGCTAAATAAGTCCTTCCATGTACACATCGGCCAAGAGAAGAAGACAACGGTCATAGCCTACACACATTGAGCATAGCATATGCGTATATGGAAAAAAATGGCAGCCAATATAAGGAGACATCTGCCAAGAAATATATTCATCAAACATGGTGTGCGTGCATCGACTAGGAGACATCAGTCATGGCCTGCGCGCATTGTCGAATGTACAAGACATCTTTCATGGCCTAGACACATTAGGCTTAGTATGTGCATATATGAAAAACAACACATGCAAATGTTAGGCAACGTCTGGCAATGCATGCATGAATAAAACTTTGTGTGTGCGCATCGACTTGGTGACATAAGCTAAGCCCTGCCAGCATCGGCCAACAGCTGAAGACATTGGTCATGGCCTTCACGCATCATTCCTTGAATGTGCTTATTTGGAAAATGTTTGTCAATGTCAGGCAACATCTCTCAAGACATACATACTTCAAACATGGTGTGTGCACATAAACTAGATGTCACTGGTCATTATCTGCAAGAATCAAATTTAGCATCCACACAAGTGGAATATGACGTCTTCCAATGGAATTAGCATCAACTAAGGCCTGAAAGCTTCACGTGTGGCGTGTGTGCATTGGTAGGGAGACATCATTCATAGCCTACACGCAACGGCCAATGTAATATGACATTGCACAAGGAATGTAAGAATCAGTTGTAGCATGTGTACAGTGTCTTTGCAACATCAGTCGTGCCCTTTGCGCGTCATTTTACAGAAGAATACAACTGCCATGGAATGTACGCGTCGGGCATAGTATGTGTGTATATGGAAAACAATGCCTACTAATGTCAGATGACATCTTCCAATACATGCATCAAACGTGGTGTTTGCACATCAGCTAGGGGTCATCGGTCATGGCCTTCAAGAATCTGACGTAGCATGTGTGCAAGTGGCAAATGACGTCTTCCATTGGCATTCGCATCAACCAAGGCCTGGAATCTTCACATATGACATGTGCGCATTGTTTTGGCGACATCATTCATAGACTACACGTCTCATTCAACGTTACATGACATCGTCCAATGCCTGCAAGCATTATATGTGGCGTGTTCGCATTGACTGGGAAACATCAGTTGTGGTGTAGTTGCATCGGACATTGTTAGGGGACATTTTCCAAGGTAGGTTCATATCAAAAATTGTGTGTGAGAATATATTGGGCAACATCGACCATGGCCTGCATGCATTGGATAAAAGGCACACGACATCGGTCATGACCAACACGCATCAGATCTTGCATGTGCTTGTATTGGCAAACGATGTCTGTCAATATCAGGCAGCATCGGCCAAGGCATGCTCACATCTAATGTGGTGTGTGCGCATCGGCTAAGAAACATCGTCAAGGCTTGCACGCATCTGACAACACTCGTCGCTTACGCGGATCGGCCAAGGCAGTGGACTTTGGTCCTGGCCTACACGCAACGACATAACATGTAAACATATGGCAAATAACATTTAAAGACGTCAGGAAACACCGTCCAAGTCTTGCACACATCAAATGTGGTGTGCGCAACAGCTGGCGACATCAGTCATGGTTGGAACGAATAAAATATTGAATGTGTGCATCTTCTAAACAACATCAGTCGTGGCATGCGCACCATGGACAACAATGGACTACAACGATCATGGCCTGCACATATCAAAAGTGCGCATATGGAAAACTATGTGTACCAATTACAGGGGACATAGTTCAAGTGTTTATGCATCAAACGGGTTGTCTGTGCATGGGCTAGGCGACAAAGGTTATGCACTGCGCACATCGGATAATGGCACAGCACATCAGTCATGGCATGGATACATCAACGTAAGATGTGCATATATGGAAAACAAAATATGCACACAACACGCGACATTAGCAAAGGCCTACATGCATAAAACATGGTGTGTGTGCAATAACAAGTGACATCACTCGGTCTGCACGCATAAGATGTTGAATATTCTAATTATCTTTGTAACATTGGTCGTGGCATGCACATGTCGAAGATGCATGTCTTCATCGGTCATGGTCTGCTTGCATTTGATATTCGCATATGGCTAAGGACTTCTACCAATATCAATGACATCATCCAAGGCTTGCAAACATCAAATATGGTGTGTGTGCATCGACTGGGCGAACTTAGTCGTGGCCTGTGCGCACCGGCAATAACAGAAGACATCGAACATGGTCTACACGCATTAGGCGTAGCATGTGTGTGTATCGAAAATAAGTCCTGCCAATGTCAGGAAACATTTTCCAAGGCATGCATGCATCAAAAATGGTGTGTGCACATTATCTAGGTGTCATCAGTTAATGCTACAAGCATCAAACGTAGCATGTGCAGAAGTGGACAATGACCTCTTCCAATGGCATTTGCATCAGTAAAGGCCTCTAAACTTCCACTCGGAATGTGCGCATTTGCTCGGACACATCATTTGTGGCCTACACGCATCGTCCAATGTCATATAACATCGGTCAATGCCCACAAGAATTAGTTGTGGCGTGTGCACATCGGCTGTGTGACATCAAGTGTGGTCAAAGCACATCGGCCAGTAAAACAATCTAGAGGGCATGTATTGCACGCATCTAGCATTGTAAGTGAGTATATGGAAAATGACGCTTTGAAATGTCAGGCAACATCTCCCAAGGCATGCGTGCATCAAACGTGCCGTGTGTGCATCGACTAGGAGACATCAGTGAAGGACGACACGCATCAGCAGTCACTAGAAAACATCATTCATGGCCTGCACGCATCAGGCGTATCATGTGTGTATATGAAAAACGATGCCTTCTAATATGAGGAGACATCTGCCAAGGCATGCATGTATAAACTGTTGTGTGTGCACGTCACTAGGCAGCATTGTTCATTGTGTGAAAGCATCCGACATAGCTTGTTCACAAGTGGCATGCGCCGTATTCCAATGGCATTACTATTTTCCATGGACTTCAAGCTTCACGTGTGGCGTGTGCCTCTAAGTTGGGCGGCATAATTTTATTGCCTACACGGATGGGCAAATGATATATGACATCAGCGAAGGCCTGCAAGCATTAGTTATGGCGTGTGCACCTCGTTTGGGGACATTACTCATGGCTTATGTGCATCGGTCAACAGAAGAAGACATCGGTTATTGCTTGCAGGCATTGGGCGTAGCATGTGTGCATATGGAAAATGACGCCTGCCAATGTAAGGTTACATCTTCAGAGGCATGTATCATACAATTTTTTGTGTGTACATTAGCTAGGTGTTATCAGTCATTGTTCGCAAGCATCGGATGTAGCATATGCACAAGTGGCAAACGACGTCTTCCAATGAAATATGCATCAGCCAAGGCTCACAAGATTCATGCATGGCGTGTGATCATCAGCTGGGGGACATCATTCGTTACCTACATGCATCGTCCAAGGGAATCTGACTTCGTCCAAGGCCTGCAAGCATTAGTTGTTGCATGTGCGCATCAACTAAGGGAGATCGATTGTCGCCTTCTTGCATCAAGCAATGCGAGGTGATATTATCAAAGGCATGCTCACATCAAACATTGTGTATTCTCATCTATAGGGAGACATCGGTCGTGGCCTTCACGCATTGGACAAAGGCACATTATATCGGTCATGCCTTACATGCATCGGATGTTTCATGTACCTTTATTGGCAATCAATCTGTGTCAATGTCAGGCAGCATTGGTGAAGGCATGCATGCATGAAATGTTATGTGTGCACATTGGCTACGCGACATCGATCATGGACTACACGAATCAGACATAGCTTGTGCGCATGTGAGGAACGACGTCTGCCAATAACATCAGCCAAGGCCTACAAGCATCACCCATGGTGTATTCGCATAGGTAAGGGGACATCAGTCATGGCTTGCGAGCAACGACAAACATTAGATTGCATCGCCTAATTCCTGCACACATAAAACGTAAATTGCGCGCTTCAGTTTGGAGACATATGTTGTGGCATGTGCAAAATGGCTTAGCCACATCGGTCGTGACTTGAATGCATCTGTCAAACAAGTTCGAGCAATGACAAACAACTTTATCAAAGGCTTTGACGCATCTTACGTGTCTTGCAAACATAGGTACACTAGGTCACTCAACAGAAGGTACCATCAGTCAAGGAATGGATGCATCTAATGTGGCATATTCTCATCGGCTGGGTGAAATTCGCATCTTCCATTCAGCATAAGCAAATTTTTTCATGTATCTAACGTGGAATGTGCACGTTGGCCAACAACACGTGTCATCGACCAGGAGACATTAGCCGTGGAGTACCAACATTAGTAGTGGTCGAAACACCTTGCTAACCTGACGTTGACTGTAGACTGCCCAGATTATGCACAATACTTAGTCATCTCCGGGCTTGTTCTACCAAAATCGTTTAGCCGATGTTTGGTATGGCCTGCCCCCATCACAATTGGCCTACGCACAAGTAGGAACGATGTTAGACATGGCCTGTCAACATCAACTTTAACCTGCCCACAACAGTAAACCAACTTCGGACGTGGCTTGCATACATCGACTTACCGATGTCAAGAATCATATTTAGCATACACACATTGATTTTCTGACATGAAAAGTCGTCTGGCTGCATCATTCGTTGCCTGCATACATCGTTGTGAATTTTTGGCATTAATTTCATATTTTTTCATAATTTAAATATACTCTATTAATCAATTATGCATTTTTGGGATTTATTAGTGAAAAAATTATTATTTATGAAATCGTTGAATTTATGGTTACTATAATTATATGTGAATTTTTGGTGTAAAATTATATTTTTATCATATATTTCACATTTTTTATTTATTAATTACTCATTTTAGGAATTTGTAGAAAAGTATATATATTAAAAAAGATTGTTATAATTTTTGTATTTAAGGTAACCTTGTAATTTTTTGACATTTTGGCATTATCACATTTTTCCTATTTTTTATAAATTAATTACTCATTCTCGACATTTCCTAAAAAAAAATTACATAAAATTATCGAATTGTTGAATTTAAGGGTACTCTATTAATTTGTGAACTTTTTGCATTAATTTTATATTTTTATCATATTAATTCTATTTTTATTAATTAATTACTTATATTGATGATTTAAGGTAACCTCTCTTAATGCGCACCTACCACGTTTGATGTGTGCGAACATGCCACATGATGTTTGTGGACATCATTTTCCTTATGAACACATCCTATGTGTGCGGGCCATGACCGATGTCGTCTGTCATTTGCCGATGCGCATGTCTGATGACCACATGCTACTTCTTAAATGTGGCCCATATGGAGCTCCTGATTCTGCTACTCCGATTATGACTTATAGGAGTATGCATCGTTTTTCCAATGAATCATATTGAATATATATGTACAATCCAAATATTTATGTTCTAAGGTACAAACAATCATAAGCTTTTTACCTTAAATAATATGTATATACATAAAAATATAGTTTTCAACAACTTTTATTGAACTTCTATTTTTTTTCCAGCAAATCATAAATATGAGTAATTAAGTAATAATAATAGAATTCAGATTGTAAAAATACAAATTATTACCTAAAATTCATAAATAAATAGAGTAACCTTAAATTCAACAATTTCAATATTTTTTTGCTAATTTTAATTTTTTTGAGAAAATCTCGAGAATGATTAATTAATTTATAAAAAATAAGAATAATATGATAAAATTATAAAATTAACACCAAAAATTAAAAAAATAATATAGTTACCCTAAAATCGCTCAACTAATTTACACATTCCACGACTAGTGTCACACAACAATCCGCACTCTCCATGTTTGATGTTTGCATTCCTTGGCCGATGTCATATGACATTGTTCGATTCTCGCAGGCCGTGACCGATATTGACCTATTGATGAGCACACTCCATGAGTGATTCTTGCAAGCCTTAAATGTTATGGTTGCCATTGGAAGACATCATTTGCCACATGTGCTCAAGTTTTGTCTGATGCGTGCAGGCCATGATCGATGTTTCCTAGTGGTTGCAACACACCACATTTGATGTATGAATGCCTTGGAATATGTCGCTTGATATTAGTAGACATTATTTTTCAATAAAAGCACATGCGTGCAGGACATGAACGACGTCGTCTACCTTAAGCCAATTCGCACAGGATAAGACCATTGTCGCCCAGTTGATATACACACACAATGTCTTGAAATGAGTTGTGGTGATCTCCTTTTGGAGAGTCACGCCACACGATGTGGGGAATGCAGAGCAAGACCACAACTGATGTCACCCAGTGGATGTGCACACGCAACAACTAATGCTTGTAGTCCTTGGACGATGTCATATGACATTGGACTCAACACGTAGGATATGAATGATGTCATCTAGAACCTGGTCACACTCTGGAGTGAACCTGCTTGCCTTGGGTATGAGGTTGTTAACCATTGGAAGACTTTGCATTCTACTTGCCACAACATGTTACGTCCCGATTGATTCACAGGCCTGTATGAGCGAGATAACACTTAGTTGATGTGCACTAACAACATTGCATGCATGCATGCCTTGGCTGATGTCGCCTGACATTGGCAGACATAGTTTTCCATAAACGTACATGCTATGCTTGGTTTGTGCAGGCCATGGTCGATGTCTTCTAGTGTTGGCCGATGCGCGCATACTATGACTGATGTCGCGAAGCCAATGTACACACGCCACAACTAATGCTTACAGGCCTTGGCCGATGTCATACTACATTGGCTGATGTGTCTATGTCACGAATGATGTTGTCCAGCAGATGTGCACACGCCACAGGTGAAGCTTGCCAGCCTTGGTTGATGCTGATAATAATGGAAGATGTCATTTGCCACTTGCAAACATGATACGTCTTATACTTTTAAACAATACATGATGACGCTAGTATGATGTTGCACACACCACGTTTTGACTGACATGCATGAAGGAAATATTCTTAACCTACATTGGAAGACGTCACTTTCACCATACAGAGAGCTAACTCGCGAATTTTGGTAGCAGGCCATTCCCCCCCCCCATGTCTCTATTTTTTGCCCAATGCGCAGCCAGCCAATGAGTGAGATGATCACCCAGTCGATGCAGAAACAACATGTTTGATGCATGCATGCCTTGTACGATGTCTCTTAATGTTGGTAGACGTCATTATCCATTTGTGGGTACGACTCTAATCACAAACAGGCCTGAATAGATGGACGGATGAGCGTTATCAACGTGCACATGCCACAATTGATGTCACCAAGCTTAGTGGCACATGCAATGTCTAAAACATGCAGGTCATGACCGATGTCGCCTGTCGTTGCGCACACACAACTTTTGATAGGTGTAGACCTTGTCCAATGTCGCCTTATATCTCCAGACATTGTTTTCCATATGTGAACAGGTTACTCTGATGTGTGTAGGACATGACCGATGTGGTTTGCCATTGCCGATATGACCAGCCCACAACCTTTGTTGCCAAGTACATGCGCACGCAACCCGTTTGATGATTAAAACCCTTGGACGACGTCATCTAACATTATAGATTCCTTTCAAATGGAAGTACTTTCGAGTGGTTAGCCAGCGAAAACGCTGACCGAGTGTTGCGTCGCCCATTGGGAAACTTGACATGGCTGGAAACTATGCCCCCGAACTTATTGCACACATGCAACGTTTAATGTATGCAAACCATGACCGATGTCACCTACCATTGCGCACACACAACATTTGATGCGTGCAGGTTCTTGACGATTAAGTGTACTCCTGCCAATGTATGTTAGCGTGTTGCCAGAGTGCACACTTGCTACGTCCAACAATCCTGAGGCCAATGACCAGAGTAACCCGCCGATGTGCACAACACGTTTGAAAAGCGCAAAGCCTATGGTGCGATGCTAGAATGTAGCATAACATCATCAAATGTTGTTTTACATATGCACACATGTTATGCCGTTGTGAGTAGGTCATGACCAATGTCATCTATCTTTGGCCGATGCTCGAAAGCCACAACTGATGTCGCTCAATCAATGTACACACAACACATTTGATGTGTGCGGAACTTGAGGATGTATTCTAATGTTAGTTGATGTCATTTTTCATACACGTACGTCCGATGTGTGTGGGACATCACTTGATGTCTCATTGTCATTTCACCGATGTGCAATTTGATTGCCCATATGGTTATGCCATAATATAATATATATATATATATAGTATGATCTATATATATATAAATCTATATTAGCTAGATGTATATATTATATATATATATATAGAGAGAGAGAGAGAGAGCGAAAGATAAATAATTTTCCAATGAGTAAATGAACATGTACATCCCAAATATATATGTTCTAAGTTATAAACACGCATTTGCTTTTTTATCATAAATAACTTTTATACACACACACACACACACACACACACACACATATATATAGTTTTGAACAATTTTTTGGGAATTTATTTTTTTTGGCAAATCACGAATATGAGTAATTAATTAATAAAAATAGAATTGATATTATAAAAATATAAATTAACTTTAAATCACAAATAAATAGAGTGGTAACCTAAGATTCAACAATTTGAATAATATTTTATATTTCTGAGCAAATCTTGAGAATGAGTAACTAATTTATAAAAAATAGGAAAAATATGATAAAAATATAAAATTAATGACAAAAATTTATAAACCAATATAGTTACTTTAAATTAAACAATTTCAACCCTTTTTCTTGAATTTTCATTTTTTAATCAAATCACGAAAATAAGTAACTAATTAAAAAAAAGGAAAATATGACAAAAATATAAAATTTAATTATTGTAAGCTAAAATTGAACAATTTCAACTAGGTTTTTGAATAATTATTTTTGTTCTGGAAAAAATCCCAAAAATGTAACCAATTAAAAAAAAAGAGTAATACGAAAAAACCCCGCTGAAATTAACCCCAACGATTCACGAATAAATATAGTAACTTTCAGTTCCTTTATTTCACCTATGCATTCAGGCAACGTTTATATCCCTAAACCGATGTATGCAGGCCATGAACAATGCAGTCAAACGACGTTTAACGTTGGCAAATTGATGTGTGTATGAGAAACACAACAAGGTAAACCCACATTTGATGTCGGCAAATTGATGTATGCAAGCCACATCCGATGTTTGTTTGACATTGTGTGTAGGCCAAAGTCGATGCAGGTACGCCATATCCGACGTAGCTGATAGTTGTGTGTAGGCCAAGGGTGAGAGGCGCAGTCCACACAAAACATTGTATAAACAATGTTTGTAGTCCACTGACAAAAGATGAGAAAGTAATGTGCACAATGCAGGCAGTCCATGGTCAACGTCGGCTGACAAAGGTGTATATACCACGATTGATTCGGGTACTCCACGGCCATTGTCTCCTGACAGATGTTGTGTGTCATTGCCCATTGTGCAAATTTCACATCAGATTCATGTAAAAATCCGTTGATGATGAATAGAAGACACCAATTTCTCCTAGCCAATGCGCACTTGCCACCTAATATGCATTAATGGCTTTACTGATGATACCTCCCATTGAGTAACGTAGCCTTTAGATGCGCGCATAACACGTCAAATGAGTGCAGGCCTTTGATAATTCCATCTACCACTAGCAAAAGTCTCTTGACCGATGCCTCCAGGCCATGACTGTTTTCTCCAAGCCGTTGTGCAAATGTAACGACTCATGTCGCCAGTCAATTCTCACACTTCACCTTTGATGCGTCCAGTACTTGGCTGATGTTATCTGACAATGGCCGATGCTCGCAGTCCATGACCGATGTATCTCTGTCAATGCGCACTTGCCATGGGTGATGATTTCAGGGCTTGGCTGTTACTAATGGCATTGGCAGATATTGTATGCCTCATGTGTACAAGCTATGTCTAATGCATGTAGGCCATGACCAATTTCGTCTAGCAAATGCGCAAACACCACATTTGATGCTGACTAATGACTTGGAGGTGATGCCTCGTGACAGTGGAAGATGAAACTTTGCGCAAAATATATAAAGCATATACAACTGTTCAGATCATTGAGCTATGACAATGTCATCTACATTTGAAAAACTGCTATGGAACGAGGCCACGACCGAGTTTCCCAATCCTGCTGGGCGCACACACATAATATTTTATGTGTGCATGAATTGGACAATGTCACATGACATTGGTCAATGCAAGCATTCCACAACTAATGTCGCCCAGTCGATGCGCACACACCATAGTTAATGCTTGCAGGACTTTGCTGATGTCACATGATGTTGGCCGATGTGTGTAGTCCACGAATGATATTACCCAGCCGATGCTCATAAGCCACGATTGATGTCGCTTCGTCGATGCGCACATTCAAAGTTTGATGTGTGTGGGCCTTCGAGGATGTCGCCTAATGTTTGTGGACGTCATTTTCCATATGTGCACATTTGATGTGTGCGGGCCATGATCAATGTCGTCAGTCATTCTCCGATGTTCAAGTCTAATTCCAACATTCTATGTCATATTTGTGGACTACATGGAGCTCTTGATTACCAAAGGCTGGTAAGTATAGTTGTTCGGTAGTAATGTGGCTTGCTAAATCTTCCACTAGGCAGTGAGAGACCATAGGAGGATGGGTTACAAAATCTATACAAACATCATTAATATTAATAATTCTTGCTTGAGGTTGACTTAAAGATGGGGATACCTTATTATTGCCACTGGAATTATAGCTGGATGTGACCCGAATTCATCAGCTGCAACTTCCTTAATCAATACCTGTAATGGGATATTAATGAGTTAAATAATGTGTCCTGATTTTCCATGAGTAATGTCATTACCTCAGTGGAGTTTGTTTCGATGATGAGTTGGAAAAAACCACGCTGAAAAGAAATTTCAACTCTCTTAAGCAAGGAATAAATTTCCATGTGAGATGCACTTCAGCCCCACAACCTTTAATTATAACCCAATTTCCAATTTCCTATAATATCACGAACGACTCCCCGTATTCCTCCTACAGTATAGGAAGTGTGAGAAGGAAGCCCGATTAAAAGTTCTTAACGTGGTTGTGGAGGGGGTTTCAATCTAATTTAAATAAAAATTCTTTCATGGGCCAAATAGGGAGGGACTTATTTGTATACATATATTCGATAGTACGATCAAGAAACTAGAGATGCCCGGACTGGACCTTAGAGTGTAATTGAAATCACATTAGACTATTTCTATTAGCCCAAAGGTTGACAAATCACTTAACAGTTATTATTAATAAAATAAGTGTCTTGAGAATTTATGAGCCGGGTTGAATATGATGTCAAGTGCATCAATTTATGAGATTGATTAAGCCAATTGATAAATTATCCAAGTCGTAACATAGGATACATAGCACTCTAGGAATATGTATTTGGTAGTCTCAAGATAAATATTACAAATCTTGCAAATATTAAAAGGGATAACTTTAAGAATTTCCAGGTAAGCCCCAGAAGGAATACGATCATGGTAACAAAGCCACAAGAAGAATTTGATCTTACAGAGGGTCTTAAGTTTCATGATCCAACGAAAATCATTAACAACAATTTGATTTGAAGTAGATCTTATAAGATTATAAAAAGAAACTATGGTGAATATACTATTTTCGTTTGATGACCGAATTGGAGTGTCCTTATTTTTAGAATCCATGATGGGGACGTAATGAATTTTCTCAGTAATAGCTCGAGGGAATGGGAAGGAAACAGAATCCATATTCCATTGATTATTATTCCTTAAATCTATGACCTTTTTATTTAGATCAGTAACGTGGATGGGACCTTCAATGAGACTTCTAAGATTTGTAGCATGATGAATCCAATTATAAGACCAAATGTTAGCCCGCTCAACGTTGCAATTTTCCATCTAATTCCTTTATCGCAAAACTCTAACCTAACATTGTATTCCTCCAAATGAAAGAAGTGGAGTTCCTAGTTTTTTTCCTGAAGTTATTACGGTTATAGAGACATAGTGCCCAAGAAGAAGTAGGATTTCTAAAAATTATGCATTCTAGGTTAGACAACAAGGCTTTGTTTTTTGTTTTCGCTTCTCGAAGCCCTAAACAACCAAGATGCTTTGGAGAAGTAACAATATCCAAATTTTAATAATGAATTCTTTTTTTTCTTTGAGATCTACCCAAAATAAAATCTCTTCGAATTTTATCAATACATTGAGATATTCTTTTGGAAGGAGAAAATATTACATTGGGTAATTAGGGATTGCATTAAGGGTGGCCTTAGCTAAAGACGTTCTTCTTGCCATAGTAAGGAGATTAATCTTCTTGTCTCCAAGTTTTTGTTTCATCCGGTACAGAATATAAAGAAAAATTCTCTGTCTAGCACACTTACTAAGAATAGGGAAGCCAAGATATTTCACAAAGTTGTTAGTATCACTAATACCAAGAGTAGATGTTAGTTGAGAAATGATGCTAGCATTACACTTTAATGATGGGATGATATTGGATTTAGTTTGTTAAAAATTTAACTGGTTAATTGTCAAAAAAACCAATACCTTGAACAATGGATTGAATGGAATTTTATTTTCCTTAGCAATAAGAGTGAGATCACCAGCATAAAACAAATGAGACAAGTGGGGGCCTCGAGTAGATACCTTAATAGGGGTCCACATCCCAATATCTACATAGTAATTACTATAACTGAGCAACGTCTGTCACATTCTAGAAAATGTACTCGTCTAGTGAATAGACTATTATGTTTTAAGAATAGGTATTGGGGGCATATAGGCATCCCAATGCCCAATATTGTTAAATATTGGGCATATTATAGAATATTGGCTTAAGGGTGTTATCCAATTTCTATGTATAGACAAGTATGTATAATAAAATCCAAGCTTGTTTATGAAACGTAGATGCATTGAAAACCCTAAGCTTCAAAAAATACACATATGGATTCTCCACTAAACACATTATATATTAGGCTTCAAAGTTTCAAGCCTAGGTACCATAGCACATAACCATTTAAAATGATCATGTAGATTAAGCAGTGCCTAAGGTCATAGTGAGGATTCTTGGGAAAATAAGTAAGATTTCCAAATGAACCTTCCGTAATAGTTAGTTAGGAAAGCACATCAACACATGTGCAGGAACATGTGCTAATCTTCTAAGAGACAAGCCCAACTGAATTCAGTTAGGTAGGTTAGGGGCAGGCGCACATGTGGGGTCAAGATATGTGGGGCTGATCTTCCTAACAAACTCTAGGCTATAAGTTACTTACCTAACTATCTAAATAACCTAGGACTAACCAAAATAAACTAACTGGTGCACCCGACAACCTTTGACCTAACCGAGTGACAATAACCTAGTAACTAATTTAAGAAACATCCAAGTACCTAACCTAGAATGGTCCAAAAGGGTTTTTTATGGCACTAATGTCTTATGGGTACTTTAATAATTACCATAGGTAACTTAATTATTTAAATTAACAACTTAATTAATTAATTTAAATGGTCATACGAAATATTTACAGTAGATATGTAACAAACTAAGAAACATCCTAGAAACTAACCTAGGATGGTCCAAAGGGTTTGTTATGATCCTAATGACTTAGGAGTACCTTAGTAGTTACACCATTTAACTTATTAATTAAATTATCAACTAAATTAGTTTATTAAAAATCATTATGTTAAACGAGAAACATAGGAAAATTTTAAATTTGACAAGGTCATATATTGTCCTATTTTTAGTCAATTTAGGTGGGGTATTTTGGTAATCAGCTAATTGATTTATTTAATTAATTTAATTATCCTAAGTTTAATTAGTCAATGTCAGTTACTAAGACCTAGAACTGAAGACTAAAACAGAAGACAAACGTGAGAAAAATAGTGTGCAAAATACAAGAAAAATAGAAAATTCTCTCGATTCTCCTTAGGTGTTTTCAAGGTATTATTCAAGGTTTTAGTGCAAGGTGATCTTCGTAGATTCAATTCTACATAAACTATGGGTTTTCTCTCTTGTATTGATTCATAGATTCAATTATACACAAGGTATATATTTTCTCTTTTGGGTTCCTTCCCCCAAGAGATTTTTCAAATGTTTTATGAACTCAAGAATATCGAAACTAGGGTTGTTACCAATGACATTATTGAACGTCCATCTCCTTAGTTATCCTTGTTTTCGATCATAATAGTATATATATGCAATATCAAAACATATATTTTTTGTATGTGGTTAGTAATCTAGCATTATGTGTAAAGTATTATGTCATTATGAAAAGTTAAAAGAGGACATATACGGTTTAGATCCATATGATAATTCCAATTTATTCTGAGAAGAATTAGATGATAATCATTAGTTGATGAAATTGAATGTATGTTGAAAGGGTGAAGGATTTCGATTACTATAGTATTTTACAGTAGATATGTTTTGTAAGGTATGCGGAATGTAATTATTTTCCAAGAAGAGATAAGGACTGAGAAACAAAGATAGTTAATAACTTTCAATGTCAAATAAAATTAAGTTATAGTACCCAAACTAAACATTAAATTGTGCATATAGCTAATCAATGCAAAAAGGTTTTGGTTACGATAGATTTACATATTAAATATACATGGAATTTAAAGTAAATTGTCTAATGGTATTCTCAAGGGACAAGTGTGTAGTGAAAGTTTGGCTTCTGCAATAAATTGGCTTACAGTGTATTTTCCAAAATTATGATATAAAAATTGCCTAATGGATAAGTATACCAAATTAAGCATGGCACAATTAACTCGTGATATTCATCACCACGGTATTTGCCAATAATTGGGACAAGTCCAAAAAAGAAAGAAGAACGAAAGTAGGGGACCCTATCAAAATAAACTATGATATAGGTTAGTACAAGGAACAAAGTTATAATGTTCTTAAGAGTGGTTTAATTAAAGCGTAGGGAAAATGTAATACGACCAGGCAAAGAAATGTGTAGTTAATGACATAAATAATAGTTTAGTGAATTATGGAAGTGCCTGATCTAGATGTTAAAAGAAGCTGAGACAGTCTATTAACACTAGACAATTGTAAGATACCTCACATAAGTGACGTGTTTAAAATGTGAGTCAAGTCTATTAATACAAGATACAATGTAAATGTAAATTACATTCATTGAAGAGTAAAACAAAATGGGATGATCGGTTATCCAAAGAGTCTATGTAAACCTCATGAACTGAAGCAAGCGTTCCATATGTTTTGAAGTCAAACTCTAAAAAGTTATAAATAAAAAGAAGTTGAGCAAGAGTACGAATAGACTAGCAATGAGTTTGTGCCAGCTTCCGTAAGTCTCAGGATATGAGGCCTCCACCAGGTTGAATAGTCCCAAAAAATCTACTAAGTCTTGAACTAGTGTTGTCTAGCATAGGATAATAGTGGATGCACCTACGATGGAGACTAGGTATGATGCGTTTTCACTTTCGGCCGATGCAAACACACCCTTTTTCAGTGTAGGGGCATACATCTGGATTCTCAAGTTAGCTACATGGATTCTATGTCATTTAATGCTCAAAGAAAGTATTCGGTTACCTTTAGCCATGAACCACCTCTTTACGGTGTGGGGAAGACACTGGACTTCGTTTCACTTTAATCGGTGAACCACCCCTTTTCGTTGTGAGGTAGACATTGAATTTCATATTTAGATCACATGATCTAGTTTCACTTTTATAAGTGAACCACCCCTTTTCGGTGTGGGGCATTTACTGGATTTCATGGTTAGCTCGCCTGATCTTAATGCTAAAGATTTCTTTAAGAAAGTAAGAAGGAAAGAAGAAGAAATGTAAGTTCAAAGTGATCTAAGAAAGCAAGAGCTTAATTATGTCAAATAATTTGTGATAAATAAGAATGAAGTTTTAACAAGTTATTAGCTTGTCAAATCAATATATATGCTCCAATATCTTCACATTATGCAAACGATCAAAAAATTGGCATAGCAAAACAAAATTGGTTTATAATGACTTCTTTTATTATTCCTATCAAAGGGGAGTAAAACATAGTGGCTAATCAATGCCATATAATCTTCATAATATGAAAATGATAAAATAGGTGGACTACCAAATACAGATTGGCATATAAAGATTTCATGCTCAATTAAACGAGAATGGAAAGATTAACTTTTGTAAGGGTAGCCAAATCTTTTCCCTATTCTTTAGGATTACTTGCTCAATTCATTGTAGGTATGATACTTTAATGAATCATTGCACTTGTTATTAAGACATAGTATTAAGTAGATGTTGAACTACAGAACTAGAAGAAGAAAAAGGCTAAAAAATAAACTAATTTTTGAAGACCTAGCTCTTGGCCTAGGGGGAGCAAATTTATATTTTTTCGTTCGAGTTATTCGAAGATTATGTTCATGTTTCTAAAGTATGATGTTCATATAGAAAATAATTTGTGTTCTTTTAATGCATTAAAATAATTCATAATCATACCATCATTCACAAATAACGAATTAAGAAAGTCTAGGGACTTTATTATCCAGAAACGACATGTTGCTTTAGGAAGAGTTTTCCTTGATCATGCTTAGTATTTATGTGTTATGTGCATACACCATACTTAGTACAAGTGTGTAGTAACTCCATATATTATTACTATTTTTATAGGTGTAGGTTCTTGAGAAGATTGAAGATTCAACAAAGCAGTTTGGATTAGTGATCTCCAGACTTTAGTAGGTCCTTTTGAGATCGAGGATGCAACACTTTATTATTCTAGATTTAGACTAATAGAAATAGCTGGTGGATGTATACCTTAGATTTTCATTTCAAATATTTGTTCAAGCATTTCTAATAAGGCCGATTGGCAAACTATTATTATTATTATTATGATTCTTTATTTTAATTGTTTAATCTTTAATAGATAGTTGTTTGAGTTTGATCTTGTTAGAATATCACTAGATATATTAATTATATGAAGTCTATGTATACTTCATTATGTTCTAAAACTTTTAATTTTTTTGCAAATTTAACTATATGAATGTGATTAAAGGTTAACGATGCCGGTCGCCCTCGGATTTCAAAATCAGGTGTTTGGTTTACAACAATTGGGGCCCACTGTTATCAGTGTATGAGGTAAATTACCCAAGGAAATAAGGCCAAAACAGAACACGTTGGGTGTGTTCAACATATGGTTTGTGGAAGTGCATCACAGTCATGACTAGAGACTTGTGTATTAGGGAATTTTCCCTTTTTTCGACTCTTTATCGGCTGTGGTAGATCTTGACCATTTGTGTCATTCCATAGAAGACATCAAAATTTCTTCTTGTGTGGCATATGAAGACAAGAAGAAGCGAAACGCAGGTACTTGGTAGGAGATTTGAGATGCTGGCTGCTGGGGGAAGATCAGGGCTGCTCTTCCTCAAGCACCAGCGATGGACTGTGTGGTGAAGTGTGTCGTTTATGAAGAGGAGGTGAGTGCATGGTAGGTTTTTAAGGGATCAGCGTTGGGGTTGCGTGGTACAAGAGTGGGCACGTGGTGAGGGAATGCCCAAATGCGAAGAATTAGGCCAAGGCATATACTCAGCCTCGGCCTTATCCCATTGTTGCAGATGAACCTCCTAAGAGAACCCGGTTCTGTGCGTTTAAAAGAAGAGAGGAGCAAGAAAAGTCCGCGGATGTGGTCACTGGTAGCTTTCTATTCTTTTATTTTCCTCTTTATGCATTTTTAGATACGGGATCTACGTTGTCTTATTTTACTTCGTTAGTTGATAATATATTTGACTTTCTTCTTGAGATCTTACATAATCCATTTGTACTTAGTACTCCTATAGGAAATAGCATTAAAGCTTAAAACCGGTATAATAGAGATTACCCAAAAACTGTGTTCTTGTCAGATTTACTTATGCGAGTGCCTTACTCATAACCATGCACTTTATTTTGATAGTCATTTTAGGTATGCATTGTTCTCCATAGAATCTAATGCTACCATAGACTATGTCAAACAGGGGTAGTAAGGTTTAAGTGTGCCAAATGAGTTAGAGTGAAGGAGTGGTTCAAACTCCAACGCAAAGACAAATAGTTTTTCAACGTCATAAAGCAAGCAACAGATTTATTTGTAATTTAATTCCTTTTTTAAAACGAGGGGGTTTTTTGAGGACGTCAATGTGAACCTTACTTACGAAGAGGTTCCTATTGCAATTTTAGATCTTCAAGTGAAACGGTAAAGGAACAAGGAGTTTCCCATCGTAAAGTTGTTATGGAGGAAGCAGCTCGTTGACGGGGAAACATTGGGGACAAGGCCGATAGGAGATCCCGTTACCCTCACTTGTTCAGTTCTTGAGGTAAGAAATAGTCTTCCTAAGTCTGATTTTCATCAATGAGACTCTGAATTTTAGTGCATTAGGCGGTTTTGGTGTTTTAAGTCCATAGCTGTCTGTTTTATACTTGC
Organism: Solanum habrochaites; assembly: GCA_027704765.1. Classification (NCBI taxonomy): domain Eukaryota; kingdom Viridiplantae; phylum Streptophyta; class Magnoliopsida; order Solanales; family Solanaceae; genus Solanum; species Solanum habrochaites. The sequence continues at coordinate 23,925,778 of JAKWJA010002490.1, read as the reverse complement.
ACTATATGAGTTAATATGAGTTCATGCTTGTATTAAGGTTGCTTTTTATGTATTACATTTGAGTGATTTAAGTGTTGCATGAGTGTGATGTGCATTAAGTTAAAGTAATATTGAGAAGGAAGTTCCTTAATCTCCGATATGAAGCTTCAGATAAGCATAGAGTAATTTGCATCATTGATACTAAGTTGTGTATCAGATATTTACAAAGAGTAAAGTTTCAAGTATGTTAATGTGTTCTTTTTGAAAATACCCTCTTTTGTTAAATGATGTGTAGTGTCATTCGAGGACGAATATTCTTAAGGTGGGAGGCGGGATAATTTTACATTTCAAGAAATGTACTCATCTAGTGGGGATCCTATTAAGTTTTAAGAATAGGTATTGGGGGCATATAGGCATCCCAATGCCCAATATTGAGAAATATTGGGCATATTATAGAATATTCTCTTAAGGGTGTTAGAAAATTCTCTTTATATACACAAGTATATATAATAAAATCCAAGCTTGTATATGAAACGTACCTACTATTAAAACCCTAAGCTAAAACAATTCACATATTCATTATCAACTCAACACAATAGGTACTAGTCATCCAAGTGTCAAGCCTAGGTACCAAAACACATAACCATTTAAAATGATCATGTAGATTAAGTAGTGCCCAAGGACATAGTGAGAATCCTTGGGACAATAAGTAAACATTAAAAATGAACTTTCTAGAATAGTTAGTCAGGAAAGTACAGCAACACATGTCATAGAACATGTGCAATACATATTCAAGCACATGTACAAGCACATGTGCTAACCGGCAAAGAGACAAGCCAAACCAAATTTTGTTAGGGCGGTTAGGGGCAGGCGCACATGTGGGGGTCAAGCCATGTGAGGTGATCTTCCTAACCAACTCTAGGCTCTAACTAACTTACCTAACAATATAACTAACCTAGGACTAACTGAAATAAACTAATAGTGCACCCGACAACCTACGACCTAACCGGGTGACACTAACCTAGTAACTAACTCAGAAACATTCATCTACCTAACCAGAATGGTTCCAAAGGAATTGAGTGGTGTTGCCCCATAAGGACTAGAGGTACTTTAGTAATACAATAGGTCGATTAATTAATAGGTGAACAATTAATGAATTAATTTAAATTTTCAACGAAATCCTTACACACATAGTAAAACTAAGAAACAATCCTATACCTAATAGGATGGTCCAAAAGTTTGGTTATGTATAATAACTTAGGATAGTACTTAGTAATTCTTAGGTAAATTAATTAAATAAATTATTCAATTTAATTATATTAATTATAAAAATTCATTTATGTAGGCGAGGACAGTTAGGAATATTTCAAATGACTAAGTCAAATGTTCTTCGTATTTTAGTCAATGTAGGAGGGGCCATATAATCATAGTGACTTCTAATCCCTCACCCCCTCCCTACCTCAACGAGAAACCTACATCAAGAGACTCTGCAAGGTGTCGTCCGAGAGGGTATAGCCCCGGCCAGATGAATAGCGACAAGGATTGGGTGTAGGGGGGGGGTGGGCATGATCGGTTCGTTTAATAATTTTAACTGATGTATTCAATTTAAATTTAATGGATACTACTTGTAAGTGCTCAATGCTCACTATTAAGACTAAGAAACTCAATGAATTTAAACAGAAGACAAACGTGTGAAAGAAAAACATGAAAAAAACACAGAAAACAGAAAAAGGTCTCGGATTGTCATGAGGCGATTTATAATTTAATAATTCTCATGGTTTTCTGACAAGATGATCTTCGTATATTCAAATTCTACAGTAAGTAGGAGTTTTCTCTCTTGGATTCCTGCTCCCCGAGGGGTTTTCAAAACGTATATGACTCAAGGAATATCGAAACTATGGTTGAACCAATGACATTGTTGCACCGTCATCTCCTTGTTCTCTTGTTTTCGATCCTAAAGTATGGAAGATGTAAATCTTGAACATGTGTTGGTAGTGATTGCTACTTAACATTATGTGTATGTTTTATTCTATTTGAAGATGTTTGAATGCGACATAAGGTTAGATAACCATGATTAATGGGACACTAATTGTGTCGATGAAGATGGATTGTTATAATTTGTTTAGAAAATTCAAGTACTGTTGAACATGGGTGAAGGTTTTGATTATATTAGTATTTTACAGTACGACTAGTCTGTGACGTGTTCGAAATTAAGTGTTCAAAAGAAGATATAAGAATGAGAAATCAAAGAAGTAAGAACCTTCAATGCCAATTAACTTATTAGCTTAGCCAAAATAAACCTGAATGTTCATATAAGCAATTAATGCAAATAGGTCATGCTAAACATGATGGTGTGACTACATATATGGGTGTATTGACAGTAAGCTGATTGGCTTAATGGTAAAAGACTCAATGAACCAGTGAGTGTCTAGTGGAAAGTTGCCTCGATGCAAAAATTGGGCAAACAATATTCTAGATCACCATAATATGTGAAAGTTTAGTCTATGCCGAGAAATTGTTTACAATGGTTATTTCCAAAAGAGATTATGAAATTGGCTAATGAATAAGTTATACCAATTAAGCATGACCAATGAAAGTCAATGAATTGTTAGAACAAGGGGGATGACAATCATGGACACAAGTGTAACAGACCTATCAAACTACAATGAATACAGGAAGTAATTAAACAAAGTGCATAACGTTCAAAAGGTGGTATTTTAAAGCTACAAAATGTCATTGAAACAATAGAGTGAGTGATGTAATGACATAATACAAAGATTAATATTAAGAAAGTGACACAAATGAGGTGTTAAAAGAACAGTAAGGAAAAATCTCACTCAAAAATATAGAACACAGTTGTATGTTAAAGACTAACACCAAAGAAGGGAAGTTAATAAAACCTGATAACACGTCTTCATTTAACCGAAAGATGATTACTTTAAGAGATTAAATTCACATTTGATCAAGTACAAATAAAGGGGGCTGTTTATGAACGGTTATCCATATGAATTTAAGTAACCTTATAACTAGAAGCAAAGATTTCTATAATGGTTGGTGTAAACTTCTAGATAGTTTATTACATAAAAACAGTTGAGCCAAGAACCGATAGACTAGCATTGAGTTTTGCCACCAGCATGTAAATCTTCTAAGATGAGATCTTAATCCAGCGGTGTTTAGATAAGAGTATTCATAGGGAAAAATGTCTAGTCTGAAACTATGTGGACAGCATAGGAACTATCCAGTGGATTCCACAAGTGAGTTAGGGGATGATGCGGTTTCACTTGTGCCGGTGAAACCACCAGTTTTTGTGTGGGGTAGTTAGACAATGGATTTATATTTAGCTACATGATCTATTGTGTTAATTTCCAAAGAAAAGTGATTTAAGGTCACTTATCGGAACGACCTCTTTTTGTTTTGGGGAACACATAGGGCTTCATTTCACTTTAGTCGGTGAACCACACCTTTTTTGTGTGGGGCATACACTGGATTTCATGTTTACTCACATGATCTAGGTTCACTTTTATCAGTTAACCACCCCTTTTCGGCGTGGGGCATACACTGAATTTCATGTTAGCTTACATGATCTTAAAGCCAAATATTTCTTTAAGAAACTAAGAAAGAAAGAAAGAAGAAGAAATGTAAGTTCAAAATGAGATAAGAAAGCAAGATCTTAAGTATGTCAAATCATCTGTGGTTGATAAGAATGAAGTTTTAACAAGTTATAGGCTTGTGAATAATAAAGATATATGCTCCAATATCTTCACATTATGCAAATGACCAAATAATGGGCATAGCCAAACAAAAATTAGCTTATAATGACTTCTTATATAATGTCAATAAAAGGGGAGTAAAGCATAATGGCTAATCAATGCCCCATAATCTTCATAATATGAAAATGATGAAATAAGTGGCGTAGCCAATAAAGATTGGATTATAAAGATTTCATGCCTAATTTAACGAGAATGGAAAGAATAACTTGTAGTAAGGGTAGCCAAATCATTTCCCTAGTCTTTCAGATTTCTTGCTCGATTCATTGTAGGTATGAGCTATAATGAATCGTTGAACTTGTATGTAAGACATAGGGTTAACGAAATCATTAAAAAACACAACAACAAGAAGAAAAAGACTAAAAAATAAACCAAGTCTTGAAGACCTAGCTCTCGGCCTAGGGGGAGAAAATTTATAATGTTTTGTTGGAGTTATTCTAAAATTTTGTTCATGATTCTTAGGTATTATGTTCATATAGAAAATGAGTCTTGTTCTTTGAATGCATTAAAATATTACATAATCATACCATGATTCACAAATAATGAATTCTGAAAGCCTTGTCACTTAGCTATCTACGAACGACATGTTGCTTTAGTAAGAGCTTCCCTTGATCATGCATATTCCTTATGTGTTATCTTCATACTTTCACACTTAGTACAGTTGTGTACTAACAACATATATTATTATTATTATTATAGGTGCTGATTCTAGAGAAGATTTAAGGTTCGACAAAGCATTTTGGATTAGCGATCTCGAAACATTAGTAGGTCCTCTTGAGATAGAGGATGCTATACATTATTATTCTATATTTAGTACAATAGACATAGCTGGTGGATGTAGTCCCTAGCGTTTCATTTCAAACATTTTTTGAAGCGTTTGTAATAAGTCTGATTCGTAAACTATTATTATTATTATGATTCTCTATTTCGATTGTTTAATCTTTAATAAATGGTTTTGTTAGTTTGACCTTATTAGAATGTCATTCTATATAGTACTTATATGAAGTCTATGTATACTTCATTATGTTATAAAAGTTTTAAATTTTTCGCAAATTTAACTATGTGATTGTGATAAAAGATAAGAAGAGGCTTTTCTTTGACCTCTTTGAGGTTAACGATGCTGGTTGCATTCGGATTCAAGAATCCCAGTGTCACACAAAGATTGAAAAAGGTAAGGTGACATGGGATCCCCCTTTCGAATACCTCTAAAAGGGAAAAAACTTACTTTTGGTTCCATTAACAAGAATAACTATGGATGAAGTAGTGACACAGGAAATAATTAGCCTAAAGATATTAGGAGGGAATTCAATGTTATTCAAAGCTCTATCAAAAAATGACCACTAAGGTTTATCATAAGCCTTTTCTAGATCTAACTTAAGCATAAAATTACGACGCCGTCTATTAATTATGGAACGATTAAAAAAATATTAAATTATTATTCCCATTATTCAGCTTGTTTACAGGATAATTAGTTTGAGTAAAAGATACAGTCCTTAAAGTTTTAAGAAGATTGTATACCATTTCTAAGAACGTGAGTAGAGTTTGAAGGAAGTAACTAGTAGGGAAAGTTTTTATGAGACTACTTTTGAATACACACGCTCAATATCGACAGGATAAGAATGTGAGCCTTCTTTTTTAGTTATCCGCAAAACTATGTTTACTTCAGAACCATCAAAAAAACTTCTCTTAAATTTCTGAGGGTGTCACACAAGGATTAATATATTTTATTAGTCAGCAGTTTTGGACCAAACCTATAATATCCTGATGAACACACCAAATTATGTTGTCACGATCGAAAACGGGAGAGTGTGGCAACCACATTTACTCTCTATGTTGGCGAACCAAACAAAGGTATCTGGTAAATCCCAACATTCCAACCATAAATAATCAGAAAATAAAGCGGAAGCAAAAAAACAAAAGGACAGTAAAAGAATAAATAATGAAGAAATAACATTATGAAATTATAAAAATTTGAGAACCTAATCATACCACGAAGAATCTGAGACAGAGTCATACACCACAAGAAAATCTATCCTTCACTTCTACTAAATCTAAGCATATATAGGAAGCATAAAATTTAAATAAACAGCTAGCACCCGGACATACTGGAAACTCCAAAGGACATCAAGGACACATGAAAGCAGAAAAACAGAAAAAAAACGATCCAGTCCAAGGCTAGACGTTAGTCACCTGAGAGATGACGTGGATTGAAGACTGGTTAGAGTTGGCGTTGGTGAAGACGATGGCACGTTTGCTGCACTCCACAATTACAAAGGAAGACGAAATACAATGTAGGGGTCACGTGAGTCAGTACCAAAGCACATCCAGTACTTAGTATACAGGTATCATCAGTGCATTGTACTTACCACGGTAAAAAATTCAGAAAAACCAATATATATAGATATTAAATAACCAACCAAAGCTTAACAGGTCCAAAAGAGCTGACAAGTAGGGACGAATCATTTACAAAACACCAACGCATCGATGAGTCCAAGCCTCCACACCATTACTCTTTGGGAAACAGGTTCTTGAGATTAAAGTATATATAACCTATGTTTAGCAGATTCATCTGACTTTTACTAGCCTGGGTTTCTGAACTGTGAGCATCCAAGCCATACTATCCCTCGCCCATGGTGTCGGAGAGTGACTACCTGATCCCACTACTATCCTGGTGTCGGAAAGTGACACCCGATCCGACTACTATCCTGGTGTCGGAACTGACACCCGATCACTACTATCGCTGGTGTCGGGGAACGTGACACCCGATACACTACTATACTGGTGTCGGAACGTACACCCGATCAAATATATTATGTTGTCAGACGTGACACCCGATCCATACTATGTCTGGGGTCGAAACGTGACACCCATCCACTAAACCTCATTCTTTAATTCATCAAGTCTTCTTTTATGCCAAGAAAAACATTAACAAAAGAAGGTTCAATGTTTTAGATTCAACAGCCTCATCATGCTTAATTTATCACAATTATATAAAATCCACATCATGCATGCACACAATTAAGCATATGGAGACTTTACAATAATACTCAATACCTATCATTGCGATTAATGTCCACTACGAAATAGCATAAACCAATAACTACTCCACCGAAGGAATTCGTGATCAGTAAAGATATTCGCAAAAAATCTTTGCTTTCCTCTTGTTTTCTCCCCTCTCGATCGTTTCTCCCTTCTCTCTATTTCCTATTTTTCGTTATCGGTAACCCTTTCTCTTTTACCTTAAGAATCATATAATTAAGCTATAAAAAGATGAAAGTAACCCCACTATTTATTCCCAAGGTTGTCTCCTCCTTGAACCCCCAAGTTAATTAATTATTAAACATTCACCACAGCTCTAACTTTTATAATCTACAAGCACGAATAGTCAAACACCTAAAACTTAACAGAAAGAAACCCAAACCCACTCAGTTCACGCAGCTTGACGGGCCCGTCGTGCCTGCGACGGTCCGTCCTGCTGCTTTCGTCACAAAGCTAAGAGACTAAATTCCACTAAGGGGCTTGTGACGGTTAGTCGTGCCCACGACGTTCCGTCCCTTGCCATGCGTTGCCGAAGTTCAGAGAGTTGTTCTCGGTACCGAGATTTTTCCAAAGTTAAGTGTTTTGGAAGAGACACCCTCGACGGCCGTCGTCAATGACGGTCCGTCGTGGGATCTGTCGACACAGACAGTTATTACCAGAAAGAATAAACTCTACTTCTCAGACATGAATCCAAACAGGCCTTACAAGTAGTACACAATCTCCCATCGTTCGTGAGCCATCGAACACGATCACAGAAGGAAAACAAGGGGAAAAGGAGTACAGCTGATCTGAAACAAGGAGTGCGGGTAATTTTCTTGCATACAGCCTCCTTCTCCAAGTGGACTCCCACTAGTCGATTCTTCATTGAACTGTGATAGATGCAATCCCCCTTGATCTGAAACTGCGGATTGCTCTATCCAGAATGGCCAACAGGCTCTCTACTCCTCTTCATAAGGATCAGATTCTCATCAAAGAAGAACTTGGCAATCCCAACGAGAAATGTAGGTTTCCATCCCATGGTTATCTTTTCAACATAGACACATGAAATACCGGATTGACATCCTGACAGTCTGGGGCGAAGGAAATTCATAAGCACCTCCCATACTCGATTAAGTAATTCAAATGGTCCAATAACCCTTGGGCTTATCTACCTCTTTTACCAAATCCGCATCACAACCCTTCATAGGGGTGAAACTTAGCAAGCCTTGTCAGCCCTCCAATTAACTCCAAGTCCCTACCTATTCTATCTCATATTCTGTTTTGCGCTACTTTGCGACGCTAAAAAGCTTTCTTGAATGTGCCAATTTCACTTTCTCTAATGCTTCACTCAGAAGAATCGGACACCAAGGTCTAACCTCAATGCATCACACCAACCCAAATGGGGACCACATCTCCTCCAATACAATTGCTTCGGAATGGGGCCTATAATACTTGAGTAAATACTATTTTGTATGAGAACCTGCCTAAGGGTGAGAAGTTATCCCAATGACACCAAATTCTATCCACACCGCACGAGCATTCCAACACCGAATGTTCGCTCAGAATGACCTCGGTCTGAGGGTGTGAAACTAAGTACTAGTTCCAACCTAGTAACCTAATTCAGCAGCAAGTTCTCCAAAACATTTAGAAGTAAACTGCGTACCTCTATCTGAGATGATGGAAAGGGAAACTCCAGCAATTGAACAATTCGAGATGAGAGTCTTGGCTAACTTCTACTGCTTGTAAGTCACCTAAACTGAAAATGAATGAGTGAGGAAGACGTAGTTAATCTGTCCCAATTACCAAATAGAATAAACTTGCCCAAATGTCTTTGAAAAGGACCAACACAAAGTCCATCTGGCATATCTCTACCACTGTACCCATTAAGGAATGGGCTCATTATCTGAAGTGTTCCTCAGGCCTCTGGTGTCATAGTTTACTTGCTGACATTCGGGCGTGTTCGGCCACAAAATAAACAATGTCGCTCTTCATTTATACATCCACCAATAAAGATTGCTTTAGGTCACGAACCATCTTGGTTGCACCAGGGATAGAATGACCTTGAACTATGGAGCCTCTATACGAAAAGTGCTTAATCCAAATCATCGACACGGGGTACACATACCCTTCCGGCTTGTAATCTAATAACACGCTATCCGTCATCGATTCTTGCTCATTTAATCTCTCCTCACAACTGCGCTAGATCGGATCCGATCAGTTTCTCACGTAACTGCTTTCCTTAACTTCTCAAGAAAGAAGATCTTGCCCACCAACAGGCTAAAATTCTCCCTTCTCATTTACCTCTAGACTCTAAGTTATAGCCAAAGTATGGAACCTCTCTGGGGCCATATGGGCGTCTTCTAGAACCTGTAAATGGCTAGGACTTCCCATGTCCCTGCCTTTCTACGTAAAGCATAGACTACAACAGTAGCCTTTTCCCGGATGATACAAGATAGTGATATCATAGTCCTTCAAGTAGTTCCTCCATCTCCTCTGTACCCCCAATTCCAATCTTTGAGTAAAGACATATTGTAAAACTGCGATGATCCGGATAGACTTCCATTAACCCCATATAGCTTAATGTCTCCATTGGCTTTAACGCACAAACGTAGGCATCAATTCAAAAGTGGTGGGATAATTACTGCATGCACCCTTTAATTGCTCGAAGCATTAAGCAATAACATTCTCTATTGCATTAGCAAGCCACCGAAAACAAGGATAGGAAGGCGCATCACAATAAACAACGAAATTCTTACCTTCCACTGGCAGGGTAATGGTAACGTTGCAGTATAGTAAACAGGTCGGAGCTTATGTAATAGCTTCTGTTCGCCTGTCGACCATACAAGGAACACTTTGCTAGTCGAAATTTGTCAATCGAGGAAGAAACAGAGGAAAATCCCTGACCAACATCGCGGGAGTAGGCTAGCTAACCAAAGAAAAGTCTCTTTACCTCTGATAACATTGTTAGGTCTGACATCCCATTCTCACACTTCTATTCTGGAAGGATCCACCATCTCCATCCTGAAACTACGTGCCCAAAAAGGACACGAATATAGCCAAATCACCACTCGGAGAAGTTGGCCATAAAGCTTTTCTCTCTCAATTGTCAAATACAATTCGCAAGTTGTCTCCATCAGGTTCTATTTCTGGCTTTCTTGAGATGTTATAACAGTATGGAATCAATGAATACAAATGACAAAAAGATCCAGATGTAGTCATTGTAAAAAATCCGCCATTCATCAAGCTTCTGAAAGATCAGGGCATTCGAAGACCAAGAGCGACATAAACTAAGAACTCATAAGCCCATACCTGGTTAGTAAAACCAGTGCTTTGGGCACAATCTGCTGCCCGTATTTTCTCATTGGATGATAACCGAATCTCAGTCGATTTTTGAGACGGTACAAACACCATTGTAATGATCGAACAAATCATCAATGCGAGGAAGAGGATACTTGTTCTTACAGTACTTTATTAGTTGTCTGTAGTCTTATGCACACCAAAAACTCCAATCTGTTGTCTTCTTCACAAATAAAGATGCAGGAGCACCCCAAGGGGATGTATTGGTCTCAATAAAGCCTTTCCCTAACAACTCTTTAAAGTTGCGTCCTTGTAATTCTCGTGTAATCAGGACGCGGAGCCATACCTGTAAGGGGGTGGAAAGGGTGCGATCACCCGTGTCAAGATCAATACAGAAGTCCATATCTATGGAATCCGGTGGGCATACCAGGTAGGTCTACCAGGAAAACACACATCCAGAACTCAAAGAACTACCGATGTGATCGACGACCTCAATTGAAGTGGTTACTTGGTAGCATCATCCTGGTTTGGCGCAAAAGCTAAACACGCCTTTGACTAATACACATTCTATAGCACTAAAAGAAAGGAGAGTAAAGAAACTGGAGGGGAAGTGGGTCACCCCCCACAGCTAAACAACGGATCTCTTGGCACCGTTTACAATTTTAGATTACAATTAAGATTGCAAAAGTGCAGAGTATAGAAAGCCAAGGATCATACCTAGAATTTACATCGATAATCAAACCATTTCTAAGAGAAACCTAGTCTAGATGAAGTATTGCTCCCCACGAAAGTTACAAGACAAGTACTATACACGTTTTCAACTACCCCCGGAATCACCCACAGGAGTAGAAACTACGAATAGGGCTTGTGAAGCAATTCACCATTGTAAATTAAGGCGGTAGCAAATGAGGAAAGATACATATGATAGAATGGGTATCCAGGATCAAACAATACAGAGCCAGCAATCACAACAAAAATTACCTGTGATAACAGCATCGGATTGGTTCTCCACTCCGACCGCCCAGGGAAAGCGTACAATGGGCCCTCACCTGTCCCTGCCGTTTGCTTCTACCATGTTGCGCTTGCAAGTAGTTCCCCCATTGCCTGTCACCCCGGCCGTTTTGGGCGACCACCATTACCTCGGCCACCACATCCTCCAGAATGGCGCCTCTCCCATGACCACCTCCCAACTCTGACTATTGGGGGTCGGTACTTTGTTTGGACAAACATCAGATATGTCGATCCATCCACATACATAACCACTCTCAGTACTAAAGCATAGGTCTCGGGAGAATGACGAAAGTCTTGGATAACCTCCAAGACTCAGAGAAATGTTGACCGTTCTGCGGTGGACCCCCAGCCTACAGCACCCTACAGTGAAGACTGAATAGGTCGGCTGGCATAACCTGCTTGAAAATCTGCCCTATGGAGTAAGAACCACTAAAGTCACCTCCCCGACGAAACTTACTTATGTTGTTGAATGCCTATGGTGAAGTATCTGGCTTCACTCCATCCCACCTCTATCACAAAGTATACCACTTCCTGAAAGGATTTTGCATAGTAGTATTAGTGTAGTAGCAGCTTGAAATGTAAATGTGCCGAATTCGAAATTTGACTCAACCCTTTCATAAAACAGCGAATCCCTCTTGTGGACTTAAGCAAAGCATGGTGGTATTCCCTGGAGAATGCACGAAAACTTAGCCTCATACGCATGGTATGTTGACCGCATCCTTGCCTTGCTCTAGGCTCATGAATCATCTCTCTCCCTATCCCTCAAAGTCCGGCGGTATAACTTTCTCCATAAAATAAGCTAGAGGAAGACGCCCAAGTCAGAGGTGGTCTTGTTGCTGGTGACACTCAACATGATGCACCGCACCAACATTTTGGCCAATTTCCCCGTGGAAAATGAGGTAGGATTATACAAAACCCTCAATGGCCGACATGTTCCACTATGCCCATTTTCTGTAGTAACTCATGGACCAAATTCAGACCAGAAAAATGGTAGCATCCTCAGATTCAAACACCCTTGAAGAAGGTGAGAGGTTAAATTTCAAAAAATTACTGCATAAAAGTCATGACTATTCAACAGTGAGTTTCCAATTTATTTAGTCCACTAACTATCAGCCGATGATGGAAATCGGTGGCCTATTAGGTCGACAATGATAGGCATCATGTGGGGAGAGCCCAGCAGCTGCCTGTTGGGTACGTTCGCGTGAAACTGAAGGTGAATGATGCAGCAATAGACCAACTGGATGGTGTCTGGCCTGATCACATAACACGCTAGATAGCAAGAAACCTGGCTAATCATCTCTAGGGTTAGGTTGGGGTGGTAATTCCTCATTCTGTCACTATGCGCAAGAGGACGTCATGCCCGCTGGGCCTCTTGCCAGGATCCTGATTGAGTTACAGCCCAGTGGCTGCTCAGACCATCTTACTTGCCGGTGGCTCGGTGTGCGCAGTTGTTTCTCTAGTTCTACCATCTACTGAAATAGAGTGAGATGGTTCAAGATATCACCAATTCGATCCAATAGATAGACACAATTGAGAATCCTAGTAAAGCACGAAAAGTAAAGATATAGAAGGAAATTTTCGCCTAAAGTGCCTATAGCCTCTCAAAGAAAAGTAAAGGCGTCCCCCCTGAACGTCCCTTAAGACTCAACTAGGACTATCGTTCTTGGTGTGATGAGAGCCACGAACTAATACTTGCTACCAAGTTTGGCACGACCAAAACGAGCCGCGAGTGGCACCCACATTTACATCGTCCTGGATGTCGAGTAGCGGAAACCAACCTAATAGTATCTTCCCAACATTCAACCATAAATACAGAAGTAATAAAGCGAAGACTTAAAAACTTAACTTCATTAACGAAATATAATTAATAACTTCTAAATTTAAATACTTCATCCTCCCAAATCTGAAGATCATCACCACCAGAAAATCTATCCTCAATTTACGAAAACGATCTAAGACAATAGGAAGGCTAAACACTAAAATAAAAAAGAGAGCCCATGCCGGACTTCAAGGCATCAAGACAATGAAGAAGAAGATCCAGTCCCAAGCTAGAACCGTTAGCATCACCCAGAGACTGACGGGATGAAGTCACTGGGCTAGTGAGTGTTTGCGTGTTTGAGTTGAATGATGGAAAGTTGCTGCACTTCACAATTAACAAAGGAAAACGCACATAGCAATGCTGATGGTCACCTCGTCCAAGGGTGCACAAGTACTGAGTAGGATATCATCGGCCAACTCAAAATAGAAAAAAATATATAACAGATAATACATTAAAACCAAAGCCAGAATGACTTAAAGGTGACTCAGCAACAAGTAAATAAGAATCATTTACAACAACACCAAACATCTATGAGGGACCTCAAGCATCCACACCATACTCTTTGGAAAACATGTGTCTTATGATTAGGTATATTAAACCTATTAAAAAGATTCATTCATCTTACTATCCTGGTGTGTAGAGAACGGACAACCACGATCCATAATATCCTGGAGTGGAACCTGGGACACCCGATCCACTCACTATCCTGGGTGCGGAACGTGACACCCGGGCCACTACTATCCTGGTGTCGGAAAGTTGGAAACCCAATCCACTTACTATCATGGTGGTCGAACGTGGGACACCCGATCTACTACTATCATTGTGTCAAGAACGTGGACACCAGATCCACTACTATCCTGGGTGTCGGAAAGTAGACACCGAATTCAGGCACTACTATTGTGGTGTCGGAACGTGAGCACGCCAGGATAACACTACTATGAAGTATGATCGAAACGTTTACACCCGATCCCACGGTAACCTCATTCTTTAGGTCAATCAAGTCTTCTTTTATGCAAGAATCATCATAACAAGACGGTTGGCGTGTTGATAGGTCAACAAGGTTTAAAGATTCAACGCCAGTCATCATTGCTTAATTCATCAGAATGATATAAAAGACACATCAGCAGGCACAACAATTAAGAATGGGAGACTTTACATACTACCCAATAAGTATCATTCGTATTAAGACGATTTACTATGAAAAGCGTAAACAATAACCTACCTCACCGAAGAATTCGTGACAAGCAAGCTATTCCTTCAAAGTCTTTGAACTTTCTGTTCATTTTCTCCTCTCTCTCGTTTCTCCCTCTCTCTCTTTCTTTCTATTTTTCTTATTCAAAACCATTTCTCTTTCACCCAATAATCAAATAATAAGTATAAACAGATGGTAAGTAACCCACTATTATTCAAGGTTGTCTCCTTTAACCCCCACAAGTAATAGAATTATTAACATGTGTAAACCACTACTAACTTTATATGAGAGAGAATAGGTCCAAAACCCCCTAAAACTTTTAACAGGAAATCACCAGTCAGGGTCAAGCAGCCTCTGTGAGGCCCATCGTTTCCTGGATGGTCCGTACTGCTGCTTTCGGCACAAAGCTCAGAGGAGAAATTCCACGAAAGGGTCTGTGACTGTTCGTCGTGCCCACGTGTTCCGTCCTGCCATGTTGTACGCGTAGTTGCAAAGAGTTGTCTCAGTACCAATTTCAAAGTCTAAGGTTGTTGGAAGAATGAGACACCCTAGACGGTCAGGCTCGTCGGTGCCGTCGACTGTAGACATGTCAATACTAGAAAAATAAACGCTACTTCCTCAAAACGACCTCCAATAAACCAGAGATCGGTTACAATATGATGCTAGACGAAAACATTTTTTTCTAGTGTTGGTGTGAGTAGTATTCAAATTAAGAAGAATAGGTGTGTGATCAGAATGGATCCTGGGAAAATGGGTCACACCAAAACAGTTTTCTATGAATGTAATGTGAACATACTGATTTATTAGCATAGATACGATTATAGTATTTCGAGCTGAAATCCCTCTTTTTTATGTTGATTTTGACAGGACAATTTATAACAGAGACCCTTAAAACCTATATCTAAATGCTTACAATAATTAATACAGTTGACAAAATTATTGGACTTATTAATATTAGTAGACACCCACACTCCCCCTCCCCCAATTTCTCCTCCTGACAAGTAATTTCATTAAAATCACCCCCTATTAATTAAGGACATTTATATGTATCATTAATTTCTTTAAGATTATTCCATAGAATATTAAGATTTTACAGCTTGAGTACTCACATAAATAATACTAAATAACAAGAAATTACGATTAGGGTTTTCCTGAACAATTACATGCAACTCCTGATAAGAGTTCCTAACTTTATTAATAGTCACCAAGTTACCATGCAAAAGCAAAAAAAAATTCCTCCAGAATGTTCCGCAGTAGGGACTTCCAACAAGCTGCTAAATTACAATTCGTCCTTCACAGTAGTGTGTTCCTGCAGTCTAGTATCAAGAAGAGCTAGCATGCAAGGATTATGGTTTCTAATAATATCGTTAAGATTTCCCTTAAAAGACTCATTATGAGCACCATGAATATTCCGGATTATTATGGTATTGTTGTTATTCATGAGATTAAGATTTGTATTTCTCATTGCCTCATTTGTCTGGGTTCTCAAAGTTGAAATCAGAATTACAGCCATCTACGCTACCTGCAAAGTGAAAGGTGGGCGAAATACGATTGAACACTTCTTGAGATTTCTTGGACAGTTGAATATATACTTCTCGTCTTCTATCTTATCGAATTGCCTAAGGGCCACTCCTCTTAGGTTTTCTATTTCGGTAAACGAGGTAGGAGGAATTTCCTCCATAGAACCCATTATCACCTCGTCCTCTAAGGGGATATTTGGAAGGATTGGTGATAAGTTTTGTTAAGGCATCCATGGGTTGAACAGTGGGTTCTCCATTATTTTTTGATCCTCCCTAACAGTTGTAGCAAAATATTTAAGTGATTGGGAAGGTTCCACATTTGTTGGATGTGGTGAAAAATGGATGGAGCAATCGTTGGAGCTAGAGTGTTCAATAGGTTGTTCAAACAGACTTGATTCAAATTGTTGTCCATTGCTAGGCGCATACCCTCCGTTATCATTCGGGCCAAGATTTTTAGATTTCGGAGAATGATCAGAACCTCCTGTACTTCAAAATCGATGGCGAAGAAAATGGTTTGGCCCTGAAGACCTTGACTGAGAATTTATGAAGTGTGGGGGTTTGAGATTTGAGTGAGAGCTGAGATTGTGCGTATTGTAACAATGGGTTCGGATTCTCACTTCGGGGGTGAGGAGGGTTGTCCCTGGAGGAATCTCTAGGAGCCATTTGGTTCAACCTGCACCTTTTTGAGTAAAGTGGGATTTTCAATTTCTGCATTAGGGCTAAAGTAGTACAATTATTTAATGTAGTATAATGAATAGATTTAGGAAGGATATCTTTACATAATTCTAATGATTAAATATCCTTTGATTTGGGTTGTTATTGTATGCTATTGGTGCCATTTAATGTTGGAGTATTGGCTTCATAGTGATCGTAATGCATTCCTTGCATGTAATTACAGTCCTTCACTTGTCCATCTTTTTGTGCCAGGTGTATAGTTGCGTTAATTTGTTTGTCACTTTGTCAGAAGGAACAAGTGTCAGCTGAAGTAATTTCATTTTTGCAGCTGTGAGATTTACCGAAGGAGAGCAAACTTCTTTTGTAACAGCGGGATTGTTAATTAAAGGAAAATTAGAATTGGGGCCGGTCAACATAAAATAGGATGATTTGGAGAAATGTGTTTTTACCACCTGTTGAGTGCTAGTCCATTGGTTATTTGTAGGCTCTAGGACAGAAGTTTGTTTGCTTGGACTGGGGTTATGCTAAGGTATAATTTTATTCTTAATTTATACCAAATTACAATCCCTTGAAGGTTCATTCCCAAACAAAAACAAAAAAAAAAAAAACAAACTAAATTTGTTAATACATTAAATTTATTTGTGTGGGTTGAACGATTGCAGACTTACCTTGAAAATATGAAGTTTAAGTGTAAGTCTTCACATTCCGTTGGACATGGTAATGAATTTTATTAGTACTATACTTTTGCAAAAAGGAATACTAACCTAGTGTATACTCCGAAGTGTTGGTTGCTCTGTCCACTACTAGTTCAGATCCAATAATCGTATCACTTTTATTTCTCGCCTGATGCTTTTTCCTTAGAAAAACAATTGTATGTCATTTCTCTATCTTTGGTTGTTAATCTTGGGCCTCTAATTTCATTTATTGCCTCGCATCATAAGTGTCATTGTTATCCCTGTTGGTAACGGCCAATTCTTACAACCACGGGACAATAAGTTGCCAAAACCCACCTTTGTAAAAATTCCTGTGTGAGTGACCTCCAATCTTGATTGTTTACTTTAAAAGGTTCATTAATCTCTACTTCTACACAAAGTCTAGCATACCTCCCTCTCATAGTTTCACTTGTACAAGCATATATTTTTAGAAGTTTACCAATAGCATTCCCGATATTTTCCAAAATGATGTCATCATAGAACTCAGTATGAAGTTGGGGTAATCTAACCCATATGGCCATTTTTGTGGCTGATGCTTTTTTGTCTATAAAGTAAGGTACCCATTTTTATACCGATAAGAAGTGATTGTGGATGAACCATGGGCCCGCTGCTAAAACAGTATTAAGTTGCTCCTTTCCTTGAATTTTTCGATATAGAAATTAGAAACCAAATCAATTAATGGAAAATCTTCAACTAATTTCCATATTCATTTGAGTTTAGTTTTTGAGGATTTGGTCGTTCATATGAATATCCACAAGCTTAATTATAAGGACCTGGTAGTTCATAGTTCTTACGAATACCCAGAAGCTTAACTATTACTAGGTATTTCCAAGGATAATACATCCTCCTTTTATCCTCATCGGTGAGAATAATTTGGTTTAGTTTCTCTGTGACTTCATTCTCTGACATCGACTCCTTAGATGAAACGCCCTCCTTTAACATATCACAATAAATATAATCATAATAGATTACTTCACTAGATGTACGCGAATATTTGTATGAATTATTTTGTTGTTTACTTAGACTGAGACTCAAATCTGGAGGTTTTGGTGGACTCGAGTAAGTCATTCAGTTCATCTTATGTTCTAGAGAGCTCATAAGAGAAAGACTCTCCCAACTAAATTAACATAAGTCAAGAATTTCTTAATAAATAGAGTAAACTTAAATTTAAAAATTTTAACAATTTGAGCACATCTAGAGAATGAGTAATTAATTTATTACAAATAGGAAAAATATGATAAAAACTATTAAACAAACGCTCAAAATTCACAAATAAATATTTTTAACTTAATTTCAACAATTCCAACAATTATTTTGAATTTTTTTGTCAAATCCCAATATTTTTAATTAATTAATAAAAAGTAGGAAAAGTATGATAAAAATATAAAATTTACGCCTAAAAGTCTCATATAATTATAATAACCATAAATTCAACAATTTCAAATATTTATTTGAATAATTATCTTTTTCTCAGCTAAACACAAAAAATGCGTAATTAATTAATAAAAAAGGAAAAATTTGCAAAAAATATGAAATTAAAGCAAAAACATGAAAAATAAATATAGTAACCTCAAGTTCCTTTATATCAACAATGCGGTTATAGAACATACGACGTCCCCAACCCAATGTATATAGGACATGAATGATGCAGACAAATTGGGTATGCTAAATATGATAAGGGCAGCCAATGTTCGACGTCGATAACTCGATGTATGTTGGCCGCATCTGATGTTGGTTTAATATTGTGTGCAAGAAAAACTCGATGCAAGCAGGCCATGTTTAACGTCGCTAACAGTTGTGTGTAGGCTAAGGGAAATAGGGGCAGGCAATGCCAAACGTTGTCTGAACGGTGTTTGTAGGCCATGCCCTCAGATGACTAAGTAATATGCACAATGTGGGCAGTCCACAGACGACGCGACTGAGCAAGGTTCTTAGACTAGGACTAGTGCGGGTACTCCAAGGACAATGTCTCCTGGCCGATGACGCATATCATTGGATGACTTGCACATTCAACGTCAGATGCATGTAAAAATCGATTGAAGCTCAATGGAAGACGCCAGTTTTTCCCGGCCGATGCTCACATGCCACTTTAGATGCGTGCATGCCTTGACTGATGGTGCCTAACATTGGGTGATGTAGCAAGACGATGCACGTAGGACATGTCAGATGCGTGCAGGCCTTTGATAATGTTTTTTCTCGTTGGCTGACGTCTCTTGACCGATGTGTGAAGGCCACGACCGATGTCTCCAAGAAGATATGCACATGCCACGACTGATGTCTCCTAGCCGATGCGCACACTCCACATTTGATGTGTGGAAGACTTGGTCGATGTCATCTGATGTTGGACAAGGCTCGAAGGCTATGAATTATGTCTCCCTACCGATATGCACACGCCATGGGTTATTCTTGCAGGACATTGATGTTAATGAGGCCATTGGAAGACGTCGTATTCCAGATGCGCACAAGCTATGTCTGTTGCGTGCAGGCCATGACTGATATCGCCTAGCCAATGTGCACACACCACATTTTATGCGTGCATGCATTGGCCGGTGCCGCCTGACATTGGCAAATATTGTTTCCTAATATAAGCACATGAAACATCCGATACGTGCAATCCATGGCAGATGTCGTCTTCCTATGCACAATGCGCGAAGGACATGACCGATCTCGCCCAAGCAATTCTCACACCCAATGTTTGGTGCGTGCATGGCTTGGATGATGTCGTCCTACATTGGTGAATGCAAGAAGGCACAACTGATGTTGCCTAGTTGATGCGCACCTGCCACATGTAACGCTTGCAGGCTTTGGATGATGTAAAATTACGTTGCCAATACATTTAGGGAACGAATGATGTCACCCAGTCGATGCACAAACGCCACGCATGAAGCTTGCACGCCTTGGATAATGTTAATTCCATTGGAAGTCGTCGTTTCCCACTTGCACATATTCTTTTTGTGATTATTGGAGGCCATGAACGATGAGGGATAGCTGATGTGCACACACCACGTTTGATGGATGCATTCCTTGGAAGATGTCACATTACATTGGAAGGTGTCATTTTGTATACACAAACATGATACGCCCAATGTGTGCAGGCCATGACCACTGTCTTCTTCTGTTGGCCGATGCATGAAGGCCACGAGTGATGTCGCCAATCCGAAGAGCACACGCCTGAAATGACGCTTTCAGTCCTTGGAAAATGTCATATATCACTACCTGATGCGTGTAGGCCACGAATGATGTCACTCGGCCGATGCACACACCCCATGCGTGAAACTTGTAGTCCTTGGATGATGCTTATGCTATTGGAAAACGTCATTTACAACTTGCATACATGTTTCGTCCGATGTTTGTAGGAAATGACTGATAACACCTAGTTATTCTCAACACAGATGCCTTGCCAGATGTCGCAGGAAATTGGCAGACGTCGTTTTACATATATGCACATGCTAGAACCAATGCATGCAGGCCATGACCGATGTCTTCTAGTGTTGGCCGATGTGCACAGGACATGACTGATGTCGCCTAGTTAATGCACACACAACATACTTGATGTGTGCATGGCATGTACTATGTCTCCTAATGTTGATAGACGTCGTTAGCCATATTCGCACGTCCGATGCAAGAAGGACATGAATGATGACGGCAGGCATTGTCCACGCGCACAGGACAGGACTGATGGCGCCAACTTGATTAGCATATGCAACATTTGATACGTGCAATCCATGACCAATGTTGCTTGCTTGCGCACACAGCACGTTTGATACATGTAGGCGTTGGACAATATCTCCTGATCTTTGTAATTGTTGCTTTCCTTATCTGCACATGTTACACTAATGCGTGCATGTCATGAAAGAAGTAGTTTTGCCATTGTACGATATTCGCAAGATACAACCTTTGTCTCTTAGTCAATGCGTACACAACCCGTTTGATGCGTAAAACACATTAACCATGTCCCCTGAATTTTTTTAGACCACATTTTCCATTTGCACATTTACAATTTGTGCACGCCATGACCGATGTTGGTCGTAGTTGGCCGATGCGTGCATGCCATGACTGATTTTGCTCAGCTTATACACACATGCAACGTTTTATGCGCGCAAACCATGTTCAATTTTGCCGATCGTTGAGCACATACCACATTTGATACGTGAAGACCTTGGCCGATGTAGCCTTACATTGGCATACGCCATTTACCAGAAGTGCAGATGCTATGTACGATGCGTAGGAAATGTCCATTGTTGCCCAGCTGATGCACACACACCACATTTGATCAATGTTGTCGGATGTCTGCAAACATCATTTGCCATATGCGCACATGTTAAACTATTGCATGTAGTCCATTACAAATATCGTCTTCTGTTGGCCGATGCGTGCAAGCCACAACTGATTTCACTACATCAATGCGCACATACTACGTTTGATATGTGCGTGTCTTTGAGGAAGTCACGTAATTTTGGTGGACAACAATTTGCTTATGCGCACGTTCGATGTGTGTAGGTCGTGACTAATATCGTCTGGCGTGCGCTGATGCACATGTTTGATGCCCACATGGTACGTCATATGTGTGGCCCACATGGAGCTCTTGATTATGTTGCGTCGATTCATACATAGAGGACTACGAATTGATTCTTTAATAAATCAAAACGAATATGTACACAAAAATATGTACGTTCTAAGGTATGGACACTCATTTTCTTTTTATGAGAATAACTTTCATACATATAAAAATATATAGTTTTCAACAATTTGTTTTGATTTTTTTTTACCAAATCATGAATATGAGTAATTAATTAATAAAAGTAGAATAAATATGATAAAAAAATAAAGAAAAAATTCATAAATAAATATAGTAAACTTAAATTCAACCGTTTCAATATTTTTTTCTAATTTTAATTTTTTTGCGCAAATCTCGATAATGAGTAATTAATTTATACAAAAGAGAAAATCTATGATAAAAATATAAAATTAACGCAAAAAATTTACTGATAAATATAGTTACCTTGAAGTCAACAATTTCAATATTTTTTTGATTGTTTATTTTTTCGTCAATTCCCGAAAATGAGTAATTAATTAATAAAAAATAGGAAAAACTCATTAAAACATAAAATTTATGGAAAAATTGCACATATAATTATATTAACCTTAATTTAAGTAATTTAAACTATTTTTTAGTGTTTATTTTTCTTAAGTAAATTACAAAAATTGTGTAATTGATTTATAAAAAATACGATAATTATGTAATAAAATGAAATTAATGACAAAAATTCACAAATAAATATATTAACCTTAAGTTCTTTTATTTCAACAATTTTTTCATGCAACGTCTAAGTCCCTAAAATGATATACACACACCACGAACCATGAGGTCAAACGATGTTTGACATCGGCAGACCAATGTGTGCATGCTAAATACAATGCAGGCAGCCCACGTTCAATGTCGGCAATCGATTTAACTCAGGCCACATCAGATAATCTTTTAATGATGAGTAGAAGTAAAACAAAATCTATTCGTTAGGACCATGTTTGGATGTCAGGACATTTGTGTAGGCAAAGAGTGTGGGGGCAGCACACGGGAACGTTGGGTTTTAACGTTGTTTTGTAGCCAGCCCAAGTTGACTAAGTACAGTGGCACAATGCGGCCACGTTCCACGGTGCGTCGTATTAAGCAGGCTTAGTCCACAATATATGTGGTTACTCCACGACCAATGTAACTTGGTCGATGACGCGTGTAGTGCTCCGACGTGAAAATTCCACGTCAGATGCATGTAAAAATTGGTTGATGCTGAATGTAAGGTGCCAATTTCGCCCAGCCAATGCGCACATGCCACGTTAGATGCATATATGCCTTGACTGATGATACCTGCCTTTGAGTTAAGTATCATATTTATGCACACAAGGAAACATCAGATGTGTGAAGTCCTTTGATGATGTTGTTTGTCGGTTGTCGACGTCGCTTGACCCATGCGTACACTCCACGATTGATGTCGCCCAACAGATACGCACACTTAACGTTTGATGTGTGAAAGCCTTGGACGATGTCATTTGATATTGGCTAAAGCACGCAGGCCGTGACAGATGTCTCCCTACCAATGCACATATGCCAAGGGTGATGCTTGAAGGCCCCCATTGTGCACATTACTTGGTCTTCTTTTGGCGTTGCTTACAAACATTGTTAAGACAATATTTTTTGTGGCCTTCCCCTTTGCCCATGGCCTACACACAGCTGTCAGCTACGTCGAACTTGGCAAGCCAGCATCGACTATGCTCTGCAAACAATGTTAAACCAATTTCGGACGTGGCATGCATACATTTATTTGCAAACTTCAAACGTGGACTTCCCGCGTTGTATTTAGCATACACATTGGTTTTCCTACGTCAAATGTTCTTTGTATGCATCATTCCAGGCCTACATACATTGGTTTGGGGAAGTGAGATGTTGCGTGATCCCATTGTTTAAATAATGGAACTTAAGATTAATAAATTAATTTGTGTTATAAACAATTTTTATTATAGTGAATGTATAATTATGTGGAGTAGTTGTAGGATATGGTTAGGAATCCTACTTCGGGACCAATTAAGGTTTTCCCTTTAAATAAAGGGTTTCCTTCATTTTAAATAAGATTTGAGGAAGACGAATGAATCCTTAATATACTTCAAGATGAATAAGAAATCTTTCACTTTTCCCTACTTTATTCGTCTACAATTAAAGTAGGTTTTTCAATAACACTTTATCATCACGATTTGTCTCTATTCCTTGAAGAATGAGGGCAGTAGAAGGAAAATTGTAAAAACAAAAGAGATCGTGCATAGTATGCAATAAGGTTCCTTATAATCTTCAAGGTAGGATTTTTATCTTTATGTTTTGAATATTTATGTACAGATCTGACGTACCATTAAATTAGTTATTTTACAGAGACTTGTCATTTTTTCTAATACTTTTAATTTTAATTGGCCTGGGAAAGAATTTCCTTAATTTATTTTTAATAATTAAATAAGGCCATTTAGTGAAAGGTAGTTTTTCACCCTTTTAATGAGGTATGTAATCTATTCCGCTATATTTATTAACTACTAATGTTGATTATAATAATCAATAATCTTAATTTTGTGTGTAGTCAAATGTATTATCATTTAATGACATCAAAAGTGATAAAATTAACAATTATTTTTTGAAGGCGTGAGGTTTAAGACTCATTTATGGTATACGATAGATTTAAGTTTTAATCGCACCAAAAGAATAAGACGATGATTTATTCCATCACAAAAAGAGGGCAATAATTGTGTTTAATGTCAGTCATGATGAACATGTTTGATAAGATTTGGGTTCAAGGATTCCACTCGATTTCGACCTACGAAACTTTTATATTGATAGGCATTGGAATGTGAGTCTCAATGCCTATTTGAGATATAATCATGACTAAGAAAAACTAATGTATTTTTTGTATGAGAAGTTATGAACTTTACTGAATTTGATCATTAATGTAAAAGTTTAATGTGATTGTAGTGCATAATATGTCTGAAAGAAGACAAGTGATTGAATAATGCACATAGATATGGAATGAGGTACTAAAGAAATCATTATTTGATATGCTCACATATTTGTGTTAAATTATTGAAGAATGAGAACTTTTGATAAATGCTAAAAATATAGATCCATTCTATAAATGGAATGAAGTGTAAGCCACCATACTAGTCATGATAAAGATTGTGACCTTTGGTTAACAATGTGGTATCATCAATAACGTCTCTATGAAAAGATGTATTATAAAAACGTTTCATACTTTATCTTCTGGCTTGTTTTTGACAAGAATTATTTCAATTGAGGAACATTCTATTATAAATAAGAATATTTTTTGATTTCAAAACTTTCTTAATTTGACATGATTATTTAAGACATCATTAGTATATAATGTTTAGACGAAATATAGAAAATTAAAATGGAGATACATTATAGAACCTAAAAGTTCTTTTAAATGGTGAATTTTCTTGTAATGATTGTTAGCAAGGAAAGCTAATTGTGAGACTATCATAAACAAAAGTTGATATTGAATTCTCTGCGTTCTAGGAACGTATAAAAATATTTGTGGACCTAGTGATCCACCTAGGTGATTGTTTAGACATTTAATGGTCCTAATAAATGTTTCTTTTATATGGTCTCATGTGTACCTATTATTAACTCACAACTTGGTGTTTGCGAAAATGTTGGAACAAATAATATGTTAGATGCGCAATTTTCATATGATTAGTTCATTCAATGATGGATCACGACTCACCTAAAGGAATTAATTGAGAAGAAATAACTCTGTAAATTACTCTTGTATTAATAAAATTGAAATTTAATCGTATAATAGTAAATTACAAATTTACTAAAAAAAGGGAACATGACGTAGTAAACTTGAAGTTTACGAGTACTAATAATTTTATTAGTTGGCATGAATAATTTGGTCATTCCAAAGAGGTGCATACTGAGTAATGGACATACATTGAAAAAGTAGAAGATATTTCAAGAATTCTTTACGTTGCTTGTTCTCGTGATAATGTTGATTGGATCAATTAAAGTTGGGACTAAATCCCTAAATTCTGAAAAGTATAAAAAGTGAATATGGGTCGTTCACCTATAATGTGATATGATAAAAATATGAATCTATAAAATAATCACATGTGCGTTTGTTGTCACTATGTAGTTTGACCTTGACAAAATTGTTTGTGCAAAAATGATAGAGTTAAGAGCACACTTTCAGAATATTTAATAAAGACAAGTTATCTTGATAATATTGATAAATACTCAAGATGATATGACACAAAATGTCTCAAATAAAAAATCATTTTTTATGAAAACAAAGCTTCATATGTTAATATGAAATACTATTGTGCATGCAAAAGTAATTGTACGCATCAGACGAATAAATTATGATCAAATTTTTTTTCAGTTGATTTGTGCTCGGGGACTCAAATATATTTCTTCTAATTATTTTGATATTTGGTCATATAATCAATGAATTACATGATGCATAAGGATACGTCTCCAAGTTTGCGATATATGTTTAGGTTTGTCTAACATAAGGGAGAGAATTAGAAGCAACACAAACATTGGAAATACTCCTATTGAATGCCCTTAAATATAGGTCTCGAAATCATGAAGCATTGATAGACTAAATAATTTTAAATAAAATATCGTTTTAAAATGGAGAGGATCGAAGAATCAAAATAATAATAATAAGAAGATAATGTGCTCTTGTGAAGCCTATGACATAACACTTCTTGAAACCTCATGAGAGGGGTCGCTACCTAAAAATAATTAAGTGATGAGATCTCAATAAGTTATGTCGTATTTTGAATCAATGCAAAATGATATATTTTTGACGGTATCTTTGATAAAATAGCACGCAATATTGTTAAATATTATTATGATATAAATTCTATGAATATTAAAGCATGCCGGTGTAAAAATAGTTATTAAGTTAAAAGTGGAATGGTGCATCTTGATAAGCATAAAGCTTATTTGACTTTAAATCTAGGAACTAGAAGATGTAATACATCTAATTTTGAATGTTGTTACTTAAAAAAACTAATATGAATATATCGAATGGGTTCAAAATCTAGCATATACAAGGTTTTGGAAAACTTTTTTATCATCCTTATAAGGATTAAATAAATTCAAAATGCATAAAGCATATACAAGTATTGTTAGGAAGTTGAAACAATATTGAAACTCTTGCTGAGTTTTAAAAAGGCCAACACATCTAGTTTGCTTAAAGAGTTAAAGTCAGGAACTTGGAGAAATCTTTGACCCTGAAGGACGATTCATAAAAGGGGATAGAGCCAG
The DNA here is from genome assembly GCA_027704765.1 of Solanum habrochaites. Lineage (NCBI taxonomy): Eukaryota > Viridiplantae > Streptophyta > Magnoliopsida > Solanales > Solanaceae > Solanum > Solanum habrochaites. The sequence goes on along the minus strand of JAKWJA010002490.1, from coordinate 23,898,961 downwards.
CATATTTGTCAAGGTTTTTTTACACTCATGGGGTTTTCAAGATGGTATATAATATGCAAGAGGTCGTTCAAGTAATATTATTGGTAATTATTCATCAAGTCTCTTACCACCTACACTTTCAGAAGATGGTCACAAGCTTGCGGGAAAACAATTTTAATTCTGAATTTCTGTTGTCCCATTAGTGGGAGTTAATACGCGATGTACTCTTTTTTCCTCACAAGGTTTTGTCCCACTAGTTTTTCCTTGTATCGTTTTTAATGAGGCATCCATAATGCGTATACTAGATATGTGTACTCTTTTTCCTTCACTAGCTTTTTTCTCACTGGGTTGTATCTAGTAAAGTTTTACCGAGTCACATAATCTACCGACATTCAAGGCGGAGTGTCATAAATAATTAGTATAATAGTGAATGTCTTATTATGTGGTGTCCTTGTAGGATATGGTTAGGAATCCTACTTGGGGACAAAGTAAGGTTTTCCCTATAAATAAAGGGTTTTCAATCATTGTAAATAAGATTTGAGGAAGATCAATGAAACTTGAATATACTTCAAGATGAATAAGAAATCTTTCTCTTTTCCCTCCTTTATTCATCATCTAATTTCATATAGTTTCATAACAATTTGTATATTTTTGGAGTTAATTTCATACTTATTTTATAATTCTCCTATTTTTAATGAATTAATTATGCTTTTTTGGGATTTGCTTGAACAAAAATAATTATTAAAAAAAAATATATGAAACAGTTGAATTAAAGGTTACTATAATTAAATCTTAATTTTTGGCGTAAGTATTATATTTTTTATCATATTTTTCCCATTTTTATTAATTAATTACTCTTTTCTCAAGATTTGACAAAAAAATAATAATTCAAAAAGTTTGTTGAAATTATTGAATTTAAGGCAACAATATTATTTGTCAATTTTAGGCGTTGATTGTTTTATTTGTATCATATTTTTTATAAATTAATTACCGATTCTCGAGATTTGATTAAAAATTAAAATTTAAAAATTATTGAAATTTGTTGAAGTAAGGTTACTCTATTATTTGTGAATTTTTTACCTTACTTTTACTTTGTCTTATAATTCTATTTTAATTAATTAATTATCATATTCTCATTTTTCTTCGGAAAAAAATTAAAATTCAAAGAAATATGAGAACTATATTTTTATATATACTATATATATATCTAATATCATAGCTATCTATATATATATATCATATATATCTCTCTCAACCACCCCTGACAATCTATCATCTATCTCTATATCTATATATATACAATGTTATTTATGCTAAAAGCAAATTTGTGTTTGTACCATAGAACGTACATATTAAGGTTGTACATGTTTATTATGATTCATTGGAAAAATAATGTCTACTCCTCTAAGACAGAATCGATGCATCGGAATCAAGAACACCATGTGGGCAACACATAGGACGTAGCATGTGGGCATAAGACATGTGCATCGGCTAACAACAGTGGAAGTCGATCATGTCCCGGATTCATCAACTTTGCGCACATGGAAAATGACATCCACCAACATCATACGACATCCTCGAAGGATCGCAAGCAACAAACATAGTTTATGTGCATTGATAGAGCGAAATTAGTCGTGGCTTGCGCGCATCAGCAGACATTGGTCATGATGTGCATGAAACAACGTAACATGTGCGCATATGTAAAATGATATTTGCAAACGCCAGGCGACAACGGCGAAGGCCTGCACGCATTAAACGTGATGTGTGCATAACGACTCGGCGACATTGGTCATGGCCTGCACGCATTAAAAGTAACATGTTCACTTCTTGTAAACGGCGTCTGTCAATTTCAAGTGACACCTACCAAGGATTGCTTGTATCAAATGTGGTGTGTGCGGAATGGCAGGCGACACCACTCATGGTTTGCACGCATCAAACATTGCATCTGTGCATCAGCTGGACGACTTAAGTCGTAGAGAGCACACATCGGCCAATGATGGCAGACATCGGTTATGTCCTTCACACGCAACAAGTGCGCATATGAAAAATTACGTCTACCAATGTTAGGGCACATTGTAAAGGGCTTTACGTATCAAAGGGGTTGTGTGTGCATTGACTGGGTGACAAAGGTTATGGTTTTCGCATATCGACCAATATCAAACGACATCAGTCGTGCCCTACACACATCAACATAACATCTGCAAATATTGAAAACAACGTCTGTAGACGTCAGGCGACATTGACCAAGGTATATTGGCATCAAACATGGTGTGTACGCAATGATGCGACATCGGTTTTAGCCTGCATACATCAAATAATGCATTTTCTAATAAGCTTGTCAATTTTGCTCGTGTAATGGATGCTTTGACAACGTTAGCCATCATCGGTTATGTCCTGCTTGCATCGGACATTAACAAATGGAAAACGACGTCTACCAACATAAAGCAACATCATTCAAACATGCACACATGAAACATGGTGTGTGCGAATCGACTAGGCGACACTCGTGGCCTTCACACATTTGCAAACAATAGAAGAAATCGGTCATGAAATGTACGCATCGGGCGTAAATATGTGCATATATGGGAAACGACGCCTACAAATGTTAGTCTACAGATCCCAAGGCATGCATGTATCAAATGTGGTGTGTGCCCATCAACTAGGCGTCATTTGTCATTGTTTGTAGGCATTGGAGGTAGCATGTCCGCAATTGGCAAACGACGACTTCCAAATGCATCATTATTAGCCAAGGACTACAAGAGAGAAAGAACAAAAGTAAAGTGACTCAGAATTAGTTGAAAGAAATGTAAAGAAAAAGAAAAATATACAAGAATTACAAACAAGAAAAGAAGTAGTCACTTACACAAAGTAAGAAAGAAGATGAAAATTGAGCCAAAGGGAAAGAGTATGAGAAACTGGGCGAGATAAAATGATAAAAAAAGGGAAGGTTTAGCCGATATGTCAATAAAGGGCAAAAAGTACTAAACGTATACCTTAAAAATGTGCCCTACCTGACCCCGAGCCATTTAACAAGCTAAAAAGTCCTAATCGTTGAATCCTAAAGATTGTATAGCGAACTTAAGGTAGTGAAAATAAGGTCAAGCTTATTGCAATAGGTATGAATAAGTGGTGACATTGTTCTGAGAGCGAGTGTTGAAGATGTACTCCTTATACTCCACACTGAAATCATTGTGTGAAAAATGAGGATTTTGTTCTAAAGTGAGGAATTCGTTGCAATACAAGAATTGTTAGCACCTCGTGAGAGATTGGAGAGATGGTGTTCATGCATGGTGAGTCCTGTGGCATGTTCTGATCCCACAAAATTTTAAAGCCTAGAGGGATCGCATGGCATAGATTTAATGAGATTCCATCGGGTTGTAGCCAAATGATTGAAAAGGATATATATGGTACTATTTGTACCAAGATTGGTGTAGTGAGTCCAGTGCGTCGCTTGAGGACAAACAACAAATTTAAGTTGAGGGGTGTTGATATCCGTGGTTTTCATGGTATAATATACTTTTTTCCTTAGTTTCGTGGTCCAAAAGACTTTTGGTGCTCAATTTTTATACAAGTTTCTCTTTGTTTTGCAAGGAATCTATCCAAGCCAATGCAGAGATTTTGAGAGAAGAAATTTAGAAAAGACACCTAGGGAGCTGATGACGTCCGTCGTGGCTTTGTGACGGTCCGTAGGTGGAAGTGTGGAGACGCTGCTCGAAGAGATGGGGAATTCTGACCAAGTGTGGGATTACGGAGCTTGTGACGGTCCGTCCTGTATATGACGATCCATTCTTCAGTTCGTCGTGGAGTTCAGAGAAGTGATCCCAGTACCACCCCCAGGGTTTTGAGATTTTGACAGTATTTTGAAACAAGACCCTCGACGACCGTTGGCCTATGACGGCCGTCAATACTTTTCCGTCGATGTTAACTAAGAAAGAGAAGGAAGAAGTGTACAAGTAATGGGACGACTGAGTCCATGACGGTCCCGTCATTACCAACGAAACGGCCCGTCGCATGTTCCGTCGACCCAGGCCGCGTTTTGGCAGATTTCCCAGCAATTAAGTTCTTTGTGTACTCAGGTTTTATTTTTATATAAAAAAAAAAAAAAAATCGTTTTGAAAACCTCGTTTTTTGAGTAGACACCAGATGTTACACATCATAATATAGACTCTTTGTATTATGGTTAAATTTTTGGATTATCATTGAAATTGCAAGGATTTTTGGTGATTAATCAAGCCAACCCAATTTTTGATTTTTTCGTTCTCATTGAAGTAAGTACAATGAATTATTATTTTGATATTTTGAATATTGTGCTTATGCTATGAGTAACCTAAACTCCATAACTAGGGTTTGTGGGAACCATAGTCAAATAATGAGATTAAACCCTAGCTACATAACAATTCTAGAATAGTGGTCTTGCATGTATTAAATATTCTTTCACTTATAAGTCTTTTTAACGGACTATCAACGTAGAACCTCTCCTTAATGCTACTTGCCTTGCCGGACAAATGAGTAAGATCATAGGAAAAAAATTATTAAACATAGATTTATTGGTATACTATCTATAGTCCTAGTACTGATTGTATGAAGGTAATAACTTTAGTCAAATATCGAATACAATGCTTAATATATGAAAGAAAAGGGTTGGTAAAGCAACACACTAGCCGGACCAGGTGCGGAGTGAGATTTTCTAGATGCCGGACCAAGGTTAGAAATACAAACTTATCACTTTGCATGCAAGATACTAGGAAAGAAATGTTATAGTTAGAATTATCAAGTTATGAACCTGTGGGTAACACGTAACCCCTAGTTCCTTTGAATAATTGATTAAAACCCAACTTTCAAACCCCAACTTCACACTGTTAATGTCTCTTTCAATTTCATTATTATTTTTTACTCATTAGGGAATACAAACCCCCCCACTGTTTATGTTTTTACTTCTAAGAATGGTCATAACCAACATAATAATAACAAGTATGAAGTTTAAGTCTAGACTATTTTCCTCGTGGGAACGATCCCAACCTCACTAGTTGGGTTATTTACTTGACGCGACCGCTTTACTTCTTATTTGAGAAGTAAGTTTGAGCGTATCATGTGCACATCAGTTGAGAGACATCAGTTGTGGCATGCGCACATTGCTAACAGAATAAGAAAGCGTTCATGGCCATGCATTGGGTGTAGCATGTACGTATTTGGAAAACGACGCCTTCCTATGTCATGTGACATATGCCAAGTCATGCATGCATCAAACGTGGTGCGTGGGGATAGGCTGGGCGACATCATTCATACCCATCATGTATAAGCCCAAAGCAGAAAGCATCGATAATGGCCTGCACGCATTGGGCGTAGCAGGTTCATATATGGAAAATAACACTTGCCAATGTCAGGAGACATCTTCCAAGGCATGCATGCATCAAACATGGTGTGCGCATCACCTAGGATTCATTAATCATTGTCTGCAAGCATCAGACGTAGCATCTGTGCAAGTGGCAAACGACGTCTTCCAATTGCATCAGCATCAACCAAGGCTTGCCAGTTTCACCAATGGCATGTGTGTATTGGCTGGGTGACATTATTCGTGGCCTACATACATCAACTAATGTAATATGACCTCACCCAAGGCCTGCAACCATCAGTTTTGGCATGTGAACATCGGCTGGGCGACATCAATCGTGTCCTATGCACATTGTCCAACAAAAGAAGACAGTGGTAATGCCTTGCAGGCATCGGGCGTATCATGTGCATACATTAAAAATGACGCCTGCTAATATGCCAAGGCATGAATGCATCAAACATGTTGTGTCTGCATCAGGTGGGTGAAAATGGCATCTTCCACTCAGCATCAACCATTTTTTTCATGATTAGACGTAGAATGTAAAGGTCGGCCAATAGCACGTGTTATCGGCCAGGCGACATTGAGCGTAGAGTAACTGCATCAGTTGTGGCCTACTCACCATTTCTGATGTGAACTGTGGATTTCCCGCGATGTGAACATTACATAGTCTTCTTTGGGCATGGACCACAAACAACATTCAACAAACGTTTGGCGTGGGCTGCCCCCATCGCCCTTGGACTACACACAACAATCAGCAACTTTGGACATGGCCTGCACAAATCGACTTTTACATGCCCACAACGTTTAACCAACATCGTACGTGGATTTCATATATCAATTTGCATACATCGAATGTGGGATGCCCACAACGTATTTAGCATACACATATCGGTCTACCGATGTCAAACATTGTTATGATGCATCATTCATGATTTGAATACATTGGTTTGGCGATGTAAGACGTTGCGTGACCACATTGTTTAAATAAACGAACCTAAGGTTACTATACATAATTATGAATTTTTGGCATTAATTTCATATTTTTAATATAATTTTCCTATTTAATATTTATCAATTACACATTTATTGGGATTCGCCTAGAGAAAAATATTTAATCAAAAAAATAGTTGAAATTGTTTAATTTAAAGTTACTATTATTATATTTCAATTTTCGGAATACATTTTATAGTTTTATAATATTTTTCCACGTTTTTTATAAGGTGATTACTCATTCTCGATATTTCTACAAAAAAAATAAAAATAACAAAAAGTTGAAATTGTTTAATTGAAGGTTACTGTATTTATTTGTAAATTTTTTGCTTTAATTTTATATTTTTATCATATTAATTCTAATTTTATTAATTGATTACTCATATTCTTCATTTGCTTGAAAAACATAAAAATTAAAAAAAATGTTGAAAACTATTTTTTTTTATATAAAATTTACTTATGATAAAAAGCAAATATATGTTTGTACCTTAGAACGTACATATTTAGGGTGTACATGTTCATTATATTTCATTGGAAAATAGATACCTACTCCTCTAAGTCAAAATCAGCGCAACGAATCAAGAGCTCCATGTGGGTCACGCACAGGGCGTAGCATGTGGACATCAGACATGCATATCAGCGAACGAAAGACAACAATGGTCAAGTTCAGCACGCATTAGATGTGATCATATGGAAAATGACGTCCACCAACATCAAGTGAATTCCTCTAAGGCCCGCAAGCATAAAAAATTATCAAACGTGGTTTGTGGACATCGACAAAGCGACATTAGGGATGGCTTGCGTGCATCGGCCAATGGCAGACGATATTGGTCATAGTCTGCACGCTACGGTTTAACTTTTCTTCATGGGGAAAATGAAGTTTGCAAACGTCCGACGACTTCGGCCAAGGCATGCATGCATCAAATGTCGTTTGTGTGCATCAACTAAGTGGCATCGTTCATGGCCTGCACACATAAGACTAGCATGTAATATTTTGACAAACGATATATTTCATTGTTCAGCGACATCGACCAAAGCCTGCACGCATGAAATGTGGTGTCTGCGCAATGGCAGGTGACGTCGTTCATGTATGCACACCATCATATGTTGCATAATCACATTAGGTGGGCGCATATATCGTGGCATGCACATATCCGCCGAAACTGGTCATTGCCTACACGCATCGGAAGTGCGCATATGGAAAGCAATGTCTACCAATGTTAGTGGACATCATCTAACGTCTTGGTGAATCAAAGGGGTTGTGTTCTTATTGAATAGGCGACAAAGGTTGTCAGGCGTACTTGGGTCAATGGAAAATGACATCGGTAACTGCCTACATGATTCAGCGTAACATGTGCGCATTTGGAAAACGTCTGAAAACCTCAAGTGACATTAACCAAGGCCTACACGCATCAAACGTGTTGTGTGCGCAATGGCAGGGGACATCGGTCATGGCCTGCACGCATTAGATGTTGCATATCTGCCATTATCTGCCATGGCTTTCTTCCATTAGACGGGCGCCGATAGTTACTGACGTCTACCAACATTAGGAGACATCATCCAAAGCATGCACGCATCAAACATGGTGTGTGTGTACCGACTGGGCGACATCACTCATTTACTGCGCACATCAGACAACAACACAAGAGATCGATCTTGACCTGCATGCATCGGGCGTAGCATGTAAGTATTAAAAAATGACCCCTGCCAATGTAAGGCAACATCTGCCAAAAAATGGATGCATGAAATGTAGTGTGTGCACATCAACTAGGCGTTATTGATCATTGTCTCCAAGCATCGGATTTAGCATGTGCATAAGTGGCAAATGACATCTTCCAATGGAATCAACAACAGCTAAGCGTTCAAGCTTCACATACGGCATGTGATCATCGACTAGGCGACATCATTTGTGGCCGACACACATCGTCCAATGTCATATGAAATCGACCTTGTCTTGTAACAATCAATTTTTGCGTGTGCACATCTGCTTGGTGACATCAATCGTAGCTTGCACACATTATCCAACCGAAGAAAATGATGGTCATGGCCTGCACGCATCGGGCGTAGCATGTGAGTATATGAAAAATGACAGCTGCCAATCTACCAAGGCGTGCATGCATCAAGCGTGTTGTGTGCGCATCGGCTAGGAGACATCACTCATTGACTACGCGCATCAGCTAAAAGTAGAAGACATCTATCATGGCCTGCACGCATCGGGTTTAGCATATGCATATATGGAAAGTGATGCCTGCCAATGTAAAGAGAAATTTTCCAAGTCATGAATGCATCAAACAAGGTGTGTGCACATTAGCTAGACTTCATAGTCATGTGAGGGCCCAGCCGCAGCACGTAGTCATGGTGCCAGTGGTATACACGTCTTACCATGGAACCAGCATCTCATTAGGGACCACAAGACTTCCACATCGGCATGTGTGCATCGGCTGGGAGAAATCATTCCGTGGACTCAAAGCATCGCCTAATTTTATCTGACCATCGTCAATGCCACAACCATATGTTGTGGGTCATACGTTGCGCTGTTTTGACTGGCGACACACCCGGATGTGTCCCCCCCGGGCATGCCTCCACACCCTCGCCCAATCGGTAGGAGACATTTATAAGGATTCACACAAACAAACATTGTGTGTGTGCAGTGCGATTGGTCGACATGAGTCATGTATTGCGTATTGCCAAATGAGATTAAAATGGTCTGTCCCTCCAACTCATCGATGATGTTACATTTGAATTTTATAGAGCCAAGTCATGGTCTACAAATGGTTATGACCGGCATTCGGCCTAAGTATCATGTCACACATCAAATGGGTGGTGTGTGCGTCATGTGCCTAGCGTTCATCCCGTCTTCCTCATTGCCTGCATTCCTTGACTTAGCTGGTGGGCATGTGGGGAACGATGCCTACAAATTGCATCATAAACACTTCCCATAGGCCTGCAGTACTCACCCCGCGGCTTGTGCAACATCTTTAGCGGATTATGATCAGGTCATGGATCCTTGAGTCATCGGTCAGTTGTACACCACGACATAACCCGGCCAAGTCCTACACGCATCAAAGGTGGAGTGTACGAATTCGCTGGGCAACATGATTCGTGGCATGTGCACATAGTCTTAGATAAAATGGTCATGGCCTGCGGCATCGATCCAGCGCCATACGTCGCAGCGGCAAACTAATTCTGAAAATCCTGCACTACATTTGACATTGTGCCTGCATGGCATCAGCAGAGGCTCACAACACTCAAAGAAGAGATAATCATGATACAAGGAATGATCACATAATTATGGGGAAAGTAATTCATCGGGCTTGGGGAACTTGGTGTTGTCCATGCACTATCAATGACACAAGTCATTTGTCATGAGACATTGGCCATAAAGTACCCGGACCAATCGTGTCCTATGCACCTTGCTCAGCCGACGTCGATCATGGACCTCCTGCATTGTGCACTTTACTTATTCATCTTTGGGAGTGTCCTACAAACATTATTTAGCTATCGTTTGGTGAGGGCTGCACCCATCAGCCTTTGCCTAAACACAACTATCAGCTACGTCGGACATGGCCTACATGCATCCACTTTGATCCGCACACAATGTTAAAACAACATCGGACGTGACCGACAAACATCAATTTGTCGACATCAAACATGGTTTCCCTTATTGTATTTCTCATATGAACAACGATCTGCCTGCGTCAAACGTCATCTAACTGCATTGTTCGTGGCCTGCTTACATCGGCTTGGGGATGTCTGACGTTGCGTGACCGGATTGTTGAAATAAAGGAACTTTAAGTTACTATATTCGTTCGTGAATTGTTGGCGTTAATTTCATGGTTTTTTTAAATAATTTTCATATTTTTTATGAATTGATTAATTTTTTCTTGGATTTGCCAGAAGAAAAAGTATTATTCAAAAAACTAGTTTAAATCTTTTTATTTTTATCCACTATCAGTTATCTGTGAATTTTTTGCTTAAATTTTAATTTTTTGTCACATTTTTCCTAGTTTAAATTAATTAGTTTACTGACATTTTTCCTAATTTGATATAAATGAAACAATTCAGAATGGTCTTAAAGTTTGTTGAACTTTAAGGTAACTGATTGGCTTAATTCTGAATTCTTATCCTTAATGTATATTTTTCTCATATTTTCTTCTCATTTAACCATTAGTTACTCAGCTCGTGATTTGTTCCTCCTCAACTAAAATTCTTGATCTAAGGTTACTGTATTATTTTGTGAATATTTGCGTGAATTCTTATATTTTTATGAATACTTAATCTTTTTTATTACATAGCTTTATTCATGATAACAAAGAGCACAAGTGAGTGTTTCAATACCTTAGAATGAATAAGATGTGGGTGGTTACATGTTCATTGTGATTCATTGGAAAACTATTATATATATATATATATATATAGTATAAGTATATATCGTATATATATATATAATAAGTTTATTTACTTGATACAAAAAAAACCAAAAATTCCCCCCCGTGTTTGTACCCGCCTTGACCTTGAAATATATATTTTGGTTGTGCTCTGTCTTTATCATTTGAAAAGCCTATATTTGTATCATATATATTATATTAGTACTATAGTATCTACCGATTACTTACTAGTATAGACTATATATATAATTAATAGTTAAGTATATTCATAGAAAAGTCAGGCTGATTGCGTTGCAACGTAATAAGATGTTTTACATGTGGCAAACAACATTGGGACGTATCCATGTTGGCATCTACACTGTCGACCATTAGTCACATGACAGATAACAGTTATCATGGCCGGGACGTATCGGTTACTGTGCCATACATGGGAAAATGCCTCCCCATACATTAGTTGACCCTCCGGCAAAAGCTCCCGACACTCAAAATGTGTGTGTGCTGCATTGATGCATTGGACGTAGCATGTGTGCATTACACATGCACATTATCAAATGACAGATAACATTATCATGGCCCGAACGCTTCGTACGTGCATACATGGAAAATGACGTCCACCAACATTATGTGACATCCTCAAAAGCCCGCACACATCAAATGTGGTGTGTGCATTGATGGAGAGACATCATTCGTGGCTTGCTAGCATCGACCAAAGGTAGACGACATTGGTCATCACCTACTCGCAATGGCGTAACATGTGCACATATGGCAAATGACGTTTGAAGACGTCATGAGACATCAGCCAAGGCCTGCACACATCAAACGTGGTTTGTGCACATCGGCTGGGTGAAGTTGGTCATATCCTGCACGCATTGGACGTAGCTTGGGTGCTTATGGCAAATGATGTTTGCCAGTGCCAGGCGACATCAGCCAAGGCCTGTATTCATCAAATGTTGTGTGTGCGCAACGGTAAGACACATCGGTCATGGTTTGCATGCATCAAATGTTGCATGTGTGCATCAGTTGGGCGACATTTTTTTGGCATGCGTACATCGGCGAACGGTGGCCGACATCGGTCATGGAATGCACACATCGAAAGTATGCATATGGAAAACAAAGTCTACCAATGTTCGATAACATCGAGCAAGGGCTTTGAGCAACAAACAGGTTGCATGTGCAATTATTGGGCGATAAAGGTTGAGGCCTGCACATATCAACAATTGCAAATAACATTTGTCATGGCCTGCACGCCTCAGCATAACCTGTGCACATATGGAAAACAACGTCTCGAGACATAAGACAACATTGGCAAAGGGATACACCAATTGAACGTGGTGTGTGCGCAACAACAAGCGACATAGATCATGTCATGCACCCTTTCGACGTAGCATGTGCTACTCAGATTGGTTACATCAATCGTGGCATGCGCATATCGATAACGCTCACCGTCATTGGTCATAGCCTATTTTATTCGAATGTGAGCAAATGACTAATGACGTATACCAACATTAAGGGAGATCTTCCAAGGCATGCACACATTAAACATTGTGTGTGCGCATCAACTGGGTGACATTAGTCCTTGCCTGCGCGCATTGGCCAACAACAAGACATTGGTCAAGGGCTGCACACATCAGACGTTATTTCTACGTGAGTCATCGACCATTGTCTGGAAGAATCATACATAGCATGTGTGCAAGTTGAAAATGACCTCTTGCAATGTTATCATAATCAACCAAGGAAAGCAAGCTTCACCTATGGTGTATGAACACTGGCTAGACAATGTCATACATGACCTACACGCATCGGCAAATGTAGTATGAGATCGGCAAAGGACTTCAAGCATCAGTTGACGCATGTGCACATTTGCTTGACGACATCAGTCGTGGCTTGCACCCATCGGCCAATAGTAGATGACATAATTCATGGACTTCACACATCGGGCGTAGCATGTGCGCATATGGAAAACAATGTCTGCCAATGTCAGGTGACATCTATCAAGGCACGCATGCATCAAACATGGTGTGTGCGCATCAAAAGGGTGACATCAATCATAGCCTACGCGCATCGTCCAATAGAGAAGACATTGCTCATGGCATGCACGTATAGGGCGTAGCATGTACATACATGGAAAATGATGCCTGCCAATGTCAGACGACATCGCCAAATGCATGCATGCATCAAATGTGGCGAGTGCACATCAACTAGGCGTCATCGGTGAATGTCGGCAGGAATCAGACATAGCATGTCCAAAAATGGTAAATGACCTCTTCCAATGTCATTAGAATCTTCCAAGGCTTGAAATCTTCATGCGTGGAATGTGCGCATCTGCTGAGCAACCTCATTCGTGGCCTACACACAACTGAAAATGTCATATCACATCGGCCAAGGACTGCAAGCATAAGTTGTGGCTTGAGCACATTGGCTTGGCGATATCAGTCCTGAACTGCACACATCGGCCAACAGAAGAAGATATTCGTAATGTCCTTCACGCATCAATCGTAGCATGTGTGAATATGGGAAATCACGCTTGCCAAAGTTAGGTAACATTTCCCAAGGCATGCATGCCTCTAACGGGGTGTGCACACATAATCTAGGCGTCATCGGTCATGGCCTGCATGCATCGGCCATAACATGTGAACAAGTGAAAAATGACTTTTTCAAATGGCATTATCATTAGCAAAGACCAGCAAGCTTCACGCATAGCGTGTGCGTATCTGTTGGGTGACATTATTCGTGGCCTAAACCATTCGGCCAATGTCATATGACATCATACAAAACCTGCAAGCATTAGTTGTGGGGTGTGAGAATCGATTGGGTGATATCAGTTGTTGTATGCTTACATCAACCAATGTAAGGAGACATTATCCAATGCATGCACACATCATACATTGTGTATGTGAATCGCTTGGGGGACATTTGTCAAGGCCTGCGCACAGTCTCCCAAGGAAGACATCATCAGTCATGGCTTGCACGTATCGGATGTTACATGAGATTATATTAGCAAACAATGTGCGCCGATGTAAAGAGACCTCGGCCAAGGAATGCAAGCATCAAAATTTGTGTGCGGGCATGGCTAGGCGACATCGGTCATCGTCCGCATGCATCAGACATAACTTTTTAACATGTGGTAAATGACGTCTGCCAATGGAATCAACAACAGAAAAGTAATTCAAAAGCATCCCCATCGGCATGTGCGCACGGTAGTCGGAATGACGAGGAATTGGCCGCAAAGGGCTGCTTGAAAACATACAAGTAGAAGTGTGCCAATCGGCTGGGCGGACATCATTACTCGTGGCATGTGCATATCGGCTTAGTAACATCTGTCCTGGCCTGTAAGCATCGCTCAAGCAACGTCGGTCAATAACAGACAACATTATCAAAGTTCGGCACGCATCTGACGTGTCTTACGTGCTTCGGCTAGCTACATCACTCAACGGGAGGCATCATTAGTAAAAGCATGAAGCATATGAAAGCAATATAAGGTGGCATTGTGAGGTAGTTATCAGCTAGGCAAAAATTGGCCGGTATCCATTCACAATAAACTTGTTCTTACAGTGCATCTGACATGAATGGGACAGACCACTACAACATTTTAGGCCTACGGACCACACTTATATGGACTACACTTGTATAATGTGTGGCCTAAAGTAGGTTTGGGACCGCTTTTTAAAAGCGTAGCTAAAATATTTTCACTTTTAGCTACAATAATATTTAGCAACAATTCAAAGTGTACTCTTCAATAGATATAAGATACACTTATTGGAGTGTGTGAAAAATGATATATTGCACACATATTAACAAATGACCACACTTCTAAAATGTCCTATTTTATAATCGAAAAAAAAAAAAAAAAAACACTATAAGTGTTGCCTAAAATTTTTCACAAAATATTTATGCCCTCCCAAATTTTTAAATTAAGAAATCCCTCCATTTTTATTAGACCAAAAACAATAAAACATTAATTAATAATAACACATTAAGACAAAAAATATGACTTTCTCTTTCCTTGAAGTCAAGCTTTCTCTTTAACTGAAGAAACTCACCAATTTCTCTTTTAGTGTCGAGATGAAGATCGAATTGAAGACGAGCCGAAAGAGGGAAACTAACCGAGCTGATGGGCTTTCTCCTTTCCGGCTGAAGATTTTTCAAGTAAGGACAATCCACTTCTACCACAACATGATTTATCAAGTAAAGTACTAAAAACAATCTCTTGGTAATGAATGATTTTTTGTTTTTATTGTTTTAGATTGAAGGGAATTGATTGATTGGGGTTGGTGGCCCAAGATGAAACTGAAGTTAAGGTCTTCCCGTCACACTTTTTTTTAGATTTCTCTTGAAGAAGAACTGATTCTCAGCAAGATTTATTGCTGAAGAGCTGAAGCTGAAGTTACTCTTTTTGAAGAATACGATTTACATAATATCTTGCTGAATACACAATTTTGTGTAATGGGTTTATCGGGGTTAAGAATGTTCCTTAATCTTTGAAAGCAAAAATTTTGTTTAGGGGTTCGATATTTCATTGTGATTTAGACAGTTTTGGGAGTCTAGCTTGTATTTAGCGGTTTATAAGTTGGAATTTGGGGTTGCCCCGAGCCGAATTCTTGTCCTTTGAACACATAAATATGTGATATTCCGAAAATTGTACGAAATGCTTCAGAGTTTTTTTTATTTTAATTTCCTTTTGTTCTTGATAGAACTGATGGTTGCACTTGAGAGAAAAATAATTTAACCTATATACTAGTTACATTTGACACATGTGGTTTCCCCTCTTGAAACAATTATGCTATGTAAATTTATATAACTTCGTATAGTTGTCTTTATTCGAATATATCATCAGACAAGTATGCACTTGTCGATCAATGTAGATTAAGTGTTGTCAAGAAACTTTAAAGGGTGGGGAACGGGAGCAGTAGAGTAATTTTAAGCATGTTATGCAAGATCTAGAAAGTAACAATTATGAACAAATTAGGCCAATTTCTTCCTAATAAACAAAAAACCATCCACCAATACCAACCAAAAACAAAAAAAAAAAAAATATCAAAAAAAATTCCACAAAAACCAGAAACCTAAAACAACTCACAATAAAAACCATACGCATAAAAAACCAAAGGCTGGGGTGTGTCCCGTCTTGGTGGCGGGCGCTGGGGGTGGCGGTTTGGGCGCTCGGTTAGGTTTTAGGTCGTCGTGATGGGGCGGGGGGCCCGTGGTTCGGGGGCGGGTGCGGGGCGATGGGCGATTCGGGTGGGGGGAGGAGTTGGCGGGGGGGGGGGGGGGGTGCGCGGTGGCCAGGGGGGTGTGCCGGGGGGTGGGGGGGGTGGGGGGGAGGGGGGCGGAGGGGGGGGAGGTCGGGGGCTGTGGAAGTTGTGAGGTTGGGGCGCGGGTCTGGGCGTTGGGGGTGTGGGGTCCGGGGGGGGGCGGGCCGCCGCGTCGAGGGCGGGGGGGGGGGTGCGGCGGTGGGGGGGGGGCGTGCGGGGGGGGGCGGCGGGGGGTGGGGGTAGGGGGGGGGTTGTGGGGGGGGGGGGAGATCTGGGGGGGCTGGTCTGCGTGGGCGCGTGGCGGGTTGGGGGTTGGTGGGGGGTGGTGGGGGGGGGGTGTGGGGAGGGGGGGGGGGGGGGGGGGTGTGGTGGGGGGGGGGGCGTGCTGTGGGGGGGGGGCGGGAAGGGTGGGGGGGGGGGTGGGGGGGGGGGGGGGGGGGGGGGGGGGGGGGGGGGGGGGTGGTGGGAGGGTGGGGGGTGTGTGGGGGGGGGTGGGGAAGGGGCGGGGGTGGTGGTTGGGTGGGGGGTGGGGGGGTGGGGAGGGGGGGGGGGCGGGGGGGGGGGGGTGGGGGGGGGGGGGGGGGGGGGGGGGTGTGGGGGTGGAAATCATTAACAAACTAATAGTTAAATAGAGTTTAACTTCTATGAATAGACAATGCAATATGTTTCTTTATGATTACAATAATAAGTAAACTGGTATGGTCAAGTTGATTGGTGACTCACAAATACAATATATAGTGATAATGAAAACATGCTTTAAATTTTTGTTGGTATATAATTATAAAATTAATCCTTAGTAAACAGTCGTTCTATGTATTTAATTACTGTATTGTATTTTTCTAATTAAAACTTGATGAATTATGTTTTCTCCATTTTTGTAAACTGTTCTGCCAGTGATAATGGGAAATGAAATAGAAGATTGTTTACCGAAGATGGAAAGGAAAACCTATGAGTTTTGGATATTGTTGAAAGTGAAGCTTTGGCTTTCATTAAGTTTGGATGAATAGGAGAAGGCCGGTGGTTGCAAACTAAAATGGAGGAGAAAGCTTTGGATTGATGCAACAAGTCTGTTATATTTGATGAAATAGATCCCAAAGATGAGCGAAAATAGAAGTAACTTTTTTAAATTTTCATTACATATCAGGGTTCCTTTTCTGTAGTTTACAGATTTGCCATTGCATATGCGTACGGTTCCCAAATGACTCTCCCTCTTTGAATGGTGTGTCCATTTTAACCCGTGTATAGGTAGATTCAACGATAGCATTTGTTGTATAGCGAGTAGTAAAAATTCCTCAATGCTCTTTTAGAATAGGCTGGAAAGGCATATTTCTCTTGCCATTCTCTTGAGATTTAACTACTTGGCAGGATTTCTCTTGCTTGTGGAATCTCCCACATTTTCATGTTCTACTAATCTCTATTGCCGTCTTTCAGCAAGAGTGCATTATGTTCGGATTGGTCAGACTGATTCTGTTAAAGATGTAGCATAAAATATTAGTCTAGTAGAGTGTATTGGTATGTATATGATGAAAACATCCAGTCCATGATTACTTTGGAGAGGAGGTAGTCAACTATTTAGTTTGCGCCTCTTTTTCCTACTTATTTTTTGATGATTATGTATTTCTGAAATTTTTGTTCTTGGTATCCTCCTCATCTTTTATTTTAGTGCTTATGTTTTCATAATGATGTGTTTTTGCCTTTCCTTGAGCGGAGAGCCTATTGGAGGACCGTCTATGGGTATGTTGTTATGGTATTATCAAATTGAGTTGAAGTATGAATCACTTCTATAACAATCTAGATCCAAAAACTTTATAAGAAGGGATTATTTAATAGTAACAATGGACTGTTTAAGGTACGAGAATTTCTTGTTCATACATTCATTGTTATTGTACTATCAAATTCTGTAGGCACTCAATGTGGTTTGTATTGGCCATTTGGGGCGATGCTTTCTTGAGAGACATATTAGTACCTTTTCTTTAACATTTTGGGTGACACTTAGATTTTATTTAATGTGTAAGACTATGCAAAAAATTGAAAAATCATATGACCTTGTTGAAGTGGCAAGGCAAAGTGAGCATTTTTTTTTTGGGGCATACACGGCGATTTTAATGGAGTTTGATTGTCGTACTTTAAAATTGCTTGGGAGTTGGGATTTTATACCATATTTGATATGTTGAAAAGGTAGAAAACACATGCATTTGCTGTAGTGCATCATAAGGAAAACAAATTGTAAAAAAAAGGACATTACTTTAACATTTGAAGGCTTTATGAAGTACGACCCAGATTAAGTCATATATATTAAAAAACCTCTTATTGATAGGTGTAGATTCTTCTAAATGTAAAACACATCTGTAACTGTATAATTTATTTTCATGTACTTTATACATTTAGATATGCATATTTTGAATTAATTTTTTGTAAACCAGGAAATCTTCTCACACTATATCAGTGTTTGATGGAGGAAATTATTATTTACAGACACCAAAATCACGTATCACTGATCGTTAACAATAAAATGACTATATTCAATATTGAAATAATACACCACATGTTTTGTTGTTGTTATTATGCATATATCAAGACTATTGTTAAGAACTGATCTTGGATTATGAGCAAAATAATGCAGGTCCCAATGATGATCGTTGTTCAAGAAGAGATTTGGTGATCCTAAGGACGATGAATCATTAAAATAATGAATCATAAACTAATGTTAGCTTGAAATAGTTAACTACCTGCTCAATACGGATGTCAAACTTTATTCGACAGGCTGAATTTAAGATTCCAAAAAATCTGGCGAAACAACAGATGATGATGCATTTTTCTAGGAAAGGTGTTTGGAAGAGCAACGCCTGGTAACTTAGGGCTATGGAAGATCAGTTGACAAACAACAAGAAATTAACAAGCTAAAACCAATAAAACATGCCATGAATGAATGTGAATCACTTTCCTAAAGGCAAGAAATGAGAGAAGAAATCGATGTTTATTCACTCAATATTGCAAATCAACCTGGATTAATTTTCAAGATTAAACCAGGGGGCCTTCAGCGTGTTGGATTAAACATGCTTCCGCGTTGATGCAAGTAGGCAAAGCTCTACGGAGGCACAAATCTTCACACATTCTTCAGGATCAGCTCGTGATTCTCTTCTTCAAAAGGTATCGTAATCTTACATTCTATGTTAATAGTCTACATATTTTTATCAGATATCCAGGTAGTTGTGAGTTTGGTATGTTTTGTGATTTTGTTGCTTGGTCGTATCTCGTTCAGTGGTTGACTTGATTTGATGTTTTTCTAGAAGTTCTCCATTGTGTTTTCTTCACCTATTTTTTTGAGGTTTTTTCGGTTGATTGCTTGCTTCTTCAGACAGTTACTTGCAACTGTATATGACATAAAAGGCTAAGATTGTAAAGTTATTATTGCATCACTTGTAAAGACCGGGAAGTATGTTTCTGATTTTACTACCATGCCTGCAGTACTGGTTTTCTTTTCCTTGTATGGTTGTGGAAATTATTCTTGTGGAGAAAGGATCTGGCTCTTGCTTTTTTTGACATAGTGGTTCATGTTGTAGTGATATTATAAGTCTTGTTATAATAAGAAGTGTGTATGGACTAACCAAATCTAACTCATTGTTACCTTTAGATTAATGAAACTTGTTGAGTGGCTAATTTATTCTATGAAAGATCAGTTATTCTTATGATCGTATGAAGGTCTCTCTCTTATAATTGTGATAAGTGGGTGATCATTAAATGACAACTTCTTAAAAATTAATAGCGTGAGTTTAGATTAACATTGAATTACAGTAAGGTACAACAAAAGATCTTATGAGTTGTTATTGACAAATATGGTGGTAGTTGAGGAAATGGGTGTGACCTATATTTCCTTGTTGGAGAAAAACATGTGGGCACATTTGTTTTTCGGTTGTTATTATAGCATAGTCAATTCCCAGGTCTGATTTTATGAATCAAAAGAAAGTGGGGATACTTGACTGCCATGGTTTTTTATCTCTTCTGCACAACCTTGTTATTGACTTTTCTTATGAAGTAGTTCATCTAAATCCCTACAATGGTTAAAAAACTGCCCCTTAGAAAGATTAAAACAAGTATTTATGTAGTAGTAGTTGAGTTATGTAAGACTTTATGGCGTCATTGACTAAAAAATTAGCAGAACTGTAGACATGTTACACTAGAATTTCATCGTTCCAGCAGTTTTCCGGAGCTACTCATTTTGATGACGTGTTTTGCATCTCCATGTAGTGTTTTTGGTTTAACAATATGGAAATATAGTTTTTTAATATAGGTTCAGACATCAACCCTATAGTACTTTCATCTGTTGATGCACTTTTATTGTAACCGTTATTAGAAAAAGTAGTTACATTCTGTCAACTTTGAGTGTGGTGTTATGTTGCAAGAGTTGTCTTGATAAACTTTGGATTGAGTTGCTCATGTTGATTTGAAGTTGTATTTTCCAATCTTCAAAATTGTAAGCTTTCTGTTATTACAATTAAATTGTTGGGAAAATGCCCAACTTGTTAAACATGTAAAGGATCTGTATTGCATTGCAGGTTAGAAATGTTGGAAAAATGCCTAACTTGTTAAACTTGGTAAACTTTGTAAAGGCTTTTGGTTTTACTAAAAACCGTGTTTGTCTAATGCATTTGCAGGTTGCTAACATCATATTTGCCTTGTTCCCTTTGTTTTTGTTTTCCTATCAGCCTTCAATTGTGTTTTTCTAATATCAAATTTTGAATGTCATGCTCCCAAGTAATTCTGGCAGGAACAGGAACTGGAGGAGAGCAGGGAACTGGGAGACTAGTCTCTTGAGAGGTTCTATTTTTTATGTACAAAATTTGAAAATTTTCATTCAACAGGCAGATTTTGTATGTACATGATTAGCTTAATTCAACAGGATTAACAAGACAAAAAACAGTTTGTTGAACTCTTCAATTCTCTCTTCTTTCTGTCTCCGAACAGCTAGCGCTGTCTTTGTTAGATTCTTTTCTCATGTGCATTTATGGTCTGCATGAGAATTTCTCGGCTCTCATGCCAAGTTTTTTTCAGTTGATGGCCCTATTATCAGCCACGCTTTTTCGCCAGGCTTTTCGTGAATCGGGGAAGAGAAAATGGAATTTTACAGATGATCTCAAGGAATTTGAGGATGATGTTGTTTTGTTATATCTTGTGTTTACTAATAAATGAAGTAATCCATAATCACATGATTATTATAAATGTTCTATATGATTTGCGTTATATTATATTGATTGGAGTTTGGCTTGGCTTACAATTAATACACTCCATATTATTCCCACGTTCCATTTATTTCACGTACTTATAAAATTTATTTTCAATGTGCAGGAAAATGTCGGTTAATTTGAAATTTGGAAATTGTGTAGAAGGTACGAAAGTAAACCGTCTATTTTTTAGTGAACGATGAAGAGTTTTTGTACTATTGTCAATACGTTAGTAGCAATTGGTTTTTGGAATTTATGATATTAGAGATATTTAAGCAATTACTATTCGATGTTTGGGAGTTTTTGTTTTTTGAACATGTTTCTTGAAGGTATTTGCAAATATATAACTTCGATTTAATTTCGTGATCATCTATTGAATATATCAATTCAATAGTGTTGCTCTCGATGAATGAAATATAAAGTTACACTTTTTAAGTGGTGGCTCTATATGAGATATAAATTACCACTTTAAAGTGTTGCTATATATGCAATAAGATTATAAAAGGACAACACTTTTGAAGTTGTTGCGCTACATTACCTATAAAGGCAACACTTTTAAAGTGTGACCAATAAAAACCGCACAAAGCGGCAACACTTTTAGGTAGTATAATAAACTATAGGTGTTGCTAATGCAGTAACATACAAAGCGGGCCTTACACTTCTTTGGCTACGCTTTATAAGGTAGAAAAGTGTGACATTTAATTAAGGTGCCTAATGTAAAAGGTTACACTCTTTTGGCCACCCCTAAAAAGTGTTGCCTTAAAAGTCCAAACGTGTGGCCTTTTATCAAAAGTCCACACCTTTTTTTAGTTTAGGCTACACATTAGTTGGGTGGCTGTAGAATAAAAATGGGTGTAGATTGTTTGTTTTGTGGTAGTGAAGTGACGTGCACACGTCATCTTCCAGGAAACATTGGCCGTGGAGTACACACATTAGTCGTGGCCTACGTACATTGCTTAGGCGACGTCAATCATAGACTTTTTGCATAGTGAATATTACTTATTCATCTACGGTGGCGTCCAACAAACATTGTTCAGCTAACTCTTGGTGATCCCTGCCCCCATCCCCCTTGCCCTACATACAACTGTTAGCGACGTTGGACATGGCCTGCCCGCATCGACTTTGGCCTGCACACAATGTTAAATCAACAACAAACGTGGCTTGCATACATCTATTTACCGACATCCAACGTGGGATGCCTCATCGAATTTAGCATACACACATCGTTGTGACGACGTTAAACATCGTTTGGCTACATCCTTCGTGGCGTGTGTACATCGGTTAGGGGAGGTCGGACATTGCGTGATGGCATTGTTGAAATTTATGAAGTTAATGTTACTACATTTATTTGTGAACTTTTGGCATTAATTTAATATTTTTTTTATAATTTTCCTATTTTTTATTAATTACTCATTTTTTTGGGATTTACCAAGGGAAAAATAAACTTTCATAAAAATAATTGAAATTGTTGAATTTAAGTTTACTATAATAAAATGTGAATTTTTGGCGTAAATTTTATATTTTTATCATATTTTCCTCTTTTTATTTATTAGTTAATCATTTAAAGGAATTGACAAAAGAATAAAAATTGAATTTTTTTTTTATATTTAAGGTAACTATATTTATTTCTAAATTTTTGGCTTTAATTTTATAATTTTACCATAGTTTTCCTATTTTTTCTAAATTAATTACACATTATCATGATTTCCTCAACAAAATAAATATTACAAAAAATTGTTGAATTTGATGAATTTAAGGTTTAAGCTATTTATTGTGAATTTTTTGCATTAATTTCTATAATTTATAGTGTTATTATATCTTCATAATTAATTAATCATTATACGTGAATATATAGATATATATAATAATCTTAGATGTATATATATAAGTATATATATTTAATTGTTAATTTATGATAAAAAGTAGTGGTGTTTGTGTACATTAAAACCTACATATTTTTGTTTTACATGATCATTATGATTCAATGGAAATACGATGTGTAATCCTCAATGTCAGAATAGACACAACACAATGAAGAGCTCTATGTAGGCCACACATAAAACGTAGCATATGGGTATCAGACATGCGCATAATAGAATGACAAATGACATCGTTCATGGACCACACACATCGGACGTGCGCATATGGAAAATGACATCCACCAACATCAAGCGACATCATTGAAGGCCAACATGCATTAAACGTAGTGTGTGCACATTACGTTAGCGACATAATTGTGGTTGCGAAGTTGCCGGAGACGGCAACAAAGGACCATCGTCATGTCATGCACGTAATGGATTAACATGTGCATGTATTGAAAACACAATTTGCAGACGTTAGGCGACATCAGCCAAGGCCTGCACGCATTAAACATGGTATGTACGCATTGTACGTAGCATGTGCACTTTTGGGAAATGACGTCTTCTTGTGTTAGGCGACATCAACTAAAGCTTGCACACATCAAAAGTGGTGTGTGCACAACAGCAGGAGGAAACGGTCTTAGTTTTCATATATCATAAGTAGCATGTGTGCATCAGCTGGGCAAGATAAAGTGTGGCATGCGCATATCGACAAATGACGGATGATATCGATCATGTCCTGTACACATCGGAAGTGTGCATAGGGAAAACGACGCCTACAAATGTTAGGGGACATCGTCTAAGAGCTTTAAGCACCAAACGGGATGTGTGCGCATTGATTAGGCGACAAAGGTTTCTTTCTTCGAACACTAGCCAATGGAAAACGACATCCGTCATGGCCCGCACACATCAGCGTAACATTTGCGCATATTGAAAACAATGGTTGCAAACACAAAACGATGTTGTCCAAGGCCTACACGCATCAAATATGGTGTGTGCGCAATGATAGGAGACATCAGTCATGGCCTGCACGATTCTGATATTGCATGTGCTAATCAGCTTGGAAACATCGGTCGTAGTAGCATGTGTCGACAACGCTAGCCATCATCAGTCATGGCTTTCTTACATCGGACGTGCACATATGGCTAACAACGTCTACCTATATTAGGCGACATCAACAAAGGCATGCAGGCATCAAACATGGTGTGTGCGCATTGATTGGGTGACTTTATTCATGGCCTACAGCGTCGTCCAAAGTCAAAAAATGTCAATCATGGCCTGCACACATCAGGCATAGCATGTGCGTATACGGAAAATGACGTACAATGGCGGAGCCATATATAGTTAAGGGGTATTGACCTACATCCTTTTGTCGGAAAATTACATTGTGTATCGAGAATAAAAATTATTTTTTCTCTATATATATTACATATTCACAGTGCTTGCCTTCTACACGATTTCATTTCTTAATATTTTAACACCCATAGGAAAAATTCTAGCTCCGCCACTGAAGACATCTTCCAATTTCAGGCGACATCTACATACGCATTCATGCATCAAACGTATTGTGCGCACCTCAGCTAGGCGTGATAGCTCATTGTTCGCAAGCTTCTAACGTAGCATGTGCGCAAGTTGCAATTGACGTCTTCAAATTGTATCAACATCATCCAAGGCTAGCAAGCTTCACATGTGGTATGTGTGCATTGACTCTGCTACATTATTTGTAGCCTACAGGAATCGGCGAATGCATATGACATTTTCTAATGTATGCAAGTATCAGTTGTAGAGTTGGAAAATCAGCTGGGCGACATTACTCATGTCCTGCAAGCATCGGCCAACAGAAAAAAGACAATGTTCATGGCTTACACGCATAAGTGGTTAGAATATCATATACGAAAAAATAAATTGCCAAGGTCAGGCATACTCATGTCCTGCAAGCCTCGGCCACCAGAAAAAAGCAAATGTTTCAATGGCTTACACGCATCAGTTGTAGAATATGCATATACGAAAAACTACATTTGCCAAGGTCAGGCAATATCTACCAAGGCATTCATGGATCAAACAAGGTGTGCGCACGTCACCTTGGTAACATCAGTCATGGACTGCACACATCGTCTAGAAGTACAAGACATCAGTCATGGACTGCACACATCGAGCGTAGCATGCGCGTATATAGAAAACGACGCCTACAAATGTCAGGCGACAGACGCCAAGCCATGCATGCATCAAGGGTGGCCTGTTCACATCATCGTGGCTTCATTGGTCATTATCTACAAGTATTTATGTTTGAAAAGGGTAAAGGACGTGTTCTAATGAATTTAACATTAGGCGAGACCTGAAAGATTCATGCATCGCATGTGTGCATCGTCTCAGTGACATAAATCGTGGCTTACATGCATTAGCCAATGTCTTATGACATTGCCCAAGGACTTCAAGAATCACTTGGGGCGTGTGTAAATCTTCTAGGTGACATTAGATGTAGGTTGCGTGCATCGGCCAACAGAAGAAGACAGCGGCCATGGCCTACACACCTACGATGTAGCATGTGCGTATATGGAAAAGAAACACCTACCAATGTTAGGAAAAATTTTCCAAGTCATGCATGCATGAAATATTATGTGTTCACATAAGATAAGCATCATTGGTCATGGCCTGCAAAAATCGGACGTAGCATGTGCGCAATTGGTAAATGACGTCTTGCAATTGCATCAGTAACATCCAATGCGTGCAGGCTTTATGCATGGCCTGTGATCATCGTCTTGATGACATCATTCGTGTCCTACACGCATCGACAAAGGTCATATGACATCATTCATGGTCTACAAACATTAGTTGTTGCATGTGCGCGTTGACTTGGTGACATTAGTTGTGGCTTTCTTGTATTATCTACCAATGTCAGGCAA
Source organism: Solanum habrochaites (assembly GCA_027704765.1). NCBI lineage: Eukaryota > Viridiplantae > Streptophyta > Magnoliopsida > Solanales > Solanaceae > Solanum > Solanum habrochaites. The sequence continues at coordinate 23,873,036 of JAKWJA010002490.1, read as the reverse complement.
CATAAACCAAGGCATGCATGCATCAAATATTGTGTGTGTTTATCGACTGGGCAACATCAGTCCTCGCCCGCACGAATATTCTTAAGGTAGAAGACATCGGTCATGGCCTGCATGCATCAGATGTTTCATGTGCTTGTATATATAAACGATGTTTGCCAATGTCAGGCGACATAAGCGAAGGCATGCACACATCAAATGCGGTGTGTGCGCAACATCTAGGTAACATTAATCATGGCCTGCAAGGATCTGACATAGCTCGTAAACATGTCGCGAATGACGTCTGCCAATGGCATGAGCAATAGTTAAGGATTGTAAGCATCACCCATGGCGTGTGTGTATCAATAGGGCGACATAGGTCATGACCTGCGAGCATCGGACCACGTCAAATGACATCGGCCACGGAATGCACACATTAAACTTGGAGTGTATGCGTTGGTTGGGCGACACTATTTGTGGCATGTGCACATTGGCTGAGCGAATTTAATTTAACTATATTTATTTGTGTGTTTTTGGTGTTAATTTTATAATTTTATCATATTATTCCTATTTTTTTTAAAATTAAATACTCATTCTCGAGATCTGCTCATAAAAAATAAAAACTACAAAAAAATGTTGCAATTGTTGAATTTAAGGTTATTATATTTATTGGTGAATTTTTGGCATCAATTTATATTTTTATAATATTAATTGTATTTAATGAATTAATTACTCATATCCAGGGCTTACCAATAAAAAATTCACAAAAAAATATTGAAAACTATATTACTATGTATAAAACTATTTATGATAAAAAAGCAAATGTGTGTTTGTACCTTAGAATGTACATGTTCATTATGATTCATTGGAAGAATGATGTGTACTCCTTTAAGTCATAATCGGAGCAACAAAATCAAGAGCTTCAGGTGGGCCACACATAGGACGTAGCATATTGTCATCTGACATGTGCATCGGAAAACGACAGGCGACACTAGTCATAACCCACACGCATCGGACGTGCCCATGTAGAAAATTATGTTCACAAACATCAGGCAACATGTTCGAATGATCGCACACATCGAACATGGTGGGTGCGCATTGAGGAAGCTACATCAATTGTGTCTTGCGCGTATCGACCAACGAAAGAAGACATTGGTCATGGCTTGCACGCAACAGCGTAACATGTACGCATATGGCAAACGGAGTTTGCAGATATGAGGGTACATCAGCCAAGGCCCTAACATATCAAACGTGGTGTTTGTGAGTCAGAGGTAGCATGTGTGCTTCTGGCAAACGACGTCTTCCATTATAAGGAGACATCTACCAAGGCATGCATGCATCAACCATGGTATGTGCACATAATCTAGGCCTCATCGTTCATTGGCTGCAGGCATCAAACGTAACATGTCCGTAAGTGTAAAACCACGTCTTCCAATGGCATCAACATCAAATAAGACCTGCAAGCTTCACACATGATGTGTACGCATCGGCTAGGTAACATCATTCCTGGACTACACTCATCGACAAACATCATGTTATATCATCCAAGACCTAAAAGCATTAGTTATGGTGTGTGCGCATCGACACAGTGACATTAATTGTGGAATGCTTGCATTGAAAAATGTTAGGCGACATTGTCCAAGGCATGCACACATCAGACATTGTGTGTGCGCATCGTTTAGGAGAAATCAGTCAAGGCCTGTCTGTTTACATTGGTCATGACCTTCATGTACCAGCTGTTGCATTATCTTGTGTTGAAAAATGATGTGTGCCAATCTCTGGCGGCCTCAGCCTAGCATGCAAGTATAATAAGTTGTGTGTGCACATTGGCTCGTTGACATTGGGTATGGCCAGCATGAATAAGACATAACTTCTGCCCATGTGGCGGACGACGTCTGCCAATGGCATCAGAAATAGCTAAGGCTTCAAAGTATCACCCATAACGTGTGTGCATCGGTAAGATGACATCAGTCATGGATTGCGAGAATCGGCCAACTTCCGATGATATCAACAAAGGTCTGCACGCATCAAATGTGGAGTGTGCACATCTGGTGGGCGATATCAGTCGTGGGATGTGGACTTCGGCTTTGTGAAATCTGTCCTCGCTTATAAGCATCGGTTAGGAAATGTCGGCCAACAACACACATCATCATCAAAGGCCTACACATATTTGATTTTACGTCACTCAACGCTATGTATCATTAGTAAAGGCATGAATATGTATAAGGTGGAAAGTGCGCATTGGTAGTGCGAAATTGGCGTCTTCCATTCACCATCAACCAGTTTTCATACATCTGACATGGAATGTTTATGTCGTATTCAATAACCCCGACGCATAAGACATGCGCATATGGAAAACGATGTCCACCAACATTACGGGACATCCCTAACTGCCCGCACGTATTAAATTTTGTGTGTATGCATCGATGGAGCGATATAATTCGTGGTTTGCCATTATCGACCAAAGGCAGACAACATTGTTCATGGCCTACTCGCAATGGCGTTACATGTTCGCATATGACGAACGATGTTTGAAGACGTTAAGAAACATCATCCAAGCCATGCACGCTTTAAACGAAATGTGTGCACATCGGCTAGGCGACATAAGTGATGGACTGCACGCATCAGACATAGCATGTGGGCTTCTGGAAACGACGCCAGCCAGTGTCAGCAGACATCAGTGAAGGCCTGCACGCATCAAATTTTGTGTGTGCACAAAGGTAGGCGACATTGGTCATGGTTTGCATGCATCAAATGTTGAATATTTTCATCAGCTGGACGACATTTGTCGTGGCATACTCATATTGGCCAAGGGCGGCCGAAATCAGTCATGGAATGCACTCATCGAAAGTACACATATGTGAAACGTAGTCTACAAATGTTAAATGAGATCGTCCAAGGGATGTAAACATCAAACGGGTTGCGTAGCAATTACAAGGTGACAAATGTGTGGCCTGCACATATTTACAATGGAGACCACATCAGTCATAGCCTCCACACATAAGCGTAACATGTGCACATATGGAAAACAATGTTTGCAGACGTAAGGCGACATTGGCCTAGGCCTACACCCATCAAACGTTGTATGTGCAAAATACCATGAGACATTGATCATGACCTTTACGCATTAGACGTTGCATGTTCTACTCAACATGGTGACATCAATCATGGCATGGGCGCTTCAATGACCCTCACTGTCATCACTCATTACCGGTTTGATTTGAATGTGAGCATGGATAATGACATAAACCAACATTAAGGGACATCGTCCAAGGCATGCACACTTCAAACATGGTGTGTAAGAATCAACTTGGTGACATCAATAATGTCCTGCCCACAGTGGCCAACAAAGACATTGGTCAAGGCCTACACACATCGGGCATAGCATGTTTATGTATGGAAAACGACGCCTTCCTATGTCAAGGAACATCTGCCAATGCATACATGAATCAAAGGTGCTATATGCACATCAGTTAGGCGTCATCGGCCATTGTCTACAAGCAATAGATGTCGCATGTGTGCAAGTATAAAATGACCTTTTCCAATGTTATCAGCATCAACCAAGGAAATAAAGTTGTCACCTCTGGTGTGTGCACATCGGTTGGACAACATCATTCGTGACATACAAGCATCGACAAATGTAGTATTACATCAACCAAGACCTACAAGCATAAGTTGCCGAATGCGCACATTGGCTGGACAACATAAGTCATGTCTTGTGTACATCTACAAATAGTAGAAGACATCATTCATGTCCTGCGCACATCGGGCGTAGCATGTGCGTATATGGAAAACAATGTCTGCCAATGTCAAATGACATCTGCCAAGGAATGCATGCATCAAACCCTTGTGTATTCTCATAAATTCGGTGACATCAATCATGGTCTGTGCTCATCGTCCAATAGCAGAATCGATTATGGCATGCACTTATAGAAAATAGCATGTGCATACATGGAAAACGATGCCTGCCAATGTCAAACGACATCTGTTAAGGCATGCATGAATCAAATGCGGCGAGTGCACATCAACTAGGCGTCATCGGTCATTGTTGGCAAGCATCGGATATAGCATGTGCACAAGTGGAAAATGTCTTCTAATGGCATCAGAATTCGCCAAGTCTTGAAATCTTTATACGTGGCATGTGCGCATCCGCTGAGCGATATCACTCGTGGCCTACACGCAACGGACAATGTAATATGACATCGGCCAAGGCCTGCAAGTATTAGTAGAGGCGTGTGCACATTGGCTTGGCGACATAAGTCTTGGAATGCACACATCGAGCAATAGAAGAAGACATCGGTCATGGCCAGCACACATCAGGCATAGCCTGTGCGTGTATGGGAAATGACGCCTGCCACTATCAGACAATATCTCCTAAGGCATGCATGAATCAAATGATGTGTCCGCACATAATCTAGGTGTCATAAGTCATGGCCTGCATGCATCGGATGTAACATGTACAAGTGCAAGACGACGTCTTCAAATGGTATTAGCATAAGCAAAGACATGCAAGCTTCACACATGGTGTGTGCGCATCTGCTGGGTCACATAAATGTTTTGCCTACACCCATCGGCCAATGTCATATGACATCATCAATAATCTTCAAGCACTAGATGTGAGGTGTGAGCATCGATGGAGATATCAGTTATGGCATGCTTGCATCGACCAATCTTAGGAGACATAATCCAAGGCATGCACACATCAAACATTGTGTATGCGAATCTCTTGGGCGACAGCGGTCAAGGCCTGCATGTATTGTCCCAATGCAGATGACATCAGTCATGGCCTGCACATATCGGATGTTGCATGAGATTGTATTTGCAAAAGATAGTTGCCAATGTTAGGAGGCCTCGGCCAAGGCATGCAAGCATCAAAATTTGTGTGTGCGCATGGTTAGGCGACATCGGTCATGGAGTGCATGCATTAGACATAACTTTTGTACATCTGGCGAAGGATGTCTACCAATGACATCGGAAACAGATAAGGCCTTCAATAATCACCCATGGCTTGTGCGCATCGGTTGGGGACATCGGTCATGGCCTCCGAGCATCGGCCAAGGCCTTAACATATCAAATATGGAGTGTGCACATCAGTTTGGCGACATCAGTCGTTGCATGTGCACATCGCTTGGCGACATCGGTCATGGACTATAAGCATCGGTCAGGGGATGTCGGCGAATAACAGACAACATCATCAAAGGCTTACACGTATCTGACGTGTCCTGCGCATTTCAGCTAGCTACATCACTCAATGGGAGGTATCATTAGTAAAAGCATGAATGCATATAAGGTGGCATGCGCGCATGGGTTGGGCAAAATTTACGTATTCCATTCACCATCAACTGGTTCTTACATGTATCTGGCATGGAATATGCATGTCGGTAAATGACACACGTCATCTGCCAGGAGACATTGGGCGTGGAGTACCCGCATCAGTCGTCGCCTATGCACCTTTCTTAGCTGATGTCAGTCATAGGCTGCCTGCATTGTGCACATTACTTAGTCATCTACGGGGGTTGACTACAAACATCGTTCAGCTAACTCTTGGTGTTGCCTGCCCCCATCTCCCTTGGCCTACAAACAGCTGTGAGCGACATTGGACATGGCCTGCCCGTATCAAGATTTATCCTAGCAGAACGTTACAAACAACACGTGGCCCTGGCATATCTAAATATTTTGCGACACAAACTGGATTAATTTCATATTTCTTTTATAAGTTTCCTATTGTTTTTATAATAATAATTTTTTGGATTTAGGCCACGAAAAAAAAACAACTTTCATTAAACTCGTTGAATTGTTGACTTTCCGGTTACTAAATAAAATGTGAATTTTGGCATAATTTATATTTTATCATATTTTTCCTATTTTTAATAATTAATTAATCATTTTAAGCAATTGACAAAAGAATAAAATTTAGAAAATTGTAAAAATTATAATATTTAAAGGTATACAATATTTATTTGTAAATTTCTTGCATTGATTTTATAATTTTATCACTTTTTTCCTACTTTTTATAAATAAATTTCTCATTCTCAAGATTTCCTCAACAAAATAAAGATTACAAAAAATTGTTGAGATTGTCGATTTAAGATTACTCTATTTATTTGGGAAATTTTATATTTTAATAGAATTATATCTTCATTAAATAATTACACATCTTCCTGATTTACCATAAAATAAGAATTCCAAAAACAATCTTGAAAACTATATCTATATCTATATCGATATCTACACACACACACACACATCACACCCACCACACAGTCACACACCCAACCGCAACCTATATATATATATATATATCTAATAGATCTCTATAATATATCTTATATCTAAATGTTTTTATGTTAAAAGAAATTTGTTTGTCACTTAGAACCTACATATTTGGGTAGCACATGTCCATTATTATTTATTGGAAATACGATGCATACTCATCAAAGTCAGAATTAACGCAACAAAATCAAGAGCTCCATGTGGGCCACTCATAAGACGTAGCATATGGGCATCAGACATGCACATCGTTCATGGACCGCAAGGATCAAATTTGCACATATGGAAAATGACGTCCACCAACATCAGACTACATACTTAAAGGCCAACACGCCTCAAACGTAGTGTGTGCGCATTAACAAAGCTACATAAGTCGTGGCTTGCGCGCATCCGCAAATGGCAGAAAACATTAGTCATGTCCTGCACGTAATGGCTTAACGTGTTCCTATATTGAATACACCATTTGCAGATGTCAGGCGACATCATCCAAGGCCTGCATACATCAAACATGGTATGTGCTCATCGTACGTAGCATGTGCGCTTCTGGTAAATGACGTCTTAGCTAAAGCCTGCGCACATCGAATGTGGTGTGTGCGCAATGGCAGATGGCAATGGTCTTTATTTGCACGTATCAAACATTGCATGTGTGCATTCGGTATGTGGAGGAGCGGTTTGGTCTGTTAGTCTCCTCCTTTTTCTCATCGACGGCGGGTGCCCTGGATTAGCTTCCCGCTTCTTCTTTCCTCCGCTCGGTTTCTCCTCATCTCTTTCACGCAACCCTCATGCCTAAATGCTGTTATCTTCTTCACGTTCTTCTGGCTCTCTCTCTTCTTTCCCTATTCCTTTTTTTTCTCCAGTTTTTGCCTACCATTGGCGACATTTGGTCGTTTTGCATGCGCACATCAACAAACGACGGCCGACATTGTTCATGGCCTACACACATCGCAAGAGCACATATAGAAAACAACGTCTACAAATATTAGGGGACATCATCAAAGGGATTTTAGCATCAAAGTGGTTGTGTTATCTGGCATGTGCGTCTTCTGGGCGACACAATTTGCTTTTGTTGGCTTCCCTGCCCAAGCCTCCTCACCCTTTCCTTTGCAATTTTCGCGTCACAAATGACATCAATCATGGCCTGCACGCATCAGAGTAACATTTGCGCATATTGAAAACAATGGTTGCATTCACCAAGCGATGTTTGACAAGTCCTACACGCATCAAATGTGGTGTGTACGCAATGGCAGGATGCATCAATCATGGCCTCCACAATTCTGATATTGCATGTGCTAATAATCTTGGTGACATCAGTCATAGCATGCACGCGTTGGCAATTCCATCCATCATCGGTCATGACTTTTTTTATTGGCGTGCACATATGGATAACAACGTCTACCTACATCAGGTTACATTAACCAACGCATGCACGCATCAAACATGGTGTGTGTGCATTGATTGGGCGACATCATTCATGGCCTGCACGCATCGGCCAAAGAAAAAAAAACGTCAATCATGGCCTGCACTCACTCATCAAGCATAGCATGTGCGTATACGGAAAATGACGTCCAGTGGCGGAGCCATATATATTTAAGAGGTGTTGACAAACACCCTTTCGTCGGAAAATTACCTTATGTATCTAGAATAAAAATTATTTTTTCTCTATATATATTACATATTCACACTACTTGCCTTCTACACGATTTTATTTCTTAATATATTAAAACCCCTAGGAAAAATTCTAGCTCCGCCACTGAAGACATCTTCCAATTTCAGGCGACATCTACAAACGCATTCATGCATCAAACGTATTGTGCGCACATCACCTAGGCATTATAGCTCATTTTTCGCATGCTTCTAACATAGCATGTGCGCAAGTGGCAATTGGCGTCTTCCAATTTTATCAACATCAACCAAGGCCGGCAAGCTTCACACGTGGTGTGCGTGCATTAGCTTGGTTACATCATTCCCAGCCTACACACATCAGCCAATGTAATATTACATTGGCCTAGGCCTGCAAGCATGACTTGTGGCATGTGCACATATGCAAGGTGACATCAGCCGTGGCTTTGATGCATCGCCTAAAAGAAGAAGACATCGGTCATGGCCTATACACCTCAGGTGTAGCATGTATGTTTATGGAAAACAAACACCTTCCAATGTTTGGCTACATCTGCTAAGGCATGCATGCATGAAATGTTGTGTGTGCACATTAGCTAAGCGTCATCGGTCATGGCCTGTAAACATCGTACGTAGCATGTGCATAAGTTGTAAATGACGTCTTCCAATGGCATTAACATCAGCAAATGTGTGCAGGCTTTACGCGTAGCATGTGCACAACGGCTGGATGACAACATTCGTAGCCTACACTCATTGATCAACGTCATATGACATCGTCCAAGGTCTACAAGCATTAGTTGTTGCATGTGCAAATTAGCTGGGTGAAATAAGTTGTGGCCTGTTTGTATCGGCCAATGTCAGGAGACATCGCCCAAGGCAAGCACATATCAAACATTGTGTATGTGTATCGACTGGGCGATAGCGGTCTTCGCCCACGCGAATTTTCTTAAAGTAGATGACATCAGTCATGGCCTGCATGCATCAGATGTTTCATGTTCTTGTATTGGAAAACAATGTCTGCCAATGTCAGGCGACATAGGCCAAAGCATGCAGACGTCAAATGTGGTGTGTGCACAATGTCTAGGCAACATCGATTATGGCTTGCACGAATCTTACATAGCTTGTAAACATGTGGCGAATGACGTCTTCTAATGACACGAGCAATAGTTAAGGCTTCCAAGCATCACCCATGGCGTGTGCGCATCAATAGGGCGACATTGGTCCTGGCCTGCGATCATCGGACAACATCAAATGACGTCGTCCAAGAAATGCACGCATCAAACGTGAACTGTGTGCATTGGTTGGGCGACACAAGTCGTGCCATGTGCACATTGGTTGAGAGATTTTAATGTTACTATATTTGTTTTTGAATTTTTGGCATTAATTTTGTATTTTTATAATATTATTCCTATTTTTATAAATTAAATATTCATACTCAAGATCTGTTAAAAAATACAAATTGCAAAAAAATGTTAAAATGGTTGAATTTAAGGTACCTATATTTATTTGTGATTTTTTGGTGTTAATTTATATTTTTATAATATTAATTCTAATTTATTAGTTAATTACTCATATTCATAATTTACCGAAAAATAAAAAAAAATTGAAAACTATATTTATATGTATATAAAAACTATTTATGATAAAAAGCAAATGCGTCTTTATACCTTAGAATGTACAAATTTGGGTTGTACATGTTCATTATGATTTAATGGAAAATTGATGCATACTCCTTTAAGTCATAATCGAAAAAACAAAATCAATAGCTTCATGTGGTCCATGCATCGGACGTAGCGTGTGGTCATCAAACATGTGCATCGGGAAACAAAAGATGACACCGGTCATGGCCTTTACGCATCTGACATGCCCATATCGAAAATGATGTCCACAAACATCAGGCGACATGTTTGAAGGATCGCACACATCAAACATGGTGGGTGTTGATTGAGGAAGCAACATCAATTGTGTCTTGCGTGTATCAAACAACGAAAGATGACATTCGTATTGCCTTCATGCAACAACTTAATGTGTGCTCATATGACAAATGACGTTTGCAGACGTGAGGTTATATCAGCCAAAGCCAATATGTATCAAACGACGTCTGCCATTGTTAGGCGACATCTGCCAAGGCATGTATGCATCAAACGTGGTATGTGCACATAATCTAGGCCTCCTCGGTCATGGACTACAGGCATCGAACGTAACATGTGTGCAAGTGGGAATCACGTCTTCCAATGGCATCAACATGATAAGATACCAGCAAGCTTCACGAATGATGTGTCCGCATCGGATAGGTGACATCATTTGTGGCCTACATGATTCGGCAAACATGATGTGACATCACCCAGGACCTAAATAGATTAATTATGGAATGTGCGTATCGACTGGGTGACATCAATTGTGGCATGCTTTCATTGACCAATGTCAGGTGACATCATCCAAGGCATGCACACATCAAACATTATGTGTGCGCATCACTTGGGAGGAATCGGTCAAGGCCTGCGTGCATTGTCCAAAGGCAGACAACATCGGTCATGGACTTTATGTACCAGATGTTGCATGATCTTCTATTAACAAACGATGTGTGCAAAATGTATGGCGGCGTTGGTTAGGGCATGCACGCATAAAAAGTTTTCTGTGCACATCAGTTATGGCCTGTATGAATTAGACATATCTTGTGCGCATGTGGCGAATGATGTATGTCAATGGAATGAGCAAAAACCAAGGCTTGAGAGTATCACCCATGGCGTGTGTACATCGGTAAGGCGACATGAGTCATGGTATGGGAGCTTCGTCCAACGTTAGATGATATCAACCAAAGTCTGCATGCATCAAATGTGAAGTGTGCACATCAGCTGGGCGACATCAGTCATGGTATGTGCACTGCGGCTTTGCGACCTTGGTCATTGACTATAAGAATCGGTTCGGCAAGGTCAGCCAACAATAAACAACATTATCGTGGTGTTTTCGCAATGAAAGGCGACATCGTGTTATGCACGCGTCAACAATGCGAGTCATCATCGGTCATGGCCTGCTTGCTACAAACGTGCGCATATGGCTAACGATGTATACCAATATCAGGTGACATCGTCCAAGGCTTACACACAAGATATGGATCAAGGCCTGCAATCATCAAGTGTAGCATGTGAGTATGTGGAAAATGATGCCTTCCAATGTCAGGAGACATCTGCCAAGGCATAGATGCATCATACGTGGTATGTGAAAGTGATCTAGGATACATCGATTGTTGTTTACAAGAATCGGATTTAACATATGTGCAAGTAGCAAACGATATCTTACAATGGCATCATCACAAGCCAAGCGTGCAAGCTTCACACGTGGCGTGTGCGCATCGATTGAGCGATATAATTCATGTCCAACATGCAATGACCAATATAATATGCCATCGGCCAACGGCTGTAGGAATTAGTTGTGGCGTGTGCACATCGGCTGGGTGACATCAGTCGTGGACTGCGTTCATTGGCAAATAGAAGATAAAAACATTCATTAGTTGCACGCATCGGGCATAACATTTGCATGTATTAAAAACAACACGTGCTAATCTACCAGTCATGCTTGCATCAAACGTGGTGTGTAGTCATGGACTGCGCTTATCGTGCAGTAGCAGAAGACATCTATCATGGCCTTCACACATTTATTGTAGCATGTGTGCATATGGAAAATTGTGCATGCAAATGTCAGGGGACATCTTCCATGGCATGGATGCATAAAACGTGGTGTGCACACATCATCCAGGTATCATAGATCATGGCGTGCAAACATTAGACAACGCATGTTCCACAATTGGCAACACGCACTTCCAATTGCATTCAGAATTAGACAGGGGCAGGCAACTTCGCACGTTGCTTGTGCACAATAAGCTATGGCAACATTTGTGGCGACAACATCAGTCAAAACACTTGAATTCATTCAGGCCTACAAGCATTAGCTGTGGTGTGTGCGCATCGACTGAAAGACATCGGTTGTTGCCTGCTTCCATCGGCCAATGCGAAGCGACATTGTCTAAGGCATGCAGGCATAAAACATTTCGTGTGCGCATCAATTTTGCAATATCAGTCATGGTCTTTGCGTATTTGACATTGGTAGACGACATCAGTTGTGGCTTTTAATCATATGATGCTGCACGTGCTTGTATTGGCAAACAATTTATACATATGTCAGGCGGCATCAGCCAAGGCATGCACACATCAAATGTGGTGTGTGCGCATCAAATTGGCGACATCGTTCATTGATTGCACATATCATACATAGCTTGTGCACACGTGGAGAAGAACCTCTACAGTGGCATCACCAATATCCAAGGTCTCAAAGCACCACCCATGGTGTGTGCACCTCGGTAGCGCAATATCCGTCATGTCATACAAGCATCGGCGAATGTCAGATGACATCTTCCAAGGATCGCCTGCATCAAACATTTAGTGTGCGCATCCACTGGGCGACAACAGTCATGGCTTGTGCACATTGGCTTTGCATAACATCAGTTGTGGCCTGCACGCATCGATCAGGCGATGTCGGCTAACGACATCCATCATCATCAAAGGCCTATAAATATTTGACGTATCTTGTATGCATCAATTGGCTATATCACTCAACGATAGATACCATCAATGAAGGAATGCATGCATCTAACATGGAATGTGTGCGTCAGTTGGGCGAAATTGGCATCTTCCATTAGCAACAACCAATTTTTATTTGCATCTATAATGGATTGTGTACTCAGTGGATAACCCCCATAGTCCACATTACGTAATCTTCCTTAGGCGTCGCCTACAACATTGTTCAGACAACGTTTGGCATGGCTTGCCCCTTTTGCCCTTGGCCTACATACAACTGTCATCGACATCAGATTTGGGAAGCCTGCATCGGCTTTGGCCTCGATACAACGTGAAACCAACTTCGGATGTGACCTGCATACATCTCTTTGGAGTCGTCGAACGTGAGCTGCAAGAATTGAATTTACATACACAAATCGGTTTGGCTACGTCAAACGTCATTTGTATCATCGTTCGTGGCTTGCACACACCAGTTTAGGGACGTGGGACGTTGCTTGACCGCATTGTTCATAATTTTCCTATTTTGAATTAATTAATCACACATTTTTTTAGTATTTTCTTGGAGAAAAATAATTATTCCAAAAAAGGTGAAATTTATAATTTACGGTTACTATAATTGTATGTGAATTTTTGGTGTAATTTTTTTTTTTTATCATATTTTTGCTACTTTTATTTAATTAGTTACTCATTTTCAAGATTTGATGGAAAAAAATCAATTTTTTTAAATGTTGAATTTAAGCTAACAATATTATTTGTGAATTTTTGGCGTTAATTTTTTATTTTTATCATATTTTTCCTATTTTTTAAAAAATTAATTACTCATTCTCGACATTCGCTTGAAAAAAGAAATTAAAAAAATGTTGAAATTGTTTGAATTAAAGTACTCTATTACTTGTGAAATTTTACATAATTTTTATATTTTAATCATATTAATTCATTTTTTATTATTAATTACTCATAGTCTTCATTTCCAACACATTAATATTAAAAAAATTGTTGAAAAATATATTTTAATATATATAAAGTTATTTATGATAAAAAGAAAATGTGTGTTAGTACCTTAGTAAAGTACATATTTTGGTTGTACATGTTCGTTATGTTTCATTGGTAAAATAATGTCTACTGCTTTAAGTTAGAATGAACGCAACAAAATAAAGAACACCATTTGGGACACATATAAGACGTAGCATGTGGGTATCATACATGCGCATCGGCGAATGGCAGAGGACATAAGTCATTGCCCGCACTCATCAACCATGCGCATATGGAAAATGACATCCACCAACATCAGACGACATCCAAGAAGTACCACAATCATCAAACCTGGTGTGTTTGCATCAACAGAGTGACATAAGTAGTGGCTTGCATTCATCGGCCAATGGCAGACAACATTGGTCATGGCATGCATGCAATGGCATAACATGTGTGCATCTGTCAAATGATACCTGCAGACGTCAGGCGACATTAGCTAAGGCATGCACGCATCGAATGTGATGTCTGCACAACGGCTGGGCGACACTGTTCATGGCCTGCACGCATCAAACGTAGCATGTGTGCAACGACATTCGATATCGATTCTAGCCTGCAAGCATCAGATGTTTCATTTTCTAATAAGCTTGGAGATATCACTCATGTATTGGGCGCTTTGAAAATGCCATCCGTCATCGTTCGTGGCCTTCTTGCATCGGACGTGCGGATATGGATAACCACATCTACCAATATCAGGCGACATCGTTCAAGCTTTCACACATCAAATATGTTGTGTGCGCATCGACTGGGCGACATCAGTCATGACCTTCGCACATTGGCCAACATAAAAAGACATAGGGCATGTCCAATACGCTTCAGGCGTAGTATGTGTGTATATGGAAAATGACGCTTGACGATGTCAGGCGACAACTACCAAGTCATGCATTCATCAAAAGTAGTTGTGCACATTATCTAGATATCATATGTCATTGACTACAAGAATTGGATATATCATGTCCGCATGTGGAAAACGATGTCTTCCAACTTCATTATTATCAGCCAAGGCCTGCAAGCTTCAAGCATGGCATGTGTGCATTGGTTGGGCAACATCATTCATGGCCTACACGCTTCGGCAAATGTAATATGTCATTAACCAAGGCCAGCAAATGAACATCAACTAAGCGACATCAGTCCTGGCATGCATGCATTGCAAATAGAATAAGACAACAGTTATGGCCTACACACATCGGGTGTTGCATTTGTGTATTTTGAAACCGACACCTTCCAATATCATGCGAAATCTTCCAAGGTAGGCATGCCTCAAACGTGGTGTGTGTGGATCGACAGGGTGACATCATTCAGGGACTGCATGTATCAGCACAGAAAAACATTATCGTATTGGCCTGACTTTATCGGCGTAGCAATTGTATAGATGGAACATTACGCCTGCATGGTGAGAGATACTGCCAAGCGCATGTTGGGGAGCCAACTTGGTGTGTGCACATCAACTAGGCTTCATCAATTATTGTCTACAAAAATCTGACGTAGCATGTGCGCAAGTGGCGAACAACGTCTTCCAATTGCGTCAGCATCAGCCAAGGCTTTCAAGCTTCATGCGCGATATGTGTGCTTTGGCTGAGCAACATTATTCGTTACCTACATGCATCAACAAATGTAACATGACATCAGCCAAGGCCCGCAAGCATCAACTGTGGCTTAAGAATATTTGTTGGGCGACAAAAGTTGTGGAATATGCGCATCGTCAAATAGAAGAGTACAGCGGTCATGGCTTGCACATATTGGGCGTAACATGTGCGTATATTAAAAACGACGCCTACCAATCTGCCAAGGAATGCATGCATCAAATGTGGTGTGTGCGCATCGGGTGGGTGAAACTAGTGTCTTTCATTCAGCATCAACCAATTTTTGCAAGCATATGACGTGGAATGTGCACGTCATCAAACGACATGAATTATCGACCTGGCGATATTGGGTGTAGAGTAAACGTATATGTCGTGGCCTACTCACCTTGCTCACCTAACATCAACCGTGGACTTCCCGCATTGTGCACATTACTTCAGTCATGGCCTAAAAAGATCATTCAACCATAATTTGGCATGTCCTGCCCCAATCGCCGTTGGCTTACACGCAACTGTTAAGGACGTCGAACATGGCCTGCCCGGGTCAACTTTCACATGCCCACAATGTTTAAACAACATCGTACGTAGATTGCATACATCAATTTGCAAACATCAAACGTGGGCTGCCCGCATCATATTTAGCATACACATATTGTCTACCGATGTCAAATGTCACCAAGCTATATCATTCATGGCCTGCAAACATCAGTTTGGGGACATTAGATATTGCATGATCGCATTGTTGAAATATAGGAACCTAAGGTTACTATATTTATTTGTGATCTTTTTGCGTTCATTTCATATTTTTTTACCAAATTTTCCTATTTATTATTAATCAATTACGCATCTTTTGGGGATTTTCTAGAAAATAATATTTCGTTAAAAATGGTTGAAATTGTTTAATTTATGTTTATTATAATTGTATGTTTATTTTCTGCGTTCATTTTATATTTTAAACATATTTCAAGGTTACTCTATTTATTTTTGAATTTTTTACATTAATTTTATATTTTTATCATATTAATTCTATTTTATTAATTGATTAATCATATTCTTCATTTGTCAGAAGAAAAAAAAACTCAAAAAAACTTGTTGAAGGATATATTTTTGTATGCATAAAAGTTATTTATGATAAAAAGCAAATGTGTGTTTGTACCTTTAAATGTACATATTCGGGTTGTACATATTCAATAATAATTCATTAGAAATACGATGTCTACTCCTCTAAGTCAACATCGGTGCAACGAATCAAGAGATTCATGTCAGCCACACATAGGACTTAGCATGTGGATATCAGACATGCGCATCGGCGAACGACGGAAAACATCGGTCATGGTCAACACGCATTAGATGTGAGCATATGGAAAATGATGTTCAATAACATCAGGTGACATCATTGAAGGCCCGCACGCATCAAACTTCATCAAATGTTTTTTGTCCGCATCGACAGAGCGACGTCAGTCATGGATGGCGCGCATTAAACAACTACATTCGATATTGGTCATAGTCAACATAAAACGGTGTAACATGTGTGCTTTGAAAAACGACGTTTGCAAACGTCAGGCGACTTTGGCCAAGGCCTGCACTGTAACATTCCAGAAATATTCATGTAGGGTGAAGAATCCAATAGGTTTTTAAGAATACATATTGGGGATATATAGGCATTCCAATGCTAAAAATTGAGAAATATTGGGCATATTATAGAAAATTGGCTAAGGGGTATTAGTCAATTTCTGTATAACACTAAAATAAGAAAAATATTGGGCATAGTAGAAAATATTGGCTTAAAGGGTGTTAGACAATTTTTACTATTTATTATTGAACTTGCATAATAAATGTAGCTGCAATAAAGAACCTAAGCTAATAAAAAAGACATCTTAACAGATTATATGAAGTACTAGGCATCCAAGTGTCAAGCCTAGCACCATTCCACATGACCATTTAAAATGATAATGTAAATTAAGCAATGCCCAAGGACATAGTTAGGGTCCTTTAGACAATAAGTAAATATTCCAAATAGAGCATAAAGAATATTTTGTTAGGAAAGTAAAAACAACCCATGTGAAATCACATGGGCAGAGCATGTGGGAATCTGCCATAGGAGGTGACCACCCTACCCGAATTCGATTTAGGTAGTTAAGGGGAAGCATGTGCGGACGGGTCTCTCCATGTGGGGCCTAACTATCTAACAAAATCTAGGATCTTACTAAATGTATACTTCATACGTTTAAAAAGTTTTAAATTTTCCACAAATTTTACTAGATGAATGTGATGAATGCAATAATAGGCTTTTTTGAGACCTGTGAGAGATCAACGATACAGGGTGCGATTCGAATTCCAAAATTTGGGTCGTGAAAAACTTGGTATCAGATCATGAGTTATAATAAACTGGGACTAAAGATCAAAACAACCATGTTATGTAGTTCTAACTTATGGTTGTGAAGTGCTCCACAATCATGAGTTAAAGACTTTGTGATGTTAGGAAATCTCCTTTCTTCTAATCTTTATCGTACCATGTAGATCTTTGCCATTTTGTGTCATCCTTGAATCTAATTTTCTTCCTGCGTGTATCTGAACACAAGGAGAAATACAGTGAAGAGAGTTGGGGATGTAACTGTTGGGAGAGACCAAGCTCCTTCTCAAGCCCCAGCTGCTGGAGTGTGCGGTAAGTATGGCCGTTTGCATGGAGGTGTGTGAATGGTAGGTTTCAATGCCTACTATGGGTGTTAATGAAGAGTAGAAGGCTGAGTTAGCTACATACCATCTCAATGATATGGCTAAGGTGTTGTACAATATATGGGTCAGGATGGCCGAGTGATCTAAGGTGCCAGACTCAATTTTTGGTCTTTGCAAAACAAGAAAACATTAGAGCTGAAGGAGTATTTAGAGATTGCCCAATAACTATTCTTGATAGAGTCACCTATGGTGACCTCATAGAATTAATCATGCTTGATTTTGACAAAATTTTAGGTATGGATTGGCTCCATAAGTGTTATTCTACAATAGACTATTAAAACAGGGAAGTAAGGTTTCAGTTGCCAAATGAGTTAGAGTTGAAATGGAAAAGGCGTGGTTCAAATCCAACAAGCCAAATACTTTCCATTCTTAAAGCCAATAAGGTGATGAAGAAGGGATATTTTTACCACATAGTTAGAGTCAATTACTTAGATCAAGAAGTTCCTTCCATTGACTCAGTGTCAATAGTGAATGTGTTCCCAGATGTGTTTCTAGAGGATTTACCAAGAACTCCTTAATGTTAGATTGACTTTCGGGTTGATTTATATCCCAACACCAAACAAATATGTATTCCCTCGTATTGGATGGAACCAGTTGAACTAAAAAACTTGAAGTTCTAGCTAAAAGATCTACTTGGTAAGAGCTTCATCCAGTCGAGCATATCCCCAAGGGGTGCTCAAGTGTTGTTCGTAAAAAAAAAGGATTGAACCCTTAGAATTTTTATCGATTATAGGCATCTCAACAAAGTCACTATAAATAATAAGTATCCTCTTCGCAGAATCGACAGTCCATTTGACAAACTTAAAGGTTAAAGTTTCTTTTCCAAGATAGACCTTTGGTCAGTATATCATCAGCTAAAGTTAGGCGAGAAGACGTCCGTAAGATGACTTTTCATACTTTATATGGGCATTATGAATCTCTGGTCATGTCATTCGGTCTCACTAATGCCCTCACTGCATTTGTGGACCTTATGAATAGATTCTTCTATGAGTACCTTGATTCCTTCGTCATATTATTCATAGATGACTTCCTCATATACTATAAATCTATATAAGAGCATGAATTACACTTAAGAATGACATTGAAAGTACTCAAAGAACATCAGTTGTATGCAAAGTTTAGCAAATGTGATTTCTGATTGAGATTATTGACCTTCCTTGGTCATGTTGTGACCGAACGGGGTATAGAACGGTTAAGGAAGTGATGAAATGGCCGAGACCCCTTACTCCTTCACATATTTGAAGTTTTCTAGGTTTGCCAATAATTATCACATGTTTATGGAAGGAGTTTCCACTATTGCTGCTCCATTGACAGCCCTGACGAAGAATAAGGTGAATTTTGAGTGGTCTGAAAAATGTAAGAAGAGCTTCCAACAGCTCAAAGACCGACTCACTTTAGCCCAGTTCTCACATTGTCGGGGATTGGTAAAGGGTATGTGGTATATTGTGATGATTCCTGAGTAGGTTAGGGATGTTTTCTTATGCAGGGTGGCAATGTAATTGTATATTCTTCAAGGCAGTTGAAATTCCCCGAGAAGAATTACCATACTCACGATCGTGAGTTAGCTTTGTGGTCTTTTCATTAAAATATTGGAGGCATTATTTATATGGTGTACATGTTGATGTATATACTAACCATAAAAGTCTTCAGTATGTTTTTAGATAGAGAGAGTTGAACCTTCGTCAGAGGTGAAGCTACTGAGAAACGCATGTTCTAGTTGCTCCCAACTATCAATAGAGTTACATTTGAGATCCTTGTTCCAATCAAAGGCATTTCCTTTTATAGAGCGGACAAACTATTTGACAAGAGAGTCTCCATATGTTCCAGAATTATTACATGGTTCCATGAAGTGCGCGACATGTTATTTCGGATTTCCTTTTCCTTCAAATTGTTGAAATTTGGGAGGTTGATAACCAGCAGGCATTTTAAAGTTATCAATCCTAGCAGTGTATGGCTTAGCTTACATATGATAAGACTTGGTGGACATTTCATACTTATATTCGATAATGCCTTCAATAAACTCCTTAAAGCAATCCTTCAGAAGAAACTTACATCTCTTTAACAAATGGGGCTTTCTTAAAAGGATCTTCATTATCTTGAACTATAATCCCCTTTCCAGGTACATGGATCACATCTTCATTGAATAGTCCTTCTATCCTTTCCATGAACTTGTCAATTTGAGATTCTTGGTGTTGTACATGCTTCATCAATCCTTCAACCAACTTCGTCAGATTTGTGAGTTGTTCCTGATGAGAGGAATCAGCAGCAACCATCATTTTCATGATCATCGGAAATGCAGGAGAGTAACATGGATTGCCACATAAGTTAATTTTCAGTGGAAACACGTTACGCGATATACGTGGAGATGAATCATAAGTTGAATCACAGTTCTCCCTTGTGGTAGAGTTCATTGAACAAGATTGCTCAAGTAGAGTAAATGTCTTCTTGATATTTACACCAACACTACTTCCTCCTTCTAGAGCATTTGTGGAGGAAGTTGCTCCTTTTTGATTGGAGGACTCGTAAAAGCTCCAAAACATCCAATGGTAACACCAAGTATGTCTTCAACTTCAGTAGAGAACTTGGACCTAGTGACCATAGAGGCTGTTGATCGAGAGTTGTTGTTTATGGAAGTCATCTCAATATTCTTTGACGTTTGAAAAAATAAGATGAGAGGTAGACATTGTCCCACTTGGCGTGCTAGAATTTGTAGACAATAAAATTTGCATTGAGAAAACAATAATAAAGAACGGAAAATTATAGCAACAATCAATTTTATTATTTCAAAATGCGAGTGTTACAATCTATATAATTCCTCTGAATTCTCCTTTTAAAATACAACTTTAAGGGATTTAATGCTCCTTCTTGACTCTATGATGAAATTGAACTTGAACTTTATATTGATCTTGACTTTAATTTTAATTCAAGGGCTTCGAGCTAGTTCTTGAATTCGGTGGTCTTGAACTTTATTGTTCCTGAACTTGAATGCTTGAATTCTTAGACTTGTAGCTCTGTAGAGAATTAAATGGCTCCACAGAGGATCTCTAGCTTCTTTTTTAGAATTTTCTGTCTTTTTTCTATATTATGAGGACCCCTAATTATAGTATTTTATTAGAGAAGTTGGAATTGAAATATGATTCCGTTTAGACAATCAGATTTAATTGACATGACATTTGTGGTTTACGGAGCAGGGTTCTTATCTTTGACACAGGTCATGATTCTATTGGTTTTCTTATTTGACTTGGCATGCCACATCATCTGCACACGCGAAGCCAAAATGGGCTCTAGAATGACAAAGGATTGGGTTTAACAAATTGGGTTCATCCAATGTAGACCAAATAAATTAATTTAGACTTTAATTAAATTCATATATATTGGACTAATATATTTAACTCAATTATATCAATCGATAGTATTTATTTGTATTAATATATTTATGAATTCAAAATAATACGAATAATTTCATAAATATATATTTAATAAATTTTAAATGATTACAATATCTATTTAACAATTTTATGAATTAATTTAATATTTTTATCATATTTCCTTTTTTTAATATTAAGTAATTACTTATTCTCGGGAGTTTCTCAAAACAATATTACAATAAATTATTCAGATTGTTGAATTTAAGGTTACTATATTTATTTGTGAATTTTTTGCATTTATTTTATATTATTTTAGTATCAATTCTTTTTTAATTAATTAATTACTCATATTCGTGATTTGCTGAAAAACATAAAAATTAAAAAAAAGTGTTGAAAACTATATTTTTATACATGTAAAAGTTTTTTATGATAATAAGCAAATGCGTGTTTATACCTTAGTCCGTACATATTTGGGTTGTACACGTTCATGATGATTCATTGAAAAAACAATTTCCACTCCTCTAAGTCAGAATAGGTGCAACATAATTAAGAGATTCACGTGGCGCACTCAAAGGATTTAGCATGTAGGCATTAGACATGCACATCGGTGAACAAAAACGTCATCAGTCATGTCCCGCACGTAGGAGTGTGCAAAAACCAAACCGATAAAATGTTATTGGGTTATTGTTATTGGGTTATTGGGTTTTTAATGGGTTTAGAAAAAATAATTATTGGGTTATTTGGTCGATTTCGGTTTTTCCTATTGGGTTATTAGGTAAAACGATAACCCAATAAGACGATAGTTATTTACTACTTTACCCTTCCTTAATATTAAATATACATAATTTAATACATAAATAGATTCAATATTAGCTTTTTAGGCTATGTGATTTTTTTATTACGAAATTGCTGAGAACTTTGTTGATTATCTGGTGGATCAAGCAACTGTTCAAGATTATCTCATTGAGATATTTTATTTTAGTTTTATTTCTAGTTCATAATTGTAGGCGATAGCTTTTGCAAGTTTGTGAATGTTAATAATTTCATCAACATTCAAAGTTTTCTATTATGTTGTGGCGGTAAGTTGGTAACATGTAGTTATAATATACGTACTATTATATATTATTTGGACATTTTCTTATTGGGTTAACCGAAACCGAACCGATAACATCAAAAACCGATAAACCAAATCGATTATGTGTAAAACCGAACCAAACTGATCGATGCACATCCCTCCCCGCACGCATCGGACGTGTGTTAGGTTTTGGAGATTGATTAATATTTGATGTATTGTCATAGATTAACCAAAAATATTAATTCTCCACTCATTCTCTGTAACCAAAAATACTCTGAATATTTAATACATATACCCCACCGCCATGGAACTTTACTCACGGGGTGTTACCATGAAATATTGGTTTCTCTCTTCTCTTTCTAGAACTCTCATCTCTTTCTCTCTAAAGTTGTTGTGTTGTTTATTCATCAATTGTGTGTGTGTGGATTCGATCCTAACAACTGGTATCAGAGCTAGGATTCGATCTTTACACGATCACTAAAGATGGATAGTTCGAAGCTTGGAATCGAGAAGTTAACGGATCCAATTTAAGTTTCTGGTAGATGCAAATCGAACATAATTTGTACCAGAAAGATCATCACTAACTGTTGACCTTGGTGAAGCCGGAATCCATGACAGAGGAAAAGTGAAAGCTTAAGAATCTCCTGCTGTAGGGTCGATCCAGTTGACTTTGTCAAGAAACGTGGCGTTCAACAGCGTGAAGTAGAATACTACGTCCGATCTGTTGAAGGCACTGTCAAAAATGTATGAAAAACCATCAACAATGAAGGAGGTATATTTGATGCGTAGATTGTTCAATTTACAGATGTTTGAGAATCGATCTATTTCTGATCATATAAATGAGTTTAATATGATTGTGAGTCAACTCAATTCTGTGTATATTAATTTCGAAGATGAAATTAAGGCATTGATTTTTATGTCATCTCTGCAAGAGTCTCGGGATACTGTTGTTGCTGCGATTTGCAGTTTCCGTGGATCTGAGAAACTGAAGTTTGATGAAATCTGTGATGTTTTCCTTAGCGAAAGTATTCGCAAACGAGAAGTAGGAGATTCATCGGGCAGTTCTCTCTACGTTGAATGAAGGGGGAGAAGTAAGATGAAAAGCCAAAATCAACATGGTCGATTAAAATTAAAGAATCTAGGAAAATCTCCGTACATATCAAACGTGACTTCTTTGAACTGTGGAGAAAAATGGCACTTTTTTACAAGCTTTACAAAGACAAAGAAGAAAAAGAATAAGAAATGGAAGATGACAATGATTCTGTAAATTCAGCAGAGGACATTAGGGATGCTCTAATCATTAGTGTGAACAGCCGGTTGAATCATGGATTCTGGATTCTAGTGCATCATTCCACTCGTCTCCAAGAAAGGAGTTGTTCCAACATTTCAAATCTTGAAATTTTGGAAAGGTGTATCTTACTGACAATAAAACCTTAGAGATTAAAGGGAAGGGGAATGTTTGCATAAAGACCACCTTGGGAAACCAGCGGACATTGGAGGATGTCAGATATATTCTTGAGATCAAGAAAAATCTGATATCTGCTGGTCAGTTGGATAGCACGGGATATGCAGCAGAGTTTGGGAAAGATTCGTGGAAGATTGTGAAAGGTTATATGTTAGTAGCTCGTGGCACCAAATATGGAACCTTGTACACCTTTGCAAGGTGTATAAACATGGCTGCTATTACTGAAGGTTCTTCCGGTTCATTACTCTCGAACAACAGACTTGGACACATATGTGCTAAAAGAATGAAGATGCTGGTTTAAGAAGGAGCATTTGAGGGTCTGAAGTCTGTTGATATGGGTCTTTGCGAGATATGAGTTATGGGCAAATATAAAAGAGTAAGCTACAGAAAGATTCCTAGAGAGCCAAAGAAAGTGCGGTTGGAAATGGTCCATACAGTTGTTTGGGGACAATCTCCAAATCATCACTTGGAGGATCAAGATTCTGTTATACCCTCATTGATGATTCAAACAGGAAGGTATGGTCTGACTTCTGGAAGCATAAGTCTAATGTGTTTGCAACTTTCAATACCTAGAAAGATGAAGTTGAGAATCAGAACCGTTTGAAAGTCAAATGCCTAAGTTCTGATAATGAAGGACTGTATGACTTATCAGAGTTCAAGGAATTCTGTGCAGCTGAGGGAATCAAATTGATGATAACAGTTCCTGGTAAGGCAAGGAAGAATGGAATTGCAGAGAGGATAAACAGAACATTAAATGAGCGTGTATTGAGTATGAGGATACACTATGGGCTGCCAAAAACATTTTGGGCGGATTCTGTGAGCACAACTACATACTTTATCAATAGGGGAACATCAATTCCTTTAGGGTTGAAGATTCCAGAGGAGGTGTGGACAGGAAAAGAACTCAAGTACTCAAACTTGAGGCCTTTTGGTTTCAATGCTTATGTTTATGTTGATCAACAAAAGAGAGATAAGCTTGATGCCAAAGTTTGTGAATTGTTACTTCATAGGCTATGGTTCTTATTTTTTTTTACTATAGGTTTATGGATGACAAGAATAGAAAGATCCTGAGACATTGTGATAGGACATTTGATGAGTCTTTCCTGTACAAGGACAGAGAGCAGAAGATTCTAGAGGTTACAAAGCAAGTGGGAGTTGAAGTTGAGTTAAAGAAGAGTAACCCCAAAGATGTTGAAGCAGATACTCAACCAACTCCAACTGAAAAATCTGAAGTGGAGCAAGTTACACCTGAGCAGCAGTTAAGGAGATAATCCAGAACCATCAGGGCACCAGATAGGTATTCACCATCATTACACTATCTATTGCTGAGAGATGAGGAGGAACCAGAGTCGTTCGATGAGGCCCTATTAGAAAGAGATGATATGGCTGCCAGATTATCCGGAAGAATTTGGCAAGAAGCAGAGCGAAAAGATTCTTTACTCATATATCCAGAGTGCCATAAAGTTGGTGAAAAATCTTGTCTATCATTCAAAGACGAAGCACATCAGAAGGTGGTACCATTTCACTTGCTGGGTAGTGGAGGATGGTGATATGTGCTTGGAGAAGATATATGGTGCAAAGAACCCGACAGACATGTTGACGAAATGTGTTGATGTTGGCAAACTTTGGATATTCAAAACCTCGGTTGGTCTTCTGTACTTGTTGCTACAGATGATGCGGTGCGGTAAAGATGTTGATGATGAAGAGTTTTTTTTTGAGAATGTATTTTTTTGGATGACTGAATCAGTCTCCATGTGGGAGAATTATTAGGTTGTGGAGCCCGATTAAAATTTGATGTACTGTCATATATTAGGCTTTACTGTTTATTTTCCATTTATTCTCTGTAACCAAAAACACTATGAATAATTAATATGTATAACCCACTGCCGTTGAAGTTTACTCATGGTGTTTTACCACGAAATATTTGTTCCTCTCTTTCTCTCTGTAGATCTCTCATCACTTTCTCTCTAATGTTCTTGTGTTCTTTATGGATCAAGTGTGTGTGTGTGGATTCGATCCTAACACACTCATATGGGAAATGACGTCCACCAACATCAGGTGACATCATCCAAGATCTGCAAGCATCAAACATGGTGTGTGCGGATCGACGGAGTGATGTATGTCGTGGCTTAGGCGCATCAACCAACAACATACGACATTTGTCGTGGCCTTCGAGCTAGGTATAACATATGCGCATATGGAAGACGATCTTTGGCGGCGTCTGGCGTCATCTACCAAGGCATGTACGCATCAAATGTGATTTGTATGCATCAACTGGGTGACATTGTTCATGGGGTGCATGCATTGGATGTAACATGTGCGCTTCTTGCTAACGATGTCTGCCATCGTGAGGCGACATTGACAACGACATCAAACGTCGCATATGTTCATAAGATAGGTGGCATAAGTTGTGGTATGCACACTCGGCCAACGACAGCCGACATCGGTCATGGCCCTCAAAAATTAGAAGTGTGCATATGTAAGATGACGTCTACCGATGTCATGGGACATCGTCCATGGGCTTTACACATGAAACAGACTGTGTGAGCATTGAATGGAAATAATTGCTCTGGCAAGCACATTCTAACCAATGGCAAACGACATCGGTCATGGCCAACACACATTAGCGTAACATGTGCAGTTATGAAAACAATATGTGTAGACGTCAAGCCACATTATCCAAGGCCTACACGCATCAAACGTGGTGTGTGCGCATCGGCTAGGAAATATTGGTCATGGTTTACACGCATCAAATCTAGGATGTTCGCTTTGGGAAAACGACATCTGCCTTTGACAAGCGGCATCGGTCGAGGACTCCACGCATAAAATGTGGTGTGTGCACAATGATATGTGACATCGATCATAGTTTGCACACCATAATACGTTGCATGTGTGCATATATCATGGAAAGCGCACATAGACCAGCAACTACTGACATCGGTCATAGCCTACACATCGAAAATGCACATATGGAAAATGATGTATACAAATGTAAGTGGAAATCATCCAAGGGCTTTACGCATCAAATGGGTTGTGTGCATATTGACAGGGCAACAATGGTTGTGTCCTACACATATTATCAAATGGAAAACAACATAGGTCATGGCTTGCGAGCATTAGTGTAATATGTAATCATATAGAAAAAATGTCTGCAGACATTAGTCGACATAACCAAGGACTACACGCATCAAATATAGAATGTGCGACAGGCGACATCGGTCATCGAATGCATGCATCATATATTGAATGTGCTTATCAACTTGGCGACATCGGTCGTGGCATGCACACATTGAAAATACAAGTTATCATCGTATATGACCTTCTTCCATTGAACGTGCGCATATTGCTAATGACGTCTAAAAACATCAGGAGACATCGTCTAAGGAATGCACAGATAAAACATGGTAATGCACATCGACTGGGCGATATATGTGATTTCCTGCATGCATCTACCAATAATGGAAGACATATGTGATGGCCTACATGCATTGGAGTAGCATGTGCATATGTGAAAAATGATACCTGCCAATGTCAAGCGACATCTGCCAAGGAATGGTTGCATCATACGTGGTTTTACACATCAATTAGTGCCATCAATCATTGTAAGCAAGCATCAGATGTAGTATATGAGCAAGTTGTAAATGACTTCTTCCAATGTCAATAAAATCAAACAAGCGTGCAAGCTTCACAAGTGGCGTGTGTATATATTCGCAGGAAAAAATCATTTGTGGCTGACATGCATCGTCCAATGTCATATGACATTGGTCAAGGATTGCAAGCATCAGTTGTGAAGTATGCACATAGGGTAGGTGACATCAGAAGTGGCCTATGCGCATTGGCCAATAGAAGAAGATAGCGGTCATGGCCTGCACGCATCGAGCGTAGAATTTTACAATAAGAAATACGACCTATATCAATATGCCATGGAATGCATGCATAAAACATGGTTTGTGCGCATCGACTGGGCCACATAAATCATGGATTGCATGCATTGACCAACATTAGAAAGCATCAGCCATGGACTGCACGCATCGGGCGTAGAATGTCCGTATATGGAAAATGACGCTTGCCAATGTGAAGAGACATCTCCCAAAGCATGAATGCATCAAATGTGGTGTGTGCACATAAGCTAGAAGCCATCAGTCATGAAGTGCAAGCATCGTACATAGCATGTGCCCAAGTGGAAAACAATGTCTTCAAATGAAATCATCATTAACCTTGACCTACAAGCTTCAAGTGTGGCGTATGCACACCGTTTCGGCGATATCACTCATTATCTACGCGCATCGGCCACTATCATGTGACATCGCCCAAGGCATGTATCATCAAACTTTGTGTGTGCGCATCGGCTATGCGACCTAACTCATGGCATGCGCTCATCATCCAACTGTAAAACACATCTATCATGGCCTGCACGCATCTGGTGTAACATGTGTGCACATGGAAAATGGTGCCTTCCAATGTCAAGAGACATCTGCCAAGGCATGATTGCATCAAACATGTGTGTGCACATCAGCAAGGCGTCATAGGTGACTGCTTGCAAGCATTGGACGTAGCATGTGCGCAAGAGGCAAACAACATCTTTCAATGGAAACAAGAATATCCAAGGCGTTCAAGCTTCACACGTAGTGTGTGAGCATCGGATGGGTGACATCATTCGTGACGTACACACATCTGCCAACACCATATGAAATTGTCCAAGGCATGCAAGCATTTTTTGTGGCATTTGCGCTTCGACTTGGAAACATCGGTTATCGCATCTTTGCATCGGCCAATATCACGCGACACCTTCCATGCCATGCATGCATCAAACATTGTGCATTTGCATCGATTGGGCAAAATATGTCCTGGCATGTGTGCATTGACCAAAGGCAGACGACATCGATCATTCTATACATTCATCAATTGTTGTATGTTCTTATATAGGAAAATAATGTCTTTCGATGTCATGCGACATTGACCAAGGTATGCACACATCAAATATAGTGTGTGCGCATCGGCTAGGTGAAATAGGTCATGGCCTTCACTATTAGACATAGCCAGTGTGGATGTGGAAAACGACATCTACAAATTGAATCGGCAACAGAAATGTCCTGAAGGAATCACCTACGACTTATGCGCATAGGTAGGGAGACATTGGTCATGGCCTGCAAGGATCGGCCAGCATCAAATGACGTCGTCCAAGTCCTTTACACATCAAATGTGGAGTGTGCGCATTGATTGGGTGATATAAATCGTGGCATGTGCAAATCTGCTTAGCGAGATAGGTTGGGGACAGCACGCCTTGGTCTGGCCGATGTTGGTAAACAACAGAAAACATCATCTAAATACTACATGTATATGATGTGTCCTCCATAAATCGACAGGCTACATAACACTATGGAAGGTACCATTACTCATGGTATGCATGCATCTATGATGCATGTGCTTATCGATGGGCAAAATTGGCATCTTGCATCCAACATATAAAGATTTTACATGTATCTGACGTTGAATGTGCAAGTATAAAACTGACACGCGTCAACTGCAAGAAATAATTGGCCGTGGGGTACCCGCATCTGTCGTGGACTGCTCACCTTGGTTATTCGAAAGTCGAATGTGACTGCCCGCATAGTGTTGTTACTAAGCCCTCTTCGGGAGTGGCTTACAAACATCATTCAGCCCACTTTTAGTATCACTGGCCCCCATCACCCTTGGCCTACACACAACTGTCAATGATGTTGGATATGGCCTGCTCGCATTGAATTTGGCCTACATACCACATTAAATTATAATCATATACGCCTTCATACATCGATTTGCAGTTGTCGAACGTGGGATTCCTGCATTGTCTTTAGCATACACATATTGGTCTGCTAAATCCAAACGTCGTTTGGCTGCATTGTTCTTGGTCTGCATACATCATTTCAGGGAAGTGAGACGTTGCATGACCGCATTGTTTAAATAAAGTAACTTAAGATTAATATATTTATTTGTTTATTTTTATTATTAATTTCACATTGTTTTTATAATTTTACTGTGTAATTAATAAAATACATATTTTTTGGGATTTACATGGAAAAAGATAATTGTTCAAAAAATAGTAGATATTGTTGAATTTAAGGTTAATATAATAACATGTGAATTTTTGGCGTAAATTTTATATTTTTATTATAATTATCCTTTTTATTATTTAATTAATCATTTTGGGATTTGACGAAATAAATAAAAAGGAAAAAGATATTGAATTATTGAATTTAAGGTCACTATATTTATTTGTCAATTTTTGGCGTTAATTGTATATTTTTATTATATATTTCCTATTTTTTTATTAATTACTTACTCATACTCAAGATTTGCTAAAAAAATAAAAAGTACAAAAATCGTAGAAATGTTGAATTTAAGGTTGTTCTATTTATTTGTGAATTTTAGGCATAATTTTATATTTTTATCTTTTTTTTTCTATTTTTGTAAATTACTTACACATATTCTTCATTTGCAGGAAAGAAATAAAAATTGATAAAAGCATGTAGAAAATTATATTTTGATATATACAAAACTTATTTATGATAAAAAGCAAATGTGTGTTTGTACCTTAGAACATAAATATTTGGGTTGTACATGTTCATTGGAAAAACAATGTCTACTCCTCTAAGTCCATATCAGTGTAACAGAATCAAGAATACCATGTGGTCAACGCATAGGACATAGCACGTGGGCATTAGACATGCGCATTGGCGAACGACATACCACATTGTTATGGCCAGCATGCATAGGATGTGGTAATATGGCTAAGGACGTATACAAACATCAGGTGACATCATCTAAGGCATGCACACATAAAACATGGTGTGTTCTCATCAACTGGGTGACATCAGTCATGGCCTACGCAAATCGGCGAACAATAGAAGATATTAGTCATGGCATGCACACATCAGGAGTAACATGTGTGAAAATGGAAAATGACATTTGCAGTCATTAGGCGAAGTCGTTCAAGTCCTGCACACATCGAACATGGTGTGTGAGCATCGGTTGGGCGACATTGTTCATGGCCTACACTTATTAGACCTACCATGTGCGATTTTGGCAAACGACATCTGCCA
This sequence comes from Solanum habrochaites, assembly GCA_027704765.1. Taxonomy (NCBI): domain Eukaryota; kingdom Viridiplantae; phylum Streptophyta; class Magnoliopsida; order Solanales; family Solanaceae; genus Solanum; species Solanum habrochaites. The sequence continues at coordinate 23,842,264 of JAKWJA010002490.1, read as the reverse complement.
TTGTGAAGCGACATCCGTCAGGGGCTGCATGGATCAAATATGGTGTGCGCGCAATGGTAGGCGACAACGATCATGGTTTTAACTCCATCATACATTGCATGTTTGCATCAGCTAGGTGACATTAGTCGTTGGATGCGCACATCGGCCTACGACGACTTACATGATTCATGGCCTACTAACATTGGAAGTGCACATTTGGCTAACGACATCTTCCAATGTCAGTGGATATCGTCCATGGCATTTAAGCATCAAATGAGTTTTGGGCACATTGACAGGGCGACAAAGTTTGTGGCATGTGCATATTGGCCAATGGAAAACGACATCAGTCATGGCCTGCAAGTTTCAGCGTAAGATGTGCGCCTAATGAAAATGGTGAAATTAACCAATTCCTACACACGTCAAACGTGGTGTGTGCGCAACTACAGGCGACATCGTTCATGGCCAACATACATTATATGTTGCATGTGCTTATCCGCTTAGCTACATATGTCGTGGCATGCACGGGTCGACAACACCAACCGTCATTGGTCATGACCTGCTTGCATCAGACGTGCGCATATTGCTAACGACGTCTACCAACATCATGAGAAATATTCCAAGTCATGCACGCATCAAATATGTGTGTGTTCATCGACTGAGCGACATCAATCATGGTCTACACGCATCGGCCAACAACAAAAGGCATTGGTCATGGCCTACAAGCATCGTATGTAGCACGTGCGTATATGGAAAATGACACCTTCCAATGTTAGGAGACATCTACCAAGACATGGATGAATGAAACATGGTGTGCGCACATCATGTAGGCATCATTGATCATCTTCTGTAAGCATAGGATGTAGCATGTTCCCTAGTGGAAAATGACATTTTCCAATAGCATCGACATTAGACAAGCATGCAAGTTTCACACGCAGCTTGTGTGCATCGACAATGCAATAACATTCGTGGCCTGCACTTATTGGCCTATTTCATATTACATCTGCCAAGGTTTGCAAGCATTAGATTTTGGATGTGCACATCGTCTGGGTGAAATCAGTCATTACCTGCGTGCATCAGCAAACAAAAGAAGATAACAGTCATGGCCTGCAAGCATTGGGCGTAACATGTGTGTATATGAAAAAAGACGCAAGCCAATCTTCCCAGGCATGCATGCATCAAAACATGGTGTGTAAGCATCGGCTGGATGGAAGTAGTCATGTCATTACCGCATCGACGAATAGCAGAAGAAATCTATCATGGCCTGCACGCATTGGATGTAGCATGTGCGTGAACGAAAAATGATGCCTGCCATTGTCAAACAACATCTGTCAATGCATGCATGCATTAAACGTAGTGTTGGCACATCACGTAGGCGCCAAAGTTCATGGCAGCAAAGCATCGTTCGTAGCATGTGCATAAGTGGAAAACTACATCTTAAAATTACATCAACATCAGCCAAGGCCTGCAAGCTTCACGCGTGGATTATGATCATCGCTTGGCGACATCATTTGTTGCCTACACACATTGGCCAACGTCATATAAAATCGTGCAATTCCTGCAAGCATTAATTATGGCGTGTGCACTTCGACTAGGCTACATCAGTTGTGGCATGCTCGCATCGGCCAATGTCACGGATCATCGTCCAAAGCAATCACGCATAAAATATAGTTTGTGCGCAACGATTAGGCGATATTAGTGTGGCCTGTGCGCATTGGACGAAGGAAGACGATATCGTTCATGGACTTCATGATGTCTGCCAATGTAAGGAGGCATCGGCCAAGGTATGCGCATATCAAATATGGTGTGTGCGCATCGGCTATGCGACATCTCTCATAACTTGCACTCATCAGATTTAGCTTGTGCATATGTGGAAAAAAATGTCTACCAATGGCATCAACTACAGCCAAGGCTTGCAAGCATCACCCACAGCGTGTGCGCATAAGTAGGGAGACATCAATCATGGATTGAGAGGATTGGAAAACGTTAGATGACATCCGAAAAGGCCTGCACGTATGAAATGTAAAGTATGCACATCGGCTGGGTGATATAAATTCTTGAATCTGCGCATACGCTTGGTAACAACAGTCCTGGCTTACACGGATCGGTGAGCTGATGTCGGCCACTGAAAGACAACATCCTCAAAGACCTGCATGCATCTGACGTGTATTTCACGCATCGACAAGCTACGTCATTCTATGGAAGGTTCTATCAGTTAAGGAATGCATTCATCTTACGTGGCATGTGATCATCGAATGGGAAAAATTCATGTCTTCCATTAAACATCAAGTGATTTTTACATGTATCTGATGCGGAATGCGTCATCTCCCAGGAGACATTGGTCGTGGAGTACCCGTATTAGTCGTGTCCAGTGCACCTTGCTCTACCGACATCGATCGTCGACCTATTGGATTGTGCACATTACATATTAGTCTTCGGGCGCGGCCTACAAACATAGTTCAACCAACGTTTAGCATGGCCTTCCCCCATATCCCATGGTTTACACATAACAGTTAGCGATGTCGTATATCGCCTACTTACATCAACTTTGGCCTAAACAAAATGTTCAATTAAAATCAGACATCGCCTACATACATCAAATTGTCGACATCGAACTTGGGTTGTCCGCATCATATTAAGCATTCACACATCATTGTGCGGATGTAAAAAGTCATTTGGACATATTGTTGGTGGACTGTATAAATCAGTTTGGGGACGTCAAACGTTGCGTTAACACATTTTGAAATAAAGGAACATAAGATTAATATATTTATTTGTGATTTTTTGACGCTAATTTTTTTTATTTCATAATTTTCCTATTTTTTGTTAATTAATTACAAATTTTTTATGGATTTGCCGGAATAAAACTAATATTTCAAAAAAATAGTTGAAATTATTTACATTAGGGTAACTATAATTATATGTGTATTTTTGGCGTAAATTTTATGTTTTTATCACATTTTTTCCTTTTTTTATTAATTAATTACTAATTTTCGGGGTTGGAAGAAAAAAATAAAACTCATAAAAAATTGTTGAAATTGTTGAATTTAAGGTAACTATATCAATTTGAGAATTTTTTGCTTAGAATTTTTTGCTTTAATTTTATATTTTTATGGTATTTTTCCTATTTCTTATAAAGTAATTACTTATTCATGAGATTTTCTAAAAAAAATATTACAAAAAATTGTAAAGATTGTTGAATTTAAGGTTACTATATATATTTTGTTAATTTTTTGGCTTTAATTTTAAATTTTTTTCATAGTAATTCTATTTACTTAATTAATTACTCATATTCGTGATTTGTTGAAAAATATAAAAATTCAAAAAAAATTGTTTAAAACTATATTTTATACATATAAAAGTTATTTATGATAATAAGAAAATGTGTGTTTGTGCGTTACACCGTACATATATTGGTTTTACATGTTCATTATGATTCATTAAATAACCAATATCCACTCTTCTATGTCAAAGCCGACACAACGTAATCAAGAGCTCCATGTGGTCACTTATAGGACGTAGCATCTAGGCATTAGACATGCTCATCAGCAAACAACAAAATGTTATCAAACATGGCCCGCACGGATCGGACATGTGCATATGGGAAATGACGTCCACTAACATAAGGTGGCATCCTTGAAGTTCCACAAGCATCAAACGTCGTATGTGCACATTGATCGAGCGACATAAGTCATGGCTTGGGCTTATCGACCAACGGTATACGACATTGGTCATGTCCTGCACACAAGGTTTAACATGTGCGCATATGAAAAAGGATGTTCGCTGATGTTAGGCGTCATCAGCCATGTCCTGCACGCATCAAACGTGATGTGTGCACATCAACCGGGCGACATTGGTAGTGGCGTGCACACATTGGACGTAACATGTGCATTTCTGGCAAATGATGTCTGCTAGCATAAGGCGACATCGACCAAGGCATGCACGGATCAAATGTCGTGTATGCGCAACGGCATGCAACATCAGTTATGGTTGGCGCGCATCAAACATCTCATATGTTCATTAGATATCTGTCATAAGTCCTGTCATGCACATATTAACCAACGATAGTCGATATCAGTCATGGCCTGAAAAAATTGGAATAGCACATATGAAAAATAACATCTACCAATGTAACGGGATATTCTCCATCGGCTATACGCATCAAACTGATTGTGTGAGTATTGAATGGAAATAAAAGTCGTGGCATGCGCATGTTAACCAAGTGCAAACGACATCGGTCATGGCCAACACGCATCAACATAACATGTGTGCATATGGAAAACAATGTACGTAGACTTCAAAACACATTTTCCAAGGATTACACGTATCAATTTTATGTGTGCGTAATTTCAGGCAACATTGGTCATGGCATGCACGCATCAGATGCTGCATATTATAATAATGTTGGCTTCATCGGTCATGGCATGGGCGCGTAGACAACGCATGCAGTCATCGATCATGGCCTTGTTGCATCGGACGTGCGCATATGGATAATGACGTCCACCAACACCAGTCAACATCGTCCAAGGCATGCACACATGAAACTTGGTGTGTGTGCATTGACAAAACGACACCAGTCATAGCTTGAGCGCATAGGCCAACAGCAGAAGACATCGATCATGGCATGCAGGCATCAAGCATAGGATATATGGATAACAATGCCTTCGAATAACAGGCGACATCTACCAAGTCATGTATGCATCAAACGTGGTGTGTGCACATCAGCTAGGCGTCATCGATACTCGTTTACAAGCATCGTACGTAGCATTTCCGCAAGTGGAAAACGAAGTCTTACGATGGCATAAACATCAGCCAAGACCTGTAAGCTTAAAGTGTTGCATGTGCACATCAGTAGGGCAAAATCATTCGTGTCCTACACGCATCAGCTAATGTCATATGAAATCGGTCAAGGATTGCAAGCATCAGTTGTGGCATGTGCACAATGGATGGTGGACACCAATAGTGGCCTTTGTGCATCGGTCAACAGTTTAAAACAGTTGTCATGGCCTACAGGTATAGGGCATAGCATTTGCGTAGATGAAAAATGATGTCTGCCAATGTCAGACAATATTTTCCAAGTAATGCATGCAGTAAACATGGTCTGTGCGAATCAACTTAATGACATGAGTCATGGCCTAAGCTTATCATCCAACACTAGAAGACATCGACATGTCTAGAATGCATCGGGCGTAGAATGTACGTATATTAAAAATGATGCCTGCCAATGTCGGTCAACATCTTTCAAGGCATGCATGCATCGAATGTGGTGTGTGCGCATTATCTAGGCGTCATCGATCATTTTCTGCAATCATCGGTCGTAGCATGTGCGCAAGTGGAAAATGATGTCTTAAAATAGCCTCAACATAATGCAAGGCATGCAAGCTTCACTTAGGGCGTGTGCGCTGCGGCTGGGTGACATCATTCGTGGCCTGTACGAATCGGCCAATGTCATATGACATCTGCCAAGGACTGCAAGCATCAGTTTTTGGGTGTGCACATCGGTTGGGAGACATTAATCGTGGCCTCCACGCATAGGCTAACCAAAGAAGACATCGTTCATGGCCTTCACGTATTAGGCATAGCATGTGCATGTATGGAAAATGACATTAGCCAATGTCAGGCCATATCTCCAAAGGCATGCATGCATTAAATGTGATGTGTCCACATTAGCTTGGTGTCATACGTCATGTCTTGTAAGTATCAGACGTAGCATGTGCACAAGTGTAACAAGACGTCTTTCAATGATATCAGTATCATATAAAGTCTGCAGGCTTAATGCTTGAGGTGTGCGCATTGGCTGGGTGACACAATTCGTGGCATACATGCCTCAACCAACGTCATATGAAATCGTCCAAGGCCTGCAAGCATTATTTATGGCATGTACGCATCGATTGGGCAACATCGATTGTGGCTTGCGCGCATAGGCCAAATACAAATACATCCTGCATGCATAGGATGTATTATTTGCTAGTATTTCCAAATGACGTCTGCAAATGTAATGTGGCATAGACTAAAGAACGCACACATCAAATATGGTATGTACGCATCGCTAGGCGGCATCGACCATGTTCATGCATACATGAGACATAGCTTGTGCTCATACACAAACAACGTACGCCAATTGCATCAGCAACAACCAAGGCCTGCAAGCATCACCCATGGTGTGTGCACATCGCTAGGGCAACATCGGTCATGGACTTCGAGAATCAGACAACATCATATGACATTAGCCAAGGCTTGCATGCATGAAACGTGGAGTAGGCGCATCGGCTTGGCGACATCGTCTAAGGATGGAACACATCAAAAAAGTTTTGTGCATGCATTGATTGGGCTACATCGGTCGTGGCTTGTGTACATTGGACAAAAACAGAAGTCATCTTGCATGAATCGGATGTTACATACGATTGTATTTAAAAATAATGCCTGCCATTTTCACGCGACATCATTCAAGGCATGAACATATCTAATATGTTGTATGCGCATCGGCTAGGCGGCATCAACCATATTTGCATGCATCAAACGTAGATTGTGCACCTGTGGCGAACGACGACTGCCAATGGCATCATCAACAACCAACGCCTACAAGCATCACCCATGGCGTGTGTGCATCAGTAGGGCTACAACGGTCATGGCCTGCGAGTATCAGCCGACGTCTAATTACATCGTCCAAGGCTTGCATGCATCAAACGTAGAGTATGCACATCGGCTTGGCCACATTTGTCGTGGCCACCATGCATTGGTCAGGAGATATCGGCCAGCGAGAGCCACCATCATCCAAGGGATGCACGCATCTAATGTGTCCTACACGCATCGGCAGGCTACATCACTCAACGACTAGTACCATCAGTCAAAATATGCATGCATCTAACACATTATCTGCGCATCTACTGTGAGAAATAGGCCTCTTCAATTAAGAATCAAAATTTTTTATATGTATATGATGTGAAATGTGAACGAAGGCCAATGACATGCGTCATCGGTCCGTAGAAATTGGTCGTGGAGTACCTGCATCATTCATGGCCTTTGAACCTTGCTCAGTCGATGTCTCGTGGATCTACACATTGTGAACATTACTTAGTAGTATTGAGGCGTGGCCTGCAATCATCGTGAAACCAACAATTGGCATGGACTTTCCCCATTTCCTTTGTCTTACACACAACTGTCAGCGACGTAGGACATGGTCTACACTCATTGACTTTGTCTTGCACACAACGTTAAACAAACATCGGACATGTCATGCATACATGAATTTGCCAACATAGAACGTTGTTGTCTGCATCTTATTTAGCATACACACATCGGTCTGCCAACATAAAACGTCGTCTGGCTGCATCGTTCTAGGCTTGCATATACAAATTTGGGGACGTTACAAGTTGCATGACCTCAATTTTTAAATAAATGAACTTAACTTTACAATATTTATTTGTGAATTTTTTGCGTTAATTTCATATATTTGTTCATAATTATCATTTTTTTTCTTAATTGATTACTTATGTTTTTAGGATTTGAAAGGAAAAATATAATAATTCACAAAAATAGTTGAAATTGTTGAATATAACTTAACTATAAATATATGTGAATTTTTTATGTAAATTTTATATTGTTATAATATTTTTCCTAGTTTTTATTAATTAATTAGTCATATTCAAAATTTGAAGAAAAAATTATTGCATTGTTGAATTGACGGAAACTATATTTATTTGTAAAAATTTTTGCATTCATTCTATATTTTTATCAAAATTTTATCATTTTTTATAAATTAATTACTCATTCAAGATATTTGCTCAAAAAAAATTGAAAAATTATTCAAATTGTTGAATTTAAGGTTACTCCATTTATTTTTGAATATTTGGCATTAATTATATATTTTTATCGTATTAATTCTATGTTTATTATTTAATAACTCATATTCTTCATTTTCCAGAAAAAAATAAAACTTCAAAAAAAACATGTAGAATACTTTATCTTTATATGTATAAAAGTTATTTTTGATAAAAACCAAATGTGTGTTTGTACGTTGTACCCCGTATATATATGGGTAGTACATATTCATTAGGATTCATTGGAAAACAATGTCTACCCTTCAAAGTAAGAAACGATCTAATGGTATCAAGAACAACATGTTAGCCACGCATAGGACATAGCATGTAGGCATCAGACATTAGCATCGGTGAACGACAGACGACATCATCATGGCCCGAATGCTTTGGACGTGCGCATATGGATAAAGAAGTTTACAAACATCAGGAAATATCATTCAATACATTCATAAATCAAATACGGTGTGTGTGAATAGGCGTTGCAATATCAATCATTGCTTACGCACATCGGTGAACAGTAGAACACATCAGTCATGTCCTTCACGCATCGGGCATAAAATGTGACCATATAGCAAATAATGTTTGCATATGTAAGGAGACATGGACCAAGGATTTCACACATAAAATGTGGTGTGTGTGGATTGGGTGGGCTACATATTTCATGGCCTGCACGCATCAGACCTAACATGTGCGGTTTTTGAAAATGACATCTTCCATTATTAGGAGACATCGATAATGGACTGCACGCATCAAATGTGGTGTGTGCGCAACTACACATGACATAGACCATAGATTGCACACCATTATACGTTGCATGTGTGCATAAGTTGGGCGACATTAGTCATGGCATGCACACATAGGCCAACAATGACCGACATCGGTCATGGCCTACGCACATAAGAAATGCAGATATGGAAAATGACATCTACTAATGTTAGTGGAAATGGTCCAAGGGCTTTAAACATGAAAGTGGTTGTGTGCACATTGACAGGGCAACAAAGGTTGTGGCTTGTACATAACATCCAATGGCAAACGACATTGGTCATGGACTAGCACATCAGCGTCACATGTACGCATATGGAAAATAATGTGTTGAGACATCATGCGACATTAACCAAGGCCTACACGCATCAAACATGGAATGTGCGACAGTCGACATCGTTCATGGATGAATTCATCAGATCTTGAATGTGCTTATCAGCTTGGCCACATTGGTCATGGCATGCATGCATCAACAATGCAAGCGATCATTAGTCATGGACATCTTGAATTGAACGTGCACATATGGATAACAACGTCTACCGACATTAGGAGACATCATCTAAGGAATGCACACATAAAACATGGTACTGCGCATCTACTGGGCGACATAAGTAATGGCTTGCGCACATCGACCAAAAACATAAGACATCGGTAATGGCCAACATGCCTCAGAGTAACATATACATATATGGAAAACGACGCCTACCAATGTCGAGCGACATCTGCCAAGGAATAGATGCATCTAACGTGTTGTGTGCACATCAACTAGGCGTCATCTATCATTGTCTGCAACCATAAAATGTATCATGTGAACAACTTGCAAACGATTTCTCCCATGTCATCAGCATCAGTCAAGAATGCAAGCTTCACACAGACTTGTGTGCATCCGCTGGGCAATATCATTCCTGGATGACACGCATCTTCCTATGTCATACGAATTAGGAAAGACCTTCATGCATCAGTTGTGGCGTGTGCACATCGTCTAGGTTACATCAATCGTGGCCTATGCGCATCGGCCAATAGAAGAAGACAGATTCCATGGACTGCACGCGTCGAGCATAACATGTATATACATGAATAACAAAGCGTGTTAATCTTCCATGGCATGCATGCATAAAACTTGGTTTGTGCGCATCGACTAGCCACATCAATCATGTATTGAGCGCATCGAGCAACATCAGAAGGCATTAGTCATGTCCTAAACACATCGGGCATAACATGTGCATATATGGAAAATGATGTTTGCCAGTGTGAGGCCATATATGCCAAGGCATGCATGCATCAAAAATGGTGTGTGCATATCAGTTAGGCGTCATTGGTCATGGCATGTGAGCATCCGATGTAGCATGTGCGCGGGTGGCAAACAACGTCTTCCAATGTCATCATCATCAGCCATGACCTGCAGGCTTCACGTGTGGTGTGTGCACATCAGTTCGTAGATATATTTCTTAGCCTACACACATTGGACAATGTCATATGACATCGACCAAGGCGTGCATGCATCAAACGTGGTATGTGCACATCGGCTGTGCGGCATCTTTCATGGACTGCGTGCATAATCAATATCTTGGCATATCTACAAGATGCACAAGTCTTGTACCACATAATTTTGGGTAAACACAAACCAGTTAGAAGAAGTATGATTGAAACTTCATGGCTTGTGTGTGGACTCATAATTCTAGCATACATTTATAAGAAAGTGAGTATAAGATGTATGTGATAAAATGGTGTAACCGTAGAAGGGTAAAGTAAAAGTGTGAAACAGACTAAATGGCCAATTGCATTAGCATATGATTAAATGAACATTCACGTGAAGGGGTGAGTAATTATGAAAAGCAAATGTGTAAAAGTTAATGAATTATTTTATAATATGATAAGAGGCTATTGTGAAAGATGAGAGCAACCTCAAATGAACCTAAGTAAATGTTAAAAAAGGTACTCACCTATGAGAGTGTAAAGCTGATGAAGAGACTAGTCTCTTTGAACACTCTGATTAAAGTATTGAAGTTAATGCATACTTTATACTAATGATGAGATGAGAAAGCATCTAATGATCTATGATTTCCAAATGCTAGAAGCCACCTTCAATGATGTATGAGTTGAATGTAATAGAACTTTATTCTGAGCACCGATAGGCTAGCCATGAGCGGTGATGCCTTCTTTCGAGAAGGGCAGAGGTTCACGTAACTCTCATGAGACTAAATCGTCCGTCATGCCGGGTATTGGTATCCTTATATCTCCTAGTCTTTTAACCTATACTGCCAATATAGGGATCTAGCAGGATTCAAATCCCTATATACGCTAGCATGTTTTTTTTAACTTTGGCCGATAATTCAAACTCTTTTCGGTGTGGGGATTACACATTGCTTTTCATGATGCTTACATGATGTATGTCTATTAAGGTTAAAATTCCCAAAGAAAGAACGAGGTCAGCCTCAATGAATGCACATAGTTAAATGAACAATACCAAAGATGGTAAGGTAGAATAATCAAGAGGTGAGATAGAATTCAGTAATAACACTTGGTTATTCTTTGTGATTTCACAACGAACCCGATGAGAGTATTAAACTACATCCTAGGTATGACTTGTGACTTCACTAGTATATGAATGAATGAAATGAACTACGCATGAATGAATGAAGCAGACTATGTGTTTGTTAAAGAAGGCTCCCTAGTTCATGTCCCATATGTTGAGCCCTTATTTTGGAAAGTCCTAATGTCAAGTCCATGATTTGAATGTGTTAAGTCATATGAAAGAATGATCTGAACTACGTGATATAATATGTACAATATATTCTGTGATGCTTGTAAAATGATAACTATCTGAATGCATGTTACTTTCATGGCATGACTTTCTTCATCAAAATTTTGCAAGTCCATCGACTTTCTTAATCCAATTTTGGCAAGTCCACTAACTTGATTTTCCATAATTCATATCATTTGGAGAGAGCTCATCTTATTATGCATTTCCTTGGTGTGTTATTACATAAACCCATAGTTAGTAAAGGTGTGTACTAATCCATTACAACTCTATACCATTATAAGTAGGCACAAGCGGACGCTACAACTTACTATACGATGTTGCAGCTATCCGGATGTGTAGCATTCATCCGGATTTGGTAGGACCTCATTCTTTTGAGGACCCTTGCCCATTATATTCTAGCATAGATATAGGTTTGAGATAGTAGACTATGTTTCACTAGTGTTTCATTTATCGTTTCATTTCAGACTTTGTAATTGTGTCGTTTTAGAAAGGAAATGTTTAATGCAATTATGAACTGCTTCTTTCATCTGATTATTTCTATATTAGATGGTTGATTTTTGAATGCCTATGATGTTAAGTATAATGTCTTTCATATGAAATAAGAAAACAAAAAGTTCAAAGTTTTTGCTAATATTAACCTAGATGAAGTAACGATGACGTATGTAGGCCTGTCTGCAACCTCTGAGAGGCCAACGATGTCGGTCTTGTCTGGGGTCTTGGTCGTGACATGACCAACGTCATATATTTTCATGAATGATGTCACCCAGCCGATAAACACACTCCACGTTTGTAGCTTGAAGGCCTTGGCAGATGCTAAGACTTTGTAAAATGTCATTTTCCACTTGCGCACATGATACATCTGATGCTCGGAGACAATGAGAGATGAATCCTAGCGGATCTGCATACACCATGTTTGATGCATGCATGCCTTGGCAGATGTTGCCTAACATAGGAAGGAGTCATTTTTCATGTACACACATGCTATGCCTGATGCGTGTATGTCATGGCTGATGTTTTTTCCTGTGAGCTGATGCGCACAGGCAATTATTAATTTCATACAATCCATGCGCACTGTCCATGTTTGATGCATGTATGACTTGGATGAAGTCTCCTAACATTGACAGGCATTGTTTTCCACATACGCACATGTTATGCTCGATTCAAGAAGGCCATAAACTATGTCTTCATCAAATGAAAGTTGTGCGTAGGTCTAACTTATGTTGCCCATCCGATGTGCACAAGCCACAACTGATACATATAGGCCTTGGACGATATTATATGACATTAGTCGATTCATTTATTCCAAGAATGATGGCGCCCAACCGATGCGCAATGCCACGCGTGAACCATGTAGTCCTTGGCTGATGTTGATTCCATTGGAAGACGTTGTTTGCCACTAGTGCACATGCTATGTCCGATGTTTGCAGAGAATGAGTGATGACGCCTAGATAATTTGTCGACACCAAGTTTAATGCATGCATTTCTTGTTAGATGTGGCCACACATTGGCAGACGTCATCTTCAATATACACACATGCTACGCCGGATGGGTGGAGGCCATGACAATAGTCTTCTTATGATTGTCAATGCGCGTAGGCCATGATTCGTCCAACTATGTGCACACACAAAAACTGATGCATGCAGTCCTTGGCTGATGTGCACACGCCCCACATGAACCCTGTAGACCTTGTCTAATGTTGATGTCATTGCAAGACGTCATTTTCCACTTGCAAACATGATACGTCTGATGTTTGCAGGCCATGAACGATGACGCCTAGCTGATGTGTACACCATGTTTGATGCATGCATGCCTTTGAAGATTTCTCCTGACTTTGGCAGGCATCATTTTCAATATGTGCACATGCTACGCCGGATGCGCGTAAGCCATGAACTCTTTCTTCTTTTGTTGACCGATGCGCGCAGTCCACAATGAATGTCACAGTCGATATGCACACGCCACAACTAACGCTTATAGGCAGTTGATAATGTAATATGACATTGACTGATGTGTGTATAGTAGGAATGATGTTGCCCAGATGATGTGCACACTCAACGCGTGAATCTTGCAGGTCTTGTTTGATGTTGATTCCATCGGAAAAGATCATTTGAAACTTTTGCACATGCTAGGTATGATGCTTGTAGACAATGACCGATAATGAGTAGCAAATGTGCACACACCACTTTTGATGGATGGATGACTTGGCAGATGTCGCCAAATATTTGCAGGAATGTTTACCATATACACACATGCTAAGCCCAATGCTTGCAAGACATGACAGATGTCCCCTACTATTGGCTAATGCGCGCAGGCATCATTTTCAATATACGCATATGTTACGCTCGATACCTGCAGGCCATGATCAATGTCTTCTTTCGTTGGCCGTTGTTCACCGTCCATGATTGTTGTCACCCTGCTGATGTGCACATGCCACAATTGAATCTTAAAGTCCTCGGCTGATGTCATATGAGATTGTCCGATGATTTTAGGCCACGAATAATGCTTCCTATCTGATGCGCATATTCCACGCATGAAGCTTGCGGGCCTTCGCTGATGTTGATGTTATTGGAAGACGTCGTTTACCATTTGTGCACATGCCATGTCTGATGCTTGCAGACAATGATAGATGACACCTAGTTCATGTTCACACACCACGTTTAAAGTTTGCATCCTTTGGCAGATTTATCCTAACATTGGTATGCATCATTTTCCATATACGCACATGCTACGCTTGATGCGTTCAAGTCATGATCGATGTCTTCTCCTATTGGCTAATGTGCAGGACTTTACTGATGTCACCTGGTAAATGCGCACACACCATGTTTGACGCGTGCATTCATTTGATGATCATGCCTAATGTTTGTAGACGTTGTTATCTGTATGCATAGGTCTGATGCTAGAAGGCCATGACCAATGACGCCTGGTGTTGTCGACGCGCGTAAGCCATGATGAATGTTACTAATCTAATTAGCACATGCTACATATTATGTGTGCAGGCCATGACTGATGTCTCCCACCGTAGCACACACACCACATTTGATTTTTGTAGTCCTTGGCCAATGTTTTACAGTCGTTTGTAGACATTGTTTTCTATATGCACAAATTTTACACTGATGCGTGCAGCCCATGACAAATGTCATTTTCCATTGAGTGATATGCTAAGGCCACAACCTTTGTCGAACAATTAATGCATAAACAACATGTTTGATGCGTAAATCCTTTGGATGATGTCTCATTACATTTTTATATGTCATTTACAATATGCACACTTCCTATGTGTGAAGGCCATAATCGATGTTGGTCGTCGTTGGCCGATGTGCGCATGCAATGAATCATATCTCCCAACTGATGCACACATGAAACGTTTGATGTGTGCAAACCATGAACGATGTCACCCTATCGATGCTCACGCGCCATGGGTTATATTTATAAGTATTGATTGTTGCCCATAACACTGGACAATGTCGTTCTGCACGTGCGCACAAGTTATCTTTGATGTATGATGGCCATGTCCGATCTCGCCTAGACGATTCCCACACACCATATTTTAAATGTGCATGCCTTGGTCAATGCTGGGCGACATTGGCAGAAATCATTTTCTGATACAAGCACATGCAAAATCAGAAGCTTTAACGCCACGACCGATGTGTCTGTCATTCGTCGATGAACATATATGTTTCCCACATGCTACGTCATATGCGTTGACCACAAGGATCTCTTGATTACTTTGCCCCAATAATGACATAGTGGAGTAGGCATTTTTTTGTGAATCATAATAAACATGTAAAACCCAAATATCGTTGTGTGTATGCTTAATACGATAAGGGTAGCCCATATCTGATGTAGTTTTAACATTGTTTACAGGCCAAAGTTGATGAAGGCAGGCCATGTACAACATCACTAACTATAAATTGTTGGCTGAATGATGTTTGTAAGACACGTCTGAACACAACTATAAAATTTGCACAATGGAGGGAGTCCGCGGTCGACTAGTGCATATGCCATGATTGATATGGTTACTCAACAATCAATATCTCTTGGTCGATGTCTCGTGCCATTGTCCGACATGCACATTCCACGTCAAATGCATATAAAAATTGGTTGATTCTTATCGGAACATGTCAATTTCACACAGATGATGCGCACATGCCAAATTAGATGCATACACGCCTTTATCGATGGTAATGCCGACACACGTAAGACACATTTGATGTGTGCAGGCCTTTGATGATGATGTATGTCATTGGTCGATGTCGCCTGACTTATTCATATAGGCCATGATCGATGTCGCAAAGCTAATTTCCACATGCCACGACCGATGTTGCCCAGCCGATGCGCACACTCAATATTTGATGTGTACAGAACTTGGTCGATACTCGCAGGCCATGAACGATGTCGTCTTACACATGCGCACACACCATGGGTGGTGCTCGCAGATCTTGGTTGTTTTTGATTCCATTGATAGACGTCACTCGCCACATGCGCAGAATCTATGTCAGATGATTTCAGGCCATAACCGATGTCACTTAGGTGATGCACACACACCATATTTGTTGCGTGCATGACTTGAGTGATGCTGCGTTACATTGGCAGACATTGTTTGCCAATACAAGCACATGCAACATTTTGTGCGTGCAATCCACGACCGATGTCACCAAATTAATGCGCACACACAATTTTTGTTGATTTCATGCCTTGGACGATGTCGCCTTACATTGTTCGATGCAAACAGGGTACAACTGATGTCGCCCTGTGTATGCACACTCACCAATGCCTTTGAATATGTCATATGACGTTGGCCGATGAGTATAGGCCGCGAATAATGTTGCCTAACTAATTCACGCATGATATGTGTGAAGATTGAAAGCCTTGGCTAGTGCTAATGCCATTGGAAGACGTTGTTTATACTTGCATAGATACTACATAAGATGCTTGCAGTACAAGACCGATGACGCCTAGATCATGTGCACACACCACATTTGATGCATGCATGACTAGGCATATGTAGCTTGACATTGGCAGTCGTCGTTATGCATATTCGCAAATGCTAAGCCGGATGCGTGCAGGCCATGACCGTTGTATTCTTTTATTGGCCAATGCAAACTGGCCACAACTAATATTACCCAATCGATGTGCACACGCCACAACTAATGCTTGTAGGCCTTGGAATATGTCATATGATGGTATTTGATGCGTGTAGGCGATAAATGATTTCACCTAGCAGATGCGCACAGAGCAGGCTTGAAGTTTCCAAGCCTGGGCTGATGCTCACGAAATTGGAAGACATGATTTTCCACTAGCACACATGCTACATCCGATGCTTGTGAGCCATGAACGATGACGCCTAGCAGATGTGAACACACCACGGTTTAAGATTGCATGCCTTGGCAGATGCCACTTAACTTTAGAAGGGGAACTTTTACAGATACGCACATGCTACGCCTAATAAATGCAAGCCTTGACCGCTATTTTTTTCTATTGGCCGATGCGAGCAGGCCAGGACTGATATCGCCCCACCTCTGCGCATATGCCACAATTGATTCTTGCAGTCCTTAATCAATATCATCTTAGATTTTCCTATTAGTGTAGGACACGATTGATATCACAAAGCCAATGTGCACACGCTACGCATAAAGCTTTCTGGTCATGGGTTATGCTAATGAAATTGGAAGGCATCATTTTTCGCTTGCGTGCATGCTACATCCGATTCTTGTATGCAATGACCGATGAAACCTAGCTGATTTGTACACACCAAATTTGATGGATGCATACCATGGAATATGTCATCTAAAATTTGGCACACATAATTTTCATTATACCTATTCTTGTGCAGCCCTTAACTGATGTCTTCTACTGTTGGCCGATGCATGCATGCCATTACTGATGTCACCCAGTCGATGCGCTTACACCACGTTATGCGCATGCATGCCTTGGCAGATATCGCCTAATATTGGGAGGCGTTATTTTCCATATACGCACATTTTATGCCCGATGTGTGCAGGCCATGACCGATGTCTTATTCTATTGGCCGATACGTGCAGGACATGACTAATGTCACCAAGTCAATGTGAACACACCATAGCTAATGCTTGAAGGCCTTGGCTGGTGTAATATAACATTGATCGATGTGTGTAGGCCATGAATGATGTCGCAAGACTATGCTCACAAGCCATGCATGAAGCTTGCAGTCCTTGGTTGATGTGATGCTTTTGGAAGATGTCGTTTGCCACTTGCTCAAATGCTACGTCTGTTGCTTACTCGCAATGACCAATGACGCATAGCTGAAGTGCCCACATGACGTTCGATACATGAATTCCTTCGAACTGGCCGTCTGAAATTGGCAGGCATTCTTTTATCTATACGCACATGCTACGCACGATGTATGCAAGCCATGGCAGATGTCTTCTAATTTTAGTTGATGCGCGTAGACAATGACTGATTTCACCCGATCAATGCGCAGACACAATGTTTGATGCGTGCATGGCTTGGACGATGATGCTTTTTTTTTGTACACGTCATTATCCATATGTGCTTATATGATGCAAACAGGCCATGAACGATGACAAGTAGCATTGCCGACGCGCGCATTCCAAGATCAATTTTGCAAAGATAATTAGCACATGCAACATATTATGCATGCATTGAATGACCAATGTCACTTGTCGTTGCACACACACCACGTTTGATACATGTAGGCCTTGGCCAATGTAGCCTGACGTCTGCAGACATTGTTTTCTATTTATGCAAATGTTACGTTGATACATTCAGGCCATGATAGATGATGTTTACAAATCAATATAGTTACGTTAAATTAAACCATTTATTTGATTTTTTTATTTTTTTCAACAAATCCTGAAAATGAGTAATTCATTAATAAAAATAGGGAAAATATGTTAAAAATATAAAAAAAAATTATGCAGAAAATTCACATATATTTCTAGTAACCTTAAATTCAACAAGTTCAACTATTTTTTGAATAATTTTTTTTCTTGTTGCAAATACCAAAAAAATGAATAGTTTATTGGTAAAAATGCGAAAATATTAAAAAAAATATGAAATTAAATTACAAAATTCATAAACCACAAACAACGCAGGCAGACGATGTTTGACGTCGATAGACCGATGTGTGTTTGCTAAATACGACATGGTAGCCCACGTCCGATGTTGGTTTATCATTTTGTGTAGGCCAAAGTCATTGCAAGAAGGGCATGTCCGAAGTCGCTGACATTTGTGTGTTGTCCAAGAGCGATGGGGACAGGCCACACCAAACGTTAGTTTATCAATGTGTGTAGGTCACGCCAAAAGACGACTACGTAATGTGCATAATATGGGCAGTCCACGGTCGATGTCTGTTGAACAAGGTGCATAAGCCACGATTGATGTGAGAACTCCACGGCCAATGTCGCATGGTAAATAAAGCGTGCTATTGGACAACATGCACATTCCTTGCCAAATGTATGTAAAAATTTGTAAATATTAAATTGAAGACGCCTATTTCGCCAGCGATGCGCACATGCCACATTAGATGCATGTTTTCCACGACTGATGGTACCTCACGTTGAGTGACATAGCCTGTTGATGTGCACAAGACACGTCAGATGCGTACAATTCTTTGATGATGTTGTTTGTCGTTGGTCGACGTCACCTTATTGATTTGTGCAGGTCATGATCAAAATTGTCAAGACAATGTCCACATGAAATGACCGATGTCGCCTAGTCGATACACAAACTCCACGTTTGATGCATGCAGGCCTTTGCTGATGTCGTCGGACGTTGACCGATGCTCGTAGGACATGACCGATGTCTCCCTACCGATGCGCACAAGCCAAGGTTGTTGCTTGCAGGAGTTGGAAGTTGGTGATACCATTGGAAGACGTTGTTCACCACATGCGCCCACGCTATGTCTGATGCATGCAAGCCATGACCGATGTTTCCGAGACGATGCGCACACACCACACATTGATGTGTGCCGGCCTTGGCCAATGTCGCCTGAGATTTTCTAACATTATTTGCAAATAAAAGCACGTGCAACATCCGATTCTTGGAAGCCATGATCGATGTCATCTTCCCTTAGCCAATGTGCACAGACCATGACCGATGTCTCCCAATAGATGCTGACACACAATGTTTGATGTTTGCATGCCTTGGACGATGTCGCTGTACATTGGCCGATGCAAGTCGGCCACAACTAATTTTTCCTAGTTGATGCACACATTCCAGAAATAATGCTTGCAAGCTTTGGACGATGTCATCTGATGTTGGCCCATGCTTGTAGGCCACACATGATTTCATCCAGCCAATGCACACACACCATGTGTTAAGCTTTTAGTCCTTGGCTGATGTTAATGCCATAGGAAGATGTCATTTGCCACTTGAGCACAAGCTATGTCCGATTCTTGTATGTCATGACTGATGACGCCTATCTGATATGCACACACCACATTTGATGAATGCATGCCTTGGAAAATGTCGCCTAACAATGGTAGGCAGCGTTTTCCATATACGGATATGCTATGCCCAATGCGTACAATCCATCACCGCAATCTTGTTCAATTGGACGATGTGCACATGCCATGAGTGATGTCGCCTAGCTGATGTGCACTCGCCACAACTGATGCTTGGAATCCTTGGACGATGTCATATGACATTGGCTGAAGCATATAGGACACGAATGATGTCATCTAACCGGTGAGCACATATCACACGTGCAGCTTGCAGTCCTTGAATGATGTTGACGCCATTGGAGGACGTCATTTACAACTTGCACACATGTGACGTCCGATGTTTGCAGACATTGACCAATGACACCAAGATGATGTTCACACACCACGTTTGATGTATCCATGCCTTGGAAGATATTGCCTAACATGATGGAGGTGTCATTTTTCAATGTATGCACATGATACGTCTGATGAGTGTAGGACATGATGTATGTTTACTACTGTTGGCCGATGCACGTAGGCCATGACTCATGTCGCCTAGTCGAAGCACACATACCACGTTTTATCCATGCATGCCTTGGCAAATGTCGCTTGACATTTGGAGGCGTCCGTTTCCATATACGCACATGGTATGCCAGATGCATGTAGGCCATGACCGTTGACTTCTTCTTTTGGCCGATGCAGAAGCCACGACTGATGTTTCCTAGCCGATTATCCCACGCCACAATTGATGTTTGCAGGCCTTGGACGATGTCATATGACATTGGTTGGTACATGTAGGCCAAGAATGATGTCTCGCAGCTTATGCGCACTATCCATGCCTGAAGATTGCAGGACTTAGCTGATGGTGATGCCATTTCAAGACATCGTTTTCCACTTGCGCTCATGCTACCTCCAATGCTTAGAGATAAGGACCAACGACACCTAGCTGATGTGACCACACAACTTTTGATGTATGCATGGCTTGGCAGATGCCTGTTGACATTCGCATTCTCTATTTTCCATATACGCACATGCTACATCCGATGCGTGCAAACCATGACCTATGTCTTCTTCTGTTGGCTGATGCGCTCATGCCATGACTGATGTCGCCCAGTCGATACGCACACACCATTTTTTATGCGTGCATGTCACTTGATGTTGGTAAACGTCATTAGTTATATGCGCATGCCCGATGCAATAAGGCCATGAACGACGAAAGCTCAAGTTATGTACATGTGTATTCCATGATCGATGTTGTCATGTTGATTAGCACATGTAACATCTAATCACTGCAGTCCATGACCGATGTCTCCTGCTGTTGCCCACACACCACGTTTGCTGCTTATAGGGATTGTCCTAAGTTTCTTGACGTCCACAAATATTGTTTTTAATATGTGCACATATTACGCTGATGCATGCACTATATGACCGATGTCGTTTTCCATTGGACGATATGCACAGACCACAACCTTTGTCCCCTAGTCAATGCACATACAACCTCTTTGATGCTTAAATCCCTTGGACGATGTCCCCTAACATTCGTAGACGTTGTTTTCCATACGCACACTTTCAATGTGTGCAGGCCATGTCCGATGTGGGCTATCGTTGGCCGATGTGCAAATGACATGACTAATATCGATGAGATGATGCAAACATGCAACATTTTATGTGTGCAAACCATTACCGATGTCACCTGCCATTGTGCACACACCTCATTGGATGTGTTTCGTCCTCGGCTGATGTCACTTGAAACTGGTAGACGTCATTTGCGAGTAGTGCATTTGATACGTCAGACGCGTGCAGAACATGACCAATGTCGTCCAGACGATACACACACACCACGTTTGATGCGTGAAGGCCTTGGTCAATATCACCTTACATCTGCAAATGTCTGTTTCCATATATGCAAATGTTACGCCACTGCGTGCTGGCCATGACCAATGTAGGTTGTCGTATCCCGATATGTGTAAGCCACAACTAATGTCGATTTGTCGATGCTCAAGTGATTGTAAGCTAACCATGTTTGCATGATCATGAGCATAATAATGAATATGAACTAATTCGGAAGCTAAATCATACTTAAAATGAAAATATGGGGAATACCCGTATACTATAGCTGAAATATTTTTAAAATAGATGATTTTAATACAAAGAAAATATTAACTCAGTGCTAATTTATAAATAACTATGTTTTAATTAAGCATTTAAACGACTAGGAATATTTGTACAACCCCAACTAAGTCTACCAAAAATGGAAACTAACTGACTAAAAGAGTGAAATGAAACCATGACTCTTGTCCTCGGAGAATGACGACTCATCCCTGATTCTGCTGAAATGGAGATCGTGATTAAATATAAGCGTGAGATGGATGCTGGAACCTGAACCTACCTAAGGAGAAGATGTAGCGCATGTATGTGTCACCACTTGAAAAAAATTGAGCATGTAGGATAGAGTTAAGTTGAAATTATACATAAGTGAATAAGTACACAAGACAGAATGATATTTTGAACATGATATACTAAATTCTACGCTAACCAGAAAAAAATGACCAAATTCATAACATGTTGAGGCTGAACAGTAACGAAAATCTAAATATGGTCAATGCAATAGATTCTGACTGATCTTTGGGAGATTCTAATAACCGATAATCAAACCGCATAATCTAAATCTGGAGTTCGATGTATATGTCCAATCGAAAGTAACCAATATACCCTACTAGAGGTATAAAGGTATAATGGAGTGACTACTAAAGTGAAGACCACAAAAGGTACCTACAATCTACTTGGATAGTAGTTTTGGGACTTTTTGGGTACGCTAAACCTTAGTCCAACTAGGTATTATTATACTGTCAACTAATTAAGTTATTACGACATTATGATTGAGTTTGTGTAAATAGTTGATACCTCAAAATTAAACATGCAAACTGAGAAGGCAAAAATTATTATTATAATTATGCATAAATAATTGGGGCATGTAAATTTGTAGTAACTGAAGTATTTGACCTTGCATGTGTAATTCAAGATATAAAGATATACATTGATAGGGTTTGGAAATTCATGCAATAGAGAGAATAATAACTTTAAAATATTTGGAAAATATATCTAACTAATTATTGATGATCTGTTGTAACCCCATATACCTAGTGATGAAATCGTCAGATAAATATTTACGTTTCAGGGATGGAATTGAGGGAATCTTGTTGCGTTCTTGAACATGTTTTGTTGACCTTTTTCTCATTTCTTAGTTCCAATTTTCTATGTTTTGATTTAATTATTTGACTTAGGTAAGTTTTAGTTATTTTTAAATGCTTAAACAATCAAAACAACGTATCTTAGGGTTTAAAAGAGGTAGGAAAATACCAAAAGACCCCTCAGTTAATTGTTGTCAGACCAAACGACGACTTGTACTGACGGCCCTGTGTTTGTGTCCATAGGTTAGGTCTGTTTGATAGGACTTTACTAAAATGGCCATAACTATTTACTTGGAGGTAAGATTTTAGCAAACTTGGTGGCTATGGAAAGCTAATTAAATTATCAATCATTTCATAGATTATGAGACACCTAATAAAATTTGTGGTAAGATTTAAGAACATGTTTAGTTGATTCAACACAATTTTCCCCCTAACTGTCTGCAAATTTTCACCTACGGTCCATAGGTCAATCTACGGACCTTATTGGTCAACTTTTCTTCATGTGAGAGGCTGGGTAAATAAGGTGTGAGTCGAGGGACAACGTCTACGGAATTATAAACTGTAGGTCTATCAGTTGATCTACACTTAGTCAGTTACTCTAGGATGCGTCATGGCAGAGTGCAGTCACAAACGACAGATGTGCACTACGGGCCGTAGATCAGACTGTTGTTTGTTGATATGGATCGTCGATTGCACCTGCAGATTTCTAAAAATCTTATTTTGTCTTGTTTTGATATAGGGTGTTACATTATCTCCCCCTTGATAACATTCGTCCTCGAATGAAGACTAAACTAGCTGAGATAGAGGGAGATCATTTCAATTCCTACTACTAAACACTTAGGACTTACTTTTTGGATTTATTTAGTTCCAAGAACATGCAAATACATTGAAAGAGAAAGTCTAAAATGAGGTAACATAATTGTAAGGCTGAACTCACGCAGGAATGACTGAAAAACTGGAGAGGAACTATTACCTGAAGATTGAGTGGAATGAAAGGAAAGAGGTGAGGATACTTGGTTATTTCAAGGATTTTTCTGCTTCTGAAGTAGCTCCCTCTTTTGACTGACTCCTCCACAAAACCTTGAATAAAGCGAATTTTTGGTTTAATAACCCTCTAACCTGACAGTCAAGAATCTCAATTGGTACATCCTTATAATAAGACTATGTTTAACCACTAAACTCTCGATTGGAATCACCCAGGATTGATCACCCACACACTTCTCCAAGAGTGTGATATTGAAAATCGGATTCACTACTGCTAAATCTACTGGCAACTCTAACTCATATGCAACTTTGAGAAACATGTTCAAGATCTTTAAGTGCCTACATATCTAGTACTGAGCTTTCCTTTCAATACAAATCTCATCACCCCTTTCATAGGTGACACTTTTAGAAAAACTCTATCATCAACTTGGAACTCTAGTTCCTTTCTCCTTTCATTTTCATAAGATTTATGACGACTTTGGGTTCTCTTATGTCTATCTCTTATGTGGTGTTGTTTCTCCATGGCATAAAAGATTGAATCTTGCCCTTTAAAAGCTGCTTCACCAACTTCAAACTAACAAACATGAGATTTACATCTACGCACATACAAAGCCTTATAAGAGTCCATCTGAATGTTGGAATTATAGTTATTGTTGAAGGCGAACTCAATTAGAGGAAGGTGATCATCACAACTACCCTTTAAATCGATCACACAAGCTCTAAACATATCCTCTAGGGTGTAAGTGGTACGCTCTGCCTGTCCATCCATATGCAGATGTAATGTTGTGCTAAGGTTAACTTAAGTACCAAGACCCTACTTAAATTACTTCTAGAAATGAAAGGTAAAATGAGGACATATATTTGAGATGATAGTCAAAGGAACCCCATGAAAACTCACAACTTCATTAATTTAATGCTTGCCATAGTTTTCTGCTGATTCTGTAGTCTTGACCACGAAAAAGCGAGAAGACTTAGTCAACCAGTCAACTATCACCCAAATGGAGTCATATTGTCTGCTAGTACGAGGTAACCCTGTGATGAAATCCATATTGATCACTTCCTAATTCCATGTACGAATGTCAATATCTTTATTCATACCCCCTGGTTTCTGATGTTCTACCTTGACTTGTGGAAGTTAGGGCACTTACTAATAATATCTGCTATATTCCACTTCATGCCATTCTACAAATAAACTTCCTATATATCGCGGTACATCTTAGTGGCACCTTGATTAAAAGAATATTTGAGTTATGGGATTGTTCAAGAATATGTTGTCTGAACACACAATCTACCCTGGTAGAGAAGTACAACATCTCCCCCTTTCCAGAATACATGCACTCTCTGATTGTGGACTCCACCCTTAAGTTCAAGCAAGATTGGATCACTACCTTGTTTTTCCTTAACCTCTACTACTAAAGAAGATTCAACCCCATTTTAACTGATACACAATTATATGATATGCTCATAAGGCGAACATCAATGGGAGAAAGCCTATGAACATTCTTAACTATCTCCTTCCTTTCTTCCTCAACATGGGCTACACTACCCATAGATAATCTGCTAAGATCATTTGTTACTACGTTCACCTTACTAGCATGGTTATGCACACTCATATCATAATCTGTAAGGAATTAAATCCATCTCATTTGATTAGATTCAACTCAAAACAAATATCCAAGTGTCTTATATTCATTGAACACATCTACATGAACACCATACATGTAGTGTCTCAAGATCTTGAGTGCAAACATTACTATTGCAAGCTCGAGGTCATGGGTAGGATAGTTCTTCTCATGCACCTTAAGCTTTCTAGAAGCATAAGCAATAACCTTATCTAGATGCATCAACACACAACCTAGGCCAACTCTCGATAAAACACAATAGATCACATAATCATCTGAACCCTTTAGAAGAGTAAAGATAGAAGTTGTAGTCAATTTAGTTTTGAATTCCACAAAGCTTTTTCATAATATTCAGACTATTGAAACTTTACCATCTTATGAGTTACCCTAGTCAATGGTGAGTCTATGGATGAGAATTCTTCCACAAACCTTCTTTAATAACGCCGCTAGACCTATGAAACTTTTGATACTGTGGCAAGGTAGGCCGGCGCCATTGTTTTCACCCACTGCATGTATTTATGTCAATCCAACTCGATATCCCCTCGCTAGATAATATGTGAACCAAAGGACAACAATGAATTGCACCTGAAATCACTTCTAAACTAGTGAATAACTAGCACTCTTTGGAAAGTCTAAAGAACTACCCTCAAATGACTTTGCTGTTCTTCCTCAGAAATTCCTAGATAAATAAGAATTCATCAATAAAAAGATACAAACATTCATGTACTGTTTGACCCCTATCACTCAATCCATGAAAGCTGCAGGACCATTGGTTAGTCTAAAGAATATAACAAAAAATTCATAAATACCCTAACATTTTTTTAAGGGTGTCTTCAGCATATCACTAACTCATACTCTAAGTTAATGATAACCCGATCTGAGGTCTATCGTTGAAAAATAGTTATCACCCTAAAGTTGGTAAAAACAAGTCATCGATCTTTGAATTGGGATACTTATTATTGATTGTGACCTTGTTCAACTATCGATAGTCAATGCACATTCAGAGAGAGCCATCTTTCTTCTATATGAAAAACAGTGGTGCACTCCATGATGAAATACTAGGTCTAATGAACTGACTCAAGAGCTGGGGTTTCAAAGATAGAATCCTTAACACAAACTAGATGATATATATAACCCTTTGTTATCATCCTTCTATCTTTAAGGTATGAAATGAATCGACCCATAGGCTCTAAGCTACCTAACCACTTTACCTTAGATTGGTTAGTCTAGATATAAATGAACAATCTTATTTCTATAATCGATTGAGGAATAACCATTAATGTCCAATGCTTGCTACTGAACATCGAAGTCTTATACTACCATTTCTAACACTTACAAGATCTGCTAAGGTAACTTTTTCGAAGACCGTTTGGGGGGACCATGTAATTTTTGTATACCTATCTAGCTATAACTCTGGGTCACAACTGGAGTAGAACTGAAAAGGGTTTTTGAGAGAGTTTTTGAATTACCACTAATTTGGACTGCTATGTAAAAATTAGCAAAGAAATTGTAGCACCTGATTAAACGACGAATAAAACAAGTCAGTTGAAAGACTAATAAACGTACAATTTGCTACATCAGGAGAACAACCTGATCCCTAGTAGGCCTGAATAGCATAAAACTTGTTCTGGCCGCTAACCGACCGCTCCACCTTGTACTAGATAAGTTACGCCTATTCACCTCGGGCGATATGCTTTTTGTTGCATGAGTTTTTAGACTTAGTTATAACCATTACCACCTCCTTGACTTTGTTCAAGAATGAATATCCCTCAACCTAATGAACCAGACTGACTGTAACCCAAACATCATTCCTTTTAAAAACTGTATGAACCGCCGAGATGTCCTTTACCTCACCTAGGGAAAGTGGGTAGTCCTTGGTGCCTAAGACCCTTCCCTACGACTTAAGCCTAGTGCTCTAAACCTTCTGGTCCTACTTTTCTTGGCAGGTTGAACCCTAGTTACTAATGATAAGGGGCTATAGCTGAAAACTTTTGCTGAACCCTTTTGAGCGATTTCACCACCCCCGATTTTCTTCTTGAGAATAGTATAGTGTCCCAGTCCCTAGATTTTTATTCTCCTTAGCATGATCCCTAAACTTATCACACTCAATATGATGATCAATGAGTCTAATCTAGAGAATGTTCATAATTTCCGAGTAACATAACATTTTTGTACTGAACTTCACCAAATGTGACACTCCAAACCAGAACTTATTCTGTTGAGCCTTAGAGTCGCATACCATGAGAGGAGCATACCCGGAGAGTTGGTAACTTAAGATCCTACTCTTGGAACGTCCTTTTCCCGTGTCTAATTCAGGGATCCTTGGAGTCTTTCTTCTGTCAAATCTATTGGGAAATCATGTCAAAGAAGTCTCACAAAACACACCCCCTTGCGTACTATGATTTGCTTTGTTCACCTTTTTTTCCCTTCCATTATTGTACCAAATTGAGAACTTTTTGAGCTGTATGATGACAACTCCAACACATTTCCATTCCCTAGGACCTCATACCTCAAAGATCTTCGGGATCTCATCTAAAAAATTCTAGGGATACCAGTAGTCTGTGATACTAAGGATTCAGGTGGATTCATCCTAATAAACTGACGGACCATGGATGCTATTGATCCACCACTTCTATTCTTATGACCTTGAACCCGCCTATTGTTTTTGTTGGCGACACTCTAAGCAAACATCTTAATGGAATTCCTGAATTCAACATTGGACACTTCCTAATATGGGACTAGATGAGTTGCATTTGCATCATTCTCATTCCTAGCGTTATATCTACGATGAGGCATGATCTGAAACGTAGATCGTCAAGTTAGAATGGAATTAAATCATACCTTAGGCATGATAAAACTAACAATAAAATGAAGTTTTACTAAAACATTTTTTAGCCTCCCTTTCATTAGATGTTGTGAGCTTCATACCTATGAAAATTCCTCTATTGGTGCGACTTTTCAAAAATCATAAGACATTTTAACTAGTGCGATATACGCAGTTTTATCATGCCCCGAGCTTAACCATGAAGAGCGGACCCAGACGACTAGGACCAAATGTTTTGTAAGCTAACCCTGTTTGGCATGATCAGGACATACTACACTATATAAAACTTATGCAACAGTAAATCTACTTAAAAGTTAAAAAATGGGAATACCCAATACTAAAGATGATATATTTGGAAAAAATGTGTTTACACTACAAATAAAATATTAACTCAATGCTAAGTTGAACTAAACTATTTTTTTATATATAACTTATTAGAAATACTGTTACAAAGAGCCACAATTAATTCTAGAAAAACAGAAAACTAAAGGACTTAAAGAACCGAAATGACCCATGACTCTTATCTTAGAGAATGAGGCACTCAACACTGTTTTGCTGAAATGATATTAAGAATAAATCTCAGCTGATCTCCATGTTGAGAACCGTAACCTACAATCAAAGAAGGTGTACGCATATGCGTCAGTACTTGAAAGGTACTGAGCATGTAGGATAAATTAAATAGAACTGTACTAACTTAATATGACACAAACAAGTAATTATTGGAAATAATATAATTAATTCTTATCGTAACTAGAATGCAATGAGAAATGTAACATGTCCAAACAGGCTAACTACAATGTGAATATGGGGAAGCATTATAGTCTGACAGAACTGTGGAATATGCTAATAAATAACCATAATAAAACACATGAACTAAATTTTGTTGTCCTGATTTATTGCCCCACCGAAGGACCCATAATAAATCCCTTCTAGAGGTATAAAGGTTTAACTGCTGAAAATCATTAAAGTTTTTAAACCACTGCGGTGACTTACAACAACCTACTTGTCTAGGTAGTTGTCTTTGGACTATTTGGGTAGTAATAACCCTGGCCAACTCGTATTATGATACCCTAATAAATTAAGTGATTATAGTCCATTATGATTGATTTTGTGGTAAATACTAGATAGCTGAAAACAAAACCTGCAAACTGAGAACGCAAACAATTTATTCTTATAATATGGATTAATACTGAGGAACTTAAATTTGAAGTAACAAAAGTATTTGACCTACCATGTTTTTACTTCAAGACTAAAGGAACTACTAGCTTGGGTTTCTGAAAACACATAATTAACTGAATATACTTTACATCTAATTTTGGAATATAGATCTAAATAATTCTTGAATGACGCTGTAATTCCCTACAAACCCCTCGTTCCCTATTCATTATAGCGACATCATATTGACTAAAAAACTAGGGACCAAATAGATGAAAGGACCCATTAAGGAAATATCATATTAACTGGTGAGAAGAAATCTATGGAGAAATATTTAGATTCGGGGGCTGAACCGAGGAGAATCTTGTTGCGTTCCTTGAACTAGGATCTTGAACTTTTTGTCCTTTTTGCTTCCAATTTTCCAAGTTTTGACTTTATTAAAAAACTTTCATTTAGATAAGTTTTAATTATGTTTCTTAGTCTTAAACTGACTAAAATTTGATTATTCAAGGTCAAATTGTGTACCTTAAATGTTTAAATACAAAAAATAAAAAACGAATTATAATATACCCTCAAGTTAATTATTGTCAGACCAAACAACGAGTTTTGACTGACGGGGCCGTTGTGAAACGAGGTCCTCTTTTGTGTCCGTATGTTTTTTTTCCTATTTTCGGTAGGCATTTACTAAATTGGGTATAACTTTTTGTAACTTGGAGGTTCTGATTTAAGCAAACTATGTGCTTGGAAAGCTATTCAATTCTCATTCATTGTTTATATATCATGGAACACCTAATTCATTAATTTCCTATAGTGTACAAACAATTGAACTTATCCAACACTATTTCCCGCCCTAATTATCTACAATGATTACCTAACAATTTGTATGGCATCATCGACAGACCGGACTGGTCAATTTTGGTTCATGTTTAGAGGTTGGGAAAAGGGGTGTTTGATCGCCAGCCATAACTATGTAGCTACGAACCTTAGTTCTAGTTCAGTGATCCGCCACTTTAGTCATTACTCCGGGATGTTTAATGGAGGTAGTTCAATCAACAAACAGTGGATGTGCACTATGTGCCTTAGATTAGACTACCGTCCAATGATAGTGATCGCCGATCGCACCTGCAGATTCTCAAAAAAATATTTTTGGCATATTTTGCATATAGGGTTTTTCATCATCACCCCCTTAATAACGTTCGTCCTCGAATGAAGACTACTGTAGCTAAAATAGAGGGAGAGAGCTGCAATCCCTACTACTAAACAATGAGGACTAAGTTACTGGCTTTATTTGGTTTAAAAAACATGCAAATTCGTTGAAAGTGCAAGTCCAAACTGAGGGAACATAATTCTAAGGCTATAAACATTCATGAATGTCTAAAAAACTATAGAGGAACTATTACCTAGAGCTGGAGTTGAATCGGAAGAAAAAAGGTGAGGATAGTTGGCTTTGATGGATTTTCCTGCATCCTAATTATCTCCCTCTACACACTGACTCCTCCAAAAAAATTGACTAAAGCAATTTTTTGATTTCATACCCCTCTAACCTAAAGCAGAATCTCACACGGTGTACCTCCTTATAAGAAAGCCCTATCTTTTACCTACCACCGCCAGACCTGTAATGACATTACCCCGGATGGATCACCCACCACAAACATCTTCAAGTGTGTGACGTGAAGATCTATGCACTGCTGCTAATTCTTCTCCTGGGGGTAACTCATATTCCCCTTGCCATCCTTTTCAAGATCTTTCTAAGGGCCTATATATAAAGGGACTGAGCTTTAACTTCTTTCATCAAATCTCACACCAACCTTCTTCATAGGAAACTTTCAAAAAATCCAATCTTCAACATTGGAACTCTAGTTTTCAATCTCCTTAGATATTCTATATTTCTGAAGACTTTGGGGTTGTCTTTAGTCTATCTGTAACGAGTTTTTTCATCAAACTTTTCTCTCCCCTGTTAAAAAGACAGAACTGTCCTTCACAAAGCTTCTTCAACCTACTTCGCACTAACAAAAAAGAGTTTATATCATCGTCCATAAAAAGCCCTCATACGTGAAATCGTAATGTTTTGGAATTGTAGCTATTGGTTGTAGGCGAAACTCAATCACGAACTCAATCAGGAGGAAGGTGATCTATCCCAAATACCCTTTTATAAATATCCGATCACACATCTCTCCACACAGATCATCTAGGGTCTAAATTTATGTCTGCAATCCATCCAGTAAGTCATTGAAATGTTTATTAAGGTTAACTTAAGTACCAATACCCTTTCATAAATGACTTGCAGAAATACGGGGATATATATTAGACCCTCTATCCTTGTGATGATAAGACAAAATAACCCCACAAAACTCACATTTCAGTTTATGTGATGTTGGTATAGTTTTCCTAAAACCGAATATTAGCTTGACCTTCTAAAAAAGCAGGAAACCTTAGTCATCCTGTCATCTATCATCCACGCAATAGAGTCGCTATTGTCATCAGTACGAGTAAACCCTTTGGGATGAAATACATATACATCACTTCCCATTTCCATGTACCGAATTTCGATTCTCTTGAAGCTATCCTCTTGTTCTGTTGTTTTCTACCGTTCGAGTCGACTTGCTGGTAGTTGGGCACTTTTAAAAATTTACTATATCCCCTCCTCATACCTTCTACTAATACATATCCTCACAAATCGGTTTTGATCTAGTGGCAACTTGAAAAATATCTGGAGTTATATGGGCATTCAAGATATGGTTTTCGAACTCCTGCCAACAACAGAACACACAATATACCTTTTGTAGGAAGTACAAACAAGCAAGCCCACATCTCCTCCTTGGGGGAAATACCTCCAACTCTATGAGTTGTGGATTAGCACCCTTATGTTTCAATCAAGAGTGGATCACTGGTCTTGTTTTGGCACCTTACCTAGTAAAAATGGGGGGGAGACGTAAAAAGGGAATAAGAGATGACCGACATTGGTTGCAACGGGGAATAGTGGTAACAGACTGGAAGGGGGGGGGCGGTGGGGTGAGTAAATGTGCTCCACTACCAAAAAAGATTTAGCCCCATTATTAAATATTACACTATTGTCTGATATGCTCATAAGACGGACTTCAAAGTAAGTAAATCTTGTGAACATCCTTCACTAGATCCTTTTTTTCTGCCTCAACATGGCAACACTACCCATAAATAATCTACTAAAAGCATCAATTACTACATTCATCTTAACAGGATAGTAATGCACACGCATATTGTAATCCTTAAGGAACCCAAGCCATATCCTATGACGTTATATAACTCAGAACACATACTTAAGGCTCTTATGGTCAGTGAACACATATACATGAACACCATAAAAGTAGTGTCTCAAGATCATGAGTGCAAACACCACTGCTATAAGCTCGAGGTCATGAGTAGGATAGTTCTTCTCATGCACCTTATGTTGTTTAGAAGCATAAGATTTAACCTTATTTCACTTCATCCAAACACAACCTAGTACAACTCTCGATGCATCACAATAGATCACATAACCATTTGAACCCCCTAGTAGAGTCAAGTTAGGATTTGTTTTTAATCTAGTTTTTGATTCCTTAAATATTTTCTCACAATCATCTGACAATTGAAACTTGACAATTTTTTAAGTTATCCTAGTCAATGGTGAGGCTATGGATGAGGTCCTTCCTCGAACCTTTTGTAATACCCACTAGACTATGAAACTTGTGGATATTCTTTAGCATAGTAGTATGGGCAATTAATTTTGTGCTCCTTATATCTTTTGTGAATCCCTCCTCGAACCTCCTCTCGCTAGATACAATGTAAACAAGAGAAAGCAATGATTGCAATGAAAACTCACATTTTTTAAACTTAGCGCATAACTGGCGATCTTTCACGAGGTCTGACAGAACAAATCTCAAATGAATACATTTTTCTTCCTCATTCATAGAAGTAAATGAGGATATGCTCCAATCAAATTAAAACAAAAAGTCTAGTACGATTCACAGATTGGTTCATCAATAATCCATGAAAGATGCAGGAGTATTGGTTAGTCCAAACGACATAATTTCAAATTCATAATAACCCTATCATGTTTTCAAGGATGTCTTTAGAATATCCATTACTCTGACTATAAGCTGATGATAACCCTATCTCAGGTCTATCATTGAGAAATTGCTAGAACCCTGAAGTTGGTCAAACTAGTCATCAATCTTGGGGATGGGATATTTATTCTTGATTGTGACCTTGTTAACATGTCTATAGTCAATGCACATTCTAAGAGAGCAATATTTTTTCTTTATGAACAATAGTGGTTCACCTCATAGTGAAATACTAGGTCTAATGAAGTCCTTATCTAGAATGTCTTTCAAATGATCTTTAAATTCCTTAAGATATTATGGATCCATTCTTTAAGAGATTATTGTAATTGGCTGGGTATCCGGAAGGAGATAAAAACTAATGCCAATTTCCTTGTTGGGAGGAACCCTGGGAAGATATTCTGGAAACACTTTTGGAAACTCACAGACTACTGAACTTACTCAAGAGTTGGTGTTTCAAATCTTTAATCCTTAACCCGAATTACATGATAGAGATAACCCTTAGTGATCATGTTTCTAGACTTAAGGTAAGAAATGAATTGACCCATATGTTCTAAGCTACTACAGTTCCACTCTAAGATTGGTTAGTCTGGAAACTTAAAATGAAGAATCCTTCTTCTACAATTGATTGAGGTATATTATGAATGTAAGAAATCCAGCAGAATGATGTCGAAGTCTCCATTTTCTACACTACAAGATCACTGAGTTGACTTTTTTGAGAGACTGTGATAAGGGCAATTTTTTTTCAATCGCTTGCTATAACTAATGTCCGAACCTGGAGTAGAACTGAAAGAGTTGCGAGAGATTTTTTCGACTGACACTGTAATTGAACTTCTATGTAATGAAGTTATAAAATAAAGACTAGCCCATGGGATCTTAACAATTAAATACACATCAGTTTAAGACTCGTATGTACAATGACTAAACTGGAAGAACCTCCCTGGATCCTAGAGCGACCTGAAGGAACATACACATGTGTCTGGCTGTCTAACGCGCCACGTATTACTAGAATGAATTCCCCTGCTAAGTCAGGCAATAATTACTGTGACTGACAAGGAAGCCGGACACGGAAGGGTACTAATTGCCACCGCCTTGACGCTGGCTCGGCAGGAAAAGCCCTCCTACTTTTAACGAGATTGACCGAGCCAAAGCAGCCTTCGGTGCCGATAAAGAACAGGCGCCTGGAGGGGTGCGGACCACACCTAATTAAGTGGGGTAAATCGTGGGTCCTGAAAACAATTTCATAAGACTTAGTTCCTCGTGCTCCAACCTTCTGGTCATTCATGTTTCTTGGAGGGTGGAATACTAGTTTAAGGAAGGGGATGAAGCCTGAAAACTTGGGCTGACTCTGAAAAACGATTTTCCACCATCCGATTTCTGTCTGAGAATATTCAAGTTTCCTTCCCAGTCTTAGCTTATTATTCTCCATAGTGATGTTCCCTAATCTCTAACCTCAACATGCTGAGCAATGAGTAAGAAGCTGAGAGATGTTCAATCTCCTAGTAACATATCATTTATGCAGTTAAATTCAACCAAATCGACCCTCCATATAAGAAACATATTCAATTTGAGCCCTGAGTCGGCACCGATGTGAGGATCACACCTGGGATACTTGTTAAACTTTATCACATACTCCCTTGGACCGTCATATTTCCCCTGCCCCCTTTAAATTAATGAATTTCCTGATCCTTTCTTCTCTCAACCCAATTAGGAAAAAAAAGCTGTCCCCAAAAGGTCTCACTAATCACTCCCCAAAGTAATAATGAGTTTTACATCTATACCTTTATTTTTTCTTCTGCTGATTGTACCATATGAGCCATATCTTTAACTTGTAAGATGCCCCACTCCACCTAATCATTCCCGGTGACCTGCAGAACACAAAGATCTACTTGATCCTCACTTATGAAATTCCTGGGGATCCTTCCATCTTGATGACTCAAGAATTCAGGAGGATTTAATCCTAACAAGTCACGACTATGGCTGGGATAGTGAAGCCACACATAAGTCCATTCTCAGGAGCTTGAACCCGCTAATTGTTTTTGTTAGCGAACATGAAGCCCAACATTTGAACGGATTGTGATTTCGCATTGGAGGACTTCCTATTTATTTTTACTAGAGAACTGCATTTTGTCATTTGTCTGCATTATCTATAGAGGAGGCATGATCTAAAAACCATACAACCTCAAGTTAGAATGGAATTAGATCATACCTTAAGCAGGATAAGAGTACAACAAAGTGAAAGTTTTCATTAAAACGACTTGGTACCTTCTCTCATTAAGATATGGTGGTGGTGGCTTCACAACCCATGAAAGGTCTACTATGAGGTTTTTTCAAACATCATAGGACACTTAAACCTAGGGCTATGATACCAACTTTTTTTTTC
Organism: Solanum habrochaites; assembly: GCA_027704765.1. Lineage (NCBI taxonomy): Eukaryota > Viridiplantae > Streptophyta > Magnoliopsida > Solanales > Solanaceae > Solanum > Solanum habrochaites. Next base: position 23,806,287 of record JAKWJA010002490.1, on the reverse strand, counting down.
ATGTCCCGATCTTCATCACCCGGACGCGGACATGGCATAGGACCACAACTGATTGTAAGCTACCTTGGTTTGCATGATCACACCATACTAAAGAATATAAACTTATGCGGAAAAGCTAAATCATAATTAAAAATGAAAAGATGGGGAATACCCTATACTAATAGCTAATATCGGTCATGTTGAATTTGTAGCTATTGTTGTAAGGCGAACTCAATCAAGGAAGGGATTAGCCCAAATACCCTTTATAAAAATCGCATCACACCAACTCTCCACATATCCTATCGGGTCTAAATTTTATGATCTGCAAATCCATCGCTTCAGATGGAAATGTTGTATTAGGTTAACTTAATACCAAACCCTTCATAAATGACTTCTTCCAGAAATAAGGATTGATATGAGACCTCTATCTTAGATGATAGCAAAATAACCCCAATCAAACCTCACAATTTCATTTATGTGAATGTTGGTAATAGTTTTTCTAACCGAATATGTAGTCCTTGACCTCCAAAGTAGGAAGACCTACTCATCCTGTCATCTATCACGCAAATGAGTCCATATTGTCCCCCCCCCCCCCCCCCCCCCCCCATCAAGTACAAGGTAACCCTTTGATGAATACATATAAATCTGACTTCCCATTTCCCATGTACTAATTTCAATCTCTTGAACCATACCCCCTTGTTTTGGTTTTCTACTTGACTTGCTGGTAGTTGGGGCACTTACTAACAAAATTTAACTAATACATCCCTCCTCATGCCATTCGACGAATACATATCCCACATAATCGAGGTTGATCCTTAGTGGCACTTGAAATCTGGAGTTTATGGGCATCTTCAAGAATTGTTTTCTGTGACCTCCAACATAAGCAACACACAATTACCTTTGTAGAGAAGTACACCACTCCCCTCCTTGGGAGAATACCCTCAACTCTAGAATTGTGGATAGCACCCTTCCCTTATGTTCAAGCAAGAGTTGGATCACTGTCTTGTTTTTTCCCTTCAACCTCCACTAAAACCACTACCAAAAAAGATTTGGCCCCATTTTTAATATTTACACCATTGTCCCTGATATGCTCATAACGGACTTCAAAGTAATAATCTTGTGAACCTCCTTCACTAGATTCCTTTCTTCTCTTTCTGCCTCAACATGGCAACACTCCCAGAAATAATCTCTAAAAGCAATCACTTACTACATGCCACCCGTACCAGGATAGTAAATGAACACTCCATATGTAATCCTTAAGAAACTCAAGCCATATCCTATGACGTATATAACTCAAAACACATACTTAAGGCTCTTATGGTCAGTGAACACAAAAAAATTAATAAAACCCCAATTGCCACCATAAATTAGTGTCTCAGATCATTGCAAAACGACCACTGCTATAGCTCGATTTCATGAGTATAGGATAAGTTTTTCTTCCCTCAAAGGCACCTTAAGTTGTTTAAGCTAAAGATTTAACCCTTTTTCACTTCCATCCAACCACAACCTAGTACAACTCTCGATGCATCACAATAGATCAACATAACCATTTGAAAACCCGCTGGTAGAGTCAAGTTAGGATTGTTTTTTTTTAATCTATGTTTTTGATTCATTAAATATTTTCTCACAAGCACTGACAATTGAAACTGACAATTTTTTAAATTATCCTATCAATGGTGAGGCTATGGGTGAGAGTCCTTCCCCTCGAACCCTTTTGTGTAATAACCCACTAGAACTTGACTTGTGATATCTGTAGCAAAGTAGTATGTGCAATTATTTTGCCTCCTTATATTCTTTTTTTGTGAATCCCCTCGAATCCCTCTCCTCTAATACAATGTAAAAAGGAAAAGAATGGATTGCAATGAAAACCCTCAAATTTTTGAACATAGCGCATACTGGAGATCTTGCAGAGTCTGCCAAACAAAATCTGCAAATGATATACATGTTTCTTCCTCATACTCATAGAGTAAAATGAGGATATCTCAATAAAGATTAAATGAACAAGTCTAATTACTATCAACAGATGTTCATCAATATCCTGAAAGATCAGGAGTATTGGTTAGATCCAAAATGAAATAATTCAAATTCCATAATAACCACTATCAAGTTTCAAGGATTCTTCAGAAGACCATTACTCCTGACTATAAGCTATGAATAACCCTATCCAGGTCCTATCCTTGAAATTGCTATAAATCCTGAGAGTTGGGTCAACAAGTTCATCAATATTGGGGATGGGATATTTATTCTGATTGTGGACGCTGTTAACATGTTCTATAGTTCAATGCACATTCTAAGAGAGCCTATTTTTTCTTTAGGAACAAAGTGGGTTCCCTCATGGTGAAATACGTAGGTCAATGACGGTTCCTTTCTAGAATGTCTTTCAAAAGGATCTTTAAATTCCTTAAGATATTATGGATCCATTCTTTAAAGATAATTTTTTATTGGCTGGTAATCCGGAAGGAGAATAAAACTAATGCCATTTTCCTTGTTGGCGAGAACCCTGGGAAGAATATTCTTGAAACACTTTTGGAAAACCACAGACTACTAACTTACTCAAGATTGGTGTTCAATCTTTACTCCTTAACCCACCCGACTATCATGAAGGATAGCCCGTCATGATCCATGTTTCTAGACTTAGGTAGAAATGAATTGACCCATATGTTCTAAGCTGCTACAGTTCCAATCTAAGATTGGTTATCTGGTAACTTAAAATACAATCCTTCTCTACATTGATTGAGGTATAATCATGAATGTAAGAAATCCATGCCCAGAGATGAATGTCGAAGTCTACCATTTCTAACACTAACAAGACTACTTGAGGTGACTTTTTTTGAGAGATGTGAATACAGGCAATTTTTTATAATCCGTCTTGCTATACAGTCCAACTGGAGTGAAGAACTGAAGAGGTTGCGAGAGAGTGTTTTCGACTGAACTGAAATTGAACTTCTATGTAAACGATTTATAAAATCAAATTAGCCCATGGATCTAACAATAAATACACATCAAGTTTAAGACTCTTAACGTACACTTGGACTATATTAAGAAACCTCCCTGATACTGCGAACCTGAACGAGCATACAACATGTTCTGGCTCTACCCCCATGTATACTAATGATAACCTCGGCTCAGTCGGGATATGTTACTGACAATGAATTGTCAACTTAATTGTACTAATTCCACCTCCTTGACACGGTCCGCAGGAAAAATCCCTAACTTAACAATTTGACTGGCACCAAAGCATCCTTCTTTTCCCTACAATACCGTCGCCCGGATGTTTCTTACCACAACCGCTATATTAAAGTGGGTGTAAGTCTTGGTTCCTGAAAAAATTTCATAAGACTTAGATCCCTGGTGCTCTAACCTCTGGTCATACAATGTTCTTGGAGGTGGAATACTAGTATGAAGGGGATGAAGCTGAAAACTTTGGCTGACCTGCAAACGATTCGACCATCCGATTTCTACTGATAAATTCATATTCCCAGCTTATAGCTTGATTATTCTCCATAGGTGTTTCCCTAATATTTTAACCTCAACTGCTGACCATGAGTCATAAGCTGAGAGATGTTCATATCTCCTAGTAACATAAACATTTCTGCAGTTAATTTACACCAAATCTGACCCTCCATATAAGAACATATTCATTTGAGCCCTGAAGCCCTGTAAGTCGGCACCTGAGGAGCACACCTGGATACTTGGTTAAACTTTATCACATACCTCTTGGACCGTTTATATTTCCTGCCTTTAAAATTACTAAATGCCCGCGTTCCTGCGTCTTTGTCTCGCAACTCTATTAGAAAACTTGTCTCTAACAGCTCTCACTAAATCACTCCCCAGTATATGAGTTACATCTATACCGTTATTTTTCTTCCGCTGATTGTACCAGATATGAAGCCATATCTTTAAACTTGTATGGTGCCAACTGACCTAATCATTTCCGTGTGACCTGCAATACCTCAAAGATCTTCGTGTCTCACTTAAAGAAATTTCTGGGGATCCCTTCCCTATCGTGATACTAAAGAAATTCAGGAGGATTTCCTCTTAACAATTTCACGGCCATTGCTGATAGTGGAATCCACCGATAATCCATTTCTCATGAGCGTGAACCCGCTAATTGTTTTTGTTACGACAATGAAGGAGCCAACATTGAACTAATTCCAAATGAATTCAGTCATTGGTAGACTAACTCCTAATTTTTTTGACTAGATAATCTGCATTTGCATTTTAGCATTCTATAGGAGGAGGCATGATTCTAAAAGATACAACCGTCAAGTTAGAATGGAATTAGACATACCTTAGCATATAGATTAACAACCAAATAAGTTTTCATTACAACACTTGGTAAGACTTCCTCCATTAGATTTAAGGGCGCTTCACACCCATGAAAAGGACTCTACTAATGAGTTTTCAAACATCATAGGACACTTAAACCTAGTGCTAATGATACCAGTTGTCATGTTCCGAGCTTTCACCCGAGACCGGAACATGGGGACATAGGACCACAACGATTGTAACGCTAACCTTGTTGGCATGATCACGAGCATACTAAAGAATATAAAACTTTGGGCGGAAGCTTAAATCAAAATTAAAATGAAAAGATGATGGGAGACCCATATATTATAGCTGATATATTTAAATAATGTTTTTTAATCAATTAAAAATATTAGACGTCAAGCTAAATGAGAACTAAGTATGTCCTAAAATAAGCCTCTAACTTACTCCAAAATATTGGAAAACTAATTACTAAAAGATGAACCCTGACTCTTTTCCATCGGAGAATGATACTCACCACTGATTTCTGCTGAACTAGAGATGGGAATCAATCTAAGCCTAATCTTGCTGCTGATAACCTGATGAGGACTCATATCCTTAAGCCCCCCCCGTAATCTTGATGCTGATAACAAAACTACATCACAAAAAGTTGTAGCCTCCCATATGCGCATTACTTGAAAGCAAAACTTATGATTTAGGAAGCTTAAATCTGAAATATACATAACTGAATAAGTAAACAAGAAGTATAATATTGTGGGACATAATATACTGATTCGGTCCTAACTAGATGCAATGAACAAAATTTTATAACATGTTGAAGGATAACAACCAAGTAAAAATGGTAATATGGCCATTGCAATATAGTCGACTAAACTAATGGAAGTTGCCTTATAACGATAATAAAACCACATGAGCTAAAATGATTCCGATGTATATCACCTCCACTGAAGGCCCAATTATCCTGCTAGAGGTATGAAAAGTCTTATTGTCCGTGATAAAAAAACTAAAAAAAAACTGCTGACCATAAAGGGGACTTACAACCTACTAGGCTAAGTAATTTCAGGGACAATTTTGGTATGGTGTACCCCTAAATCCAACTCGGTATAACACTACTCTACTCCCAATTAAAGGTGATTAACCCTTATGATTGAGGTTTTGTCAATACTGGATGCACAAAATGAATATGGAAACTGAGAAGAAAACAATTATTTCGATAATCATGCATTAATAAGTGAGGCATATAAATCTGAAGTAACAGACGTATCTGACCTGGCATGTGTAATTCATGATCTAAAGAACTACAAATCTATGGTTCTGAAATTCATGAGATAAACTTAATTATAACTTTACAATCTAATTTGAAATATATATCTAACTAATTCTTGATGATATGTTGTAATTCTTCAAACCCTAGGCCTTTTCATGAAAGGAGAATCAAGAACTCACAAAAACTTAGGGATCTAATGGGTGAAACGTACGCACTAGTGAAATTCCACATACCTGATGATGAAATCCACGGAGAATCAATGAGATTTCGGGGTTGGAACTTTGGGAAACTTGTTACTTTCTTGAACTAGGGTTCAAGAAATTTTTCTCCTTTCTTGCTTCCAATTTTCTATGTTTTGATATAATGATTTATCTTAGGTAAGTTTTAGTTATGTTTCTACTCTCTAAAATAATGATTTAGAGTCAAAACGACGTATGTTAGGGTTTAAAAAAAGTAGGAAAATACCGAAAGACCCCTGGGTTAATAGTTGTCCGACCAAATGATGAATTAGAGTAACAGGCTGTCGTTCAATCGACGGTCCATCGTTTGAGTTCGTATGTTGGGTTTTTTCGACAAGCCTTTATTCTAGCGGGCTTCTCATTTTCTCAGGTCTTAATTTATGTAAAATGGTGGCTATCATTTCAATAGGTTACTGGACACCAATAAATTGATCTTTGGTGCTAAATTTACGATCAGTGAAGTTGACCCTACACCATTTTCCTCCTAATTGCCCCCCTCATATTTTCACCTACGAACTGTAGGTGTCCATAAAAAGACCGTACTTGTTTAATCATAGTTCATGTCAGAGGCTGGGTAACTTGGGTGTTGATGCGATGGGACACACTATCTACGGACCATAGTCTACTAAGGACCGTAGTCCCTATCCTGGGTCGACGTTAGTCAAATTATTCTAGGTATTGCATCATGAAGATTTTAAAGTCACACATGGCGAATGTGTAGTTTAGGCCATAGATCAGACTACGGTCTAATCATAGTGATCGTCAATTGTACCTGGAGATTTATTAAAAGCTGATTTTTGGTCTATTTTGGATATAAGGTGTTACAAATGCGTACACGCCATGAGTGATGCTTCCATTCCATGGATGTTTATGATGCCTTTGGTAGAAGTCGTTCACCCCATGCATACAAGTTATGTTTATGCGTGCAGGCCATGACCAATGTAACCTAGATGATGCGCGCACACTACACCTTTGATGCGTGCATGCCTTGGTCGATGCCACCTGACATGGGTAGACATTGTTTGTCAATACAAGCACATGAAACATAAAATGCGTGCCGAACATGACTGATGTTGTCTGCCTTTTGCGAATGTGCGCAAAACACGACCAATTTCATCCAATTGATGCGCACACACATTGGTTTATGCATGCATGCCTTGGATAATGTAACCTGACATTGGCCGATGTAAGTTGGCCACAACTGATGTCGCCAAGTTGATGCGGACACACCACAACTAATTCTTGAAGTCCTTGGAAGATGTAATTTGACGTTGGGAGATACGTTTAGCCCACGAATCATGTCACCAAGCCTATGCACACACTCCACGTGGGAAGTTTTCGTGCCTTAGATGATGCATATGCCATTGGAAGACGTCACTTTGCCGTTGCTGCCCTGCTAACTGATGCTTGCAAGAATGAGTGATGACCCTAGTTATTGTGCACACACCACGTTTTGGTGAGTATGCATTACTTTGGCAGATGTATTCGAGACATTGGTAGGCGTCAATTTTTCCAAAATTTCACAATGATTTTCAGATTCCGTGCATGCCCATAACCGATGTCCATCTGTTTTATGGCCAGATGTATGCGAACCATGAACTTATGTCACAAAGTTGAGCGCACACCCATTTTTGGTGCGTGCATGCCTTGGAACGATGTCTCCTTATCTTCCTAAAAATTGTTAGCAATATGCGCACGATCCGAGCCAAGGCGGTCATTGATCGATACCGCATGACGTTTGTCCAACTATCGGCGCATTCCCATGATCGAGTCGCCCAAGAGAAGCAGCACATCCAAACATCTAGGTTTGCAGGTCGTGATCAATGGTTTTATGGTCGTTGAGCCCTCAACCATGTTTTTTGAATGCATGTAGGCCTTCGCAATGTCTCCTTTCATTCTACAGATGTTATTATCCATAATGTTCATATGTTACTCAATGCTGTTAGAACCATAATCAATGTCATTTACATGTCGCCGATAGCGCAGAAACCAACCTTTCTTTGCCTAGTCCAAGTGCACACAACTCGTTTGATGCGTAAAGCCCTGGAGATGTCCCCTGACATTGATAGACGCCATTTTGCGGGTGATGCTTATTTTACGATGTGTGTAGGCATGACCAAGTTCTGCCTTCATTGGCAATGTGCTCATTGCCCAAGAACGATGGTCACCCAACTGGTGCAACACATGCAACGTTTGATGTTAGAAAATAATAAGGAACCGATGTCCAACTTTTGTGCACACCTTATTTGTACTGCAGGTCTTGGAGATGTCACCTGACACTTGGGCAACGTTGTTCGCCCAATGTGAGACATTTTACGTTTCATTATGCAAGCCCATTACCAATGTCGGCCCAACCGATGCCATACCCGACTTTGGATGCGTGCAGATACCTTGGCCAATTTTTCCAAACATCTGCAACCGTCCTTGCCATATGCGACATGTTACGTCCGTTATTGCTTGGCCATGACCAATGACATCATCCATTTGGATATGTGTGCAAGACATGATTGATTTCTCCTCTCAAAGGGCACATAAACAATTTGGATATGTGCGAGCCTTGAGGACGTCTCTTAAGTTTGTGGATGTAATTTTTCTATATGCAAACTCTGATGCGTGCAGGCCTGACCTATGTCGTCTGTCGTTTCCACCGATGCGCATGTTGATTCCCTAATGCGACGTCCTAGGCTTACCACCTACCCACATGGAGCTCTAGAATTCCATTGCGCCAATTCTATCTTAGAGCAGTAGGCATCATCTTTCCAATGAACCATAATGAAAATGTACAACCGGTCGCTGCTATGTACTTTCTAGGTAAAACACCCATTTTGTTTTTTTTAATCAGTAATAACTTCTAGATATTAAAAAATATAGTTTTCACTATTTTTGTTAACATATTTTTTTTTGGAAAATCAAAACTAAATATGAATAATTAATTAATAAAAAAACTAAATTTTTGTATTAAATAAAAATCTAAAATAAGTCCAAATTAGCAAATAAAAAGAGTACACTTAAATTCAACAATCTGAACAATTTGTTGTAAGTTAAATTTTTTTGAGCAAATCTCGAGAACTACTAATTAATTTATAAAAAAAGGGAAAAATTTGATAAAAATATAAAAGTAACACCAAAAATTAACAAATCAATATAGTTACCTTAAATTAACCAATTTCAACAATTTATTTTAAATCTTTTTCCCTTCAAATCTCGGAAATGAATAATTAATGAATAAAAATATAAAAAAATGATAAAAATATAAAATTCACGCCAAAAATTCATATATATTTATAGTAACCTTAAATTCAACAATTTCAACTATTTTTTTTGAACGGTTATTTTTCCCTCGAAAAATCCCAAAAAAGATAAGTAATTAATTAATTAAAAATAGGAAATTACAAAAAAATAGGGAAAATGCAAAAGTAACCCCTACCTATATTAAGGTCCTATTACCCGTTAAACATATTTTATAAGTAATTTTCTACCTCTTTTGGGCCTACGTGGTACTATATTGAAAAAAAAGTCAACTACTTTTGGCCCACAAAATTGTGCCACGTAACCCCATAAAGGTGTATGATATTTATTAATAAATAAGTCACGATTTAAAGGACATTATTAAATAGAAGAAGTGTGTCGTTGAATGTTGAGCAAGTTGAAGGGTACTTGTACATTATCCTCAAAAAAATATAAATGTAACGCAAAATTTCGAATCTTAACGAACAATGCGCACAAAAGTTTGACGTCGGTATACGATATTTGTATGCTAAATACGATAAGGGTAGTCCACGTCCGAAGATAGTTTAACGTTGTGTGCAGGTCTAAGTCGATGCAAGCATGCCATGTCTGACGTTATTGAAGGTTGTGTTTATGACAAGGGTGATGGGGGCAGGCCACGCATAATGTTGGTTGAACGATATTTATAGGTCATGCCTGAATACGACTAAGTAATGTGTACAACGTGGGATGTCCAAGGTCGACGTCGACTTAGCAAGGATCATAGGCTACGACTGATGTGGGTACTCACTGGCCATGTTTCTTGGATGATAACATGTGTGTTAACCGAAGTACACATTCCACGTCAAATGCATGAAATGGTTGATATCGAATGGAAAACGCCAATTTTAGCCAATCGATGCGCAGATTCACGATAGATGCATGTGTGCCTTAACTTATGGTATTTGCCGTTGAGTGACGTAGCCTGCTGATGCGCGCAGGACACGTCAGATACGTGCAAGCCTTTGATGATATTTTTAATCATTGTCCGACGTTGCCTGAACAATGCGTTCAATCCATGATAAATGTTGCCAAGTCGATATTCACATGCCACGAGTGATGTCGCTCACCCGATGAGGAAACTACACATTTGATGCGTGCAGGCCTTGGCCGAAGGCATTTGACATTGGTCGATGCTCGTAGTCCATGATCCATGTCTCCTTATTAATGCGCACACACCATGGGTGATTCTTGCATGCCTTTGTTGTTGTTGATGCCATTGGGAGACGTCGTTCCCCAAATGCGGAAAAGTTATGTTTCATGTTTGCTGGTCATGACCGATTTTTCCTAGATGATGCGCACACACATAACATTTTGATGTGTGCATGCATTCGCAGATGTTGCCTGACATTGGTGGACATTGTTTGTTTATACAAGCACATGCAATCTAATGTGTGCATGCCATGAATGATGATTTCTGCCTTTGGCCAATGCGCGCAGGCCACGACCAATGTTACCCGATCTATGCGCACACACAATGTTTTGCGTGCATGCCTTGGAAGATGTAACCTTACATTAACCAATGCAAGGCGTCCACAACTACTGTCGCCCAGTCGATGCACACACACCACAACTAATGCTCCTAGGCCTCGGCCGATGTCATATGACATTGGGTGATGTGTGTAGGCCCTAAATGATGTCACCCAGCTGAGGCACGCACGCTACGCGTGAAGATTGAAGGCCTTAGCAGTTGCATATGCCATTGAAATATATCATTTCCACTTGCACACATTCTACGCTGATGCTTGCAGGCAATGACCGATGACGCCTCTCTTATGATGCACACAACATGAGCGGTAAACACTTTGTTTGTCATGCATGACTTTGGTGATGTCCTCCTTGACATTAGGTGGTGTTGTTTTCCATTTTTTAACATCTATGCGTGATGCGTGCAAGCAATGAACCAATGTTTTCTTATGTGGACCAAAAAATGGTAGGCCATGGATTACTGTCACCCAATTGAATTCGCACACACCATTTTTTTTATGTGTGCATTCCCAATGGACTGTCACCTGATGTTTGTAAACGTTTTTAAGCCATATGCGCACATCCTATGTAAGTAGTACATTACTTTATTAATTCCATGACCGAGTCACAAAGATGAATTAGCACAACATAAACATCTGATTCCTGCAGGCCATGAACAGATGTCCTCCTCCCGTTGCAAACACACACATGTGAGCCATGTAGTCCATGACAATGTTGGCTGACATCTGCTGATGTTGTTTTCCAGATGCGCGATTTTACTACGCTTATAACTGAGGACTTAATCTATGTCTTTTTCATTGGTTTGATATGTTGACGCCACACCCTTATTTGTTTCCAAGTCAATTCGAACCATTGATGCGTAAAGCCAATGGAGGACGATGTGATTGTCCCCTAACTTGGTAACATTGTTTGGCATATGCAAGTGTCAGATGGTGTGGGACAAAGACTCGATTTTCCCCGCCGTTGGCCGATGTTAGCATGCCATGACTAATATCCGCCCAACAAACGTACACATGGACAAATTTGAATGTGAGAATACCATGGACCGATATCGCTTTTCACTACGCACACACCTTGTTTTGATGGTGGAGACTTGGCTGATTACTTACATCGGCAGACGTCGTTTGGGCTAATGGGCACATGCTACGTCCCTGATATGTGCAAGCCATGATCAATGTCCTCCCAATTGATGTGCCACATCCCACTTTGATATTCCATTCGCCTTGGAAATTTCGCCTTAACAACTACAAACAACATTTGGCATATGGCTAATGCTACGTCATTGGCGTCAGGCCCCATGACCAATTGTCCTGTCGTTGACAAGTGAACAAGCCACGACTGATATCTCTTTGTCGATGAGCACACACCACGTTTTACACTTATGGTCCTTCGAGGATATCGCGTAATGTTGGTAGACGTCATTTTCCATAGGCAGATGTCCGATGTGTGCGGTTCATGACCAATGTCACCTACACGATGAGCACACACTATATTTGATGCGTGCATGCTTTAGCCGATGCATCCTGACATTGAAGACATCATTTTCAAATACAGGCACATACAACATCCGATGCGTGCTGGCCACCACAAATGTCATCAGCCTTTGGCCAATGCACACAGGCTTTTATAAATGTTGCCCAATTGATTCTCACACAATGTTTGGTGTGCGTATGCCTTGGACTAATTCTCCGACATGGCTTGTAAGCAGCCCGAACTTATACTCCAAAGCTGATGCGCACATGCCACAACTAATACTAGTAGGCCTTGGACAATTTTATATTATGTTGGCCGATGCATGTAGGTCACCAATGATGTCGCCCAGCCAAATGCACCCACGCCAGCGGTGAAACTTGCTGGCCTTGGTTTATATTGATGCCATTGGAAGACGTCATTTTCCACTTGCAAACATGCTACGGCTGATGCTTGAAGGCAATGACCGAAAACGTCTAGCTCATGTGCACACACCATATTTGATGGATGCATGCCTTGGCAGATGTAGCGTGACATTGGCAGACGTCATTTTCCATATAGGGACATGCTAAACCTGATATGTGCAGGCCACGACCGCTGTCTTCTTCTGTTGGCCGATGAGAATAGGCAACAACTAATGTTGCCCAGTGGATGTGTACATGCCACAATTTATGCTTGAAGGCCTTTTACAATGTCATATGACATTAGCCGATGCGTCTATGCCATGAATAAATTTCGCCCAACCGATGTCTACATCCACGTGTTGCACTTGCAGGCCTTGGCTTGATATTTATGCTACTGAAGATGTCGTTACTTACTTGCGCCATTCTATGTGCAGGGGTACTCGCACACAATAGAGATGTGCGTGTCTAGCTAAATGACCCCACACCACGTTTTGGAATGCCTGCATCTCTTTGAATATTCCCTAATATTGCAAGGCGTTTCCTATTTTTCATATATGTACATGCTACGCCCTATGCGTGCAGGCCATGACCAATGTCTTGTACTGTTTGATGATGTTTTCATGCCATGACTTATGTAGCCCGTTCGAGATACATACACCATGTTTCATGTATGCATTCCTTAGACGATATAGCCTTATGTTGATAGACGTCGTTATTCATACGTGCGCGTCTGGTGCAAGCACTACTATGACCGATGACGACTGGCATTGTCATTACGTGCATACTTCGATGGATATCGTCCATCTAATTAGCATATCAAATATTTGATGTTCCTGATGCATGCAAGCCATAACTAATTTCTTCTTAAAGTTGTCGATACGTAAAGGCTATGAATCATGTCAGTCAGTCGATGTGCACACAACAGGTTTGATACATGTTTTCCTTGGATTATGTTGCATGACATTAGCAGGCACCATTTTCCATATACGCACATATTATGCCCAATGCGTGGATGCTATGTCTGCTGTCTTCTTTTGTTGGCTGATGCATGCAGACCACGACTGATATCACGCAGTTGATGTGCAGAGTTAAGAATTGATGCGTTCATGCCTTGGGCAATGTCATATGAAATTGGACAATACGTGTAGTCCACTAATGATGTCGCCCATCCGATGTGCACACGCCAAGCGTGAAGCTAGAAGGACTAGGTTGACGTTGATCTCATTTGATGACATCATTTTCCACTTGCGCACATGCTACAACCAATGCGTGCAAACAATGAGCGATGACACCTAGATGATGTTCACGCACCACATTTGATGCATGCATGTCTTTGCATATGTTTTCTGACAATGGAAGGCGTCATTTTCCATATACGCACATGTTACGCCTGATGCATGCAAGCCATGAATGATGTTTTTCTGCTCAGGTCGATGCTCACATGCTGTAAATGATGTGCCCGGTCGATGCGCACAAACCATGTTTGAATGCTGTGCCGTGCTTGGATAATGACGCCTGATTGGTGGGTAGACTTCGTTATAGCCATATCGCACGGTGTGATGCAATCACGCCAATGACCGATGACAGCTGCAATTGTCCCGACACTACAATGGCACGACCGATGGAGCCATAGCTTAATTAGCATAATGCAAACATCTGATGTGGCAGAACCGTATAATAAGTCCCCTGCTGTTGCGTACACACCATGTTTGATGCGTGTAGGCCTTGGACAATGTAACCTTACATCTGTAGACTTTTTTTTATATGAGCACATGTTACACAGATGCGTGCAGGACATGACCCACACAATATGTTTGAATTGAAGATGCCAATTTTTTCGAGTTGAGTGATGTATACTGCCGATGCACGTATGACACATCAGATGCATGCAGGCCTTTGATGATGATGTATGTCGTAGGAAGACGTCCCGTAAATGATGTGTGCTATCCATGAGTAATGTCGCTAAGCCGATTTGAACATCCTGTAATTACTGTCTCCTAGCCGATAGCACACCCCATGTTTGATGTGTGTAATCCTTGACCAATGACATCTAATTTTTGTCGATGCTCGGAAGCCATGATCGATATCTCCCTACCGATGCCCACACGCCATGGGCGATGGTTGCAAGCCTTGGATATAATTGATGAAGTTTGCTGACGTCATTCGACACATGTGCAACCCAAATAATGTCTTTCTATGCTCCTTGGCCGAGTTGCCGACACTTGACAGACATAATTTTCCAATACAAGCACATGCAACAGTCGATGCATGCAGTTCATGACCGTTGTCATGTACATTTGGCCTCTGAGTGCTAGTCACGACCGATGTCACTCGATCGATGCACATAAACAATGTTTGATGCGTGCATGGCATGGACGATGTCTCCTAACATTGGCCGATGCAAATAGGCCACAACTATTGTCGACCAGTCGATGTACACATGCCTTGGATAATTCTTATAGGCCTTGGATGATTTCATATGACCGTTTTCTAATGTCTGCAGGCCACGAATGATATCTGCAAGTCGATCGTACATGCCACGCAAGAAGCTTGCAGGCGTTAGCGTATGTTGATACCATTAGATGACGTTGTTTCCCACTTGCGCACATGCTACGTCCGATGGTTGTTGATAATGAGAGATGAAACCTAGAAAATGTGCATGCACCACGTTTGATGCATGTATACCTTGCCAGATGTCGCCTCATATTGGCCTGCGTAGTTTTCCATGTATTCACATGCTAAGCAAAATGTGTGTATAACATGACCGATGTCTTCTTCTATTGACTGATGCGTGCAGGCCATGACTAATGTCACCCAGTCGATGCACACACACAACGTTTGATGCATTAATTCCTTGGCAGATATTTCCTTACATTAGCAAGTGTTGATTTCCAAATAAGCACATGCTACACCCAATTCGAGAAGGCTATGATCGTTGTATTCTTCTATAGGCCGATGTGCACAGGTCACGATTGATGTCGTCTAGCTGATGTGCACACACCAAAACTGATGATTAATTGAATTGGCCGATGTGATATGAAAGTGACTGATTTGTGTAGGCCATCAATAATGTCTCGCAACTGATGCGAACATGCCATGTGTGAAGCCTTTATAACTTTGCCGATACTGATTCCATTGGAAGACGTCATTTTCCACTTGCGCACATGCTAAATATGATACTTGTAGACATTGACAGATGAAGCCTAGATGATGTGCACATAAAACTTTTGTTGCATACATCCCTTGGCAGATAACGCCTAGCTTATGTGTGCACACATTGTTTGATGCATGCATGTCTTGCCAGATAATGCCAGACATTGGCAGGCATCGTTTTCCATTTACGTGCAGGCTACGCCCTATGCGTGCAGGCCATGAACAATATCTTCTACTGTTGGATGAGGTGCGCATACCATGACTTATGTTGCCCGATCGATATGCACATACCATGTTTCATGTGTGCATGCTTGGGACAATGTTACTTATGTTGGTAGACGTTGTTAGCGATATGTGCACGTCTGAACCAAGCAAGCCATGACCAATCACGGCTAGCATTGTAAACACGTGCATGCCCCGATGGATATCTCCCAGCTGATTAGCACATGAAACATTTGATGCATGCAGACCATGACCGATATTGCCTGCCATTGCGCATACACCACGTTTGATATGTGTAGACCTTGTCCAATTGTTGCCTGACGTCTGCAGATGTTGTTTTCCATATGTTCACATGTTATGTTTATGTGTGCAGACAATGACATATGTTATTTTCCATTGGCTAATATGCCAGGTTACATCCTTTTTCACCTAATCAACACACACACGACACCCGTTTGATGCATCAAAATATTAGACGATGTCCTCTGACATTGGTAGACATCGTTTACCATATGCATAGTTCCAATGTGTGCAGGTCGTAACCGATGTCAATCGTCGTTTGACGATGTGCGCATGCTACGACTAATGTCATGTGAACGTCAGAAGACATTGTCCAAGGCATGCACACATCAAATATTGTGTTTGTGCATCGATTGTGAGACATTGGTCGTGGCCTGCGCGCATTGACAAATGGTAGACGACATTTGTGATGGCCTGCATGCATTGGATGTTGCATGTGCTTGTATTGGAAAAAGAAAGACTGCCAATGTGTCGCGACATCGGCCAAGGCATGCACAAACAAAATGTGGTGTGTGGCAATCGTTTATGCAACATCGGTCATGGTTTGCATGCATCAAGCAAATCTTGTGTGCATGTAACGAACCATGTCTACCAATGGCATCAGCAACAACGAAGGACTACAAGCATAACCCATGCCGTGTGTGCGTTGGTAGGGACACATCGATCATAGTTTTCATGCATCAATTATTACATATGTGCATCAAGTGGGCGATATTAGTTGTGGCATGTCTGTAGGCCAAAGTCAATGCGAATAGGCCATATCTGACGTTGCTGACAATTGTGCGCAGGCCAAGGGACATAGGGTCAGGCCACTCCAAACGTTGGATAAACAATGTTTGTCGGCCACACCAGAAGACGACTAAGTAAAATGCACAACGTGGGCATTCCACGATCGACGTCTACTAATATAGGTGCAAATACCACGACTTATGAGGTTAATCAACGACCAATGTCTCCAGGCTAAAGACGTGTGCTGTTGGACGACGTGCACATTCAATGTCTGATGCATGTAAAAATTTGTTGATGCTGAATGGAAGATGCCAATTTCATCCAGCTGATGGATATATACCACGTTATATACTTGCATGCCTTTACTTATCGTACTTTCCATTGAGTGACATAGCCTGCCGATGCACAAGGATAAGTCAAATATGTGCATGCCTTTGATGATGCTATTTGTCGTTGGCCGACATCGCCTGACCGATGTTTGAAGGCTATAACGATGTCTCAAAGATGATGTGCACATGCCATAACGAACGTCGCCTATTCGATGCGCAGACTCCATATTGATACGTGCAGGCCTTTTCAAATGTCATATGAGTTTGTCCAATGCTTACAAGACATGACCTATGTCGCCCTATTAATGCGCAACGCCATGGGTGATGCCTGCAGGCATTGGCTATGGATGATACCATAGACAGATGTCGTTCTCCACATGCGCACAAACTTTGTTTGATGTGTGAAAGACATGACCGATGTCTCCTATTCGATTTGCACACACTACATTTGATGCGCGCATGCCTTGGCCGATGCCGCTCGACATTGTGAGTTATAATTTCACAATACAAGCACATGGAACATCCAATGCGTGCAGGTAATAACCGATGTCATCTGCCTTTTTCCAATGCGCATAGGCCACAACCAAAGTCGCCCAACAAATGCGCACATAAAATGTTTAATGTGTGAATGCCTTCAACGATGTCTCTTGAAATTGGCTAATGCAAGCTGGCCACACCAGATGTTTCCTAGTCGCTGCACACACGCCACAACTTACGCTTACAGGACTTGGATGATTTCATGTGACATTGGCTAGTACGTGTAGGCAACAAATGAGTCTCCCAGTCGATGCATATACGCCACAAGTTAAGATTGCAGGTCTTGGCTGATGTTGATGGCATTGGAAGACGTCGTTTGCCATTTGTGCACATGCTTAGTCCGATACTGGAAGTCCATGGCCGATGACGCCTACCTTATGTGCACACACTACATTTGATGCTTGCATGTCTTGGAAGATATCGCGTGACAATGGAAGGTGTTGTTTTCCATATACACACATGCTACACCCGATTTGTGTAGTCCATGACCGATGTCTTCTACTGTTGGTCGATATCCGCATGCAATTATTGATGTAACCCAGTCTATGCAAACACACAATGTTTGATGCATGCACTCCTTGGCAGATGTCTCCTGACATTGGCGGGGTTTTTCCATATATGCACTTGCTACGCCCGATATGTGTAGACAATGACCGTTGTCTTCTTCTTTTGGCCGATGCGGACAAGCTAAGACTGATATCTCCCAGCGCATGTGCACATGCCATAATTTTTTCTTGCAAGCGTTGCCCTATCTCATATGACAATGTCCAATGGGTGTAGGCCGTGATTTATGTTGCCCAGCCAATGCTCACACGTCCGATGTTGGTTAAACGTTTTGTGCAGGACAAAGTCCATGCATGAAGGCCATGTCCAACGTCGCTAAAAATTTTGTGTAGGTCAAAGGCGATAGGGGAAGGCCACACAAAATGTAGGTTGAAAAAAGTTTTTATGCCACGATCAAAGATGACTACGTATATGTGCACAATGGAGGCAGTCCACGATCAACATCGACTGAGCAAGGTGCATAAGCCTTGACTAATTCGTGTACTCGAAGGAATATGTCTCCTTGTCCGATAATGCGTGTCGTAGGCCGATGTGAACATTCCTCATCAAATGCATGTAAAAATAAATTGATTGTGAATGAAAGCTATCAATATCGCAGAGGCGATGCGCATATGCCACATTAGATACATGAATGGCTTGACTAATGGTACCTGGCGTTGAGTGGTAGCATACCGATGCACGTAAAACTTCCAATGTATCAAGGCCTTTGATGGTGTTGCATGTCGTTGGCTGACATTGCCAGACGGATTTGCGTAGGCCAAGATTAACATCGCCAAGTCGATGTGCACATACCATGACTGATGTCGCCCAGCCAATGTGCACACTCCACGTTCGATGCGTGCAAGCCTTGGACGATGTCATATGATGTTAGCCCGATGCTCGTATAAAATGACCGATGTCGCCCTATTTATGCGAACACACAATGGGTTATGCTTCGAGACCTTGGTTGGAAAACGTCGCTCACCATATGCTCACCAGCTATGTATGATGCTTGTCGGCCATAACCGACTAGCCTAAGCGCACACACCACATTTTATAGGTGCATGTCTTTGCCAATACCGCGTTACTGTGGCATAAATTATTTGCCAAGACAAGAACATGAAACATCCAATGTGTGTTGGCCATGACTGATGTTGTCTTTCTTTCAAAAAAGCATGCAGGCCACGACCGTTGTCGCTAAATCGATGATCACACACAATGTTTTATGTATTCATGCCTTGGACTATGTGGACTGACATTGGCCGATCCAAGAAGGCCATAACTTATGTCGCCAAATGGATATGCACACGCCACAACTAATGCTTGAAGGACTTAGACAATGTCGTATGACGTTGGACGATGTGTGTAGGCCATGAATGATGTTGCCCAGACAATCACACTACACGCGTGAAGCTTTCAGGTCTTGGCTGATGCTTATGCCATTGGAAGACGTCGTTTTCCACTTGCGCACATATTATATTTGATTTTTGCGGGCCATGACTGATGACGCCTAGGTCACGTTCACACACCACATTTGATGCATGCATGACTTTGCAGATGTCGCCTGACATTGGGTAGTTTTGTTTTCCATATACGCATATGATATGCGTGCAGGCCATGACCATCGTCTACTTCTATGCGCTGATAAGCACAGGCCACATATGATGTCACCCAGCCAATGCGCACCCGCCAAAACTAAGTCCTGGAGGCCTTGACCAATGTCATATGACATTAAGTGCATGTAATCCACGAATGATGTCACCCAACTGATGCACACACGCTAGGTTGTTAAGCTTGCAGGCCTTGAGTGATGCTGATGTCCATTGGAATACATCGTTTTCCACTTGCGCACATTCTACGTAACATCCTTGCATATAATGAGCGATGACGCCTAGCTGATATGCACACACAACATTTGATGCATGCATGCCTTGGCCGGTAGTGCCTTAGAGTGGCAATAATCTTTTTCCATATACACAGATGCTAAAACCGATGCATGTAGGCCATGACCGATGTCTTCTAATGTTAGATAATATGCAGTCCATGATAGATGTCACGTGGTCATTGCGCACACACCACTTTTGATACATGCATGTCTTGGCAGATGTTGCTTGACATTCGCAAGAGTTCTTTTCCATATACGTATATGCTATGCCCGATGCGTGCAGGCCATGACCGTTGTCTTTTTCATTGGCCGATGCATGTACGACTTGATTGATGTCGACCTACTGATGTGCACATGCCACAATTCATGTTTTTAGGCCTTGAGAGATATCATGTGACATTGGTCGATGAGTGTAGGCCACGAATGAGGTCGCCCAGCCGATGTGCACACGTCATGCGTGAAGCTTGCAGGCCTTACCTGATTGTGATTCTATTAGATACATCGTTGCCGCTTGCATACATGCTACGTTCGATTCTTGTAGAGAATGATCGATGACGCCTAGATTGTGTGCACATAACACGTTTGATGAATCTCATGCATTCCTTGGTAGATGTCGCCTAACATTGGCAAGAGTTGTTTTCCATAAATGCACATGCTACGACCGATGTGTGCAATCCATGATTGATGTCTTCTGTCGTTGGGTAATGGGCGAAGTCCATGACTGATGCCGCCCGGTTGATACACAATCACCATGTTTGATGCGTGCATGCCTTAGACGAAGTCTCCTGATATCGGTAGACATCACTAATCAAATGCGCACGTCCGATGCAAGAAGACCAAGACTTATGAAGGATGGTATTGTCGACATTCACATGCCACTACCGATATCGCAAAAGGTGATTAGCACATGTAACATTTGATGAGTGAAGGCCATGATTGATGTCACCTGCAGCTGTGCACACACCACGTTTGATGCGTGTAGGCCTTAGCCAATATTGAATGATGTGTACTCACATTATTTTCCATATATGCACATGCTACGGTCCTTTAAATAGGACATGACCGATGTTATTTTCCATTGGCCGATATGCATAGGCCACAACCCTTGTTGCCTAGTCAATGCGCACACAATCTGTTTGATGCATCAACACCTTGGACGATGTCCTTTGACATCTTTAGACATAGTTTGACATATTCCCACTTCTTATATGTGTTGGCCATGACCAATGTCCGCATTCATTGGACGATGTGCCCATGCCACGACTAATGTTGCCCAGCTAATGAACACATGCAATGTTTGATGCGTGCAAACCATTGTTGATGATATATGTCGTTGAGCACACCACACATTTGATGTGTGCAGTCCTTGGGCGATGACGTGTGACATCTGCAAATGCCATTTTCCATATGCACATATGTTACACCATTGTGTGCAGGCCATGACTAATGTCATTTACCATTGGCCGATGCGCACAAGCCACGACATATGTTGCTTCGTCGATGTGCACCCACCACGTTTGATGCGTGAAGGACTTCGAGGATGTCTCATAATGTTGATGGACATCATTTTCCATATGTGAATGTCCAATGCTTTCCGACCATTACCGATATCGTATGTTGGTCGGAAATGTGCATGTTTGATCCCCACGTGCTATGTTCTATGCATGTCCCACATGGAAATTCTATTTTATTGCTTATTCTCACTTAGAGGAGTATGCATTCGTTTCCCAATGAATCATAATTCACATGTACATCCAAATATCTACGTTCTAAGTTTCAAACACACATTTGTTTTTTTAATCATAAATAACCTTTATAAATATAAATATATATGTTTCAACATTTTTTTGAATTTTTTTTCTGCAAAATCTTGAATATTAGTAGTTAATTAATAAAAATAGAGTTAACATTATATAAATAAAAAATTAACGCCAAAATTTACGAATAAATAGTTTAACCTTATATTCAACAATTTTTTTTTTTTTTTTTTATAAGTGAATCTTGAGAATGAGTAATAAATTAATAAAATAATGGAAAATATAATAAAATAAAATTAACGCCAAATACTCAGAAAAAATTATAGTTATCTTAAATTCAATAATTTCATCTATTTTTTCAATTTTTAGTTTTTTTGTCAAATACCAAAATCGAGTAATTAATTAATAAAAAATAGGAAAAACATGACAAAATTATAAAATTTACGACAAAATTTCATATAAAATTATAGGAACCTTTAATTCAACAATTTCAATTATTACAACTATTTTAAACTCTTATTTGAATAATTATTTATCTCCAAGAAAATCCCAAAAAATATGTATTTAATTTATAACAAATAGGAAAATTATGAAAAAAATATGAAAGTAACGCCAACGTCTATCGTCCCCAAACTGGTGTATGCATGACGTAAACGATGCAGCCAGACGAAGTTTGATGTCGGCATACCGATGTCACACCCAGAGCGCATACCCCAGATGAGACCGGCGTCATCGTCCTCTTAGAGGACTAAAACAAGCCCTTAGCATTCGTTATAACATATGATCAGTTAAAATTGCAGAAAATTAAAACTTTTACATTCTACTTGAAGTATACTTAGACTTCATACTTATCATTCCTAAACTATACAATATTAAAATAAGTTGTCTCACATATATAAAGCCATCTAAAATGTGCAAATCTAGACTTAACCAATACATACTAAATATTCCATATAGGACTTAATACAAAACAATCAAAAGAAACATGATGGAAATTCAACATTCGTAATATCTTCTTATGTCTTCATAAGCTGGAAAATAATTGATAGCGTCCCGAGCATGAGGACCTAGCAATACTTGGAGAAAGAGTTCCAAGCTTCTTCAAATCGACCACTTTAAACTTCAATGGTCGGAACCTACAGTTGTACTAATATCCCACATGTACTTAGTATGGGTATATGCACATAACAAATAAGGATATGATTGAAAAAGGATCATTTATCATATCTTTAAAAAATATGTTATATCATATAAAAGTATTCAAGGCACATACCATATAACATTCATAAGTTAAGGATTCCATCAACATAAAGCATTATTGTAAGCAAAGTCATATTATTATAGAGTCATATTAACTTTTTGTATTCAATAGATCACGTAACATAGCAAACAAAACACTTACCAATGATCCTATCTCCAACCTACAAGTGCAATGGTCATGTGAAGCCCCATCACCCACACAACCAAGTAGATAAGATAGGAGACCATGAGTAAAGCTTTGCTTCATATAACTTGTAACATAAGTAGTCATCACTTTATTTAACAATATAACACAATAATATATTCATTATAAAGACCAATACCATGTAAGAATAAAATCATGTATAATAAATATATATCTTTCATGTTATTATGTTACATGAGAACAATCTCCTAGGAATTCCCCTTAGAGTAAACTCGTAAAGTTTCTAGGTAGAGTCCCATACACCTACCTATTCTAAGAAGACTCCTCAAGTCACTCTAGTCAAATTTAATTTACTTGTATTTAATTTTACATGAGGAAAATGTGAACTAAAGATGGAATCCGGTGTAGTAAAACCCCACATCGAAAGAAGGTGGTCTATCGGCCAAAGTAGAACCTAACATGACATAGATTTTTAGGTGGATCCACTAGCTAGTATCCTTTGGTGGAAGCATAGTTCAAGAACTAGGAGATGTATTATAAGACCCATATTTCCACATTACATGGAAGCCTCAATATCATGAGAGTCATTTTGAACTTAACTTCCAACTAGGGAAAAACACCTCTCATATCTAGTTCATCGGTGCTTAACTTAAGTCCCTTTATTGAATAAACTTTAAGTTGTCTTTTATCATAAACTTATCATAGGTAATTGGATATTAACTCTTAGTATAAACATTATCATGAGATTTTATAACACTTCATATGTGAGATTAACATAACATAGTCATCTTGTGTAAAGCATACAAGAGATTATCATAACTTGCATTTATCAAGTTTTTTAATCATCTCACAAAAAACATGTTCATAGACCATCATATCCACATAGAAACATCATATATAATTTCACAAAATATCATCATTGTTTATAGGATAACATAAACATGGTAGAGTAATCACAACTTTAGAAGACTTACCTCTTGTTTGCAAGGACCTTATTCAAGAACTTACGTTCAACTTACAACATTCATCTCCATAACATACTTAAATACTCAATATCATAATAAACAACAACTCTTCAAATCTTGTAAAAGAACAATCCATAATGTAGGATAATGGAAGGGGTCATTTATGAATTCATTCTAGTCTTTGTGCCAATCCATAAGTTTTCATATTGTCAAATAGTAGAAACAATCATACGAAACCATAATGTATCTAAGAACATTCTTCGCACGAAATTCAATCATATTTAACAACATACTCATCAAGATCGTGTGGTATATACCATAGAAAACAGTTACTTACCAATGAAAATGATAAATCTAGGGTTAAGAAGAAAATTCATTTCATAGAGTAAAAACCGTAGTATTTGAATTTCGTAACAACTTATCTTTGAATGGATCTCTTGGGTATAGGAATACCAAGAGTGAAAACCCCATAACATATGGATGAAGAATCGACGAAAATTTGATAAAAATATTGAGGTCTTGTCTTCTTCCTTAAGCTCTTCTTGTTCTTCAATGGAGTTTGGAGAAGAGAGTGTTCTCGAGAGAATGAGTGAAATTTCGTTTGATCTGGTTGGAACATGTAAAAGTTAACTAAAATTGAACTAATATTAATATACAGTAGTACAATGAATTACCCAAAATACCCTCCACTTAAATGGGTCTTTTTAATAAGTTAAATTACCAAAAATATGACTTTAAAGATTCTAGGAAGTAGTTGCGCGTCACGGGGCCAAATCCTGTCATTTTATTGAAATTTTTATATGAGGCAGTGAGGTTCTTGTAAGCCTCGTGTCAAAAGTTTGACTCTCCAATCTTGATGCACAACACCTCCTGTCAAGAGCGCGTTGCAGACTATGCATCCACTCCTGCCTGCTCGTAGGCAGCCAGGCACTCTGCCAACCCATGTTTGGGTCATCCTCAAGGATCCTTAAGGTGGTCCTTGGGCTGTCTTTAGCGGATGTTTGGACCCTTTTGTACTACATAATACCTATAAAAAGTATCTTTACAAGTTTTGGACTTCATCGGATACTTCAAAACCTTCACAAAACATAGGGACGTCAACAAGTTCAAATTAGCTAGTTTCCGGACGCTAAGGTCTTTCTTAGTCGTTTAGTCTCTAACCTTTTCCAAATGTCTTTATTGAATAATTATAGGTGTGGAAACATCATTTTAACCATTATTTAATATATTAAACTATGTTCTAAGTCATGGAACTTCTGGAGTGTTACATTATCCACCCCTTAGGAGCATTCGTCTCCGAATGACACCAAAATCTTTTGGAGGATAGGATATGCCACTCAATACTAGATTTACAACCAATAAAAAACATAAAATCATAACAAGGCACAACTCATACTAGTATATCAAAACTCCATACAACAGATACAAAATATTACATATAGCACTCAGTTCATGATACTAAACATATACGATCTCAATATTCATAACACCTAGTGAGGAATTTCCTTTTAAACATTATCATAATATCAAAATGCATCAAAGAGTAACAATGCTATCGTTCTTCCTAAGATGGAGAAACAATAGAAAAATTTCAAGAAAATAGATGCATACATGTTTCACATAAGTGCAAGAATAGAGTATGACGACTTTCTCTTAAAACTCTAGTTGGTACAACTTTTACCAAACATGCACCTATTAAGAGAAACAAGTCGAGTTCATGATCATGAATTAATTTCTCAATTAAGATGAATGTATAACCTTAAGTAGTAAAAAGATGAAGGTAGGGGGAAATCATGTCGGCTTCATCCTCCCATTTTGCACCCTCAACAAGATGGTTCCTTCATAGAACCTTTACAGAGGCAACCCACTTGTTTTTTAACTTCTTCACTTGGCGACCTAGGGACTTAAATTCCCCTTTCTACCGAATATCATCACACCTTTCATAGATGAAGTCTTCAAATAGACATGATCACCTATTTCAAACTCAAGATCTTCTCTTCTATTGTCAGCATAGGGTGTTTGCCGACTATAGGATGTCTTCAATATATCTCTTATGATTCAAAACTTCTCTCTAGACTAATAGATAAGCTTTGTAACAAGGAGTGAGGATTCACCAACCTCAAACCATTCAACCGGAAATCTACAACTTTTACCATAAAGAGCTTCAAAAAGTGCCACTAAAATACTCAAATGATAGCTATTGTTGTATGATAACTCGATCAAATGTAAGTGATTGTCCCAACTTCCCTTGAAATCATTGACACAGGTTCTTAACATGTCTTCAAGGTTCTGAATGGTACAGTCATCTTTACCATCCGTCTAAGGATGAAAAGCGGTACTAAGTTTCACTTGCTTGCCTAAACCCTTTTGAAAAGACTTCCAAAAATGAGAAGTGAATTGGACACTTCTATCCGATATGATGGACAAAGGAATCCCATGAAGACTCACATTCTCATTAATGTAGATCCTTGCATAATCTTCAGTTGTGTAAGTAGACTTACCAAGAATAAAGTGGGCAGATTTAGTCAACCTATCCACAATAACCCATATAGAATCGTTGTTCTTTCGGGTTCGAGGCAACCCAACAACAAATTCCATATTGATGTCTTCCAACTTTCATTTAGGCATATACATGATTTGGGTTAAACCACCCGGTTTGAGATGCTCAGCTCTAACATGTTGGTAGTTTATACACTATGCAAAAAACTCTGCTATGTCCCTCTTTATAGCATCACACCAATAGACCTCCTTAATATCATGATGTTTGTTGGTTGAACCCAGATGTATACAATAGCGAGAACCATAAGCTTCTTCTAGAATTTGATTTCTCAAATCCTCAACATCGGTTACACATATTCTCCCTTTGTACCTAAGAACACCATCCCCCCTTTGGAGAATGAATCATTGAGATTACCTAGTACTGATTCCTTCAAGTCCATCAATAGTGGATCAAGATGTTTCTTAGATTTGACATCAACCAATAATGATGAGTCGGAGTTATAATGGACCATGAAACCACTATTTGGATAATCTTCTAACCGCACACCTAATCGAGCAAACCTATGATCATCTTTGACAGGTTCTTTATTCTCTTCATCAACATGAGACACACTACCCATATTCATACAACTTAAATCATCCACAATAACATTTGCCTTGCCAGGATGGTAAAGGACACTCATGTCATAATTCTTCAACAATTCTAACCATCTTTTTGTCATAGATTTAACTCCTTTTGTGTAAACACATATTGAAGACTTTTATGGTCAGTAAACACATAAATATGAATGCCATATAAATAATTCCTCAATATTTTCAAGGCAAAACCTACAGCAGCTAACTCAAGATCACGAGTTGGGTAATTCTTCTCATTAACTTTGAGTTTCCTTGAAGTATAAGCAATCAACTTGCCATTTTTCATTAGGACATATCCCAAGACTACTTTGGAAGCATTACAATACACTACTATGACTTCATTTCCCTCATATTTGGTCAAACCCGGAGAGGAGGTAAGCTTATTTTTCAACTCTTGAAAACATTTCTCACAAACTTTCAACCACTTAAACATCACCTTTTTTTGGGTAAAGGCTGTCAGAGTAGAAGAAATAGAAAAAAATCTATCAACAGATCTCCTATAATAGTCGTCTAGACCCAAGAAACTCCTTATGTCTGTGGGAGTCAAAGGTCTAGGCTAATTTTTTACCGCATTCATATTCTTTGGATCAACCTCTATACCATCACAAGAGATAATATGTCTAAGAAAATCAACCGGCCTTAACAAAAATTCACACATTATAGATTTTTCATAAAGACGGTGTTCTTTGAGGACTTACAAAGCCAACCACAGGTGACTCTCATGATCATCTTCATCCTTGGAGTATATCAAAATATCATCAATGAACACAATCACAAATGAATCGACGTAATCTAGGAACACTGTATTCATTAGGTCCATGAATGCCGTCGGGTATTCGTTAACTCAAAATACATAAATAGGAATTCATAGTGACCATATCTAGTTCAGAAAACTGTTTTGGGAACATCTTCTCCCCTCACCCTAAGTTGGTGATATCCCTACCTTAAATGAATCTTGGAAAAATAACAAGCACTTTTTAGTTGATCGAATAGCTCATCAATCCTAGGGAGAGGATACTTATTCCTTATGGTGACCTTATTAAACTGTCGATAATCAATGCACATTCTAAGGGACTCATCCTTCTTCTTAACAAATAAGACTGAAGCGCCCCATGGAGAAATAATAGGTTGAATGAAACCCTCGTTTAGTAAATCTTTGAGTTGGAGATTCAACCATTTCAATTCCGTTGGAGCCTTCCTATATGGAGGAATTTAAAATGGATTCGTATCCAGTAACAAATCAATGCCAAAGTAAATTTCCCATTCGGGTGGAACTCTTGGAAGGTCATTAGGAAAAACCTCTGGGAATTTCCTCACTAAAGGGACTGAAAAAATAGCAGGAGTTTCATATTTTAGGTCCTTAACTCTCACCACATGGTATAAAAAACCCTTGGCTATCATCTTACAAGTGTTCTAACAAGAAATAATTTGACCCCTTTGCATAGAATTTCCGTCCTTCCACTCTAGAGTAGGTCATTAGGGAATTGAAATTTCACTACCCTTATTCTGCGATCTATGGAAGTAAAACAATCATGAAGCCAATCCATACCCAACATGATATAAAAATCAAACATGTCAAGTTCTACCAAATCAGCATGAATAACTCTATTGGGCAGCATGACATGACATTTCCTATAGAATCTTTTTGCAACTACAGAGTAATCAATTAAGGTATAAACCGAAAATGGTTCAGTTTAAATATCAGGAAGTACATCAAACTTCCTAGCTACCAAAGGTGTAACAAAAGAAAGAGTAGAACCTGGTTCAAGTAATGTGTATAAATTAATAGATAAAACTTCCAACATACCCGTCAAAACGTCGGGAGAGCTTTCTTGTTCATCCCTAGCCTTGAATGCATGGAAGCAGTTCATTTTTTGAGCTTCAGAACAAGGAACGCTTGTTTGAGCTTTAGCATTCCCTTTGCCTTGGATTCTCACATTAGGACAATCATTCACCATATGACCACCCTTTCCACAACTATAACAACTATTAGTCCCAACAAGACATTCACCCACATGTTTCTTACAAAACATACCACAAGTTGGATTAACATTTCTCCCCTTTTGAGGTTTAGGATTAGAACATCTATAATTGTGATTGTTGGAGAAGTTAGAAAAAACCTGATTTGAAAACCTTTTCGTAAACATAGGCTTGTCTTGAACATCAATCCTAGTCTTATAAGAACCACTTATTTTTCCTCTTAGCTTCCCTATTCATGTTCCTTAGACAAATTCCCGCAACTTGTTGAACATTAACCATCAACCTAGAAAAATCCATATTTTCATAAATCATAGCTTCATGACATTCTTGTTCAAGCTCTTCAGACACGCCCGTTACATAACGACTCATTTCATCCCTAGCATTAGAAACCAAAGAAGAATCATATTTGGAAAGCATAATGAATTTCAAGAAGTATTTCTTAACACTCATACCTCCTCGACGAATGTTGATGAACTCCTCTACCTTAGCTTCTTTTTGTTCTCTTGGAAAGAATCTGTCAAGAAAGGACTTTTTTAAGATCTCCAAAGTCATGGGACAATCTACTAGTTATAACATGTCTGAGACACGTGTTTGAATTTATAGGTAGCAAGTTCACCCATCTTAGTAGTACTCACCTAATAGCAAACAACATCTTGTAGACCTCATAAAGGAAATCTTGAGGATTCTCATCAACTTTTGATGCAAACTACATGGGAGGATTCATTCTCGTAAAATCTCTCAAACTACTAGCCATAGTACTAGCATGTTGGTTCTCTTGAGGTACAACCTCCCGGGTAGCTTGAGCTGTGATGGATTGAGCTTGGGTGGGGAATGTCTTGGGACATTTGAACCAGGGTTGCCCTCACCTCACCATCCGTCGTAGGTGGAGGATTCACCGAAACTTTATCATTTGCAGCAGCTTGTACATGAGGAGCATTTCGATTACCTTGGGGAGTAGCTCCCGCATTCGAAATCTCTTCTCAAACCCTCCTTGCGATTTTACTTCATCTTTTCATCGCCTTAAACCACAAGAAAGAATTAGATTCTAAACAATATCGTCAAAACTCTAACGGAACGATATAGGAGTATCAAGAAAAGAGAAGTTTCTTAGTTATCACATAGCCTCTCATCCATAATTATGATGTGCTTCACAATCATGAACAAGATACTATGCAACATGATTTAGTGAGACATTGATCCTAAGGATATTTAACCTCATGCTCTAATACCAAGCTTTTCACAGCTAGAGCGCATACCCAGATGAGATCGGCGTCGTCGTCCTCTCAAAGGACTCATATAATCCCTTAGCATTCTTCATAACATGTGATTAGTAAAAAATGAGGAAAATTAAAACTTTTACATTCTACTTGAAGTATACTTAGACTTCATACTTATCATTCCTAAATCATACGATATTCTAAGAAATTATCTCACATATATAAAACCATCTAATGAATGTGAATCTGGACTTAGCCAATACAAAGGCAATATTACATATGGGAATTAATACAAAATTATCCAAAGAATCATGATGGAAATAAGACATTCCTAATATCTACTAAAGTCTTCATAAGGTGGAAAATAAATGGTAGCGTCCCGAACATTAGAACCTATCAATACATGGAGAAAGAGTTCCAAGCTTCTTCAAATCGATCTCCTTAAAGTTCAACGGACAGAACCTATAGTTGTAGTAATAAAATGTAATAAGGTTAGTACGCCACATGTACTAAGTAGGGTATATGCACATAACACATAAGGACATGCTTGAAAAAAGATTATTTATCATATTTTTAGAAACCATGCTTAGTCATATGAAAGTTTACAATGCACATACCATATGACATATACAAGTCAAAGATTCCATCAACATAAAGAGTGATCATAAGAATAGACATATTATGAAAGAGTCATATTAGCTTTTTGTACTCAATAGACCACATAACATAGCATACCAAAACACTTATCAATGTTCCCATCCCCAAGTCATGGGAAGTCCCATAACCACACACAACCAAGTAGATAATAGGAGACCATGAGTAAACCTTTGTTTCATATAACCTGTAACATAAGTAGTCATCACTTTATTTTACAATATAAACCAATAACATATTCATCTTAAAGACCAACATTATATAAGAATAACATCATGTATCTTAAACATATATCTTTCATGTGATTATATTTTATGAGAACAATCTCCTAGGACTACCCTTAGCGTAAACTTGTGCAATGTCTAGGTAGAGCCCCATACCCCTACCTATACTAAGTAGACTCCTCAAGTCACCTTAGTAAAGGTTCATTTACTTGTCCTTCATTTTACACGAGGGAACATTTTCCTTAACCGAGATAGACCATGTGAGATACAAATGGAATCTGGTGTCATAAAACCCCACACCGAAAGAAGATGGTCTACCTGCAAATATAGAACCTAACATGACATAGCTTTCTAGGTTGATCCACTTGCTAGTATCCTATGGTGGCAGCATAGTTAAAGGACTAGGAGATGTATTAGATACACATAGTTCCACATCACATGGAAGCCTGAATCTCATGAGAGTTATTGTGAACCTACCTTCGAACTAGGTAAGGGACACCTTTTATATCATAGACTTATAATATGTAATAGGATATTATCTCCTTGTATAAACATGATCATGAGGTCTGTATTAGTAGATGAGAATTACATTTCATCATAACCTTTATTATGTGAGATTAACGTAACATAGTCATCTTGTGTAAATCATACAAGAGAATATTGTTACTTGCATATAACATGTACTTTTCATGATCTCACAAATAACATGTTCATAGCCCAGCATATCCACATAGAAGAATCATACATACTTTCACAACATATAATCATTGCTTAGTGGCTAACATAAACATGGTAGAGTAATCACAACTATAGAATACTTACCTTTTGTTTCCAAGGACCTTATTCATGAACTTACATTAAACTTAAAACACTCATAACCATAACATAGTGAAATACTGAATAACATAATCAAGAACAACTCTTCAAATCATTAACAAGACAAATCCAATATGTAGGATAATGAAAGAGGTCATTTAATAATTCATATAGTCTTAGTTCCAATCCATAAGTTTTCATATTGTCAAATAGTACAAAAAGTCATGCGAAACCATCATGGAACTATGAACATTCTTCGTCCGAAATTCAATCATAATTAACAACATACTCATTAACATCATGTGGAATAGAACATACAAGACACTTAATTTTCATTGAAAATGATAAATCTAGGGTTAGCAAGAAAATCCATTTGGTAAAGTAAAAACCCTAGTATTTGATGTTCTTGAAAGGTTTGGAGAAGAGAGTGTTCTTTAGTGAATGAGAGAAATTTCATTTGATATTGTTTAGGACGTGTAAAAGTTGTCTAAAAATTACCTAATATGAATATGTAGTCGTCCTATGAATTACCCAAAATACTCTCCACCTAAATGGGTCTTTTTAACAAGTTAAATTACCAAAAATATGGCTTTAATGATTTTGGGAAGTTGTTGGGCGTCGCGGGGCCAAATCCTGTCATTTTAATTGAATTTTTTGTTGAGGTGCGTGTGAGCCTTGCGTTGCGAGGTTTGCTCTTAAAACTTGAGGAAGAACAACTTGTTTCAGGTGCGCACCGGACACTTTGCCGCCACATCTGACTGCTCGCAGGCTGCCCACCCATATTTTTGTCTTCCACCAAGACCCTTTTGGTGGTCCTTGGGGTATCATTATCAGACATTTGGACCTTTTGTACTAAATACAACATATCCAAGGACTCTTTAGAAGTTTTCGACTTCATTTTAAACTTCAAAACGTTCACCAAACATAGGGAGGTCAAGTAGTTAAAATTAGCTAGTTTCCGGACGTCAAGGTCTTTCTTAGTCGTTTTGGCTATAACCTTTTCCAAAATAACTTTATTACATTAATACAGTTCTAGAAAAATAATTTGAAACATTTTTTAATAGATTAAACTCTAGTCTATGTCAGGACATTTCTGGAGTGTTACAACTGATGTTTGTATGCTAAAAACAAAAAGAGTAGCCCCCGTTCAATGTTGGCCAATCGATGTATGCATGCCACGTCTGATGTTTATTTAACATTGTGTGACGACAAATGTCGATGCGGGTAGGACATGTCTTACAATGCTGATAGTTGTGTGTAGGCCAAAGACGATAGGGGAAGGCTACCCAAAACGTTGGTTGAATGATGTTTGTACGCCATGATTGAAGACGCCCAAATAATATGCACAATTCGGGAAATCCAAGGCCGACATCTTCTAAGAAAGATGCATAGTCCACGACTGATAAGGGTAATGCAAAACCAATGTCTCGAGGATGATGATGCGTCTTGTTTGGCGACAAGCACATTTCACGTATGATGTATGTAAAAAGTTGTTGATGCTGAATGGGAGACGCCAATTTCACCCAATTAATGCACACATTCCACGTTATATGCATGTATGCCTTGATTGATGGTACCTACACTTGAGTGATGTAGCATTCCAATGCACAAAGGACATGTCAAATTCTTACATGCCTTAGATGATGTTCTCTGTTGTTGGCCGACATGGCCTACCTGATTCGTGCAAGCCATGATGGATGTGTCCAAGCCGATGTGCACATGCCATGACTAATGTTGCCTAGTCAATATGCACACACTATGTTTGATGCGTGTAGGGATTAGATGATGTCATCTAAGATTGGTCAATGCTCGCAGGTCATGATCGATCTCTTCCTATCGATGACCACATGCCATGGGTGATGCTTGCAGGACTTGGTTGTTGCTGATGTCATTGGGAGATGTTGTACGCCATATGCGCACAAACCATATCTGATGCATGTTGTACAAGGACAATGTCGCCTATCCAATGCAAACACACTACATTTTATGTGTCCATGCCTTGGCCGTTGCCGCCTTTCATTGGCAGATATCATTTGTCTATACAAGAACATGCAATATTCGATGCGTGCTGGCCATGATTGTTGTCGTCTGCCCTAGCCAATGCGCGCACGCGACAACAGATGTGGCCAAATCAATGCGCACAAACAATGTTTTATGTGTGAAAGCCTTGGACAATGTCTCTTGATATCGGCCTTTGCAATCTTGCCACAAAAGTGCTTCCCACTTGATGGGCACACACCAAAACATATGCTTGCAAGACTCGGAGCATGTCATGTGACATTGGCCGATCTGTGTAGAATATGAATGAGGTCGCCCATCCGATGCACATACGCCACATGTTAAGTTTCAGGGCTTAGTTGATGCTGATGCCATTGGAAGACGTCGTTTGTCACTTGTGCACATGCTACTTCGGATGATCGTATGATATGACCGATGATACCAAGAAGATGCTCACACACTATGTTTGATTCTTCCATGCCTTTACAGATGTCCCCTGACATTGGCAGGCTTCGTTTTCCATATATGCACATGCAACACCCAATTTGTGGAAGCCATGACAAATATCTTCTACTGCTGGCCAATTCACGTAG
This sequence comes from Solanum habrochaites, assembly GCA_027704765.1. Taxonomy (NCBI): domain Eukaryota; kingdom Viridiplantae; phylum Streptophyta; class Magnoliopsida; order Solanales; family Solanaceae; genus Solanum; species Solanum habrochaites. The sequence continues at coordinate 23,771,462 of JAKWJA010002490.1, read as the reverse complement.
GCCATGATTGATATCACCCAATTGATGCGCACACACAATGTTTGATCCATGCATGCCTTGAAAAATTTCTCTTGACATTTGTCAAACGTCTTTTCCATAAATGCACTTGTTACGCCCGATATGTGGAGGATATGACCATTGTCTTCTTCTTTTGGCTGATGCGCGACCCCATAACTATTTCTTGCAATCCTTGGACGATCTCATAAGACATTAGCCGATGTGTGTAGGACAGGAATGATGTTGCCCAAACGATGCGCACACGCCACACATTAAGCTAGTAGGCCTACATTAATGAATATGCCATTGGAAGACGTTGTTTGCCACTTACACACATGCGACGTCCAATTCTTGCAGACAATGAGTGAAGACACCTAGTTGAGGTGCACACACCACATTTCATTTATGCATGCCTTGATATATGTTGCTCAACATTGACAGGCATCATTTTTGTATACGCACATGCTATGCCCAATGAGTACAGACCATGACCGTTGTCTTCTTCTATAGGTTGATACGCACAGGCCAAGAATGATGTCCCTTAGCCAATGTGTGCACACTGCAAATGATGCTTGCAGGCGTTGGACAATGCCATGTTACATTTTCATATCCATGTAGGCCACAAGTGATGTCACTCAGCCGATGCATACACCCCACTCGTGAAGTTTGCTGGCCATTGCTAATCCATATGCTATTGGAAGACGTCGTTTGCCATATGTGCACATGCTATGTCCGATGCTTGCAGACAATGACCGATGATGCCTAGATGATATACACACACCACGTTTGATGCATGCAGGCCTTGGTAGATATCACCTGACATTGGCAGGCTTCATTTTTCATCTACGCACATGTTATGCCCGATGCACGTAGGCCATTAACGATGTCTTCTGTTGTTGCTCGATGCACACATGCCATGACTAATGTGACTAAGTCGATGCGCGCACACCATGTTTGATGTCTGCATTCCATGGACGATGTCGCGTGATGTTGGTAGACTTTGTACCATATACGCACGTCTGATGAAAGTAGTCTATGAAAGATAACGACAGGCGTTATTGACATATGCATTGAACGACCGATGTCTTCAAACTGATTATCACATGAAACATCTTATGCGTGCAGTCCATGATTGATGTCGTCTGCCGTTGCGCACTTATCACATTTTATGCGTTTAGGCCTTGGCCTGACGTCTACAGACATTTTTTTTCATATGCACACATGTTACGCTTATTTATACAAACCATGAACGATGTCATTTTCAATAGCCCAATATGCACAGGCCACATACTTTATTGCCCAATCAAATAACACACAAATCATTTTATGCGTAGAGCCCTTGGACGATGTTCCCTTACATTGGTAGTTGTCATTTAAGATCTGCGCACTTCTTATGTGTTCACGCCATGAACGATTTCTTTCGTTGTTAGACAATGTGTGCATGCCACGATTGATGTCTCCCACTTGATGCACACATAGAACATTTGATGTGTGCCAACCATGACTGATGTCGTCTATTATTGCAAACACACAACATTTAATGTGTTCTGGCCTTTGTGGATGTCGCGCCTGACATTGCAGACGTCATTTGCGATAAGTGCACAGACCATGACTATATGGAAAAACCGATGATATGTCATTTGCGATAAGTGCACATGATGCATGAAGGCATTGGTCGATGTCTCCTAGCTTGTACAAATTTCGTTTTCCATATGCGAACATGTTACGCCGTTGCGTGCTGGCAATGACCAATGTTGTCTGCCTTTGGCCGATGCGCACAAGGCACGACTGATGTCACTCCGTTGATGGGTACTGACCACATTTGATACGTGCAGGCCATCGAGGATGTCTCCTGATGTTTGTATACGCACATGCTATGCCCAATGAGTATAGAACATGACCGTTGTCTTCTTCTATAGGTTGATGCGCGCAAGCCAGGAATGATGTCTCTTAGCCAATGTGTGCACACTGCAAATGATTCTTGTAGGCGTTGGACAATGCCATATGACATTTGCATATCCGTGTAGGCCACAGGTGATGTCACTCATCCGATTCGGACTCTACACTCGTGAAGCTTGCAGACCATTGCTAATCCTGATGCTATTGGAAGACGTCGTTTGCCATATGTTCACATGCTATGTCCGATGCTTGCAGACAATGACCGATGACGCCTAGCTGATGTGCACACACCATGTTTAATGCATGCATGCCTTTGCAAACACCGCCTCACATTGGCAGGCATCATTTTTCATAGACGCATATGTTATGCCTGATGTGTGCTAGCCATGTTAGATCATTTAAGAATTTGATTGATGAACGTAGTCCATGACTAATGTTTCCCTGTCGAATCTTACAAACCACATTTTATGCAGGCGTGTCTTTAATGATGTCACATGACATTGTCAGGCATCATTTTCCATATACGCACATGTTACGCCTAATGCGTGTAAGCCGTGATTGGTTTCTTCTTCTGTTGGTTGATATGTACAGGCCACGAGTCATGTTTCCCAACCAATATGCACACGCCTGAACTGATGCTTCGAGTCCTTGGATGATGTTATAAGACATTGGCTGATACGTATAGGCCACGAATAATGTCACCAAACTAATGTGTACCGTCCACGAGTGAATCTTGTAGGTCTTGGCTGAATTTGATGCCATTAGAATACGTTGTTTGCCACTTGCGCACATGCTAAATGCAATGCTTGCAGAAATTTAATCATGATGCATAGTTGATGTGCACACACCACGTTTGATAAATGCTTGCCTTGGAAGATGTCGTCTAACATTGGCAGTTGTCATTTTTCATATACGCATATGCTACGCCTAATGCGCGCAGGACATGACCAAAGTCTTCATTTATTGGTCGATGCGCGCAGGTTATGATTGATGTGACCCATTTGATGCGCACACACCACGTTTGGTGCATGCATGCCTTGGTTGATTTCACCTAACATTGGCAGGCATCGTTTTCCATATACACACATTTTACGCCTGATGTGTATAGGGAATGATCACTGTCTTCTTTAATTGGTCGATGCAGTCAGGCCAAGACTTATGTCGCCTAGACGATGTGAACACGCGACAACTGATGCTTGGAGGCCTTAATCGATGTTTTATTACATAGAAGGATGTGTGTAGGATAAGAATGATGTCACCAAGCCAATGCACACACGCCACACGTAAAGCTTAAATGCCTTGGCTGATTCTGATGCCACTAGAATACGTCGTTTGCGACTTGCACAGAGGTTATGCCTAGTGCTTGTTGACTATGAACGATGACGCTTCGCTTATGTACACACCACCTTTAATGCCTGTATGCCTTGGCAAATATCTCCTCACACTGGCAAGCATCATTTTCGATAGACGTAGATGTTACACTTGATGCATGCAAGCCATGGCTAATAAGTTTTGTTGTTGGCCGATGTAGGCATACTATGACTGGTATCACCCAGTCGATGCGCACACACAGCGTTTGATGCATGCATACCTTTACTAATATCAGCTGACATTGGCAGGCATCTTTTTCCATATACGTACATGCTAAGCCCGATGCATGCAAGCCATGATTGTTGTCTTCTTCTTTTGGCTGGTGCGTGCAGGCCATGACTGATGTCCCCCAACTGATGTGTACACGCCACATTTAATTCTTGCAGGCCTTGGCTGATGATGTATGACATTGTTCGCTGCGTATAGGACATAAATGATGTCACCGAGTCGACGCACACACGCCACGCATGAATCTTCCAGGACTTGGTTATTGGTGATTTCATTGGAAGACATCGTTTGCGACTTGAACACATGCTACATTCGATGCGTGCAGATAATGATCAATGACGCCTAGCTGATTTGAACACACCACGTTTGATGCATGCATGCCTTGGAAGATGTCGCCTAACATTGGCAGAAATTGTTTTCCATATTCGCACAAGCTAGGCCCGATGCATGCAATCCATGATCAATGTCTGCTTCTAATTGCCGATGCGCACTAGCAATGACTGAAGTCCTTCGGTCGATGCACAAATACCTTGTTTGATGCATGATGCCTTGGAGGATGTCTCTATATGTTGGTTGATATTGTAAGCCATATGCGCATGTCTAATGAAAGCAGTCCAAGAGTGATGATGACTGGCATTGTCGATGCGCACATGCCACGACCGTTGTCTCCAAAATTGTTATAACATCCAACATTTAATAAGTGCAGGACATGATCGATATCTCCAATCGTTGCGCACACACTAGATTTAATGCGTGTAGGCATTAACCAATGCCACCTGATGTTTGGAGACGTTATTTTCTATATATGCACATGTTACGTTGATGTGTGCAGGCTATGACCGATGTTGTTCGCCATTGGCCGATATATGCAGGCTACGATCCTTTTCACCTAGTTAATGCTCACACAACCTGTTTGATGTGTAAAAGACCTTGGACAATGTCCCCTCACATTGGTAGACGTCATTTTCCATATGCCCACTTCAAATCTGTGCAGGCCATTACATGTGTCGGTCGTCATTGGTCGATGTACGTATTCCATGACTGATGTCGCCCAGCTGATGCACACATTCAAAGTTGGATGCGTGAAAATCATGACTGATGTCTCATGTCATTGCGTACACATAACATTTGATGCGGGCAGGCTTTAGATCATGTCGCGTGATAGTGGTAAACGTCGTTTGCTAGAAGCGCACATGCTACGTCAGATGCACGCATGCCATGACTAATGTCTCCCAGCCGATACGCACATACAACGTTTGATGTGTGCAAACCTTGGTCGATGTGCCTTGACGTTTGTAAACGTCATTTCTATATGCGCACATGTTACAATGTTGCATGCAGGCCATGAAAAATGTCGTTTGTCATTGGCCAATGTATGCAAGCCACAACTTATATTGCTCCGTCGATTCTCACACACCACATATGATATGTGTGGACCTTCGAGGATGTCGTCTAATGTTGGAAAATGTCATTTTCATAAGCGCACATGTGATGCGTACGAGCCATGCCCAATGTCGTTTGTTATTTGGTGATGCATAGCCTGATGCACGCATGTTACATCCTAACTGTGGCCCACAAGGAGACTATATTGCATTTCGCCGATTCTGACTTAGAGGAGTAGGCATCATTTTCTCAATGAATCTTAATGAACGTCTTACAACCCAAATATGTATGTTCTAAGGTACAAGCATACATTTGACTTTTATCATAAATAACTTTTTTATTTAAAAAATATAGTTTTCAACAATTTTTTTGGAATTTGGGCAAATCACAAATATATGTAATTAATAATAAAAATTGAACTAATATAATTAACACAGAAAATCACAAGTAAATAGAATAACCTTAAGTTCAACAATTTCGACAATTTTTTATATTTTTTATTTATTTGAGCAAATCTAGAGTATGAGTAATTAGTTCATAAAAAATAGGAAAAAATATAATAAAAATATATAATCTACAACAAAATTTAACAAATAAATATAGTTATATTACATTCAACAACTTCAAAAAAAATTTAATTTTTTTTGTCAAGTCTTGAAAATAAAAAATTAATTAATAAAAAATAGGAAACATATGATAAAAATATTAAATTTACGTAAAAACTTCACATTTATTTATAATAACCATAAAATTCAACTATTTCAACTATTCTTTTAATACATATTTTTCTCTTGGAAAATCTCATAAAATGAGTAATTAATTAATAAAAATAAGAAAATGAAAAAAAAATGATGAAATTAATGCCAAAAATTCATAAATATATTTAGTAAAATTACGTTCCTTTATTTTAAAAAGGTGTTCATGCAACATCAAACATCCCAAAACAGATGTATGCAGACCACGAACGATGAAGTCAGACGATGTCTGACGTCGTCAGATCGATGTGTTGATGCTTAATAGGATTAGGGCAGCTCACATTCTACATGAGGAAAATTGATGTAGGCAAGACACGTCGATGTTGTTTTAACGTTGTGTGCAGGCCAAAGTCGATGTGGGAATGCTATGTCTGACGTCAGTGGCAATTGTGCGTAGGCAAAGGGTGATGGTGGCAGGCCACGCCAAAAGTTAGGTGAATATTGTTTGTAGGTCACTTCCGATGACTACCACGTAATGTGGACGATATGGACATCCCATAGTCGATGTCGGTTTGAGCAAGGATCATAGGCCATGACTGATGCGGGTACTCCACGGCCAACGTCTCCTGGCCGATGATGTGTGTCATTGGCCGACATAAATATTCCACGTAAGATGAATGGAAAAATTGGTTTATGCTTAGTGAAAGACACCAATTTTGCCAAAGCGATGCTCACGGTCTATGACCTATGTCTCCCTACTGGTGCGTACATGCCATGTGTGATGCTTTTAAGCCTTGGCTGTTGTTGATGCAATTGGTAGATGTCGTTTTCCACTTGGGCACATGCTACGTCTGATGCTTCTAGGACATTAGCGATGACGCCTAGATGATGTGCAAAGACCACTTTTGATGCATACAGGCCTTTGCAGATGTCCCCTGACAGTGAAAGGCGTCGTTTTCCATATATGAACATACTACGCCCGATGCGTGCAAACTATTATCGTTGTCTTCTTCTTTTGGCCGATGCATATGGGTCATGAATTTTGTCTCCCAACCTATGTGCAAACTCCACAACTATTGCTTGGAGGTCATGGGTAATCTGATATGAAATTGGCTGATGCATGTAGTCCACGAATGATGTCCCCCAGCGGATAAATACACGCCACACATGAAGCTTGCATGCCTTGCCTGATGTTGATATCATTGGAAAATGTCGTTTGCCACTTGCGCACATACTACAACTTATAATAGCAAACAATGATCAATGATAACTAGCTTAAGTGCACACGCCACGTTTGATGAGCTTGACAGATGTAGCCTGACATTGGCAGACAATCGAATTCCATATACGCACACTCACAATGAATGAAGGACAGGACAAATGTCTTCTATGTTAGCTGATGCGCAAAGGCCATGAGTGAAGTGACCCAGTCGATGCACACACACCACGTTTGATACATGAATGCCTTGGCATATGTCTCCTGATATTGGCAACCGTAGTTGTCCATATACGCACGTGCTCACCCGATGCTTGGAGGGCATGACCACTGTCTTATTATAGTGGTCGATTCGTGCAGGCCACAATTTATGTCACTGTGTCGATGCGCACATGCGACAACTAATACTTGAAGAACATGGACAATGTCATATGACATTGGTTAATATGTGATGCTTGCAAGCCTTGGCTAATGATGATGCCACTGTAAGACGTGGTATATCACTTGCGCACATGCTATCTCCGATGCTTGCTGGCAATGACTGATGACTCCTAGCTCATGTTCACACATCACGTTTGATGCATGCACGCCTTGGAACATGTTTCTTAACATTGGAATACATAGTTTCCTTATACACACATGCTACACCCGATGTGTGCAGACTAGGATTGATGTCTTCTGATGTTGGTTGATGCGTGCAGACCATGACTGATATCATCCGATCGATGCGCACACACCATTGGTTATGTATGCATGCCTTGGATGATGTCTCCGGATGTTGGTACACGTAGTTAGACATTTGCGCATCTCCATTGCAAGAACACCAAGACTGATGATGGCTTATGTTCTCAACATGCGTATTCCACGATCTATAACGCCACTATTATTAGAACATGCAACATCTGATGTGTGCAGGACATGACAGATGTCACCTGCCATTGTGCACATACAAAATTTAATGTGTGTAGGCCTTGGCCAATGTCGTTTGACTTCTACAAATGTTATTTTCCATATATGCTTATGTTACGGTGCTGTGTGCAGGACATGACAAATGTCATTTTCCATTGGCCGATATATGCAGGCTACAATCTATGTCAACTAGTGAATGCTCACACAACCCGTTTGATGCTTAAAAGCCCTTGGATGATGTCTTTTGAAATTGGTAGACGTCATTTCCATATGCGCACTACGATATGTGTAGGCCATAACCGATGTCGGCCATCGCTGGTCCATGTGAGAATGCCACAACTGATGTCGCCCAGATGATGCACACATGCAACATTTGATGCATGCAAACAATGATAGATGTCGCCTGCCGTTGCGCATACACGTGGCGTGAAGCTTGCATGACTTCACTCATTTCGATTCCATTGGAAGATATTGTTTGCCACTTGTGAACATGTTACGTCTGATGCTTGTGCAAAACGACCTACGACGCCTAGCCAATCTACACACACCAATTTTGATACATTAATGCCTTGGAAGATGTATACTTACATTGGCAGGCGTCTTTTTCAGTATAAGTAAATGGTACGTCCGATGCTTGTACGACATCTTCCAATGTCTTCTAATGTTGGCTAATGCATGCAGGCCATGAGAGATGTCGCCCCGTTGATTGGCACACATCATGTTTGAATTATGCATGCCTTGGAGGATGTCACCTGATGTTGGTAGACTTTATTAGCCATTTGCTTATGTAAGATGCAAAAAGGCCATGAATGATGATGGCTAAAACTGTTGATGTACGTATGCGATGATTGATGTTGCCAAGATGATTATCACATGCAACATCTATTGCGTGCATGCCATGACCGATGTCGCCTGTCGTTGCGCACACAACACTTTGATACGTGTAGGCCTTTTCCAACGTCGTCTAACGTCTGCAGACGTTGTTTTCGATAAGCGCACATTTTACACTTATGTGTGCAAGCCATGAACGATGTCATTTTCCATTGGCCTATATGTGCAGGTCACAAACTTTGTCGCCCAGTCAACCCACACACAACCTATTTGATTTCTAAAGCCCTTGGATGATGTCCCTTGACATTGTAGACGTCGTTTTCAATATTCGCACTTTGAATGTGTGCAGGCCATGACCAACGTCATCTTTTGTTGTCTGATGCGCACAAGTCATGAATGATGTCGCTCTGTTGATGTGCACATACCACGTTTGATGTGTAAGGGCATTCAAGGATGTCGCTTGTTGTTGATGGAAATCATTTTCCGTAGGGGCATCTCTGATGTGTTTGTGTGCAATGAATGATGCCGTCAATCATTCGAAGATGCGCGTGTCTGATACCCACAACCTATGTACTGTGTGTTGCCCACATGGAGCTCCTCATTCTGTTGCGCTGATAATGACTAAGAGGAGTAGGCATCGTTTTTCCAATTAAATCATAATGAACACGTAAAACTAAAGTATGTACGTTCTAAGGCATAAACATGCATTTTCCTTTTATCATTAATAACTTTTATACATACAAATATCGTTTACAACAAAAAAAATTAATTTTTTTTTTTTTTGGCAAATCACTAATATGAGTAATGAATTAATAAAAAAATAGAATAATATTATTACATTAACGCCAAAAATTCGCAAACAAATAAAGTAACTTGAGATTCAATAATTTGAACAATTTTTTTGTAATTTTTAGTTTTTTGATCAAATCTCGAGAATGAGTAATTAAATTATAAAAAATAGGAAAAAGATGATAAAATATAAAATTAACACAAAAAATTCACAAATAAATATTGTTACCTTAAATACAACAATTTAAACAATTTATTTGGATATTTATATTTTTAGTCAAATCCCAAAAATTAGTAATAAATTAATAAAAAATAGAAAAATATGATAAAAATATAAAATTTATGTTATAAAATTACATATAAATATAGTTACCTTAATTTCAACAATTTTTTTAATAACTATTTGTCTCACAGCAAATCCCAAAAAAGTGTATTTATTTAACAACAAATATGAACATTATATAAAAAAAGAAATTAACGCCAATTTTCACAAACCACGAATAATGCAGGTAGACGATGTTTGGAGTATAAAGATTGAGGTGTGTATGCTAAATACTATAAAGGTAGCCCAAGTAAGATGTTTGTCTAACGTTATGTGCAGGACAAAGATGATGCAGGAAGGGCATGTTTGGTGTCGTTGATAGTTGTGTGAAGGCCAAGGTCGATGGTTGAACGATGTTTGAAGGCCACCCTTGAAGAAGACTAAGTAATGTGCACAATGTAGGTAGTCCACGGTTAATGGCAACTGAGCAAGGTGCATAGGCCACGACTAATGTGGGTAGTCCACGATCAATGTCTCCTGGACGATGATGTGTGTCATTGGCCAACGTGCACATTCCACATCAAATGCATGTAAAAATAGATTGATGCTAAATGGAAGACACCAATTTCGCCTAGTCGATGCGCACATGCCACCTTAGGTTCATACATTCCTTGATTGATGATACCTACCATGAAGTGACGTAGCGTGTCGATGCGTACATGGCACGTCAGATGCGTGCATGCGTTTGATTATATCATCTGTTATAGGTCGACGTCACATGTTCGATGCTTGTAGGCCATGATCGATGTTGCCAGTCGATGCTCGCCGACCATGACCGATATCGCCTTACTGATGCGCACACGCCATGGCTGATGCATGCATGCCTTGGTTGTTGTTGATGCCTTCGAAAGACGTCATTAACCACATGCGCACAAGCTATGTCTGATGCTTGTAGGCCATGACCAATGTCGCCTATCCATTGCGCACACACCACCTCTGATGCGTGCATGGCTTGGTCGCTGCCTCCTTACATTGGAAAACATTGTTTCCCAATACAAGCACATGCAACATATGATTCGTACAGTTTATGACTGATATCGTATGTGTTTGGACGATGCACAGTTGCCACGACTGATGTCACCAAATTTATGCGCGCACACAATATTTGTTGGTTCATGACATGGTCGATTTTTTCTGACTTTGGGCGATGCAAGCACACCACATTTGATGTCGCTATGTTGATGCGCACATGTAAAAGCTAATTCTTGAAGGCTTTGGACGATGTCATCGTACGTTGGTCGATGTGTGTAGGCCACGAATGATATCTCTAGCTGATGCACACACGCCATGCGTGAATCTTGAATGCCTTGGGTGATGCTTATTCCATTGTAGATGTCGTTTTCCACATGCACACATGATGTTTCCGATGCTTAAAGGCCATGAGAGATGACGTGTAGCTCATGTGCACACACCACATTTAATGCATGCACACATTGGTAGATGTGTCTTGACATTGGCATGCAATCTTTTTTATATATGCACATGCTACGCCTTATGCGTGCAGTCCATGACCATAGTCTTTTTTAGTTTGCCGATACGTGCACGCCACGATTGATGTCGGCTAGCCAATTTGCACACGCCATAACTGATGAATGGATCCCTTGAACAATGTCATATGACATTGGCCAATGGGTGTAGGCCAAAATTAATGTCGCCCAGTCGATACTTACACAACACTAATCATGCTTGCAGGACTTGGCTGATGCTGATGCCATTGGAAGATGTCATTTTTTAGTTGCTCACAAGCTACGTTTTATGCATGAAAGACGTGAATGATAACATCTAGATTATGTGCACACACCACTTTTAATGCATGTATGCCTTGGTAGATGTCTCCTAACATTGGAAGGCGTCATTTTTCATAGATGCACATGCTACGCCCGATGCGTGCAACACATGACCGTTGTCTTCTTTTGTTGGCCGATGCGTATAGGCCTTGACTTATGTCTCCCAAACTGTGTACAAACTCCACAACTATTGCTTGGAAGCCTTGGATGATCTCATATGAAATTTTCTAAAAAATTTAGGCAAGGAAGGATGTTGCCTATCGGATGCGCAAATGCCACACATGAAGCTTGCAGACATTGGTTGATGTTAATGCCATAACAAGACATCATTTGCCACTTGCGCACAGGCTACATCTGATTCTAGCAAAAAAAGATAAGTGATGCCTAGATGATGGGCACACACCACGTTTGATGCATGCATGCCTTGGCAGATGTCTCCTGACATTGGCAAGCGTAGTTTTCCATATACACACATGCTACGCCCGATGTATTAAAGCCATGACCACTGTATAATTCTGTTATCTAGTGCGCGCAGGCTACGATTTAGGTTGCCATGTCGATGCGCACATGCCACAGCTAATGCTTGAAGGCCTAGTACGATGTCATATGATGTTGGGCGATGCGTGTAGGCTACAAATAATATCTCCAGCCGATGCAAATACGCCATGCGTGAAACATGAACGCCTTGTCTAATGATGAAGCCACTGTAAAACATTGTTTACCACTTGCACACATGCTATGTCCGATGCTTGCACGCCATTAACGATGATGCCTAGTTCATTTGCACACACCACGTTTGATGCATGCACGCCTTGTCACATGTCGTCTCTTTACATTGGCATGCATTATTTTCCATATACACATATTCTATGCGTGATGTGTGCAGACCATTAATGATGTCTTCTGATGTTGATCGATGCGCGCATGCCATGACTAATGTCTCTCGGTTGATGCGCTCACACTATGTATGATGCGCACATGCCTTAAAAAATGTCACCTGGTATTTGTAGAGGTCGTTAGACATATGTGTAGTTCTGATGCAAACACGCCTTAACCAATGCTAGCTTGAATTCTCGACGCGCGCATGCCATGACTGATGTTGCCAAGCTTATTAGCACATGCAACTTCTGATGCTTGTAGGCCATGAACGTTGTCTCTTTCCACTGCGCATACTTTAATATGTGTAAGCCTTGTAGAATGTCATATGACATCTGCAGAAGTCGTTTCCCATATGCCCAAATGTTATGCTAATATGTGAAGGTTATGAGCCATGTCATTTTCCATTTTCCGATATGCGCAGGCCGCTGCTTTGTCTCTTAGTCAATGCGCACACAACCCGTTTGATGCGTAAACCCCTTGGAAGATTTCTTGTTACGCTGGTTGACGTCATTACCCATATGTGCACTTTCGATGATGTGCAGGCAAAGACTAATGTCCGTGATCTTTGGACGATGTGTGCAAGCCACGTCTGATGTCGCTGAGCTGATGAACAGATGAAATGTTTTATGCGTGCAAACTATGGATGATGTCGCATGATTATGAGCACACACCACTCTTGAAGTTTTCATGCCTTTGCTGATGTTGATACTATTGGAAGATGGTTTTTGCCACTTGCGCACATGATACGTCCGATGCTTACGCACAATGATCGATGACGCCTAGCTGATGTGCACACACAAAGTTTGGCATATCTATGCCTTTGCATATATCTCCTGACATTGCCAAGCGTCGTTTTCCATATAAGCACATGGTCACCCGATGCATGTTGGCCATTATCGAATGTCTTCTGATGTTGGCTGATGCATGCAAGCCATGATAGATGTCACATAGTCGATTGGTACACACCATGTTTGATGCATACATGCCTTGGACGATGTCGCCTGATGTTGGTAGATTTTTTTAGCCATTTGCTTATGTCTGATTCAAGAAGGCCATGAACGACGATGGCTAGAGTTATTGATCTGCGTATGCCACGATTGATGTCGCCATGATGATTAGCACATGCAACATCTAATGCGTGCAGGCCATGATTGTCGTTGCGCACACAACATTTTTAATGCGTGTAGGCCTTGGCCAATGTTGCTTGACATCTGCAGGTATAGTTTTCCATATGCGCACATGTTACGCTGATGCATGCAAGCCGAGACCGATATCGTTTTCCATTGGCCAATATGTGAAGGCAAAACCTTTGTCGCCCAGTCTATCCACACACAACCTATTTGACATGCAAAGCCTTTATATGATGTCCCCTAACATTGTTAGGTGTATTTTGCCATTTTATCACTCTAGATGTGTGTAGGACATCACCGATGTAGGCCAGCGTTGGCTGATGTGCGCAAGCCACGATTGATGGCACTCTGTCCATTCACAAACACCATGTTTGATGCTTGCCAGACTTCAAAGATGTCGCTTGATAATGGTGGACTTAATTTCCATATGTGCACGTCTAATGCGTGCGGGCCAAGTCTGATGCACAGATGCTACGTCCTTTGTGTCGCTCACATGGAGCTCTTTATTCAATTGCGCTGATTCTGACTTAGAGGAGTAGGCGTCGTTTTTCCATTGAATCATATTGAACATGTACAACCCAGATATGTATGTTCTTAAGTACAAACACACATTTTCTTTTTACCATTAATAACTTTTATATATATAAAAATATATTCTTCAACTAATTTTTTTGAATTTTTATTTTTTTCGGCAAATCAAGAAAATGAGTAATTTACTAATAAAAATATAATTAATGTTATAAAAATATAAAATTAACGCTTAAAATTCACAAATAAATAAAGAAACAATACACTAAAGAATGTTTTCTAATTTTTATTTTTTTCGAGCAAAAATCGAGTATGAGTAATTAATTTATTAAAAATAGGAAAAATATGATAAAAATATATAATTAACGCAAAAAATTCACAAATAAATATAGTTAACTGAAATTCAACAATTTCAATAGTTTTTTTGTATTATAATTTTTTCGTCAAATTTTGAAAATGAGTAATTAATAAATAATAAATAGGAAAAAGATTATAAAAATATAAAATTAACTATAAAATATAATATGCAATTATAGTAACCATAAATTCAACTATTTTTTTGAATAATTATTTTTCTCCCAACAAATCCCTCAAAATTCAAAATTAATTAATTAAAAAAGGAAATTATGAAACAAAATATGAAATTAATACCAAAAATTCACAAATAAATATAGTAACCTTAATTTCCTTTATTTCAACAATGCGGTCATAAAATGTAAGACGTCCCCAAACCGGTGCATGGAGGCCATGAATTATGCATGTGGATGATGGTTGACATTGCAGGCCAATGTGTGTATGCTACATACGAGAAGGGCAGCCCATTTTCTACGCCGCCAGATCGATGGATGTAGGCCATGTCTGATTTTTGTCAAACATTGTGTGTAGGCCAAAGTCGATGCGAGCAGGCCATGTCCAACATCGATGGTAGTTGTGTGTAGGACAAGTGAGATAGGGTCACGCCACGCCAAACGTTGGTTGAATGATGTTTGTAGGCCATGCCCCAAGACAACTAAGTAATGTGTGGGAAGTCCACGGTCGAGGTAGGTTGAGGAAGGTGCATAGGCTACGACTGATTTGGGTACTCTACGACCAATGTCTCTAGGCCAATGACGCGTGATGTTGGCCGACGTGCACATTCTACATCAGATATGTAAAAATTTGTTGATGATGAATGGAAAACGTGAAGTATGCCCAACTGATGCACACATGCCACGTAAGTACATGCATGCCTTGATTGATTGTGCCTGCCGTTGAGTGACGTAGATTACCAATACGCGCAGCACACATCAATTGTGCTCATTCCTTTGATGATGTTGTTTGTCGTTTGCGGATGTTGCTTGACTGATGCGTGTAGGCCATGATTTATGTGGCCAAGCCAATGTGCACATGCCCCCACTCATGACGCCCAACTGATGCGCATTTTGAACATTTATTTTGTGTAGACCTTATCCTATGTCATCTGACATTGGCCAATGCTCGCACGCCATGACCGATGTCGCCCTACGCCATGGGTGATGCTTGCAGGCCTTGGCTACTGTTGATGCCATTGGCATACGTAGCTCTCCACATGATCACAAGTTATGTGTGATGCTTACAGAACATGAACGATATATCCTAGCCAATGTGCACACACCACATTTGATGCATGTATGCCCTGGCCGATGCTGCCTTACATCGGCATACATTGTTTGTCAATACAAGCACATGCAATATCTGATCCATGCAGGCAATTAGTAATGTCGTCTACCTTTGTCCAATGTATGTAGGCCATGACCTATGTCTCCCAACCAATGCACACACACGATGTTTCATCTGTTCATTCCTTGGACAATGTCACCTGACATTCGATGATGCAAGCAGGCCACAAAATGATGTCCCCTAATTGATGTGCACACGCCACAATTAATGCTTGCAGTCTTTGGATGATATCATATGATGTTGGACGATACATGTAGGCAACGAATCATGTTGCCCAGCCGATGCATAAACTCCACACATGAAGCTTGAAGGCCTTGGCTAATGCTGATGTCATTGGAAGACGACGTTTACCACTTGCAAACATGCTACTTTCGATACATGAAGAACATTACCATGATTCTTAGCTTATGTGCACACACCATAATTGATGTATGCATGCCTTGACATATGTCGCCTTACATTGGCAAGCGTCTTTTCCCATCTGCACACATGCTACACCCGATGCATCAAGGCCATGACCGATCTCTTGTTATATTGGCCGATGCGCGCATGCCATGATTGAAGTTGCCCAACTGATGTATACATGCCACAAATGATGCTTATAGGCCTTGTACGATCTCATATGACATTGGTCGATATGTGTACATAACGAATGATGCCGCCCAGCCGATGCACACATGCCACACATGAAGCTTATAGGTGTTGGCTGATGTTGATGCCATTGGAAGACCGACACCTAGTAGATGTGTTCATACCACGTTTGATGCATTCATTACTTGACAGATGTATCCTAACATTGGCAGGCATAGTTTTCCATATACGTGCATGCTATGCCCGATGCAAGTAGGCCATCAACGATGTCTTCTACTGTTGGCCAATGCGCGTAGGCCATGATTAATTTCACCTAATTGATGTGCATGTTGGCCTATGCGCGTAGACCATGATTGATTTCACTCAATTGATATGCACACACCAAAATTTGATGCATGCATGCCTTGGAAGATGTCTCCTAACATTGGAAGGCATCATTTTAAATATACAAACATGTTACGCCCGATATGTAGGACATGATTGTTGTCGTCTCTTTTTGGTCGATGCACGAATTCCATGACTGATATAATCCAGCCGATGTGCACACCCCAAAACTGATTTTTGTAAGCCTCCGATAATGTCATATGACATTGGCCGATACGTGTAGGCCACAAATGATGTCTCCCTACCGATGTTCACATGTCACGCGTGAATCTTGGAGACCTTGTCTAATTATGATGCCATTGGAATACATCATTTTCCACTTGAGCACAAGCTATGTCCGATGCTTTCAGACAATGAGCGATGATCCCTACCTGATTCGCACACAATACGTTTCATGCATGCATGCCTTGGAAGATGTCGCCTGACATTAGAGGGTGTCATTTTCCATATACCCAAATGCTACACCTGATGCGCGCAGGCCATGATCGATGTCTTCTTTTATTGGTTGACATGTAGAGGCGACGAGTGATGTCACCCAACCGATATGCACACGCTGAATATGATGCTTGGAGGCGTTGGACAATGTCATATGACATTGGCCCATGTGTGTAGGCCATGAATGACGTCACTGAGCCAATGTGCACATGCCACGCGTGAATCTTGCGGGCCTTGGCTTATTTTGATGCAATTTGAATATGTTATTTTCCACTTGCACACATGCTAAGTGCGATTTTTGCAGAGAATGAGTGATGACGCCTAGCTGATGTGCGCACACCACGTTTGATGAATGCATGCCTTGGCAGATGTCTCCTCACATTGGAAGGCATCATTTATCATATACACATATGCTATGCCTAATACGTGCAGGCCATAACTGTTGTGTCCAATTGTTGGCTGATGCGCGCAAGCCATGACTAATGTCATCCAGTCGATGCGCACACACTACGTTTAATGCGTGTATGTCTTTGAAGATTTCACATGGCATTGCCAGGATCGTTTTCCATATATGCACATGTTATGCCCGATGCGTGAAGGCCATGATCAATGTCTTCTTCTCTTGGTCGTATGCGCATCCACAAATGATGATGCCCAATAGAAGTGCACACGCCACAATTTATACTTGGAGGTCTTGGACGATGTCACATGAAATCGGCTAATGCGTGTAGGCAACAAATGATGTCACCAAGACAATGCCCACACGCCACGCTTAAATCTTGAATTCTTTGGATGATTCTGATGCTATTGGAATACTTTGTTTGCTACTTGCACAGAAACTATGTCCAATGTATGCTAACAATTAGCGATGCCTCCTAGTTGATGTGAGTACATCACGTTTGATGCAAGCATGCCTTGGAAGATGTCGCCTGACAATGGAAGACGTCATTTTCCATAAACGCACATGCTATGCCTGATACGTGCATGCCATGATCGTTGTTTTCTTTTGTTGGTCAAAGCGCTCAGTCCACGAGTGATGTTGCCCTGCCGATGTGAACACGCCAGAATTGATGCTTGTTGGCCTGGGACGATGTTATATGACATTGGCTGATACATGTAGGCCATGAATGATATCACCCAGCCCATGTGCACAAGCCACGAGTGAAGCTTGTAGGCCTTGGCTATTTTAGATGCCATTAGAATACGTTGTTTACCACTTGCGCACAGGTTATGTCTAATGCTTACTAACAATGAGCTATGATGCCTAATTGATGTACACACACCGTGTTTAATGCATGCATGCCTTGGAAAATGTCTCCTAACATTGGTAAGCGTCATTTTCCATACACGCAAATGCTACGCTTGATGCGTGTAGGCAATGACAAATGTCTTCTTCTGTTGGCCGATGTGGGCAGTCTACGACCGATGTCACCCAATCCATACGCACACACCGCATTTGACGCACACACCGCATTTGATGCATGCATGCCTTGACTAATATCGTCTGACATTGGCAGGCATTTTTTTCCAAATACACACATTCTATGTTCGATGCGTGCAAGCCATGACCGCTGCCTTCTTGTGTTGGCTGATGCGTGCAGACTACGACTGATGTTTCCCAATCGATGTGTACATGCAACAACAAATGCTTGCAGTCTTGGGCTGATGACATATGACATTGTCCACTGCATGTAGGCCATCAATGATGTCCCCTGGACAATGCGCAGACGCCACACATTAAGCTTCCAGGCCTTCGTTGATGGTTATTCCATTGGAATACAACATTTGCAACTTGCACACATGCTACGTCTGATGCTTGTAGACAATGACTGATTGATGCCTACCTGATTTGAAAACACCACGTTAGATTCATGCATGCCTGGGTAAATGTCACTTGACATTGGCTGACATTGTTTTCCATATACGCACATGCTAGGCCCGATGCATGCAAGCCATGATCGATGTCTTTTGCTGTTGGCCGATGCGCATAGGCAATGACTGGGGTCTCTCGGTTGATGCATACATACCGTGTTCGATGCACGCATATCTTGAACGATGTCGCCATATGATGGTTGAAATAGTTAGCCATATGCGGACATTCGATGCAAGCATTCCAAGACTAATAACGACTGGCATTGTCGATGCGCACATGCCATGATGGTTGTCGGCAAGATTATTAGCACATGCATTATTTTATAAGTGCAGGCCATGACCGATGTCGCCATCTGATGCGCACACACCATGTTTGATGTGTGTAGGCCTTAGACAATGTCGCGCGATGTCTGCAGATGTTATTTTCCATAATGCATATGTTACGGTTATGTGTGCAGGCTATGACCGATGTCATTTTCCATTGGACGATATATGCAGGATACAATACTTTTCGCCTAGTCAATGTTCACACAACATGTTTGATGTGTAAAAGCCCTTGGACGATGTCCCCTCAGATTGGTAGACGTCGTTTGAAATATGCACACTTCCAATGTTTGCAGGCCATGACCGGTGTCGGCCGTCGTTAATCGATGCCCGCATCGCCCAACTAAGCACACATTCAAAGTTTGATTCGTGAAAATTATGACCGATGTCGCCTACCGTTGCGTACACACCACATTTGATACGTGCACGCCTTAGCTGATGTCACCTTACAGTGGCAGACGTAGTTTGCCAAAAGCGCACATGCTACGTTTGATGTGTACTGGCAAAGACTAATATCGCCCAGCTGATGCACAAAAACCACGTTTGATGTGTGCAGGCCTTGGCCGATGTCCTTTGATGTTTGCAAACTCGTTTTATATATGCGCACATGTTACATTTTTTCATTAAGGCCATGACCAATGTCGTTTGTCGTTGGACAATGCACGCAAGCCACAACTTATGTTGCTCCGTCGATATGCACACACGACGTTTGATGCATGCAGACCTTCGAGGATGTCATCTTATGTTGGTGAACGTCATTTTCCATATGTGCACGTGCAATGCGTGCGAGCTATGCCTGATGTCATTTGTTATTTGGTGATGCGCATATATGATGCAAACATGCATTATCCTATGTGTGGCCCACATGGAGACTATATTGCATTTAGCCAGTTCTGACTTAGAGGAGTAGACATCGTTTTCGCAATGAATCATAATGAACATGTACAACCCAAATATACACGTTCTAAGGTACAAGCAGGTTTTTTTATCATAATTAACTTTTATTTATATAAAATATAGTTTTCGACAATTTTTTGATTTTTTTATTTTGTTTCGGGCAAATTAAGAATATAAGTAATTATACAATAAAAATTAATTAATATTATTAACGCCAAAATTAACAAATAAATAGAATAACCTAAGTTCAACAATTTCAACATTTTTTATATTTTTTGAGCAAATCTTGAGTATGACTAATTAATTTATAAAAAATAGGAAAAAAATATAACAAAAATATAAAATTAACGCCAAAATTTCACAAATAAATATAGTTACCTTAAATTCAACAATTTGGACAATTTTTTTGAACTTTTATTTCTTCTGTCAATCCTTAAAATGAATATTTAATTAATAAAAAATAGGGAAAATATGATAAAAATATGAAATTTGTGTGAAAAATTCACATTTAATTATAGTAACCATAAGTTCAACTATTTCAACCTTTTTTTTTTTGAATAATTATTTTTCTCCTGGCAAATCTAAAACAAATGCGTAAGTAATTAAACAAAATAAGAAAATAATATGCAATTAACGCTAAAAAATCACAAATAAATATGTAAACTTAAGTTCCTTTATTTAAAAAATGCAATCAAACAACATGCGACATCCCCAAACCGATGTATGCAGACCTCGAACGATGCAGTCAGACAATGTTTGACATTGACAGATCGATATGTCTATGCTTAGTACTATAAGAGAATCTCACATTCTACATTGGTAAATCAATGTATGGAAGCCACGTCTATGTTGTTTTAATGTTGTGTGCGGGATAAAATCGATGCGGGGAGGGCATGTATGACTTCGCTGACTATTCTGCATAGGCCAAGGGCGATGGTTGCAGGTCACACAAATGTTAGCTAAAAAATTTTTATACGTCAAGCCTGAAGACGGTCAAGTAATGTGCACAATGTGGGCAATGCACGTCGGCTTGAGCAAGGTGCATAGGTCATGATTGATGCGGCTACTCCACGACGAACGTCTCCTAGCCGATGACGTGTATCGTTAGCCACCTTAACATTAAATGTAAGATGCATGTAAAAATTGGTTTATGCTCAACGAAATATGCCAATTTCACCAAATCGATGCTCACGGTCCATGACCTATGTAGCATATCGATACGTACATGCCATTGGTGATGCTTGCAGGCCTTGGCTGTTGCTCATGCCATTGGCAGACTTCGTTTTCTACTTGCTCACATGCTACGTCTGATGCTTGTAGGATATGACCGATTACGCCTCGTTGATGTGCACAAACCACTTTTAAATGCATGCATGCCTTTGTAGATGTCGTCTGATATTAGCATGCATTATTTTCCATATACTCACATGCTATGCTTGATGCGTCCAAGCCATGATAGTTGTCTTCTTATGTTGTCCAATGCGCGCAGATCACGACTTATGTCACCCAACCTATGTGCAAACACCACAACTAATGCTTGGAGGCCTTGGCCGATGTCATATGACATTGGCCGATGTTTGTAGGCCACGAATGCTGTCGCCTAGCAGATACGCACTCGCAACACTTAAACCATGCAAACATTGGTTGATGTTTATGCCATTGGATGAAAATGTTTTCCACTTGCGCACATGCTACGTCTGATGCTCACAAACATGACCGATAATGCCTAGCTGATGTGCACACACCACGTTTGATGCATGCGTGCCTTGGTAGATGTCTCCTGACATTGGTAGGCCTCATTTTCCATATACCCACATGCTACACCTAACGAATGTAGGTCATGACCAATGTTTTCAGCCTTTGGCCAATGTGTGTAGGCCATAACTAAAATAACCCATTCCATGCACACACACCACGTTGGATGAATGCATGTCTTGGTAGAGGTTGCTTGACATTGGCAAACAAATTTTCCGTGTACGCACATGCTACGCCCAATTTGTGAAGGCCATGACCGTTGTCTTCATCTACTCACTGATGAATGTAGCCTATGATTTATGTCGCCATGTAGATGCGCACAAGACATAGCTAATGCAAAAAGACCTTGGACGATGTCATTTGACATTGGATGATAAGTTAAAACGATGCACACACACCACGCGTGAAGTTTGCAGGCCTTGGCTGTAACAACCCTAATAATGGTTAATCTAACGGATACTTAATGTGTCAAGAAAACCTATGATTAGACCAGGGTTCACACGGATTGATACGCGTAGAACCAGACTACGGAACCCTTGCTAAATCAAAGACAACTAACTTAGGGAGTTATTTGAGCGAGGAAAGGTAGGGTCCAACCATGTAAGGCTCTCGAATACAAAGATTTACTCGAATGAGTCTTTACCGAACTTAAAAAGATGAAGTCATAGGTTTGGAGGGTCTAGGGGTAAACTGGTATTTCTATAGGATAATGATAATATTGTAATTACCCTAAATATATAATAATTATTTAACTAATAATGTGGAGGTTCAATTTGGGGAGAGAGCCAAAATTGAGCTCATGAAGTGAGGTCTTACTTCACCCGGGTTCGAACCTAGGTGGAAGAAATGAATTAATGTGATTTTTATTTAAACAATTGAATTAAATAATGAATTAACAATAATTATTCATTATCTGATTTAAAAAAAATAAAAATCAGGTTTTTAATAATAAAGAAAACCTTATTTGACTAAGTCCAGAACTAGACTCCTAAGCCTAATATAACTCTCACTCTCTCACGTCTATCTTTCAACTCTCACGCTCAATATATCCCATTATTTAACTCAATATTTCTATGCCAAAATAATATACAAAAGAAGAAAAATAAATCAAGTTCTTCACACTTGAAGAACTCACACGAAATTACAAGAAACAAAATTTAATCATACACTAAGCTAAGGGAGGTTGTCATTCCAGTGGAGTTAATATCGGGGAGGCTTAGATGAATTATTGAGTGGAGTTTTTGGGATGAAACTTCAAGGTTTGAACTTCAAAATAAGGTATGGGTTTTATTATGTCTTGGTCCCTTTCCCAAGAGACCCCTTAAGGTTCGTATTAGTCATTTAAAAACTAGGATTGTTTCCCCTTATGCATGCCCCTATCACTAGCTCCGAAAGAATCGTAGGTTGGGTATGATTGCTGGTGGATTTAGGTGTATGTGATGTTTTCGTAATGACTATGATTGCGTTGTGTACTTGAAGTCGTTTGAAATATTACGTTGTGTACTTGAAGTCGTTTGAAATGCAACCATGTACTTTAAAGATTGTGCAAGCGTGTGTATTTGCAAAAATGTAACTGTAAAGGTTACTGTGAATGAGGTCAAGTTAAGGTTTCATGTTTGATATTGTTTTGGTTGTCATTTTACGTACATAAACCTATGTAAATCGTGATGTTCATAAAAAAGGAAGTGGGGCTGATTTGAGGGCCAATAATTTAGCTAAATGAATCCATGAAATACACCGCAAAAAGTGTTAAACGATCCATGAATCTTCCCAAGTTTTCAAGTTAAAATATTGATGAAAATAAGTTAAGAAAATGATTAAGTGTACATCAAAAAATATAAGTTTAGTTTAGGCAAAAATATAGAAGGAATATCTTGAACATTAAGGAGAATGAAAGAAATGGGGCTGGGGGGATTCGAAATCGGGCGTACATGCGAGTAAGGAGAATGAAAAACTTTAAGTAAATGAAATGGGAGGCGTAGGAATCGAACCCACTACCTCAAGGCTGGAAAGGAGAAGGGTGAAATAAATTAGAAAATAAAGTGAGGTTGTGGGGGCTCGATCCCACAACCTCACTTCCAAACGCCTAGCTAAGCAAATTTTAACTAAAAATAAAATAAGGAGGTTGTGGGGGTTCTAACCCACAACCTCACAACCCTTGAGAAATTAAAAATAAAATAAGGAGGTTGTGGGGGTTCGAACCCACCACCTCCCAATTTCCATCGAAATAATGAATAAAATAAAAAGAGACTGTGGGGGTTTGATCCCAAAACCTCTTGGTCTAGGCGAATTGGACAATATAAATTTTAATAATAAATTAAAAGGAATTGTGGGGGTTCGATCCCACAACCCTTCGGCCAAATAAGAGCAAAACCCAAGGACAAAAATGAAGATAGAATGTTGATGTTAGGGCTCGATCTAGGGTCCCAATGTCATTAAGACTAAAAATAAAGTCAAGGAAAAATGTAAGTATTGTCCAAAGGCTTCGAACTTGGGTTCCCTTCTCCAAACTTCCGTATTGATACATAAATCAAACGTGAATTAAATGTTCAAGAATAACGCCACCTACTTAGATTAAAATCGAGATCTTGTCATACATAAAAGATACATAAGTCTTGTACTACATAATCTTAGGAAGATATGACTCACTTTAAAAACTATGAATCAAGCGTCATGGATTGTATGTATAGACCCATAAGTCAAGCATACGATTAAAAATAGGTGAACCTAAGATGTATGTAATGAAATGATAAAACCCTAGAAGGGTTAAGTACGGGTGTAAGATACACTAAATGGCCAAGTGAATTGACAAAATGAACAACAAAATGACGAAATGAACAATCAAGTGATGAAACCCTAGAAGGTTAAGTAAGAGTGTGAAACACACTACATGGCCAAGTGCATTGGCATATAATGAAGTGAACATTAATGTAAAAAGAAATGAATAAGGATGAAAAGCAAATGTGCTAATGTTAATGAATGTGGTGATAACCTGATATGAGGCTAATGTAAAAGATGAGAGCAATATAAAATGAGCTTAAGTAAAAGTTACTAAAACGTACTCACCTAAAAGTGTGTAAAGTTTATGAACAGACCAGTCTCTATGAAACCTCTAATGAATGTATTAAGATTAAAATACTTAATACTAATGATGATATGAGAAATAATCTATTGAGCTATGATGTCCTCATATTAGAAGACATCTTTCATGACGTGTGAGTTGAATATAATGGAACTTTATATTAAGAACCGATAGACTAGCTATGAGCGGTGATACCTTCTTTTGGGAAGGGTGGAGGTTCACGTAACTCTAATGAGATGAAACTGTCCAGAATGCCGGGTATGGATCTCCTTATATCTCCTAGTCTTCGAACCTATACTGACAATATAGGATCTGACAGGGTTAAATTCCTATGTACGCTAGCATGTTTTGGGTAACTTTGGCCGGTGATTCCACCTCTTTTCAGTCTGGGGGAGACACTAGATTTCATGATGCTCACATGATCTATATCTGTTAAAGTTAAAGTTCCCAATGGATTAATCTAGCCAACCTCAAATGATGCAGATAATGAAATGAACCATATCAAAGGTGTTACGATAGGATAATCAAGAGGTGAGCTAGACTCAAGTAATGACACTAGGTTATTCTTGATCATTGCATAGCAAACCCTATGAAAGTCTTAAACTACATCTTATGTATATATGGTGTTCACACTAGCCTATGAACGAATTGAAATGAAGTACGTATGAATGAATGAAGCGTACTTTGTGTTTGCTAATGAAGACTCCTTAGTTAAGGTCCCATATATTTATCCCTCATTTTGGAAAGTCTTAATGTCATGTCCATAATTCCAAGGTATCATGGCATATGAGTAAGTGTTATAAAAGATGTTATCTGCTATATGTTATATGATATGTGCTATGTGTAAGATGTTATGTGTTGTGTGCAATATGATGAGTATAATGATGCATGTTACTCTCATGGCATGACTTTTCTAATCCAAATTTTGAAATCTCACTGACTTTCCCAATCAAACTTTGGAAAGTTCACTAACTTTCCTTATTTGGATTTTGCAAGTCCACTGACTTGACTTTCCATAATCATGTTGTAAGGAAAGACCTATCCTTTGTCATGCATGTCCTTGGTGTGTGCTTGCATATACCCATACTTAGTACAAGTGTGTACTAATTCCAAACTACTCTAAACTTTTAGGTGCAGGCACAGGTGGATGTTAGATCTTACAGGTTAACGTTGAAGCTATCTGAACGTGGAGCTTTCATCCATAATTGGTAGGCCCTCATGCTTTTGAGGCTGTCTACTGTTATTATCTAACTTAGATGTAAGATTTAGCTAGTGGAGAATGTTCCACTAGTGTTTCATTTCCCATTTCATTTCTTACTTTGTATTGGTGTCGTTTCGTAAAGTACACATTTAATGCAGCTATGAACTATGTCATTTATTTGATGATCTTACTGTAAGATGGTTTATGGTAAAAAATTATATATGTAATAGAATGTTTACTAAGAATGTTAGGAAACAAAAAGAAGTTTTAATTTTTTTACTAAAATTAATCTAGATGAAGTAAGAATGACGTATGTAGGCTTGTCTGCGACCTCTGAGAGGTCAACAACACCGGTCTTGTCTGTGATCTAGATTCTTGTCGTGAAAAAGTTGGTATCATAGCACAAGGTTAAATTCCTAGGATAATAAGTTCACATCAACCACATTGAGTAGTTTCTAAGTCGTGGTAGTGAAGTGCACTACTATCCTAAATTATAGACTGCATGATGGGTAGGAATATTTCCCTTTTTATAATCTTATCATGCCTTCTGTAATGTTGCATTTCTTGGTGTTAAGAGAGTATCAAACATCAATTCTTCAAATTTCCAAAATATTAATACAAGGAGAAAAGCAGGAGGAGAGATTGGAGGAGCAGCTGCTAGGGTAATTCAGGTTCCTTCCCAGGCTCCAGCTGGTGGAATAGAGATGCATGTTAACCCAACTGGGTTGACAGATGGAGAAGTAAGGACAATGTTGGTACAGATGGCCGAAGCTACAACTTTACAAGCTCAGGATATTGGGTTTGGTTAATGTGGAGAAATGTGAGTTGACATCCTACAAGCTAAAGGATGTAGCTCTATCCTTGTATAAAGTGTGGCAGGATAGCAGTGCCTTAGAACGAGGTCCTATATTACATGGGACCTTTTCAAGATGACTTTTCTAGTGCGGTTATTTCCCAGATAAATGAAGGAGGCTAAGGTTGAGAAATTCATCTGCCTTAAGCAGGGCTGGATGTTAGTCAGGGATTACTCCTTGAAGTTCGTAAAACTTTACAACTAAGGAGATACCACCTTGACGGAAGTGTGGCAAACTACATGGAGTAGAGTGTATGATGGGCACTAACGCTTGTTACAGTTGTAGAAAATCGGGTCACATGGTGAAGGATTGTCCAATTAGGGGATGTCAAGAACAAGGGAAGGAGAGAGTTAGTCAAATGGTCCAAGTAAAGAGGCTCCAAAGAGGAAATGAGTCTTCGCACTCAAGTTTGGGGTGTAGGGGAAGGCATCTCTGGTGAAGTCTCGGGTGAGTAGCCTTAATTAGTCCTTCAAGTATTTGACTATGTATGGTATGTATGAACTAGTATGAGGTTAATATGTTTGAGACATCATGTTGGTTGCTGTTTTTTATGATTTATATGTTTACTTATGTTGTATGGTTTGATGACACAACTTTAGGAAAAAAATTACTTATCTGTTAATGTGAAATTACTAGTAGGTTTCAAGGATGTGCACCATCATGTTAATATGTGAATCAAATATTCACCAATGGAAAGTATTGAATTACCTATGTAAGCAAACGTCTGATAGATGACATACTTATTGTTAGTAAAGAGTAATGTCATTCGGGGACAAATTTTCCTAAGGGGAGGATAATGTAACAACCCTAAAATGGATATACTATGTAACACCTAATGTGTCAAGAATGCCTATGATTAGACAAGGGTATACACGGATTGATGCGCGTGTAACCAGATTTTGGAACCCTTGCTACATCCAAGCAAACTAACTTGGGAGTTAGTTGATCTAGGAAATGTTTGTTCCAACCATGTAGGGCTCTCGAATACAAAGATTTACTCGAAGGAGTATTTATCGGACTTAAAATGTGGAAATCTTAGGTTTGGAGGGTTTAGGGGTAAGGTGTTCTCTTTGTAGGCAAAGGGTAATATTGTAATTACCCTATATATAATTAATTATTTAATTAATAAGGTGGAGGGACATTTTGGGGAGAGAGAGCCGAAATTGAGCTATTCAAGTGACGTCTTGCTTCACCCGGGTTCAAACCTAGGTGGAAGCAATGAATTAGTATGATTTTTAATTAACCTATTGAATTAATACAATTAATTAATAATTATTATTCTTTACCTGATTTAAAATAAAATAAAAATCACATTTCTAATAATTAAGAAAACCTTATTTTACTGACTCCGAAACTAGACTCCTAAGCCTAATATAACTCTCACTCTCTCATGTCTGTCTCTCAACTGTCACGCTCCATCTGTCCCAATTTTTCACACAATATTTCTCCTTCAAAATAATATACAAAAGTATAAAAATAAACCAAGTTCTTCACACTTGAAGAACTCACGCGAAATCAAAAGAAAACAAACGTTAATCGCACACTAGGCTAAGGGAGGTTGTCATTCGAGTAGAGTTAATATTGAGAAAGCTTAGACGTGTTCATGAGTGGAGTTTTTGGGACGCAACTTCAAGGTTAGAACGTCAAAATAAGGTATGTATTTTCTTCTCTCTTGGTCCCTTTCCCAAGAGACCCCTTAAGGTTCATATTAGTCATTCAAAAACTAGGATTGTTTCCCCTTTTGCATGCCCCTGTCACCATCTCCCAATCAATCGTAAGTTGGATATGATTGATGGTAGATTTAGGTGTATGTGATGTTTTCGTGATGACTATAATTACGTTGTGTACTTGAAATTGTTTGTAATGCAACCATGTACTCGAAAGTTTGTTCAAGTGTGTGTATGTGCAAAAATGTTAGTGAGAATGAGGTCAAGTTAAGGCTTCAAGTTTAATATTGTTTTGGTTGTCATTTTACATATATAAACCTTGGTAAATCGTGATGTTCATTAAATTGGACGTGGGGCTGATTTGAGCGCCAATAATTTAACTAAATGAATCCATGAAATACACCGCAAAAAGTGTTAAACGGTCCAGGAATCTTCCCATGTTTTCAAGTGGAAATATTGATGAAAATAAGATAAGAAGATGATTAAGTTTACACCCAAAAATATAAGTTTAGTTTAGGATAATATATAGATGGGAAATCTAGAAAATAAAATTAATTTAAAGGGGTGAGGCTACAAGAATTCGAACCTGTGACCTCACCTTCGTAGAACCTTAATCTCACAAGATAGAAAAAAATGGGGCTAGGGGGATTCGAAATGGGGCGTACATGCGAGTAAGGAGAACGAAAAACTTTAAATAAATAAAACGGGAGGCGTGGGAATCGAACCCACCACCTCAAGGCTTGAAAGGAGAAGGGCGAAATAAATTAAAAAATCAAGTGAG
Organism: Solanum habrochaites; assembly: GCA_027704765.1. Classification (NCBI taxonomy): domain Eukaryota; kingdom Viridiplantae; phylum Streptophyta; class Magnoliopsida; order Solanales; family Solanaceae; genus Solanum; species Solanum habrochaites. The sequence continues at coordinate 23,741,957 of JAKWJA010002490.1, read as the reverse complement.
GTTGTGGGGGCTCGATCCCACAACCTCACTGCCAAACGCCTAGCTAAGACAGCCAATTTTAACTAAAACTAAAATAAAGAGGTTGTTGGGGTTCTAACCCTCACAGCCCTAGTGAAATAAAAAATAAAATAAGGAGGCTGTCGGGGTTCGAACCCACAACCAACAAATTTCCAGCAAAATAATGTATAAAATAAAAAGAGGCTGTGGGGGTTTGATCCCACAACCTCTTGGTCTAGTAAAATTGGACAATACAAATTTTAAATGAAAAATTAAAAGGGGTTTTGGGGGTTCGATCCCACAACCCTTCGGCCAAATATGAGGAAAACCCAAGGATAAACATGAAGATAGCATGTTGATGTTAGGGCTCAATCTAGGGTCCTAATGTCATGAAGACTAAAAATAGAGTCAAGGAAAAATGTAAGTATTGTTCAACGAGTTCGAACTTGGGTTCCCTTCTCGAAACTTCCGTATTGATACATAAATCATACTTGAATTAAATGTTTAAGAATAATTCCACCTACTTAGATCAAAATCGAGATCTTGGAATACATACAAGATACATAAGTCTTGTACTACATAATCTTAGGAAGATATGATTTACATAACAATGAATGTAGTCTCATGGATTGTATGTAAAAACCCATAAGTCTAGCATACGATTAAAAATAAGTGAACCTAAAATATATGTAATGAAATGATGAAACCCTAGAAGGGTTACGTACGAGTGTAAGATATACTAAATGGCCAAGTGCATTTACATATGACGAAATGAACTATGAAATGATGAAATGTACACTGAAGTAATGAAACCCTAGAAGGGTTAAGTAAGAGTGTGAAACACACTAATTGTCCAAATGCATTGGCATATGATGAAATGAACATTCACATAAAAAGGGATGAGTAATTATGAAGAGCAAATATTCTAATGTGAATGAATGTGGTGACAACAGGATATGAGGCTAATGTAAAAGATGAGAGTAATCTAAAATGAGCCTAAGTAAATGTTACTAAAACGTACTCACCTATGATAGTGTAAAGTTAATGAAGAGACAAGTCTCTATGAACACTCTAATGAAAGTATTGACCTTAACATACTTAATACTAATGATGAGATTTGAAATCATCTATTGAGCTATGATGTCTTTATACTAGAAGACATCTTCCATGACGTATGAGTTAAATGTAATGGAACTTTATAATGATCACCGATAGACTAGCTATGAGCGGTGATGCCTTCTTTTTGGAAGGGTGGAGGTTCACGTAACTCTCATGAGATGAGACTGTCCGGCATGCTGGGTATGGATCTCCTTATATCTCCTAGACTTCGAACCTATACTGCAATTATAGTGATCTGGTGGGATTAAATTCCCATGTACGCTAGCATGTTTTGGGACAATTTGTCCAGTGATTCCACCTCTTTTCAGTCTGGGGGAGACACTAGATTTCATGATGCTCACATGATCTATATCGGTTAAAGTTAAAGTTCCAAATGGATAAATGTGGCCAACCTCAAAAGATGCACATAATTAAATGAACCATACCAAAGGTGTTAGGATTGGATGATCAAGAGGTGAGCTAGACTCAGGTAATGACACTAGGTTATTCTTGATCATTTCACAGCAAACCCGATGAATCTCTTAAATTACATCGTAGGTGTTGCTGGTGTTCACATTAGCCTATGAACAAAATTAAATGAAGTAGGTATGAATGAAAGAATCCTACTCAGTGTTTGCTAATGAAGACTCCCTACTTGAGGTCCCATATGTTGATCCCTAATTTTGGAAAGTCCTTCTGTCAAGTCAATGATTCCAAGGTTTCGTGGCATCTGAATGAGTGTTGTAAAAGATGTTATGAGTTATATGCTATATGATATGTGTTATGTGTAAGATGTTATGTGATGTGCGCAATATGATAAGTATGATGATGCATGTTACTCTCATGGCATAACTTTCCTAATCCAAATTTGGAAAACTCACTAATTTTCCTAATCCAAATTTGGAAAGTTCACTAACTTTCCTAATCTCAATTTATAAAGTCCACTGACTTGAATTTCCATAATCATGTTTTTAGGAAAGAGTTATCCTTCCTCATGCATGTCCTTGGTGTGTTCTTGCATAAACCCATACTTAGTACAAGTGTGTACTAATTCCATACAACTCTAAATTTTTATGTGTAGGCAAAGGTGGACGCTAGAGCTTAGAGGTTGACGTTGTAGCTATCCGTACGTGGAGTTTTAATCTGGACTGTGGAGGCCCTCATGCTTTCGAGGCTGTCTACTATTATTATCTAGATTACTTGTAGGATTTATTTAGTGTGACATGTTCCCCTAGTGTTTTGTTTCCCATTAAATTTCAGACTTTGTATTGGCGCCATTTTGGCAAGTACACATTTAATGCAACTATGAACTATTTCTTTCATTTAATGATCTTAATGTTAGATGGTTGATGGTGAAAAATTATATACGTAATAGAATGTTTAGTAAGCATGTTAGCAAACAAAAAGTTTAAATTTTTCCGCTAAAATTAATCTAGATAAAGTAAGAATGACGTATGTAGGCTTGTCTGCAACCTCTGAGAGGTCAACGACACCGGTCTCGTCTGGGGTCTAGACTCCAATCCTGACATTAAATATTGCTTATTACACTGTAAGACATCATTTATCACATACTACTTCTGATGCTTGCACACCATGACCGATGAGGGCTATCTCATGTGCACACGCAACATTTGATGCATGCACGCCTTGTGAAATGTCCCTTGACATTGTCATGTATCATTTCCAATATATACACATGTTACGCCTGATACATGTAGGTTATTACCCATGTCATTTGATGTTTGCCGATGCACGCAGGCCATTAGTGATGTCGCCCGGTAGATGCGCACACACCATGTTTGATGCGTTCATGCCTGGATGATATCTCCTAATGTTGGTGGACGTGTTTAACATATGATGAAGTCTAATGCAAACATTCCATGAATGATGAAGGCTTGTGTTATTGAGCACGCATGCCTCGACCTATGTGGCCAAGTTGATTAGCGCATGCAATATCCAATGCATGCTGGCCATCAACAATGTCGCCTGCCGTTTCACACACTTCGATGTGTGTGGGCCTTGTCCAATCTCGTCTAATGTCTGTAGATGTTGCTTCCCATAAGAGAACATGATACGCTGATGCGTCAAGGCTATTTCCGATGTCGTTTTCCATTAGCTGATATGAGCAGGCCATAACCTTTGTCGCCTAGTCAATGCTCACACAACCCGTTTGATGCGTAAAGCCCTTGGACGATTTCTCGTGACATTGGTTGACGTCATTATCCACATGCACACTTCCTATTTGTGCAGGACAAGATATATGTCGTCTAGCTGATGCACACATGCTACGTTTGTTGAGTGCAAACTATGACTGATGTATACTGCCAATGCAGACACACCAAGCATGAAGCTTGCAGGCACCATCGCTGATGTTGATGCCATTGGAAGATTTCGGTTGCCAATTGTGCACATGCTATGTCTGATGCTTGCACACACTGACTGATGACACCTAGCTGATGTGAACACTCAAAGTTAATGCATTCATGCCTTGGCAAATGTGTCTTAACAATGGCACGTGTCATTTTCCATATACGCACATGTTATGCACAATGTGTGCAGGCTATTATCGAATGTCTTTTGATGTTGGCTGATGCGCAAAATCCATAATTATTGTCGCCTTTTCGATTTGCACACACCATGTTTGATTCGTGCATGCCTTGGACAATGTAGTCTAATGTTGAGCCATTTGCACATGTCTGATGCAAGCACGCCATGAACAATGACAGCTGGCGTTGTTTATATGCATATGTCATGACCGATGTCGCCAAGATGATTAGCATATGAAACAACTGATGCGTGCAGTCCATGACCGATGCGCCTACCATTGCACACACTACAGTTTTGATGCGTGTAGGCTTTGCCCAATGTCACCTAACATCTGAAGATGTTGTTTTCCATACGCGCACATGTAATGCTGATGCGTGTAGGACATGAATAATGTCATTTTCCATTGGAAGATATGCACAGGCCACAACCTTTGTCGCCTAGACAATCCGTTCATAACCTCTTTGATAAGTAAAGCCCTTGAACGATGTCTCCTGACTTTGGTAGACGTCGTTTACCATATTCGCTCTTCCAATTTATGCAGTCGATGAATGATGTACGCCGTTGTTGGCTGATGTGCGTATGCCAAAACTAATGTCGCCTAACTGTTGCACACATGCAATGTTTAATGTGTGCAAACCAAGATTGGTGTTGCCCCGTCGATGCGTATACACGATGTTTGATACGTATCTGCCTTTGATGATGTCGCCTGATGTTAGTAGACATTGTTTGCTTGTAGCGTACATGCTACGCTCGATGCGTGCAAGCCATTACCAATGTCGCCCAACCGATGCACACACACCACGTTTAATGCATGCAGGCCTTGGTCAATGTCTCCTGACATCTGCAAACGTCATTCTTCATATGCCCACATGTTACATAGATACATCCAGTCCATGACCAATGTCGTCTTCTATTGGCCTATGTGCACAAGCCACGACTAATGTCGCTCTGTCGATACGCACACACCACGTTTGATCGTGTGGGATTTGTAGGATGTCACCTGATGTTGGTGGACATAATTTTCCATATGTGCACGTCCGGTGATTGCGGTCCATGACCGATGTCGCCTTCATTCGCCAATGGTTGTTGACCACATGCGACGTCTTATGCGTGACCCACATGGAGCTCTTGATTCCATTAAGCTGATTCTAGCTTAGAAGAGTAGGCATCGTTTTTCAAATTTAATCATCATAAACATTTACAACCCAAATATGTACGTTCTAAGGTACTAACGTAATTGTTTTTTATCAGAAATAACTTTTATATATATAAAAAAAAGTTATCAACAATTTTTTTTGAATTTTTATTTTTTTTAGAAAATCACGAATATGAGTAATTAATTAATAAAATCGAATTAATATTAAAAAATATTAAATTAACGCCAAAAAATCACAGACAAATAGAGTAACCTTAAATTAAACAATTTTTTGTAATTTTTATTTTTTGAGTAAATCTCGAGAGTGAGTAATTAATTTATAAAAAATAGGAAAAATATGATAAAAATATAAAATTTACACAAAAAATTCACATATGATTATAAGAACCTTAAATTCGATAATTTCAACAATTTTTTGAATAATTATTTTTCTCCCAACTAATCATTAAAAAATGCGTGAATAATTAATAAAAAATAGGAAAATTATGAAAAATATGAAATTAATGCCAAAAATTAACAAATATATATACAAACATTAAATGTCTTTATTTGAACAATGCAGTCACGTAACTTTTGTCGTCCTCATAAGATGTATGCAGGACGCAAATGATGCAGCCATACGACATTTGACGTCGGTAGACCATTGTGTGTATGCTAAATACGATAAGGGCAGCCCACATTTGACTTCAGCAAATCGATTTATCCAGGGCACGTTCGATGTTTATTTAACATTGTGTGTAGGCCAAAGTTGACGCGGGTTTTCCATGTACAACGCCGCTGAAAATTGTGTGTAGGACAAGGGTTATGGGGGCAGGCCACGCTAAATGTTGGCTGAACGATGTTTGTAGGTCACACCTGAAGACGACTATGTAATGTGCACAATGCGCGCAGTCCACGGTCAACGTCGACTGAGCAAGGTCCATAGGCCACGTCTAATGCGGGTAATCCACAACAAATGTCTCTATGTTGATGACGTGTGCCATTGGCCGACATGCACATTTCACATGAGATGCATGTAAAAATCGGTTGATTATGAATTGAAGATGCCAATTTCGCCCCGCTGATGCGCACATGCTACGTTAGATGCATCCATGCCTTGACTTATGGTACCAACTGTTGAGTGACTTAGCCTGCAGAAGCGCGCAGGACGCATTAGATGCATGCAGGAAATTAATGATGATATATGTTGTTGGACAACGTCACATAACCGATTAAAGTAGGCCATGATTGATGTCTCATAGCTTATGTGCACATGTCATCACTAACGTCACCCAGTCAATGTGAAAACTCCATGTTTGATGTGTCCAGGCATTTACTGATATCATCAGACATTAGACGATGCTTGTAGGCCATGATCGATGCCTCCCTATCGATGTGCACACGCCATAGGTGATGCTTGCAGTCCTTGGCTGTTTCTGATGCTATTGGCAGACGTTGGTCGCAACATGTGCACATGGTATGTCTGATGGGTGCAGTCCATGGTAGATGTCACCTAGCTGATGCGCACACACAACATTTTATGTTTACATGCCTTGGCCGATGCCGCCAGACATTGCCAAATATCATTCAATACAAACACATAGAATATCTGATGTGTGCAGACCATGACTAATGTCGTCTACATTTGGCAAATGTGCGCAGGCCTCGACCGATGTCGCCTAATCGATGCGCACACACAATGTTTGATGTGTGCTTGCCTTGGACGGTGTCTCCTAACATTGGACGAAGCAAGAAGGCCACAATTAATGAAACTTTATCAATGCGCACACTCAACATCTAATGCTTGCAGTACTAGGACGATGTTATATGACGTTGGGTAACGCGTGTTGGGCACGAATGATATTGATTAGCCAATGGAGACGCGCCATGCGTGAAGCTTACAGGCCCTGGATATTGATGACGCCATTTGAAGACATCATTTGCAACTTGCACACATTTCTACATACGATGCTTGTAGGACATGCCAAATGACGCTTAGCTTATATGCACACATCACTTTTGATGCATGCATTCATTAGAAGATGTTGTCTAATATTGGCAGGTATTGTTTTTCATATATGCACATGCTACACCTGATGTATTCCATGACCGATGTCTTCTTCTGTTGGATGATGCACGCATATTACGACTAATGTCTCCTAGAAAATGTGCACACGCCACAATGGATGCTTGTAGGCCTTAGCCGATGTCATATGAAATTGGCCGAGCTTGTATACCATGAATGATTTTACCAAATCGATGCGCATATGCCACACGTGAAGCTTGAAGGCCTTGGTTGATGTTGATTCCATTGGAAGATGTAGTTTTCCACTTGCGTAGATGCTACGTTCGACGCTTGAAAACAATGACCGATGATGCCTAGATTATGTGCACCACACCATTTTGATGAATGCATGTCTTGGTAGATGTCTCGTAAAATTGTCATGCGTCATTTTCCATACACGCACATGCTACACCCGATACGCGTACGTCATCACCGATGTCATCTAGTCGATGTGCACACACATATTTGATGTGTGCGTTCCTTGGACAATGTCACGTGATATGGGTAAACGTCGTTAGCAGGAAATGATCGATGACGGCTGGCGTTGTCCATGCGCATATGCCACAACCGATGTGGCAAAGCTAATTAGCACATTTAACATCTGATGTGTGCACTCCATTACTAATGTTGACTACTGTTGTGCACAGACCATGTGTGATGCGTGTAGGCCTTTGATAATGATGCCTTACAGTGTTATGCGCAATGCATGCAGGCAAAACCGATGTCTTCTTCTGTTGGCCGGTCGCGCAGGCGATGACTGAGGTTGCCCAACCAATGTGCACACGCCATAACTGATTCTTGCAGGACTTGTACGATGGCATATAAGATTTTTCGATGCGTGTAGGAAACTAATGATGTTGCCTAACCGATGCACATATGCCGCACATGAAGCCTGCAGGCCTTTGCTAATGTTGATGCCATTGAAAAACGCCATTTGCCACTTACGCACATGCTAAGTCTGGTTCTTGCAGACAATAACAGATGACGCCTAGCAGATGTGCACAGACCATGTTTGATGCATGCATGCCTTTGTATATGTAACCTAACATTGGCAGGCATCGTTTTCCATACATATGCTACAACTGATGCATGCATGCCATGACCGATGTCTTGAACTATTTTCCAATGAGCGCATGTCATTACTGTTGTCACCCAGTCAATACACTCCACGGTTGTTGCATGCATCGCTTCGATGATGTCACCTTTCATTGGCAAGTATCATTATCCATATACACACATGTTATGCGTGATAGGTGCAGGCCATGATTGTTATCTTCTTCTATTGGCCGATGCACGAATTCCACGACTTATATCCCAGCCGATGTGCAAACCTCACAAATGATGCTTGCAGCCCTTGGCAAATGTCATATGATATTGGACGATGTGTGTAGTACACGAATAATGTCACACTGCCTATAGTCACATGCCACACGTGAAGATTGCAGACAATTAGCGATCACGCCTAGATGAGGTGCACACACCACGATTGATGCATGCATGCCTTGGAATATGTCCCATGACATTGGCAGGCGTAATTTTCAATATACGCACATGCTACGCCCAATGCGAACAAGCAATGATCGATGTTTTCTTCTGTTGGTTGATGCACGTAGGCCATGACTTATGTCACTCATCGTTGTGCACACGCCAAACCTGATGCTTGGAAGCCTTGGTCAATGTGTGTAGTCTATGATGATGTCACCCAGCTAATGTGCACGTGCCATGCGTAAAGTTTGCAGGAATTATCTGATGTCGCTTGCTATTGCGTACACACCACATATGATGCGTGCAGTCCTTGGCCGAGTCACCTAACATTGGCGGACCTCGTTAGTAAGAAGTGCACACCATGAACAATGTGTCCCAGCCGATGCGCATACACCATGATTAATGCATGCAGGCCTTGGATAATGTCGCTTGACTTCTATAAACGACGTTTGCCATATGCGCGCATGTTATGCCGTTGCGTGCAGGCCATGGACAATGTTATCTGTCGTTTGTCAATGAACGCATGCCGCAATATATGTTACTTTGTCAATGTCTGCGTACCATGTTTGATGCGTGTGCTCCTTCGAGGATGTTGCCTGATGTTTGTGGACGTCATTTTCCCTATGTGCACGTCCGATGCGTGCAATCCACAACCGATGTCGCTTTTGTTTGGCGATGCGCTTGTCTGACTGTCACATGCTACATCCGTTGTGTGGCCCAGATGGAGACTTTATTGCATCTCGATGATTCTCACTTAGAGGAGTAGGCATCGTGTTCACAATGAATCATAATGAACATGTACAACTAAAATATGTACCTTCTAAGGTACAAATAGACATTTGTTTTTTTTTATCATAAATAACTTTTTTATATATAAAATTTAGTTTTCAACAATTTTTTTTGAATTTTAAATTTTTTTCGACAAATCAGGAATATGAGTAATTAATCAATAAAAATTTAATAAATATTATTAACACCAAAAATTCACAAATAAATAGAATAACCTTAATTTCAACAATTTTTTGTATTTTTTTTATTTTTTTGAGCAAATCTCGCGAATTAGTAATTAATTTTTAAAAAATAGGAAAAAATAAAATTAACGCCAAAATTTCACAAATAAATATAGTTACCTTAAATTTAACAATTTCAACAACTTTTTTGAATTTTTATTTACTCCGTCAAATCTTGAAAATGAATAATAAATTAATAAAAGATAGGGAAAATATGATAAAAATATAAAGTTTATGCCAAAAACTCACATTTAAGCATAGTAACCTTAAATTCAACTAATTCAACTATTTTTTAAATAATTATTTTTCTCCTAGCAAATCTCAAAAAAATTGTAATTAATAAAAAATAGTTGAATAATGAGATGTCCATTTATTAACAGAACTTATTCTGTGTTAATAAATGGACATGTCATTACTTAGGCTGAAATGGACTTTTGTAACAGGCCATAACCCAACCCTCTGCGTTGAATTAGATGGATAAAAATAATCTAAGCTAATGGATAAACGATTCATTATTTTCATAGACTAGTTTTGTCACTCAAAACACAAATATTTAAGCCCTCAACTCTAATGTATGTGCATGAAGCTAAATTATTTCAACTATCTTAGGTGCAGAGCAAGGCAAGTGGTGAATAGAACCAGTCTAAAATTGAATCACTAGTGACAATTGCGCTTGAACAAACAAAGAAAAATATCCAGAATAGTAAATAAGAAGGAAACTTCATGGCACATTGCCTTCAATCTTTCAAAGAGAAGTAGAACTAAGAAAACAGAGAGATACAACAATTAAAGACACGCGAGCAGAAGCAGAAAGTACTTTTAGTGCTACATAATCCTGAGATTGATGAAGAGCTAAAATTCATCGAGAATCCGTCATCCAATTTTGAAGCCCGAACACAGTTTCAAGTGGAAGATGACAATAAGATAGAGTTCAAGACAAAGAGATCTGTTAAATTTGCTAGCACACCTTTACTCACTATGATCATTGTCAACAAAGATCATGTGAATAAAAAAATGGAGACTAGTCCTTCACAACATAAGAATAAAATCAAAAAGAAAATGATACCTTTAATCCCTTTGATTAGTGGATTATTTTGCAAGAAGAAGGGAAATCAAGAACACTGATATTCGTAAAAGAAGTTCGAGTCCTGGATATGGAGTCATCTTTCTAAAGGTGAGATTTACCCCCATTGTGGGACTTGCCATCACAAATTCAAATATAGTCAAATCTCAATACAGATACCAGGAACAAAGTCGGAAACCAAAAAAAATAACCACAAAATCCACGTTAACTTTGAATTTAGAATAAGGATAATGATAGAGGTATCAAGAAAAGATATTTACCATTGAATAATTTGTTGTTAATCTAAATTTTATGTTTATTAGGGAGTCTGTCGGTTCATTTTTATATAATCAAGACAAAAAGTGCTTGTAAGTTCAACATTCTTTAAATATGCAAAATTTAACATATTTAGGATGCATAAAATAATTGTGACAACCCGAAAACGACTATGCTAAGTAAGGCCTAAACATACATAGAATGTCTAGGTTAGATCGGGTTCATACGGATAGATGCGCGTGGAACCATACCTATAAACCTATGCACCAGCCAAGACAACAAACTTGGTGAGTTAGTTGAGCTACGCAGGGTTGGTTCCAGCCATGTTGGGTACCTAAATACTAGTATTCACCCGAATGAGTCTTAACCAGTCTTAGAGGATTAGTCCTAGGTTTTAAGAGTTCTAGGGGTATAAAGGTATTTTTGGGCTAGGGGTAGTATAGTAATTACCCTTGGCTGACATTTAATTAATTAAATGAAGTTGTTAATTAGTCAAATTAGGTTAAATCTCAGTGGTCAAACCCGAGATTGACTCTACCTCCATACTCGGGTTCGAGCCGAGTTGGAGGCAGTAAGGGGCACGAATTAGTATATTAAAAATGAGAGAAAATAAGGAGGGGAATTATAATAACTTAATATATATTTTATAATCTTATTTTACCATTTTAATTGTGTTGAATGAGTCAACAACAATTCCCACAAAAGGGGCGCACGGCTCCCACTAGAATTGTGCTTGAGGCCCACTCTTAGTTCTTTATATTAATCTTAAAAACATTTTCAGCTTTACCTCACAATTCAAAAATAGAAAATAAACGTATACTCACTTTTCTAAAAGTATTATTTGCTGCATCCATAAAAAACAAAAGGAATAATTCGTACTCCTAAGTGTTTCAAATAAAAAACGTCATTTGGGAACATGAATCAAAGCTAGGAAGAAAGGTTTGTGTGTGGGTGGAAACGTGTGGTTGTGGCTGGTTGTAAAGTCGGAAAAGAAATGGGTTTTATTCTCTCTTGGTCCCTTTCCCAAGAGATCCCTAAGGTTCAGCTTAAATCAAATCGAAAACTAAGGTTGTCCCCATTGCATTCCCTTGTCGTAGGATCCTATGAATGAATTGATGCATGCGTTAGTATGACTTATGGTAGATGATTTTAGGAATGATTGTGGTTGTGTGCAATGAATGTTACGGGCTGTTTATAATCTGTTATGTACGTCCGAATGTTTAATGTCATATGTGCACAAAACATGTTGTTCTCCGTAATTGTATTGTTACTGTAAAATTGAAGGAAATGGTAAATTATTCGTTATACAATGTTGTGTGTTTAACATGCAAAAGAAATCGTGATGTTCGTGAATAAGAAAGTGAAAGTAAAGTCATTAATGAATTGTTCGAAAGTATATGTAAAACTATGAGTTAAACGTCTAGGATAAATGTAAGAAAGTCAATCAAAAGTTTATGTTAAATGAACATGGTTTAGGCTAGTAACTAATATATATGAAGAGGAATATTTTCTGCCTTTTAGAGTGAATATCGAAACCTTAAGGTCCTAATACTAAGAGATTAAGCCTTAAAATAAAAGAAATGAAAATAGGGTGAGAGAGGGGATTAGAACTTGGGCAATGTGAAAGAAGACTTAAATTAAAAGAAAAAGGAAATAGTGAGGGAGGGGGGATTCGAACTCGGCTTCTTGGCCTAGGGAGTGAGATACACAAATCTCACTCCAAAATAAAATAATATAAATTGAGGCCACTGGGATTCGATCCCATATCCTCTTGTCCGAATGATTGAATTCACCTAGTACTCTAAATAATTAAAAATAAAGTGCTTCCCAAGGGACTCAAACATGGGTCCCCTTTACTGAAATTGTGACATAAGTCTCACTTATAAGGAAATAATATGCAGCCACTAGGTACTAAATTTGGGTCTTTTGGTTGAATGTGTAAAATGCATAAGTCTTACCAAACACATACTTAGATTATCATGAAACAGATAGTCAATTATGAGTAGCCCGAAATGGGTAATACCATGAGTTAATGGTAAGTTTAATAAATGAACATTCACGTAATTAGGTGAGTAATTATGTTAAACTATGATGCTAATTAAAAATGGTGACAACATTATAGGAGGCTAATATGAATGAGACAAGTCTTAACTAAGACTAAGTAAAGGTCATTAAAAGTACACACCTAAGAGAGTGTTCAATAATAAGAGACAAGTCTTGATCACATTCTATATGTAAGTGTAAGGACAATTCGCACTTAATAAGTAAATAAGAGATGATAAATCATCTAATGAGCTATGACTACCGCATTCTAAGAAGCAATTTTCAATGATGTATGAGTTGAATGTAAATAGGAACTTTAATTTAAGCACCGATAGGTTATCAATGAGTGGTGATGACTTAATTCAGGAAGGGAGGAGGTTCACATAAATCTCATGAGATGAGATTGTCCACAAAGGTGGGTATGATCTCCCTAAATCTCCTTTTCTTTGAAATATGTTTCCAACATAGGGAACTAGCTTGGTTCGAACCCATAAAGCTAGCATATTTTTTGTTTCACTTTGGCCAGTGACTCCATCTCTTTTCGGTGTGGGGAAGACACCGGATTTCATGATTCTTACATGATCTATTTCGGTAAAGGTTGAAGTTCCTCAAAGTATGAAATATAATGAAATGAACGATACTAAAGGTTTTTGTTGAAGATAATCAGGTGGTGAGACCGGACTTAAGTATTGACATTAGGCATCTTGGCCATTTCACTTCATGATCCAGATGAGAGTCTTAAACTTCATCGTAGGTATAGCTGGTCTTTACATAATCCTATGAATTAATGAAATAAATTATGTGAAGTATAATTGAACGAATGAAGAAAGATATGTGTTTGCTAATGGAGACCCTCGGATTGACATCCCATACGTTGGGACCTCACTTGAGATGTCTTAATGCTACGTCCATGATTCCAAGGTCTCATGGATATGAAATGTATACTAGATGAAACATGAAATGTATATTATGTGAATCTATATGTGCATGATGTATGACATATTCATGGTGTGACATTCCTATTACGAAAAAGTAAAAGTCAAGACACTTGCCCTTCTAAGAAAGCATGTTGATTAAGAACAGTTATTCTTGTTCATGCATTACCGTTATGTGTTGTTCCATGTACCCATACTTAGTACAAGTGTGTACTAATTCCATACAATATCACTGTTTTAGGTGAAGGCTCAGGTGGACATTGAAGGTATCATTGCAGTTGTTCGAATTTGAAGACTTCATCCGGATTTCGTAGGTCCTCATGCATTCGAGTATGTCTGCCTTTATTTTTCTTGCTTAGTAGTTGGTTTGAACTAGTGAGGTAGGTTCCACTAGTGTTTGTTTCCTATTTTATTCAAACGCTTGTAATAATGCCATTTTGGAAAGAATTACTTATGACATGATATTTCATTTCTTTCAAGTTGTATGATCTTATAATTAGATGGTTGATGTATGAGCAATGAACTTCCTTACAAATATGTGTTTATATGAAGTCTATGTATACTTCAACTATAAACAAAAAGTTTCAAATTTTCCGCTAAAAATTAACCATATGAATGTGATGAATGCAAGAAGAGGCTTGTTTGTGACCTCTGATAGGTCAACGACGCCCGTTGCGGTACGAGTTCCTGACTCCGAGTCGTGACAACAACAAACCAAGTGCAATTGCACAAGTGGGGTATGTTGTTCATGCATATATATGTGAATTGAGAAGATGATCAATATGTTCTTGTACATTTGTTGTGTATCAAATTTGATGATTTCCTCAGGCAAGTACTTTAATAGACTATCATTTTAAAATACATCAGAATGGAGAGAGAAAAAGAGGGAACGATTGCATCTCATGTTCGTTTTCACCAGGATAATAGATGATTCAATATAAATATATCATATCACTCAAGTTGATACCTTTTGCAATACCAGTCTAAGAGTATTTGAAGTGACAGTTCAATGAGAAAATAGAGAACATGCTGATACTATTCTCTTGAGTACTTCGGTCACCTTAAGCAGAACTGGTAAAACTATAAATTTACACAATATCTACTGAGATACCTCATTCGATGTTCACCAAATCTACTAAAACTACACACAACATGATAAAAATTTTAAAGGAGGATACGAATGTATCTTGTAAGCCTACAATAAATTCAAGTTGGGTACAACTCAAATTCCATGCAACAATAACAGGTTGAGTGGATACGTCGCTCTCACTTTTGCACCTGTACAAGCAAAATTCCCAGATGTCAAGACACAGTTATATGTTTTGAAAACCAAGTAACTAAGTTCAAAAAAAAAGTTTATTGTTTTGAAAATGGATGGGGATCAAGATTTAAATAAAAACTGATATTCCTCATCAAGTTTCCTCAGTTCCATATTTGTCTCTCGGCCAACATATCTCAGGTGATGCAGTTAAGCCAACACAGCTTCCCTCCCCCTGTTCTTCCGGAGGGTGAATCTTTTTTAATATTAAATACTTTACTTGAGATTGAAAAACTTTTTATTTTCTATTTTTAAAACAACGTGATTGAGAAGACCATCATCACAATAAGAATACAAGGCAATATAAATGTCCAAATGCAGTTTTAAAGATAACTGCTTGTACATCCTTAAAGAATAGAAACTACAACTTGACTGGAGTATCTAAGTCAGGTTAACATAATCTAAGGTTTACCAGCATTTGCTCACTCTCAATTCAAAGAATTATGAATAATGGAACCCCAGCAAGACTTTAACTTAGTGGTAAGAGTGCAACCCGTGATGTGAGTGTAGGAATACATCATCGGAAGAAACCTAGTAGTTAAATGGAGACAGGTAGAGGAGCAAGCCCATTTGCCATTGAGGTTCACCACTGACCCTCGGAGATTTATTCTTTATCAAAAGAAAATTCTGAACAAATTCTTAATTAATTAATCAAGTTTGGAGCACACCTAGTACAATTTGATCGAGAAGCGTAATTATGATTACTGCAATTTGTGCACATCCAGTCCCCATCACGCCGTTGCTTTGCCCTGATAATAACACGTAACAACACACTTTGAAAAATAAGCATAAATAATGTTCTTTAGCACTATGCTTAGATGTAGAACATGATTGTTTCTTCCGGAGCTAATCATATTGCATTATCAGCTTGCAATTGGTTTTGCCAGTTGCATCGTGATAATACATATCTGAACAGATTAGATAAAATTATGAAAACATAAGGATGATAAATTTTTAATGGGTAATTTCCTGAAGATACCTAAATAATAACGTCAACAAGCCTTGCTACGTTTCTAGAATCCCTATATCAGATCTCTTTTAATAAAGCGAGTGCATAAGTAAAAGAATTTTCAGCTAAAGGAGGAAAAAGAAATGGAAACAAACAAACTGATAGTACCCTCAAATCACATCAAACGTCAGATGTTTTTATTTTTTTCAAGAGTGGTGTCCGGGAATTACTTGCACCTTTAAATGTTCCACCTGGTACATGCTAACTCACATGAGCACACGTAATGAATAACTCTGTTCTACGAAGCTTAAGTAGATGGGAAGAACACATGTATTAGGTAACTCAGCCCACTAGCATAACCTAATGTTTATTTATTTTTTTTATTGGTAAGTTTAACATTATATTTATCTTTTGACCAATATTCGAAATTCTGCATTTTGAGTTGTTTCTTGTCAATTTTCCCTTTCCTGCTCCTAGTAAAGATGCCATATATGTCTCACACCCTATTCATTCTATTTTACAATTAGAATATGAAATTGTTCCTATTGGAACAAAAGACTCTCGATGATGGCTTGTTGTCTAAACTTTTAGTTTGGTGGTGTTTAGGAAAAATTATTATGTGATTCTCACTACTTTTTCCAAAATAAAATATCCTTGTGTGACTAGTTGTTGCAAGTTACATATATGAGTATCTTCTACGGCCTCAACTAGTCAGTCTAAATAAGTAGAAGCATAGCCTAAGTACATAATAAAATCTTCACCATTCCAGAGTGTGGTGATGTTGCTACACGAAGGAATCTACATATTGGCTTGCAAAAGAAGCAAGCACCGTTGAATTTTCATTAAGGAAGATCGTTGGGATTGTAATTAGTTGATTTCCCCTCAATCCCCACATCCTTGCTGCTGCGTAGCCTGTTGATACCCAAAATAAATTTAAAAGTTCAAATAAAAAGAATGTAAGAATTGTCAAACCAAACAATCATACTAAATATCAATCTTAATCGCCACCTATTACATACCAAATATGTTTCACTTACCATGCCCAACCCCCCACCCCCACCCCTTTCATTCAGCCTCTTGTTGTCCCAATCATGAAAAAAGTCCTCAAATGATAATCGCTTATGGTCCTAGATCTTAATTGTGAAAGTGGAAAAACAGCAAAGATCACACTAGTTCAGTACACGCACAGATTACTTCACTAAAACAAAACCTGTGCTGGTAAAAAGATGGACCAACAAATTTTCTTAGCCAAAGAGCAAAAAAAAACATACAAGTGAATGAAAATCCCACAAAAGTGGGGTTGGGTAAAGGAAAAGTGTACACCAAACCTTTCTCTATCTTCGTGGAGGTAAAGAAGTTTCTTGTAAAGACCCTTCGCTCAGAATGAAGCCAGCAAATAAAAAAAATAATTGGAAATTAGAAACAAAGAAAACAACAACAAAGGAAAACACGACAACTAATAGGAAAACCCAGTGCTGAGCATACAAGTAAGGGACATATCATAAAAAAAAGTGATTGATTACCTACCAAGCATAATAAAACAACAGATGATATAATAACAGAGCCGAGCAAAATAGCAATTCAAGAACATAAAATTAAGGCTTCCATTTAATAATCCCACTCTTATTACAGCAAAAAAAAACTATTTTCAAAAAAAGATTTATCTCGGAAACATCCACATGTCCAAATGTTTACATCAGTTTTTCCCTCCAAACCCAAGTTAAAATTAATTTTGTGTTTTTTTTTTTGGTAAGTCTTGCTCATATAGTCATGGCTGTTAGGTTCCAATGTTGGCAGGAAAATAAAATGTAACTGGGAAAAATAGTCATCTTTAAAGTAGAAAATAGTTAAAAGAGCTCTGCAAGGACAGTGATGATTGTGACAGGGGATGGGGCTAATCAAGGGTAAGCACCTCCACCTCCAACACTTGAGGTTGCGGGTTTGAGTACCAAGGGAGCACAACGTGGGAAAGATAAGGTGGAGGGTAACAAACAAAAAAGTTAAGAACAGAACAGTGACTGCATAAGCCTTCTGAGATATATACTTCTTTTGCATCATAAGTATATCTTGTGATCTATATCATTAATTAACGGAAGGACAACGAAAAATTTATGATGTGGAAACTTTATAGGGGTATTGAAAAGAGCAGATGATGAAAGCTGGCGGTGCAGAAGAACGCATTGCATTTTTTCCACTACAAAAGAAGATGTGACATCCACATGAAACCACATGTTAAAAATGCTTTTGATACATTAGTTGTATTTAATGTTCTATTTACAAGATTTACCTTGAAATTGAGAAGAGTAGTTGTCAAAGCCAATACTTAGAGCCTTGCCACATTACGCCCCATCCATTTGGAACTAGAAGCAGCTGTGATTCGTTGGGCTTGCATATGCAACTCCAGCAGTTTTGCAGCAGTCTATATACCGATATTGACAGGTAGCTTTGGTATTGACAAACCCTCCCTAGGACACAAGTTAGACTCAAGGGAGTTATTGGAGATCTCCATGTCTAATAACCCAATGTTCAACCTTTGTTCCATAAATCCTGGTCTCTTGGAAAAATTTAATTGGATGAGCTGGGAGAGATGCTCCAGGGATTGCAATTGCTTGGGCATTGACTTTACCTCCTTGGTTGTCCAATTTTTTGAACTTTCTCTATGGATGCATAATGGTTGTTAGTGACAACCTAATGGAGGGCATCCCCATACACATGCAGTAAGAAAGGTACATCCAGAAAGAGTAAATAAGCCCAAAAAATACGCACGTGAACCCATCCTTTCAAGATGAAAAAACAAACAGGAGAAAAACATAAAATATCACCTAGCTGAATCAAATTTCTAATAAAGTTTATAATAACAAATAAATCTCTCTTAACAATATGAGTAATGCCATACAAACATCTTAGTGTACGAAAACAAATTCCACTGAAAAATCTTCACACTAAGTCTAGGAAGGTACAATATATGCATACCTTACCACCATACGTAGATAGTCTCTCTTTCGAAGACCTTGGGCTAAAAAATGCAACAAATTTCTGTATAAAGAAGGAGACAATGAAGAGAATATAACATTAAAAAGGATCAGTTGCCAAAGTACTAGTTAGGGTTAGAATATTAAAAAAAACAATAATAAACAATGATGTAAATAAAAAAACAAGAAGTACAATAACACAATTATTACCATCGGCATACACCAGCCAACCTACGCAAGACAACACTGACAATACCTACTACCTCTAACCTAATATGTGTAGTAAATATCCACTTTAACTTAGGGTCACAATCCTTGATAACCTGAAGAACTCATATTCATGTCTATCACCTCTCCCAAATATTCTTTGGCCTACCACGCCTCTCCTACGTTACCCTCTAAACCAACTTCTCACAACCTCCTGACTAGTGTGTCTAGCATAAATCTCCTATTCACATGTCCAAACCATCGGTAGTTAGTCTCATTCCCTATATTGTCCACCACGTATCTAGCAAATACAATTCAAATAGTCAAGTACTACTAGCTTTTGAGTTTATTATATACTTATGACATTCAATTACATAATCTTGTATTTAGTCCATTTGGGATTCTATAATTGCCCTAATGACAAACTAAGCTTATAAGAACCAAAATATCAAATATCATTGTTTGGATTGTCTTTATAGATAATTAATTGGATGTGTACAAAAAAAGATAAAAATGTTAGAAAAAAGAGAGAAAATAAACACGAAGTGCATAGGTACCTATCACCAAATTCAAGAGACATAATGCAATATTGTTACGACCAGGTGTAGTCTTTTTTTGAGCAGAAAGATTTTAATTCTGGGAACAAAACTGGCGAGTCGACGGAACCAAGACGACCGTCATAGGCATGACGGGGACCGTCGAGGGGTTTCGTTCAAAAAAACACCTGGAATTTAGAAATTGGGTACTGAGATCGACTCTCGGAACGTCACGACGGGGGGTGCGGATGGACCGGTGAAGGCATGGAGGGCCCATCATTTAGACTCTTTAATGAATTGGAGTCTTTGAACTTTGTGACGGAAGCCAGCAGGACGGGACCGTCGCAGGCACGACGGTCGTCAACACGTGCGTGACCCCTGACTGGGTCGGATTTTTGTTAAATATGTTAAGGGGCGTTTTGGACTATTGCCTGCTTATTCTAATTATAAAGTGAGGGGTTTAAGTTAAATAAGTTAAGTACTGGGGTTTAAAGGGGAGAGAACCTTGAAAAACAAGTAGTGGGGTATTTTATAATTCTTTTATACTTAGTTATATGCTAATTAGGGTAGAAGAAAAAGGGTTGGAATATGAAATAATAGAGGGGAGAACGAAGAGAGGGAGAAACGATCGATCGAGAGAGATGAAGAATGCAACTTTTGGGGAAGATAGTGTTGATCACGATTCTTGGTGGAGGTTAGTGTTAGGTTTATGTTATTCGTAGTAAACTCTTACTAGCGACATGATAGATATTGGGTAGTAGTTATTTTTGTAAACCCTTCTATATGCTTAATTGTATGCTTGTAGGAAGTGATTAACATATTGTGACCTAAAATGCATGATTATTAAGCTATTGAATCCTAAATCTTGAAAAACCCTAATTGCCTTGTTGGTCAACACTGGGGGGTAATAGGGGGAGGATCTAGTTTTTGAGATTCATTAAACACATTTGGAACAGGTTTCTTTTAGTTTGGATTTTTATGTATGCTCAAGTATCTCCGTCTTCTATAAATGTAGTGGGCAGAAAATCAATAAAGGGTCTTTCAATTTTCTTTAATTTCATAGAACATGTTATTTTATAATTTTTTTTATTTTTTATGATGAATATATTACTTCTCCGCGAGACATCTTTGTAGATACATATTTAAGTGTTCACTACTACAAGCTAGATATCTCCTAGAGTTGCTTAAATGCAGATCATAACTACATTAAAAAATAGTGAAAAGAGAGTCGTATTTGTATAAATTTTTGCACCCGCTTAAAGATTGATCATCCCCATCGCTTCTGCGATAGCCGTAAATCGCTCCGCCGTGGCCAAATATTGCCATCCCTAAAAGTCCTTAACCTATTAGAACCTTATAAAATAAGGGTTTTTCTTGGAAGGACTTTTTGAAGCATTGATAAAAAACTATGTACTACTTCTAATGTGATTATGGTGAAATATTTTTAAAACCTTTTTTTTCTAAAATATGTATAGATCAATTTTTTTTATATAATTACTAGACTATGATTTGCCCGTGCGTGCACGGGTACATGGTAAAACATGGTAAAGCGTTGGTGATACATATATACATATGGTGACATATGTACCAGTTTTTTGACATTATCTTTGTGGTTGTACTGATTATGTGTTTACAGATCAGTTTACCTTTTGTAAGGGAAATAGTATAGTGTAGCGACAATTGTTGTGTTTTATGTATGGATGTGTTTGTGTAGTAAAAATGGAGCATGGTTAGTTGTGGCTAGCCTTGTAAAGCATCATGCATATTTTATTGAACTTCATTCTAGCATCTACAAAAAGTTAGTGCATAGGAAAATACATCCAAACTGAGATTATGTTGCTCGCAAAACATCGCGATCATAGGGTCTTAGAAGCTTAAAGTTCTAAATCAAACACTGACATGAAGCTAAATTTTCCTACAAATACAACTTGGTTTATTACGACAGATAAGAGAATGAGATTCAATAAGACAACCTACGGAAAAGAAAGAAAATGAATTAAAGATCATGATCGGATTCGTAGTGAGGAGCCGTATTATTCGCAAAAGAGATCATGACCAAGAGTGAACATCGAATGCAAAGCAGGAAAAAAGAGAGTCCTATTTGTTATGTCCCCATCACCTACTACTTCATATTGTTATTAATTGGTATATCCTAAATTTCAATTTTAAAATTATCTATAGATAAAAATCTTCCAAATATAAAAGATATTATTCGTAATGCTATCATATTTAGCTTATCGTTATAAAACTTGATCGCCGAAGCTAGTAAGAAAACACATAAGTGATGATTGCTTTTCCCTGTCACAACCTCCTCAGCCGTCGAAACAGGTCGAAAGGTTAAAACTGATAAGAACTTCAAAACTACTGGAGAATTATATATACATCAAAGAAAATGTGTCTTTTGCTTTACATATATTTTCTAAGTTGTGTGGATTTCTTCTTATTCATACAGAGTTCCTAAGATGAATCTTGAACCTACTATTGTAAGGAATAATTATTTATGTAGACCATAGTTATGGTGATTGACATAAAAATTCACTTTTACAACTCCAAAATGTAAGGTAAATTATTTTTTTAGGAGAAACACTGACGGGGCAACTTCTAAGTAGTTGTGGTCATTATTAGTTTAACCTTTATTCCCAAATCTTCTTCAATATTGTATTTTGGCTCATTTGAAATTTTTTTTGTGTCTTCTCAATTCAAACTTCATCAAATCATAAATTAGATCTTCTCACATTTAACTTCATCAACTCAACGAAATTAAATCTTGTCAGATTAAACTTCATCAACCATAAACTTAAAATGAAAAATCGAAGCATTATACTTTGTCCAGCCAAATATGAAGAAACTCCAAAGAAAACGAAGGGAAGAATATCGAAAGAAAAAACCTTTACAAATAAATCTAAAACGAATCGAAAGAGTAGAGAATAGAAAAAGAAATAAGAAGATAACTTAAATTGCAACATTAGTTGAGAAGAATGAAGAACTGAAGGGAAAAACTAATGAAGATAGTTAAGCAGGCATGGATGGCACGTCATTCAGGATTGCCAGATAAGACCATAAATAATAGAACATAACAGCAGACTGAAATTAACTATAATACCCTTAGCTAGTATAATCAGGTATACAAGACATACTGTTGATGTAAATCCACTCTTCTACTATGTTAGAATATTGAGCTAAGTACGTAGTATTTTCTATGATATTTATTGACTAGGAGTGTATTTTCGCCAGAGGATTTGAGTAACGTGATATTCCCCTCAGGCCGTCATTAGCAAAAACAAAATAGGGCAATAAATATCTTCTTGTGGTACTAAAAGAGATGAAACTCGCGGGTGAGATTCTCCCTCTTTCACTCCGGATCAACGAGATAACATACAAGAGAGAGAGAGTATGCGACGAGAAGGAGATTAGGTGTGTGTAGCTGCGGTAAATAATTATGCATTCAATGTTTCGCATAGGTGTAAGCACCTCGTCTCTAGTTACACAAAAGTCCTCTCATGATTCAAAGTGATTCCTCTAATTGGAGATTGGAACTGCACTTGTATGTACTTTCATAATTGTATCTATTTTTCATTCTTTATTGATTGTGCAAAGTTATGAAATTGTATTAGTGGTATGCATGTGCATTTACTGATGATGCTGATAGAGGTGATGTAGGAGGTGGATTTTAGTTCATAACTTCAGTAGCTTATTTGGTCAGTTATTTTGTGAAGTGGTTACGTCAAAGAAGTACTTTGGTGAGAAGGAGCTAAGTTCCTATTCATGGCTCATGTAATAAAGCTACCCCCAAGTAAGTAGAGTGTATACCAATATGTCTTCATATCTGAATTGTACTCAGTGTGAAAGAGTGGGTGCACGTGCACCCATTAACACATGTATAGAACTTATTAAGGATCATATACTTAATGCGCACTCTTAAGCACTAAACTGAGTTGCTGCATTATTCCAAGTTGTCATTGCGCTTCTTCGCAACTCAAAGCACAATTGCTCAGTTCGATTCTGGCTGTTGCATTTTCTTCTTCTTTTTTGTCATTTTTTCAAAAGACTTGTTAAAAAATCTCAAGCGAGATTTAGTTAATAATTTTGACCAAATGTAGTAATTTGATCTCTACAATACCTTTTAATATTAATATTTAATACTTTTGAAATGGAGAGAAATAAGAGGAAAATGGGCACTTTGATTAAAGGACGTAAAAGTTACTTTACTTATGTGTTGGCAGGTATTTAGTTATATCATCTATAGTCAGTTTGGTCAAGTTTAAAATCTGTTCATTTTCGAACCAACTTTTTCAAAAGGTGCTTTTGGTGAGTAAAAAGGGAACTGAGTTAAGTACCACTCCTCATGACCCATGTACAAGCTACGCCCAAGTAACCAATGTTGAAACATTAGTTATAAGGACTAATTTTATAACGATTCACCAGTTTCAGAAGACAAGCAAATGAGTTGAAAGTTGCAGAATTCCATAACTCTATTGGCGAGTTTAAGGGAAGATAAGAAAGGTAAGATGAGCTTTGGTGGCAGTGCAGAGGCAAAGGAACCTTTAGGGTAGGCAATGAATACAAATGGTTGACTAGTCACAATCAGCAGAATGTCAACTGGCCCTGTAAACTATAAGAAAAGGGAATATACCCTACAATGTATCATGTTTTATTTGGCACCTTTCTAAGGAAGTTTTTCTTACACAAGACTATTTTATGAAAATGGGGATAAGTTTTTGTTCGAGCTGCGTTATTTTTGTGGAGAACAAGTAGAAATTGTACGGCATTTTTTCCTTCACTTCTATATCACATGTCAGCTTTGAACGCTATTCATTAACCTTAAAGGTTTCTCCAGGACTATGCCATGAAAGGTTACGAAGGCCCTTCAAAGTTTGAAGAGAAAGTTTGAAGAGAAGGTGGGATTCTAGTAAAAATCAGAAGTACATGAAGAATCGTACCAACCAACATATGATGGACAATCTAGAAGGATAGAAATTCTAATTATTTTGAGAACATTGAAAATAGTATGGAACAGATCAAACTGAATTGTATCTGATTATTGTTTTTGTATAATCAGATTCAGGCCTAATGATCTTGTATCTATTATTGGTGTGTTAGATTCATTATAACATGAGATCATAGGATCTGGATTACTTGTAAATATGGCCTTAATTCAGCCCATGTACTAGTTTTGTTTCTATTAATAGACACAAAGTTTCCAGTTTATAAAAACATATTGAAATTTGTTATTTGTTCGTGCGTCATAATTAAGAGATCTAACATAAAGGAGACAAAAAATACTATAACAAAATATCTTTAATACTTTATAAAAAAAAAAACTTAATAAAAATCATTGCAAAGTACGTAACTATCGAAATAAAATAACTAATTCTTAAAATAAAGAACCATAATAATAAGAAATTCATATTTTCATTTTGACGCAATAGACTTAGATAAGAGATATTACTCGATGATAGTATGAATAATAGATCAATTACTTGAATCCTCTAAGGGGGTTGTGCGGAGGACAACTCCATTTTAGTTGCTCAATTGGACATTTAACAACCCTTAGAAGTATTTTTCCGTTCTTTGAACTTGGTCTTTCTTCGCATGAACTGGTCATGGCCTACCACCAAATCAACTCTAGCCTCGTTCATTGGATCCATCATTCGTACTTTTCTTTGTAGCTTTTACTTTGCATCATGTAGGTTAACCTATCATTCATTTTGATCACATTGTCGCGTGCCTTTACAACATCAAATTGTGTAGCTATATCTATTGTTGTGAGACATGTAAAATCATTGATGACTACATTAGCAGTCGGATGGACAATGAATACGGCTTACTAGTTTGAGAAGAAACAAAATAATGCAAGATCGACTTCACGTTTTCGAACGAGTTCACATATAAGTCTTAACGACATTTAGAAATGAGACATATCGAGCAACTTTTTTATCATGCTATTATAACATAAATTAGAATATTTAACATGATGATTCAAATTTTCAGTCAATGATGCACGGAAAGTAACAGTTTTTAGGCCTTATATAGAAGAAAACAAGTGAACTCGTTCGAGAATGTGATGTCATATTGGGACTTTATTTCTATCAGTAAGCCGATTCATTTTTTCATCCGACTTTATGTATTATCGATCATTTTTTAGTCCCACAAAATAGATCGTGCACAATTCGCAGTTGTAGAGCACGCAACAATGTGATTCAAATGAATATAGGCTAAATGACTTTATGCAGGAAAAACTACAAAGAAAATAATATGAATGATTGATCCAAATGAAAAACGAGGTCTATGTTATTGTTCGTGGGAGGCCATGT
Organism: Solanum habrochaites; assembly: GCA_027704765.1. NCBI lineage: Eukaryota > Viridiplantae > Streptophyta > Magnoliopsida > Solanales > Solanaceae > Solanum > Solanum habrochaites. The sequence goes on along the minus strand of JAKWJA010002490.1, from coordinate 23,716,007 downwards.
ATCATTTCAGTGCTAAGAAATACCAAGTTCAAAGAACGGTCAAATACTGCTAAGGGTATGCTACTAGAAAAGGAGCTGTGGCTTTTCTTCCGCACAACCCCACAAGAGGATGCAAGTAATTGATCTAGTACTTCAACTAATCAACGAATAATATCTCTTTATAGAAGTCTATTCATCAAATGAATTTGAATTTTATATTGTTATGTGTTCTTTTCCGAATTTTGTTATTTTGTTTCAATAATAGTACGTACTTTGCAATGATTTTTATTAAAGATATTTTCTCTATTAGTATTTTTATCTCCTACATTAGTTCTTTATGTTATGCGTTAGAATTTTCGCACGACAACAAATCATTTTTAAATGTTTTTTTTTAACTAGTATCTTGGGTCTATTAATAGAACATATCAGTCCATGAAGCTGAACGAAGACCATATCTAAAAGTAATATGAGAATAAACACATTCTTAATATATTAAAATCAAAATTTAGCATCCAATCTTTGTAAAGCCAAAATGATATGCTGATACTACAGAAGAATAGAGTGCCTTTGGAAACCAAATTGAAATAGACCCGAATTACATGAGGTCTCATGAACTACTACTAAAAATCAACTTTTATTTTGTATTTTGTGTACAATCTTGAATTTTACTATATATGCATATCATATAATAAATAAAAGATTATACAAAATAAATCTCAATTGAAAGAATAACAAAGCATTAGGATTCGTACCTAGTTAAAATAAGTATGTAATAGTACATATAATTTTTGTTGATTTCAAAATACTAGATATAAGGAAAAAAGTAAACGAAATTTTTTGTTTATTGTTATGTTTTTCGATGAAGCGCAAAGAATTCAATCAACATTTCTAAGGACTTCATGCTTTTAAAGTAATATATAAAATGGCTACTTGCCATTTGTTTCGTGCAACATATTTGTCACGACCCAAAACGGGCCGCGACTGGCACCCACACTTATCCTACTATGTGAGCGAACCAAACCATCCAATTCCCAACGTTTCAAACCATAAATAACAAATATAATCGGAAGACTTAAAACTCATTAATGAAAATCGATTAAATAACTTATAAAAACTCAATACTATTTATTCCCAAAACCTGGAAGTCATCACCACAAGAACATCTATCCTCAAATTACTAATCTAAGAGTATCTAAGAAGATAAAAGAAGTAAAAAGCTAGTCCATGCCGGAATGTCAAGGCATCAAGACATGATGAGGAAGATCGAGTCCAAGCTAGAAGCAATAGCTCATCCTGAAATCTGGCTTGATGAAGACTGTCTAGAGTTGTGGCTGAGTTGAAGACGATGGCACGTTTGCTGCACTCCACAATGACAAGGAGAGATCATAAAAGTAGGGGTCAGTACAAAACACAAGTACTGAGTAGGTATCATCGGCCAACTCAAAATAGAAAATAATATATATCAAATAATATCATAAATCAACTACAATACTCAACATGTAGCAACAACAAGTTCTATAATCATTAATAAGCACCGCCAAGTTCACCCATGAGGAATCAAGCCTCAATGCCATACCCATTTGGAAATTAGGTAATTAGATTGAGAATATTAACGTCTTTCAAGATTCATTATGCTTTTCTCTCGTGTCGGTATGTGAAACTCCGCTCCATATACTACGTGTGGGTTCGTGACACCCGATCCCCTAATTCTACGTGTCGGTTCGTGACACCCGATCCCCTAATTCTACGTATCGGTTCGTGACACCCGTTCCACTACTCTCACACTTTAGTTAATCAAGCCTTCTTTTATACCAAGCATCATCAATCTCATTAACAAGGCACNAGAAGACATCGTTCATGGCCTGCATGCATCAGATATTTTATGTGCTTGTATTGATAAACGATGTTTGCCAATGTGAGGCGACATAAGCCAAGGCATGCAGTCATCGAATGCGGTGTGTGCGCAATGTCTAGGCAACATCGATCATGGCCTGCACGGATCTGACATAGCTCGTAAACATGTGGGGAATAACGTCTGCCAATGGCATGAGCAATAGTTAAGGCTTGTAAGCATTACCCATAGCGTGTGCGCATCAATAAGGAGAAGTTGGTCATGACCTGCGAGCATCGGACAACGTCAAATGACATCGTCCAAGGAATGCACACATTAAACTTGGAGTGTATGCGTTGGTTGGGAGACACTAGTCGTGGCATGTGCACATTGGCTCAACGACTTTAATTTAACTATATTTATTTGTGAGTTTTTGGTTTTAATTTTTTAATTTTATCATATTATTCCTATTTTTTTAAAATTAAATACTCATTCTCGAGATCTGCTAAAAAAAATTACAAAAAAATGTTAAAATTTTTGAATTTAAGGTTACTATATTTATTTGTTATTTTTTGGCGTCAATTTATATTTTTATAATATTAATTGTATTTAATGAATTAATTACTCATATCCAGGACTAACCAATAAAAACTTCATGAAAAATTATTGAAAACTATATTTCTATGTATAAAATTATTTATGATAAAAAAGCAAATGCGTGTTTGTACCTTAGAATGTACATGTTCATTATGATTCATTGGAAAAATGATGTGTACTCCTTCAAGTCATAATCGGAGCAACAAAATCAAGAGCTTCATGTGGGCCACCCATAGGACGTAGCATATGGTCATCGGACATGTGCATCAAAAAATGACAGGCGACACCAGTCATGACCCAGACGCATCGGACGTGCCCATGTGGAAAATTATTTTCACAAACATCAGGCAACATGTTCAAAGGATCGTACACATCAAACTTGGTGGGTGCGCATTGAGGAAGCTACATTAATTCTGTCTTGTGCGTATCGACCAACGGAAGACGACATTGGTCATGGCTTGCACGCAACAACGTAACAAGTACGCATATGGCAAACGGAGTTTGCAGATATGAGGGTACATCAGCCAAGGCCCTCACATATCAAACGTGGTGTGTGCGAGTCAGAGGTAGCATGTGTGCTTCTGACAAACGATGTCTTCCATTATAAGGCGACATCTACCATGGCATGCATGCATCAATCATGGTATGTGCACATAATCTAGGCCTCATCGTTCATGGCCTGCAGGAATCAAACGTAACATGTGCGCAAGTGTAAAAACACGTATTCCAATGGCATCAACATCAACAAAGACATGCAAGCTTCACGCATGATGTGTATGCATCGGCTAGGTGACATCATTCTTGACCTACACTCATCGACAAACATCATATGATATCATCCAAGACCTAAAAACATTAGTTATGGCGTGTGCGCATCGACATGGTGACATCAATTGTGGCATGCTTCCATTGAAAAATGTTAGGAGATATTGTCCAAGGCATGCACGCATCAAACATTTTGTGTGTGCATTGTTTAGGAGACATCAGTCAAGGCCTATTAGTTTACATTGGTCATGACCTTCATGTACCAGCTGTTGCATGATCTTGTATTGACAAACGATGTGTGCCAATGTCTGGCGTCCTCGTCTTAGCATGCAAGCATACAAAGTTGTATGTGCACATCGGCTCGTTGACATTGGTGATGGCCTGTATGAATAAGACATAACTTGTTCCCATGTGGCGAACGACGTCTTCCAATAGCATCAGAAATAGCTAAGGCTTAAAAGTATCACCCATGGCGTGTGTGCATCGGTAAGACGACATCAGTCACGGACTGCGAGCATCGGCCAACTTCCGATGATATCAACAAAGGTCTGCACGCATCATATGTGGAGTATGCAAATCAGCTGGGCGATATCTGTCGTGGTATGTGCACTTTGGCTTGGTGACATTGGTCCTAGCTTATAAGCATCAGTTAGGCAACGTCGGCCATCAAAAGACAACATCATCGAAGACCTGCACACATCTTATTTTACGTCACTCAACGCTATGTATCATCTGTAAAGTCATGAATATGTATAAGGTGTAAAGTGCGCATTGGTAGTGCCAAATTGGCGTCTTCCATTCACCATCAACCAGTTTTTCATACATCTGACGTAGAATGTTCATGTCGTCCAATGACACAAATCATCTGCCATAAGACATTTTCCGCGGAGTATCCATATAAGTCATGGCCTATGCACCTTACTTATACGACGTCCATCATGAACTTCCTGCATTGTGCACATCATTTCCCATCTTTTGTTGTAGCCTACAAACATCGTTCAACCAATGTTTCTCGTGGCCTGGCTCATTTTCCCTTCCCCTACACAACTCTTAGTCACGTGGACATGGACTGCACACATTGACTTTGGCCTGCACGTAACGTTAAACCAATATTGAACACGACCTACATACATCTATTTGCCGACATCCATAATTGGATGAACATATCGTATTTAGCACACAAACATCGGTCTCGCAACGTCGAACGTTGTTTTTCTGCATCGTTCATGGCCTGCATACATTGGTTTGGGGATGTCGGACGTTGCGTGATCGCTTTGTTTAAATAAAAGAAACTTAAGAATACTAATCATCGAGATTTGATGAAAAAAATTAAAATTTTAAAAACTGTTGAAATTGTTTAACTTAAGGTAACTATATTCATTTGATATTGTTGCATTAATTTTATATTTTCCCCATATTTTTCCTGTTATTTAGAAATTATTTAGTTATTCTCCAGATTTGCTTAGAAAATTTAAAAATATTGTTCAATTTAAAGTTACTCTATTTATTTATGATGTTTTTGCATTAATGTTATATTTTTATAACTCTAAATCTATTTTAATGAATTAATTACTCACATTCGTGATTAACTGAAAATATAAAAATTAAAAAAAATTCTTGAAAACTATATTTTTTTATATATAAAAGTTATTTATGACAAAAAGAAAATTTGTGTTTGTACTTTAGAGCCTACATATTCGGGTTGTACATGTTCATTATGGTTCATTGGAAATACGATGTCTACTCCTCAATGTTAGAATCAATGCAATGGAATCAAGAGCTCCATGTGGCCAACGCATAGGACGTAGCATTTGGGCATTAGATAGGCACATAGGATAACGACAGACGACATCCATAATAACCCACATGCATCGGACATGCGCATATGGAAAATGATGTCCACCAGCATTATGGGACATCCGTAACGGCCCGCACGTATCCAATGTGGTGTGTGTGCATCGATGGAGAAACATAATTCGTGGTTTGCCATTATTGACAAAAGGCAAACAACATTGGTTATGGCCTACTCGCAATGGTGTTACATGTTCGCATATGACGAGCGATGTTTGAAGATGTAAAGCAACATCATCCAAGCCATGCACGCTTTAAACAAAGTGTGTGCAAACTCTGGCATACGAGGCGACATCAAGTGATAGGACTACTCCGCATCAGACATTAGAATGTGCGCTCTCTGAGGAAACGAAGCCAGCCATGGTCAGCGAGACATCGGTGAAGGCGGCTACGGCATCAAATTGTTGATGCGACAGCCCACAACCCAGGTAGACGACTATGATTCAGACTGCATCAAACATGATATTTGCATCAGATGGAGACATTTTCGTGGTATTCCACACATATGGGCCAACGGCAGCGGCAGAAACCGAAGGTTCACGGACGCCACATCGAAAGTACCATATGGGAAAAGTAGTATACAACCGTAAATGAGATGTCCAAGGGATGTAAACATCATAACTGGGTTGTGTTCGGTCCGGTCATTAAAGCGGTGACAAAAATGTAGTGCCCTGCACATATTTACAAGGCACCCCTCAGCAAACATCAGTCATGGACTCCAACACCATCAGCGCGAACCTGCACACATATTGAAAATAACGTTTGCAGACGTTCATCCCAAGGCGAACAAATCTGTCCTTTAGGCCTACCAATCAAACGTCTGGCCTCTGGTGCACAAATAGGAGGACATTGATCATGACCTTTACGCACTTGACGTTTGACATGTGCTCATCAACATCGGTGACATCAAACTTGGACATGCGCGCATCAAGACGTAAGTCACTCAGTATAATGCCTACTGTTTGATTTGAATGTGAGGATATGGATAACGAAATTAAACCAACATCTCAAGGGAATACGTCACAAGGCAGCTGCACCCAGTTCAAAATGGTGTGTAAGAATCAAAGGGGGTGACATCAATAATTGAGCAAGCGCGCAATGGACCAACAACAACGACACATTCGGTCAACCTAGGCCTTAACACCATAGGTGTTGTTGTATGTTTTATATGGAAAACAATATTTGTACGCTCAAAACTTTGCAAAACCATACTGCAAGCTGCAATGCATCAAAACGCTGCAATGTGCACACAGTTAGGTCGTCATCGGCCATTGTCATGGCAAGCAATAGATGCCTTCGCATGTGTTGCACAGTAGAAAATGACCTTTCCAACTGTTACAGCCATTCAACAACGAAAAGCAAAGATCACCTGTGGTGTCGTGCACATCAATGGAAAACATATTCAGTGACATACACGCATCACAAAATGTAGTATTACATCCAACCCAAAGCGGTGCAAGTTATGTGTCGTCGAATGTGCACATGGACTGGATGCACATATGTCTCGTCTTGTGTTATCGACACAAATAGTAGACAGACCATATATGTCTAGTTGCAATCGGCCACCAGTTAGCCTCGTGTAGTATATGGAAAAAAATAGTTAGCCACTGTAAAAGAACATACACCAAGGACATTGCAGCATTCAAACCCTTAGTGTAGCTCACTAAATTGGGTTGACATCAGTCATGTCTATGCGCAGCGTCCAAATAGCGAATCGATCATGGCATGCACGTATAGGTCATAGCATGTTCATAAGGAAAATGATGGCCTTGCCAATTCAACGACATCTGTAAGGCAGGCATTGAAATCAAATGTGGCGAGTGCATATAACTAGGCGTATCGGTATTGTTGGCAAGATGGATGTAGCATGTGCACAAGTGGAAATGATGTCTTCCAATGGCATCAGAATCTTCCAAGGATTGCAATCTTTATACGTGGCATGTGCAAATACGATGAGCGATATCACTAGTGGCCTAAGCAATGGCAAAGGTAATAGACATCGGCAAGGCTGAAGTATTGATGAGGCGGTGCACATTGGACTTGGCGACAAGGTCTTGGGACTGCACACATCGGAGCAATAGAAGGAAGGCCATCGGGCTCATGGCCGGCACGCATCAGGCGTTTAGCCTGTGCGTTATGGGGAAATGAAGCCTGCCTGCCATATAGGCAACATCTCGAAGGCTGCATGCCTATCAAATGATTGGCGCACATAATCTACGGTGTCCTAAGTCATGGCTTCAGCATAGGATGTAACATGAGAATAAGTGGAAAGACGACGTCTTCGAATGGTTATTAGAATAAGCAAGAAATGAGCTTCACACATGGCGTTTGCGCTCGCTGGGTCACAGTAAATGGTGGCCTACAACCCATGACCATGTCATTATGACATCATCAAAAAATCTTCAAGCACTAGAGTGAGTGGTGAGGCATCGATGGAATATCAGTTGTGGCATGCTTAATCGACCAATGTCAGGGAGATTAATCCAAGGCCTGCAAAATCAAACATTTGTGTATGCGAACTCTTGGGGGTTGACAGCGGTCAAGGCAATGCATGTATTGGCCCAATGCAGAAGATGACATCAGTCTATGGCCTGCTTGTATCGATGTTGCATTAATATTTAGTTGTAAAAGATGTGTTCCAATGTTAGGCGGCCCTCAATCGCCAAGGGAATGCAAGCAATCAAAATTTGTGTGTGCTATGGCTAGGAGATATCGGATAGTGGACTACAGCATAGGACATAGCGTTTGTGATCTGGCAAAGAATGTCTTTCACAAATTGGCATCGGAAACAGAGAAAGGCCTTCATAACACCCATGGAGGTGCCGCTCGGTAGGGGGACATCGGTCATGGGACATACGACCATCGGCAGGACTGACACACATCAAAATATGGAGTGTGCAATAGTTGGGCGACACAGTCCCCTCCTTTTCCATCCTCCAATTCCATGGCATGGCAATCACTTGGCGGACATAATGTCATGGACTACAAACATCGGTCGGGGGAGGATGTCAGCCAATAACAGACCATCATCATAAACAGGCCTGCACGTAATCTGCGGTCTATGCGCATTCAGCTAGCTACATCACTTCAAGGGGTGTCTCATTAGTAAAGCATGAATGCATATAAGGTGGACATGAACGAATCAAAATGGGCAAAATGACGTCGTATCTCATTCACTATCAATTGTCACTTAATGATCTAACATGGGATATTGCAGTCGGTAAAGACACAGTACTCTTATAGGAGACTTGGGCGTGAGCAAGGAGTAACCGCATTCTAGTCGTGGTGAGCACCTTGCTTAGGACGAGTCAATACATAGATTGTCCTTGATAGTGAATACCCTAGTAATCTACGGGGCGTGCGTACAAATATCGTTCAAGCTAACTCTGGTGTCTTACATGCACACCCATATCCCCTTGCCTACAAAGTAACTCTGAGCGGATTAGACGGCCTGACTCAGTCAACGTGCCTCACAAACGTTAATAACAACAAAAACGGGCTGATATATATCTATTTTACATCCAACGTGGGAGGTAGACATTTATGTAGAATACACACATCGTGTTGCCGACTGTTACACATCGTGGCTGAGATCATTGCCTGGCCTGTGTAACGGTAGGGATCGGACTTTGCTGATCGACATTGTGAAAATATGGAAACTTAGGTGTCAACATTTATTGTGAAAATTTCTGCATTAATTTCATATTTTTTTATATAATTTCCTTTTGTTGTTAATTAATTACCATTTTTTTGGGATTTGCCAATGGCCAAAAAGAAACTTACTTTATAACAATAGTGAAATGTGTTGAATTTTAAGTTACTATAATAAAATGTCTGGAATTTTTTGGCGTAAATTTTATATTTTTGATCATATTTTCCTATTTTTTATTATTAATTAATCATTTAAGAATTAACAAAAGAATAAAACATTAAAATTGTTAATAAATTTGAAGTTCAATTATTTGTAAATTTTGGCAGGAATTTTATAATTTTTAGTAACATTTACATATTTTTTATATGTAAATTTACACCATTCTCAAGTTGCATCAACAAACTATTAATGATTACAAAATTGTGATGTTGTCGATTAAGGTTTAATGGGATTTCTTGGATTATGTTAAATTATTATAATGTTGTATATAGCATTCATATGCTAGTAATAATTACCAACATCTTCGTGATTTACCATAAAATAGAATTCAAAAACAATCTTGAAACAAATATATCTATATCTATATCGATATCTACACCACACACACACACACACAAGACGTAGCATATGGGCATCATACATGCACATTATCGAATGACCACATCGTTCATGGCACGCAAGGATAAACTTTGCCACATATGAAAATGACTTCCACCACATCAGACTACATCCTTACAGGCCAAACACGCATCAAACATAGTGTGTGCGCAAACAACGCTACAACAAGTTGTTGCTGCACGCATCCGCCAAATCGGCAGACAAACATTGGTCCAGTCCTGAACGTAATGGCTTAACGTTGTTGCCTGTATTGAATACACCATTTGCAGAGTCAAGGCGACATCAGCCAAGGCCTGCATGCATCACAATGGTATTGTGCTAATCGTAGTAGCATGTGCGCTTTTGGTAATGGGTCTTAGCTAAGCCTGACACATCAAATGTGGTGTGGTGCGCAATGGCAGATGGCATGGTCTCGGATTTGCACGTATCAAACATTGCATGTGTGCATCAGCTGGACGATATTTGACGTTGTATGCGCACATCGACCAGCGACAGCCGACATTGTTCATGGCCTACACACATCGGAAGAGAGCATATAGAAACCAACGTCTACAAATATTAAGGGACATCATCTAACGGCTTTTAGCATCAAAGTGGTTGTGTGCACATTTTTTGGGCGCCACAAGTTGCTTTTTGCGCAAGCTAGACAATGGAAAATGACATCTGTCATGGCCTGCACGCATCAGTGTAACATTTACACATATTGAAAACAATGGTTGCAGACACCAAGCGACGTTTGACAAGGCCTACATGCATCAAATGTGGCGTGTACGCAATGGTAGGAGGCATCAGACATGGCCTGCACGATTCTGATATTGCATGTGCTAAAATCTTGGATTCAGTCGTACCATGCACGAGTTGGACAATTCAATCCATCATCAGTCAGACTTTTTTATTGGGACGCTGAACATATAGATAAACGACTTCTACCTACATCAGGTTACATAACAAACGCATGCACGCATCAAAACATGGTTGTGTGTGCATGACTTGGCCCGAAATATTCATGGCTGCGCGCGCGGTAAAGAAAAAAAAAACATCATCATGCCCGAGCCTCAATCATCAGGCATTTAGCATGTGCGTATACGGAAAAGCGTCCAAGTGGCGGACGCCAATAAATCAATGGAGCAATAATATATAGTTAAGGGGTGTTGACGACACCCTTAGTCGGAGGAAAAATTAACATTGGGTGTATCTAGAATTATATTATTTTTCCTTATAAATTACATATTCACATTGCTGCCTTCTACACGATTTGTTCATAATATTTTAAAAACCCCTAGGAAAATTTTAGTCCGCACTGAAGACACTTCAAATTTCTGGCGGACATCTAGCCAACGCATTATGCATAAAACGTCATTGTGCGCACATCACCAGGCGTTGTTATAGATATGTTCGCATAAGCTTCTAACATAGAATGTGCCAAGTGGCAATTGAGTCTTTCCCAATTGTAGAACATAAGCCAAGGACAGCACTCTTCACGTGTGGGCGTCGGCATTGGCTGGTGGGCTGACATCAATTAGCAGCCTACCACCATCAAGCCAATGTAATATGACATTGGCCTAGGCCTACAAGCACACTTGTGGCCCATGTGACAATCTTGAAGGTGACATCAGTCGTGGCTTTTCATGCATCCCCCTAAAGAAGAAGGGAACATCGGTCATGTCCCTACACACCTCAGGTGGTAGATGTGTTGTTTATGGAAACACAACAGCCAATGTTCGCACTACATCTGATATAAGGCTGCATGCATGATGAAATGTTTGTGTGTGTGCACACCATTACTAAGATTTATCAGTCATGGCCTGTAAAGCCCCCATTTTTTTAAGTAAAGTAGTAGCATGTGCATTAATAAGCTGGGAATGGACGTTTTCCAATGGCATTAGGCATCAGCAAATGAGGCAGGGCTTTATCGCGTAAAATGTGGGCAGTGGAGGACGTACAACATCATAGCTACCACATTGAACAAGTACTATGTGACATCGTCCAAGGTCATAAGATTAGTTGTTGCAGTGAACCCATGGCTGGGGGTGGAAATCAAGTTGTGGCATGCTTGTATCGACAATGTAGGAGGACATCGCCCAAGCAATGCTATATAAACATTGTGTGTGTATATCGACTGAGCGATAGAGGTCTCGCAGCCGCGCGAATTTTCTCAAAGTAGAGGACATTGGTCATGGTCGCATGCCATCAGAGGTTTCATTTTCTGTATTGGCCAACGATGTCTACCAATGTCGGACCGATATAGACCAAGGCATGCATAGTCAAATGTGGTGTGTGCGCCCATGTTAGGCACCCTTGATCATGGCTTGCACACATCTTACATACGTAAAACTATAGCAGACGTTTCCAAGGCATGAGCAATAGTTAAGGTTGCAAGCATCACCCATTGGCGTGTGCCGTTGTATGGTGCGAATTCACTAGGGCCGACCTAGGTCATGGCCTGACGAAGAATCGAACAACGTCAAATGAAATCGGCCAAGAAATGCAAGCATCAAACGTCGAAGTGTGTGCATTGGTGGGAGAAACTAGTCGTTCCATGTGCACATTGGTTGAGAGATTTTAAGTAACTATATTTTTTTAAATTTTGGCGTTAATTTTATACTTTTATAATAGTATTTCCTATTTTATAAATTAATTATACATACTCAAGATTGTATTAAAAAATACAAATTACAAAAAAATGTTCAAATGGTTGAATTAATGGTTATGAATTTATTTGTGAGTTATTTTTGGTGTTTTTGTTAAGAATTGTTATAATATTAATCAAATTTATTAGTTCATACCATAATCGGGATTTACGAAAACTTAAAAAAAATTGTTGAAAATATTTATATGTATATAAAACTATTTATGATAACAAGAAAATGACGTGGTTTATCCTTAGGATAACATCATTTGGTGTTGACCTGTTCATTAGATTTATTGGAAAAATTGAGCATACTCCTTTAAGTCATAATGAAGCAACCAAAATCAAGGGTTTTTTACATGTGTGGGCCATGCATCGGACTAGCATGGGTCATCAGACATTGTGCCCATCGGCAAACAAAAGATGATACCGGTCGAGGTGGCCTTTCATATTCCTGAAGATTCCCATATGGAAAATGATGTCCACAACATGAGGGCGACATGTTCGAAGGATCGCAAACATCAAAACATGGTGGGTGGATGAGGAAGCGAACATAATTGTGTCTTGCATGTATCAAACAACGGAAGATAGATAAACATTTGCGTATGCTGCTGCAACAACTTAAGGTGTGGCATATGACAAAAGACGTTTGCAGACGTGAGGGTTACAGAAGCCAAAGACAAATGTATCAAACAGACGTCTGCCTTGTAGGTGCATTGCACGGCATGCATGACCTATCAAACGTGGTTATGTGCACATAAAACTAGGCCCCTCGGTCATGGCCGCAGCATCGTCGAACGTACTAGTGGCAAGTGGGAAACCATCTTCCAATGGCATCAACCTCATAAGATACCTGCAAGCTTCACGAATGAGTGTCGCATCGGATCGGTACATCATTTGTGGCCTACACGCTTTTGCAAACAATGATGTGACATAACCCAGGACCTAAATGGATGACTTGTGGCGTGTGGTATCGACTGGGCGACATCATTGTGGCATGCTTGGCATGACTTAATTTCGGTGACGGTGGCGCGACATCATACAAGGCTGCACACATCAAACATTAGTGGGGGCATCGTTGGGAGCATCGCGTCCAGGCTTGTTTGCGATGGACAAAGCCAGACAAAATCGTTCATGGTTCTTCATGTACAAGATTGTTGCATGATCGTATATTAACAAACAAGTGGTGGTAATGTATGGCGAGAGTGGTTAGGGCATCCATATGAAAGCATATAAAATGTTATTCTGTGCCACATCGTCAGGCTGTCTGAATTAGACATATCTGTGCGCATGTGACGCACAACGACGTTGCCAATGGAATGAACAAAAAACCAAGGCATTGAGAGGAGGAGTCATCACCATGGCGTGGTGTGTTGCTCGCGGTTATAAGGCGACATGATTTCATAGTATGCGAGCATCGACCAACGTTAGATGATATCAACCAAAGTCTGCATGCATCAAATGTGGAGTGTGCACATCAGTTGGGCGACATCAAACATGGTATGTGCACTTCGGCTATGCGACCTTGGTCATTGACTATAAGCATCGGTTAGGTAACGTCAGCCAACAACAAACATCATCGAAGGCCTGCGCGCATCAAACTTACATCACTACACGTGAGGTATCATTAGTAAAGAAATAAATGTATAAAGGTTTAAAGTGCGCATCGGCTGGGCAAAATTGGCGTCTTCAATTCACCATCTACCAGTTTTTAAATGCATCTGAATTCGTTCATGTCGTCCAATGACACACGTCATGTGCCAGGAGATATTTTCCGTGGAGTACCCATATAAGTCAGGGCCTATGCACCTTTCTTAGACGACGTCGATCGTGAACTTCCTACATTGTGCACATTATTTAGTCATCTTTTGGTGTGGCCTACAAACATCGTTCAACAAACGTTTGGCGTGGCCTGACCCATTTTCCCTTCGCCTACACAAAACTCTTAGCAACATAGACATGGCCTGCCCACATCGACTTTGGACTATACACAACGTTAAACCAACATCTAACAGGACCTGCATACATCTATTTGATAACGTACAACGTGGGTTGACCTTATCGTATTTAGCATACATACATTGGTCTCACGACCTCAAATGTTATTTGGCTGCATCGTTCCTCGCTTTCATACATTGGTTTTGGGATGTCGGATGTTATGTGAACGCTTTGTAGCCCCTACCGGACCTTCCGGTTCCTCCTCTTCCCGATTTGATGAAAAGTTCTAAAAGGTAAACAACAAAAAAAACGAGGTGAACTTGTCAAGAGAAAGGTAACTATAGGCAGGTAGAGGGGGGGGCACGAAGGGGAGAGGGGCCCCAAGGGAGACGGGGGGGGAGTAAATTATTGTTCATTTCGAGATTCGCGTTAAAAAGTAAAAAAATTGAATTTAAAGTACTCTATTATTAGGAAAACTTTGACAATTAATATTATATTTTAAATTTACAATCTATTTTATTTATTAATTAATCTATATTCGTGATTACAGAAAATAATAAAACAAAATAAAAAAATTGTGTGAAAAATAATATTTTATATATAAAAGTTATTTATAAAAAACAGAAAATGTTAGTGGTGTACCATTAGAGGTAAATATTTGGTTTGTACATGTTCATAGTGATTATTGTGCAACACGATGCTACTCCTCTAAAGTCCGAGAATCGATGCCAACAGAAATATAAAGAGCTCCATTGGCAGAAGCATAGGACGTACCATTGGGAAAACTAGACATTGACATCGAAATATCTACAGACGAATGATCATCGGACCCGTAAGCATATCAACTTGTGCATATGGAAAATGATTTCCATGAACATTATGGAACATCCATAACGGCCCGCACGCATCGAATCAGGTGTCTGTGCATTTATGGAGCGACGTGAGTCGTGGCTTGTGAGTATCGACCAAAGGTAGACAACATTGGTCATGCCTTTAATCGCAACGTGAGTCAGTAGTAACATGTGCGCATTTGGCACAAACGGAGTTTTGAAGATGTCAGCGAGACACTGGCAGCCTACTGCACAGCTCAAATGAAGTGTGTGCACATCGGTTAGGCGATAATGGTGATGGCTTGCAAGCATCGGACAAAGCATGTGCGCTTCTGGAAAATGACATCTGCTAGTGTTAGGCGCCATCGGCAAAGTCCCGCACACATAAAATTTGGTGTGTGTTCAAAGGTAGGCGACATTGGTCATGGTTTGCATGTATAAAATGTTGAATATGTTCATCAGTTGACGACATTTGTCGTGGCATGTGCACATCATCCCACAACGGCCGACATTGATCATGGGCTGCACAAATTGGAAATACGCATATCCCATAATAAAGTGTACAAATGTCAAATGGTATCGTCCAAGGGATTTAAACATCAAACGGGTTGTGAAAGAATTGACAAGGCGACAAACGTTATGGCCTGGACATATCGACAATGGAAAATGACATCATTCATGGCCAGCATGCATCAGCGAACATGTGCACATATGGAAAAAAACGTTTGAAGACGTGAGACGACATTAGCCAACATTTTTTATTCATGTGCAACGACAGGAGATATCGGTCATGACATGGACGTATTAGACATTGCATGTGCTACTCAGCTTGGTGACATCAATCGTGGCATGCGCGTCGACAACGCTCGCCTTATTCGGTCATGGTTTACTTGATTAGAACTTCACCTTAAGAAAATTCATGTGGGCGAGGACCAATGTTTCCCAGTCGATAAACACACACAATGTTTGATGCATGCATGCCTTGGTCGATGTGGCCTGACATTGGCAGATGATACAAGAAAGCCACAACTAATGTCACCAAGTCAATGCGCACATGCAACAACTAATGTTTGTAGACCATGAATGATGTCATGTGACGTTGGTCGATGCGTATAGGCCACGAAGGATGTCATCAAGACGATGCGCATAGCCATGCGTAAGGCCTGCACTCCTTAGATGATGATGATGCAAGTGCAAGACGTCATTTACCAATTGTGAACATGCTACGTTCGATTCTTGCAGGACATGACCAATGATGCTTATCTGATGTGCACACATAATATTTCATGCATGCATGACTTGGAAAATGTTTCCTCATATTGGCAGGTGTTTGTTTTCCATAAACGCACATGCTACACCGGAGGTGTGTAGGCCATGACCGCTGTCTTCTTCTGTTGGTCGATGCATTCAATCCACATATGATGTCACCTAGAAGATGTACAAACTTCCCGAGTGATGCTTGAAGTCCTTGGGCAATGTCATAAGACATTGGCTGATGCATGTAAGCCACGATTTATGTCACCCAGTCGATGCACACATGCGATGCGTGAAGCTTTCAGGCCTTGCATGATGTTGATTTCATTGGAAGACGTTGTTTACCTTTTTAGAACATGATATGTCTGATACTTGCAGATAATGACCAATGACGCCTCAATGATGTGCACAAGCCACGCTTGATGCATGCATGCTTTGGCGTATGTCGCCTGACATTTGTAGGCGTCGTTTTCCATATACGCGCGTGCTATGCCCGATGCGTGCAGGCCATGACTAATGTCTTCTACTTCTAGCTGATGCGTGCAGGCCATGACTGTTTTCACCCAGGCGACGTGCGCACACCCTGTTTGATGCATGAATGCCTTGGTAGATGTAAGCTGACCTTGGCAAATGTAGTTTTTCATATATGCATATGCTACAACCAATGCGTGCAAGCCATGGACATTGTCTTCTTCTGTTGGCCGATGCTTGCAGGACATGAGTAATGTCGCCCAGCTGATTTTCCAACTCTACAACTGATACTTGCATACCTTAGCTAATGTCATATGCATTGGCCGATTCCTGTAGGCCACGAATAATATCGCCCATTCAATGCACACACACCACATGTGAAGCTTGCTGGCCTTGGCTTATGTTGATACAATTTGAAGATGTCAATTGCAATTTGTGCACATGCTATGTTAGAAGCTTGCGAACAATGAGCTATAACGCCTAGATGATGTGCGCAAAAAACAACAAAGTACTGATTTCAACTGCATGAATGCATATGTAGAAACAAATGATCGCCTGAAAAATTGGACACAGTCAACTGTCATATCGTGGCAAAACTAAAAGCTACACCCAATTTTTCCTAGGGGTGTTAAAATATTAAGAAATAAAATCGTGTAGAAGGAAAGCAGCGTGAATATGTAATATATATAGAGAAAAAATAATTTTTATTCTCGATACATAATGTCATTTTCTAACAAAAAAATAGAAGACTCAAACACACCCTTAACTAATATATGGACATAACCGCCATTGGAGTCATTTTCCGATACATCCACATGCCAATTCCTGAAAAAATGTGTGCAGGCCATGATCGACGTTTTTTGACTTGGACGATGCGTGCAGGACATGAATAAAGTCACCCAATCAATACGCACACACCATGTTTGATGCCTGCATGCCTTGGTTGATGTCGCCTAATATAGGTAGACGTTATTATCCATATGTGCACGTCCTATGTAAGAAAGCCATGACTGATGATGGCTAGCGTTGTCGTCGCATACTACTACGACCGATGTTGCCAAGCTAATTAGTACATGCAATATCAGAATCGTGCAGGCCATGACTGATGTCTCCTATCATTGCACACACACAATATTTGATGCATGTAGGCCTTGGCCAACATCGCTTGGTGTTTGAAACCATTGTTTTCAATATGCGCAAATGTTACGCTGATGTGTGCGGGCCATGATGGATGTAGTTTTCCATTGGCTAGTGTTCAAAGAAAGAACCCTTTATCGCCTAATCAATGCGTACACAACCCATTTGGTGCTTAAATCCCTTAGACGATGTCCCCTAACATTTGTAGGCGTCATTTTCCCTATGCATACTCTCGATGTGTAAAGGCCATGATCGATGTCAACCGTCGTTGGTCGATATGCGCATGCCACTCTTGATATTGCCCAGCAGATGCACACATGCAACTTATGATATATGAAAACTAAGAACGTTTCCTCCTGCCGTTGCGCACATATCACTTTTGATGTGTTCAAGCTTTAGCTGACGTCGCCTAACATAAGAAGACGTCATTTCCCAAAAGTGCACATGCTACGTAAAATGCGCACATACCATTTTTGATGCGTGCAGGCCTTTGCTGATGTCGCCTAACGTCTGCAAATGGTGTTTTCCATAAATGCACATGTTAATCCATTACGTGCATGACATGACCAATGTCGTGTGCCGTTTGTCAATGTGCCCAAGCCACAATTGATGTCGCTACGTCAATGTGCACACACTACGTATGATGTATGTTGGCCTTCAAGGATGTCACTTGATGTTAATATACGTCATTTGCCATAAGCTCACGTACGATGTGTGTCGTCCATGAACGATGTCATTTGTCATTCTTTGATGCGCATGTCTGATGCCCATATGGTACGTTTTATGTGTGGCCTACATAGAGCTCTTGATTCTATTGTGTCTATTCAGAATTTGAGGATTACGCATCGTATTTCCAATCAATCATAATGATCATGTACAACCAAAATATGTAGGTTCTAAGGTACAAACACGCATTATCTTTTTATCATAAATAACATTATTTATATATATATATATATATATATATATATCACGTATATGATTAATTAATTATGAAGATATAATAAATACTATAATAATATAAATTAATTCCAAAAATTCACAAATAAATAGCGTAACCTTAAATTCGACAAATTCAACAATTTTTTGTAATATTTATTTTGTTGAGGAAATTATGAGAATGTGTAATTAATTCATAAAAAATAGGAAAACTAAGATAAAGTTATAAAATTAAAGCCAAAAATTTACAAATAATGAAAAATTTAACAATTTTTCACTTTTTATTCTTTTGTAATTCCTTTCATGATTAACTTCTAATTACCACTCGGAAACTATGATAAAACAATATAAACTTTACCCCAACATTGACATTTTATATAGTAAAACTTCATTCAACAATTTCACCTATTTTTATGAAAGTTTATTTTTCCATTGGCAAATCCCAAAAAAAAATGCGTAATTAATAAAAAAATAGGAAAATTATTAAAAAAATATGAAATTAATGCAAAAATTTCACAAATAAATTTAGTAACATTAAGTTCATAAATTTCCACAATGTCATCACGCAATGTCCGACCTCCCCTATCCGATGTACACAGGCCACGAAGGATGTAGCCAAACGATGTTTAACGTCGGCAAACTGATGTGTGTATGCTAAATTCGATAAGGCCATCCCACGTTGGATGTCGGTAAATAGATGTATGCAAGCCACGTTTGTTGTTGACTTAACGTTGTGTGCAGGCCAAAGTCGATGCAGGCAGGCCATGTCTAACGTCGCTGACAGTTGTTTGTAGGCCAAGGGCGATGTGGGCAGGGATCACCAAGAGTTAGCTGAACGATGTTTTTAGGCCGCCACCGTAGATGACTAAGTAATATTCACTATGCAGACAATCTATGATTGACGTCTCCTAAGCAAGGTGCATAGGCCACGACTAATGCGTGTACTCCACGGCCAATGTCTCCTGGAAGATGACGTGTGGCGTTCACCATCGTGCACATTCCATGTCAGATGCATGTAAGAACAAGTTTATGGTGAATGGAAGACGCCAATTTCTCCTAGCTGATACGCACATGCTACCTTATATGCTTTCATGCTTTTACTAATGATGCCTCCCGTTGAGTGACGTATCTAGCCAAAGCACGTAAGACACGTCAGATGCGTCCACCACTTTGATGATGTTGTTTGTTATTGACTGACGTTTCTTGAGTGATGCTTACAGGCCATGATAGATGTCGCTAAGCCGATTTGCACTTGCCACGACTAATGTCTCCCAACCGATGTGCACACTTAATACTTGATGTGTTGTAGCCTTTGTCCATTCTCGCAGGCCACTACAGATGCGCAAACGCCATGGGTGATGCTTGAAGTACTTTTCTGTTGCTGATGCCATTTGCAGATGTCATTTACAACATGTGAAAAAGATATGTCTGATGCATGCGAACCATGACCGATGTCGCCTAGCCATGCGCGCACACAAATTTTGATGCTTGCATTCCTTGGCCAAGGTCTCTTTACATCGGCGCACATTTGCTAATACAATCTCATGTAACATCCGATACGTGCGAGCCATGACTTATGTTGTCTGCCTTGGGAGACTGTGCGCAGGCCTTGA
Source organism: Solanum habrochaites (assembly GCA_027704765.1). Lineage (NCBI taxonomy): Eukaryota > Viridiplantae > Streptophyta > Magnoliopsida > Solanales > Solanaceae > Solanum > Solanum habrochaites. Next base: position 23,695,903 of record JAKWJA010002490.1, on the reverse strand, counting down.
CCAATGTCGCCCAAGCGATTAACATACAAAATGTTTTGAGGTTGACATGCCTTGTGTGTTCGCCTGACATTGTTGATGTCGCATGCACCAACTTGAGTCACCCGCAATCGATGTTCAACCCCACAACAACGCTAATGCTGGTAGGTTTGATGATGCAAATGCCTGGCCGAAGGTTTAGGCCACGAATAATGTAACCCAGTTGATACGCCACGCAATGCGTGAAGCTTGCTGGTCTTTGCTAATATTAATGCAATTTGGAAGAAGTCATTTTTCACTTGTTCAACGATACTGTTACGTCCGATGCGTGCAGGCCATGACCGTGACGCCTAGATTATTGTTCCACCTCGTTAGCTACTGCCTGCCTTAGTAGGTTGCCTGCATTGCAGGCGTCATTTCCCATATGCACCACAGGCTACGATTGATGTGTGAAGGAATGAACAATTCTTCTTCTGTTGCCGAATTGTGCAGTTCCTGACTGATTCCGCCAAGAGCCCGTGCTGCCCACGCACACTGATGCTTGCAGTCCTTGGCCGATGTGATATGACATTTTTCGTTGCGTGTAGGCCACGAATGAGGTTTCTCAGTAGATGCGCACATTCCACGCATGAAGATTTAAAGCCTTGACAGATTCTGATGCCATTGGAAGACGTCGTTTACCAGTTGTGCAAATGCTATGTCTGATTCTTGCCGACAATGATCGATGACGCCTAGTTGATGTGCACTCGCCACATTTGATGCATGCATGCGTTGGCAGATGTCGTCTGACATTGGAAGGCATCATTTTCCATGTATGCACATGCTACGCCCTATATGTGCATGCAATGACCGATGTCTTCTTCAATTGGCCGATGCGCGCAAGCTATGATTGATGTCACCCAGTTGATGCGCACACACCATGTTTGATATATGCATGCCTTGGTAGATGTAACTTGACATTGGCAGACATTGTTTTCCATATGCGCACATGCTACACCCGATATGTGAAGGCCATTAATGATGTCATCTACTATTGGCCGATGCGTGCAGGCCACGACTGGTTCGTCCAACCAATGTGCACATGGGTCAACTGATGCTTGAAGGCCTTTTCCGATCTCATACTACATTTGCCGATGCGTGTTGGTCATGTATGACATTGTCTAGCTAGTGTGCACACACCATAGGTGAAGCTTTTTTGCCTTGGTTGATGATGATAACATTGGAAGAGGTCATTTTCAACTTGCACACATGCTATGTCTGATTCTTGCAGACAATGGTTGATGACTTACAACTGATGTGCACACAACACTTTTAATGCATTCATCCTTTGAAAATTTCGCCATACATTGACAGGAATCATTTTCCATACACGCAGAAGTTACGTCTGATGTGTGCAGGCCTTGACCAATGTCTTGTTTTTGGCCAATGCGCAGGCCAGGAAAAGTTTCACCCAGTTGATGCGCGCACACAATGTTTAATGTGTGCATGCCTTGGAAGATGTCCCTTAATGTTGGTATACGTCATTATCCATATGCTCACATTCAAATCAAATAGGCTACGACAAATGACGGTGAGCGTTATCGATACGCGCATTCCACGATTGATGTCACCAATCTGAGTAGCACATGTTACGTCGAACGGGTGCATGTCATGATCTATGTCGCTTGTTGTTGCGCACACACCACGTTTGATGGGTTTATCCCTTTGCCAATGTTGTCTTATGTCTCGAGACCTTGTTTTCCATATGTGCACAGGTTTGCCCTGAGGCGTGGCAGGCCATGACACTGTTATTAGTATTTTTCCGATTGGCATGCCACAACCGTAGTTCTTAGGTCGCCCAAATTGCACATGCAACCTTTTGAATGCGCAAAAAGCCCCTTGGCGATGTTATCTAACATTGGTAGACTTCATTTTCCATATGCATACTTTCGATGTTTGCATTGCATGACCGATGTCGGCCACCGTTCGCCAATGTACGCATGCCAAAAAAATGTCGCCTAGTTGATGCACACATGAAACATTTGATGCATGCAAACCATGACCTATGTCTCTTACCGATGCGCACACACAACATTTTATGCATGCAGTCCTTGGCTAATGTCGCCTAACACTGGCAAACGTCATTTGCCATAAGCGCCCAGCACGTACTAATGCTGCAGGACATGACAGAAATTCACCCAATCCGATGTGCACAAAATAACACCACGTTTTATGTGTGCAGGCCTTGCTCATGTCCATGACTTCTCAAACGAGTTCGCCTATGTGCACTATGTACGACCTTGAATAGGATGATGAACAAGTCTTCTACCTTTGGTCGATGCTAGCAAGCCACGACTAATGTCTCTCCATCGATGCACACACACCACATTTGATGCGTGCGGGACTCTGAAGACGTCACCTAATGTTATTGGACGTCATTTTGCATATGTGCACGTACGAAGCGTTCAGGCCATGATAATGTTATCTGTCATTTGTTGATGTGCATGTCTAATGCGCACATGCTACGTCCACACGCGTTTGGCCACAATGGAACTCCTTTATTTCCGTTTCCCGATTTTGAATTTTAATATATAATTAATATATAATATATATATATTACAAATTAGTTTTTTTCATGTATTATAATGAACATGCACACCCAAATATATATAATAATATATATATTAGTTTTCCAATAATATAATGAACATGTACAACGCCAAATATATATGTTCTAAGGTATAAACACTCATTTGCTTTTTATAATAAATAAATTTTGTATTCAACAATTTTTGCAACTAATATCGAGAATGAGTAACTAATTTATAAAAAATAAGAAAAATATGAGAAAAATATAAAATTAATGAATAAAATTCATAAATTAAAATAGTTACCATAAATTCAACAATTTTAACCATTTTTCTTGATTTTTCATTTTTAATGAAATTACGAAAATAAGTAACTAATTAATTTAAAATCAGAAAAATTTGATAAAAATATAAAATTTAAGCCAAAAAATTCACATATAATTATAGTAGGCTAAAATTCAAAGATTTAAACTAGTTTTTTCAATAATAATTTTTGTTCTGGCAAATCCCAGAAAAATGTAATCAATTCATAAAAAAGATGAATATTATTTAAAAAAACCATGAAATTAACGCCAACAATTGATGAACGAATATAGTAACTTTAAGTTCCTTTATTTAAACAATCCGGTCACGCAACGTCAGACATCCCCAAACAGATGTGTGCAGGCCACAAACAATGCAGTCAGATGACTTTTGATGCAGGAAGATTGATGTGCATATGAGAAATACAATATGGGAAACCATGTTTGATGTCGACAAATTGATGTTTTCCGGTCACGTCCGATGTTTTTTTAACATTGTGTGCAGGCCAAAGTGGATGCATGTAGGCCATGTTCGACGTAGCTGATAGTTGTGTTTAGGCAAAGGCCGATGGGTGCAGTCCACACCAAACGTTGGCTAAACGATGTTTGTAGGACACGCCCAAAGATGAATAAGTAAAGTGCACAATGCAGGCGGTCCATGATCGACATCGGCTGAACAAGGTGCATAGGCCACTATTGGTCCGGGAACTCCATGGCCAATGTCTCATGACAAATGACTTGTGTCATTGATGGTGAATGGAAGACGCCAAGTTCTCCCAGCCGATGAGCACTTGCAACCTAATATGTATTCATTCCTTTACTGATGATATCTCTTGTTGAGTGACATATCCTTCTGATGCATGCAAGACATGTCAAATGAGTGCAGGCTTTTCATGATTCTGTTTGCCGCTGGCCGACGTTGCCTGATCGATGCCTGCAGGCCATGACCATTTTCTCCAAGACGTGTGCACATGCCACGAATCATGTTGCCCAGCAAAGTCGCACACTCCACCTTTGATGCGTGTAGGACTTGGCCGATGTTATCTAACAATTGTCGATGCTCAAGGTCATGACCGATAACTCCCAATAGATGTGCACATGCCGCGGGTGATACTTGCAGGCCTTGGCGGTTTATGATGCAATTTGTAGGCGTCGTTCCCCACATGCCCACCAGCTAAGTCAAATGAGTGCAGGCCATGACTGATGTCACCTAGATAATGCACACACACCACATTTGATGTGTGCATATCTTGGTCGATGCCTCATAACATTTGCATACATCATTTGCCTATAAAAGAAAATGTAACATCTGATGCGTGGAGGACACGACCATTGTAATCTTTCTTTGGGCAATACGCACAGTCCATGACCCATGTCGCCCAATCGATGCACACACACAATGTTTGATGTGTGCATTCCTTAGAAAATGTCTTCTAACGTTGGGCGATGTGAGCATGACACATCGGATGTCGCATAGTCAAAGTGCACAAGCAACAACTTATGGTTGCTGGCATTTAACGATGTCAGATGAATTCGGACGATGTTTATAGTCAACGAATGATTTCTCCCAGCCGATGCACACATGCCATGTGTGAATCTTGCTGGCCTTAATTGATGTTGATGCCATTGTAAGACGTCGTTTACCACTTGTGCACATGCTACGTCCGCGGATGGCCCGCCATGACCTATGAAGTCTAGCTGATGTTCACCCTTGTTTATCATGCAACACTTGGGCAAAATGTCTCTTTCATTGGCAGGAATCACTTTTCCCTATATGCATATGCTACAACCCGATGCGTTGCAGCCATGATAGGATGTCTCTAATACTGTTTGCTATGCGCGTAGTAAACGAGTGAATGTCGCCTAGAAGATGCGCACTCACAACACGCTGATCATACATTATGCCATTGGCAGATGGCAACTTTCATTTTCATATACTTAACAGCTACGCCCGATGCGTGCAGCCATGACGTCGTTTTCTTCGGTTGATAATGTGTGCAAGCCACACTTTGATGTCACCCTACAATGTACACGCAAAAAGTGATTCTTACAGACAGGTCGATGTCATATGACATTGGCCGATGTGGGTGTCCGGCCCCGAATTATATCGCCTAGTCGATGATCACATGAGCTGCTCATGTGGAAGTTTACGCGTGCTATGTTGATTTTCCCATTATGAAGATGTCATTGCACTTACGCACATGCTAAAAATCCGATTACTTGAACAATTATCGGATCACGCCTAGGTTATGTTCACCACTTAATTTGATGTAAACATTTCTTGGCAGATGTCTCCTTACATTGGCAGGGGTCATTTTCGTATACTTACATGCTACGCCCGATGCATGCAGGTCATGATCGATGTCTTTTGTTGTTGTATGATGCGCAGTCAATGAGTGATGTCGCCCAGTCGGTACACACACACCATGTTTGATGCGCGCATTCTTTGGATGATGTCTCCTATTGTTGGTAGATCTCACTAGCCATCGGCGCACGTCTAATGGAAGCAAGCCATGGCAGATAACGGCTCGCGTTGTCGACCCGCGTATGCCACGATCGATGTCGCCAATCTAATAAGCATATGCAACATCTAATGCGTGCAGTCCATGACCGATGCGCCCTGCCATTGCGCACACCCCACATTTGATGCGTGTAGGCCTTGGTTAATGTCACCTGAGGTTTTCAGACGTTGTTTTCCAAATGCCCACATGTTATGCTGAATCATGTAGGCAATTACCGATGTTGTTTTCCATTGACCGACATACGCAGGACAACTTTTGTCGCCTATTCAATGTGCACAAAACCCGTTTGATGCACCAATTTGTTAGACGATGTCAACTGACATTGGTAGACGTCATTTTCCATATGCGCACTTTCGATGCGTGTAGGCCATGACCAGTTTCGGTGGATGTGTTCATGCCATGATATATGCGCCCACCTAATGTGAACATGCAACATATGATGGTGCATACATGAACGACGTCACCTGCCATTACGCAGACACCATATTTGATGCGTGCAGACTTTGGTCCATGTCGCCGAACAATGACAGATGTCGTTTGTCAGAAGTTTATATGCTAAGTCTTATGTGTGCAGGACATGACCAATGCCACTTAGTCGATGCACATAAACGACGTTTGATGCATGCAGGCCTTGGCCGAAGTCGTCTAACGTTTGAAAACGTCATTTTCCCTATGCATACATGTTACACTGTTGCATGCAGACTATGACCAATATCATCTGCCATTGGCCGATGCACGCAAGACATCCCTGCTGTCGCTTTGTCGATGTGCACAAACTAGGTTTGATGATTTTTGATGCGCGAGGGCCTTCGAGGATTTCACTTGATGTTGGTGGACGTCATTTTCCATATGCTCACATCTAATGTGTGCTGAACTTGACCATTGTTGTCTTTCATTCGCTGATGCGCATGTCTGATGTCTACATGCTACGTGCAGTGCGTGACCCACATGGAGCTCTTGATTCGTTTCGCTGATTTTGACTTAGAGGAGTACGTATCTATTTTCCAATGAAATATAATGAACATGTACACCCTAAATATGTACGTTCTAAGGTACAAACATATATTTGTTTTTTATCATAAGTAAATTTTATATATAAAAAAATGGTTTTCAACATTTTTATTAAATTTATATGTTTTTCGAGCAAATGAAGAATATGAGTAATCAATTAATAAAAATAGAATTAATATGATTAAAATATAAAATTAACGCCAGAAATTTATAAATAAATACAGTAACCTTAAATTAAACAATTTCAACTTTTTGTTATTTTTATTTTTTTTAATAAATCTCGAAAATGAGTAATCAATTTATAAAAAATTGGGAAAAATATTATAAAACTATAAAATGAATTCTGAAAATTGAAATATAATTATAGTAACTTTAAATTCAACAATTTCAACTATTTTTTTGATTAAATATTTTTCTCTAGGCAAATCCCAATAAATGTGTAATTGATAAATCTTAAATAGGAAAATTAGTTTTAAAAAATATGAAATTAATGCCAAAAATTCATAAATAAGTATAGTAATCTTAGGTTCGTTTATTTAAACAATGCGGTCACGCAACGTCTGACGTCGCCAAACCGATGTATTCAAACAATGAATGATGCATCATAACAATGTTTGACATCGGTAGACCGATATGTGTATGCTACATACGTTGTGGGCATCCCACGTTCGATGTATGCAAATTGATGTATGCAATCCACGTTCGATGTTGGTTAAACGTTGTGGGCATGTAAAGTCGATTCGGCAGACATGTCCCGACGTTTTTTTTGTTGACTGTGTGTGTAGTCAGGGCGATTGGGGGAAGCCCAAGCCAAACATTGGTTGAATGTTGTTTGTAGCCAGCCAAAAGAAAAAGAAGACTACAAGTAATAGTACAATGCGGGGCAGTAGGCAGGTCCAAAAGTTTGCCATCAACAAAAGGTAGTAGGGCCACACCGACTGATGCGTTTACTTTAACGCTCAATGTCCCTGGACACTGTGGTGTAACAAGGTCATTGGCCGACTTTACATTCACGTCTAATCATGAAAAAATTGGTGATGAGGAGTGGAAGACGCCCCATTTTCACCCACCTGATGAAGACACAACCTGTTTGATGCAATGCATGGCCTTGGAAAGATTCCAGGTTGTATTTTTAATATTGCACATGATACGACCAATGGCAAACAAAGCCAAATACACTGCTCTTTTCGGCCTCTTACTTCCTGTTTTTGGACAATAAGGCATAGGGACACGATTGATTGTCGCCCAGCCAATGTTCACACGCCAAAAACTAATGGTTGCAGGCAGTCGAGCTGTGATGTATATAAATTGGTTGATGTCAGTCGGCCACAAATATTTAGCCAGCCAATACAGCCCAATGCCATGGAGTGTGAAGATTGCGGCCGTGGTAATGCTGATGCAATTGGACGACGCATTTTCCAACTTGCGCAGATGCTACGTATGATTGCTTGCCAGACAATTATTAGAAAGCCTAGGTGATACGCAAACCAGTTTGATGCATTTGCCTGCCTTGGAAAATGATATCCGGGGGGGGGGGGGGGGGGGACATTGGCAGGTGTTATTTTCCATATATAAACATGCTACGCCCAATGCGTGTAGGCCATGATCGATGCCTTCTTTTTTTGGCTTATACATTATGGGTATGAATGATGTCGCCCAGCCGATCCCCACACACCACGTTTGATGCATGCATGACTTGGTATTTGTCGCATGACATAGGAAGGCGTTGTTTTTCAAATACGTACATGTTACACCCAATGTGTGGCCATGAACCCTTTCTTATTCTGTTAGCAATGCGCGCATGCAACGACTGATGTCTCTCAGCTGATGTGCACACGCCATTACTGATGCTTGCAAGCCTTGGTTAATGTCATATTACATTGGCAAAAGCGTGTAGGCCATAAATGATGTCGCCCATCAAATGAACACATGCCACGTGTTAATCTTGCAGTCCTTGGCTGATGATGATGCATTTGGAAGACGTCGTGTGCCAATGTGCACCTGGCTCTCCAAATGCCTTACCAGGATAAGACAAATGACGCCTAGCTAATGGCAACAACAACCAATTAGATACGATGCCAATTGAATTGAGGAGCTGTGGACTAACATTTGTAGGCGTCGTTTCCCATATATGCACATGCTACACCCGATGCGTACATTTCATGATCGATTTCTTCTATTTTTTGCCAATGTGTGAAGGCCACGAGTGTCGCCTAGTCGATGCGCACACACCATGTTTCATGTGTGCATGTTTGAACAATGTTGCCTGATGTTGGTAGATGTCGTTTTCCATATGTTAATGTCCGATGCAAGAAGGACATAACCGATGATGTCTAGCATTGTCAAAGCTCCCATTACACGAGCGAAATTGATAAGCTTATTAGAAAATGCAACATTTGATGCTTGATGGAGCCAGTAAACAACCACAAAGCAGGGAGAGCCTACAGCCCACCCCCGCCATCAAAACGCGTTACACCACACTATCCCCACCCCCCCTCACCACCCGCACCCTAAACTACCCGCTGTAACCAAACTCCCCCCACTATCCCATTGTACCCCTCCCCCGCCCTGCTGGTCTACTCCCCTCCCTGGACCATCACACCTGTCTCTATCCCTAGCCACCTTACCCCCCCCTCGAACACATTTCACCCCACATACACCCACCCCCCACGCTAGCGTTAAGCCTATCCCCCACTCAAACCCCCCCCCGAGTACCAGCCGTTTGTCTCTTCACCCGTCACCCCTTGTTACCCCCCCCCACGGCTCCGCCGTTACCCACTACCAACCTTGTCCACGACCCAATTAGTCCTCACTCCTCCTATCTCTACCCCCCCCCTCGCTACCGCACCGTCGTGTCCTCCTACTCATTCTCGCATCACTTTTCACCCGACCCCCCCGTCCATCACTAAATTCCCCCAGCCAGCCAAATAACATTCCCCCTTCCCTCACTCATCACACATCACCACATAAAGTCCGTACACCTTCACCTAAAGTCCCCACTCACACTGCTACCGACGCTCTTTTTAGGCCTCTCCACCACCACTCACCCAAATACCTCACTCGTCCCATTGATTCCACCTTCCCTTCCTCGACCTCCCCCCAACCGTTTTCACCCCCTCTCCTTACGCCGTCGCCCCCTCTAATACTCATTAATCTCAAAAATCTCTTCACCACCTCTACCTACTTCACTCCTCTCATTCCCTGTCTCGTCATTGCGCACACACCATGTTTGATGCAAATATACCTTTGACAATGTCGACTGACGTCTACAGGCGTTGTTTTCAATATTTGCAGATGTTATGTTGATGTGTGCAGGGAACGACTGATGTCGTTTGACATTGGTTGATAAGCGAAAACCACAACCTTTGTCACCCAGTCAATGCGCACACAACCCTTTTGATACGTAAAGACCTTTACAATGTCCCCTAACATTGGTAGACATCATTTTTCATATGCGCACTTCTTATGTCTGCAGGACATAACCGATGTCGGCCATCACATGCCGATGTGCGCTCTCTACGACTGATGTCGTCCAGCTGATGCACAGATGCAATGTTTGATTCGTTGCAAAACAATGGAATGGTGTAGCCTGCCATGGCACACACAATTGATACAAACAATCCTGGAGGTGTCATTGACATGACAGAAGTCATTGCAAGAAAGAAGCCCACAATGCTACTTTTAATGCGTGCGGGCCATGACCAATGTCGCCAAGTCATTATGCACACATCACGTTTGATGCGTGCAGGCCTTCGCCGATGTCGCATGGCGTCTGCCAATATTATTTTACATATACATATATGTTACGTCATTTCATGCACGTCATGACCAATGTCTGGCTGATGCGTGCAAGCCACGACTGATTTCGATCTATCAATGCACATAAACCATGTTTGATGCTTGCGATCATTCGAGGATGTCGTATAATGTTGGTGGATGTCATTTTCCATGTGGTGCCACAGTTGGATTTAATTGCGGGAACATTGATCAGACTTTCAAAGTTTTAGCCGATGCCCTGGTTTATCACCCCACATTGGTAGTCCTATGTGTTCCCACATGCGGTTCTTGATCCGATTGCGCTCGATTCAGTCTTAGAGGAGTAGACAAAATTTTTCCAATTGAATCATAATGGAATGTAAAACCAAATATGTAGTTCTTGGTTCAAACACAAATTTGCTTTTTATCATAAAGTATAAATTTATATTATATATTATATAGATATTAGATAGATAGTATCTATATATATTAAATATATATTATTATCATATATATATAGTTCTCAATATTTTTTTTGAATTTTAATTTTTTTCGAAAAATGAAAGGGAAAATGAGTAATTAATTAATATAAAAATAGAATTAATACGGACAAATATAAATTAATGTAAAAAATTCACAAATAAATAGAGTAACCTTAAATTCAACAATTTCAATAATTTTTTTAAATTTTTATTTTTTTATCAAATCTTGATAATCGGTAATTAATTTATAAAAAATATGATACAAATAAAACAATCAACGCCTTAAATTGACAAATAATATTGTTTCCTTAAATTCAACAATTTCAACAAAAATTTTGAATTATTATTTTTTTGTCAAATCTTGAGAAAAGAGTAATTAATTTATAAAAATAGGAAAAATATGATAAAAAAATATTTACGCCAAAAATTATTATTCAGTTATGATAACCTTTAATTCAACAGTTTCATATATTTTTTTTGAATAATTATTTTTGTTCAAGAAAATCCCAAAAAAGCATAATTAATTCATTAAAAATAGGATAATTATAAAATAAGTATGAAATTAACTCAAAAAATACACAAATTGTTATGAAACTATATGAAACTAGATGACGAATATAGGAGGGAGAAGAGAAATATTTCATCTCTTGAGTATATTAAGGTTTTGTTGATCTTCCTCAAATCATATTTTACAATGATGAAAAAAACCCTCCCCTTTATTTAAGGGAAAACCTTACTTTGTCCCAGTAGGATTTCTAACATATCCTAAAAGGGACTCCACATAATAAGAACATTCACTATACACAAATTATTTATGAAACTCCGCCTTGGGATGTCGGTTTTTGATTATGTGTCTCGGTAAAACCTCCCTAGATTAAAACCCAACGTGAGACAAAAGCTAGTGAGGGAAAAAAGAGTAACAACATATCAAATATATGCATTATGGATGGCCTCATTAAAACCTACAAGGAAAAACTAGTTAAGACAAAAACCTGTGAGGAAAAAAAAGTAAGTTATTATCGCGTATTAACTCCCCCCAAAATAGACAAAAATCAAAATTTCAGGAGATTTAGAATCTTCGGTTCCCAAGCTTAGGGCACCATTTCTTCTTGAAAGTGAGGTAGATGGTTAGACGATGAATAAATTAACAATTAATTCTTACTGAACACCACCTCTTGCATGTTTAATATCCACAGTGTTGGGAAACCCATGAGTGTTAACAAAGCCTGACAAAAAATATTGCTTTCTTTATCCTTTTATTGAATCTACTTTCGGGTTCAAAGTTTATCCAAGTTCCCTTACTTAAACTTCTTAAGCAAGTGATTGTGGCCTTTTGAAAAAACTCATCAAGGAGTTTCAATTATAGTATCAACTTGGCATATAACAATTACTTGTATATGCCTATTCATTTGAATCTATAATCCTTATTGAGGATGATAAACAAGGATTTCAAAAACCTTGGGTATATGCAAGATTGGATCCCATTGGGATATGTTTTCATATTAGGTTTGTTAGTGACAAAAACATTTCGATTAGAGTTTGACATTTTAGTTCCTAGATTAAAGTCCAAAATAGCTTATGCTTCAAGATGCACATTCCACACTTTTAAATTGATTAATTATTTCTACACCGAAATGCTTTAATATTCATAGAATTTATATCATAATAATATTTAACAATATTGCGTGCTATTTCATCATAGATGCCGTCAACAATATATCATGTTGCATTGATTCAGAATACGACATAACTTATTGAGATCTCATCACTTAATTATGTTAAAATAGCTGCCCCTGTCATGAGGTTTCAAGAAGAGTTATGTCATTGGCTTCACAAGAGCACATTATCTTCTTATTATTATAATTTTGATTCTTCGATCCTCTCCATTTTTAAAAGATTATTTTATATAAAATTTATTAGTCTATCATTCTTCATGGTCATTGTGTAGACTCTCTCTTTAAGGGAAATTCAAAGGAGTATTTACAACGTTTGTGTGTTTCTTAATCTCCCCTTATGTTAGAAAAACTAACATATCTCAAAAACTTTGGAGAATCTTTCCTTGTGCATTTCAATGTAATTCATTTGATTATAACCACATATCAAAATTAATCAGAAGAAAAATATATTGGGCGTCCCCGACCACAAATCAATGAAAGAAAACTTTGATCATACTTATCGTCTTGATGCGTTACAATTACTTTGTTATGCATGTGTTATTTCATATGAACATATTGAAGCTTATTTCATAACAATGATTTTACATTGGAGACATTTAGGGTCACATCATCTTAGTATTTATCAATTATTATCAAGATAACTTTGTTCTGATTAAATATTATGAAAGTGTGCTCTAAACTGATCATTTTTGCACAAACAATTTGTGAATGTCAAACTACATAGTGACAACAACCGCACATGCGATTATTTTATAGATGCATCTTTTATCATATTCACATTATAGGTGACGACCAGATTCACCTTTTATACTTTTCAGAATTTAGGGATTTAGTCCCAACTTGAATTTATCCAATCAACTTTATCACGAGAACAAGCACGTAAAAGGGAATTCTTGAAGAATCTGCTACTTTTTCAATGTAGTCCATTATCAGTATGCACATCTTTGGGTATGGACCAACTTATTTCATGCCAACTAATAACTTATTGGAATCGTAAACTTCAAGAAGGTTACTACGTAATGTGGCCTTTTTTGCTTTAGCAAATTTTAATTTACTAAGATGATTATAAATTTCAATTCCGATAATTAACAAGAGTAATTTTCAGAGGTATTCTTCTCAAATTAATTATTTAGGGAGTCATTGCTCCATCATGAATGAAAAATCATATTTAAAAAGTGTGCATCTAATAAACATAGATTTGTTGCCAACATTTCGCAAACATCCAAGTTGCGAGTTAATAATAGATTGTAAACGACCTGTTTAGGTGTTTTGGAAGCAAGAGCAGATTTAGTTTGGAAAATAGGCTGAGGCGACGGGACCCACGACGGACCGTTCCTGGGCGAGAGGGACCGTCGCAGGGCTCGTTTTAAACACTTGGGAAAAATCTGAAATGGGTACTGAAAAATCGACTCTTCTGACAGTCACGACGAAAAAAGGCAGGCGGACCGTTCACAGGCGTTGATGGACCGTCACAGAATCTATGGTGGGGAAATTGGGTCTCTGAAGGTGGCGGAAGACCTGCAGGAGACCGCTCTCGCAGGCCACGACGACCGTCGCAGGTTGCGCAATCCCAGTCTCTGGGTCGGATTTCTTTACACGTTTTAGGAGTTTTTGACTATTTCGCTTTAATTATAAAGTTAGAGGGTTTGTGTAAATTTTAATAAGTCTAATTACTTGGAGGTTTAAAGAGGTACATTAAGTTAATAGTGGGGTATTATTGCTATCTTTTATTTCTTAATTATATGGGAAGTAGGGTAAAAGAAAGAGGGTTTTGAAAAGGAAAAAAAGAGAAAAGAAAACAAAGAGATATAGAGAATCGATCAAGGAGAAGGAAGAAAAAAAAGAGGACGAAGCCTTTGGGGAAGATAGCTTGTTGGATCGCAATTCTTCGTGGAGGTTTAGGTTATGGTTTACACTATCGTAGTAAACACTCATAGCGAATGATATGTGTTGGGTGTGTAGTATAGAGTTTTCTTTATCTTAAGTGTGTTGTTTTTTTCGCGGTATGAATGATGTGATTTTATACATATGATTGTGATTTGAAACAAGCATGATGAAAGAAGCTATTGAATCCCAAATCTTGATATACAACCTAAATCTCTTGAGATGTGACCGCCTTGGTTATAAAGAAGGGCTTGCTGATTAATAGAATGAGATAGGGGATCGGAGTTGAGGTCACAGTACCGACACATAGCATTAGTGGGACGCGTGTTTCACGAACCGACACCGTAGATGTTAGGGGTCAGAGGGTCACTTAACGACACCTAGACTTAGTGGACGGGTTGTCACGAACCGACCACGTATATGTAAGGGATCGGAGTGTCAAGTACCGAACACACTTGAATTTAGGGTGATCGGAAGTGTCACGTTCCGACGAACATTAGTAGTAGGGGATCGATTTAGAGTGTCAAGTTCGACACCAGGTAGTAGGGCGATAGGAGTAGTTGGTCACGCTACCGACACAAGAGGAATAAAGATTCATGAATCTTGAAAGATACTTATATACTCAATCTAAAGAACAGGTATCCCAAAGAAGTATGGCATGGAGGCGTGGTTCCTAAAGAATGATCGGGTGATATTATAAATGATGTTTGAATTTTGTTGCATCACATGTTAAGAAATATTAGTGATTTTATGGATTTTATCTGAGGATATATTGTTTTCTATTTTGAGTTGGCCGATGATACCTAACTCGTAAGGTGGTTGTACTGGACCCCCCTACTTTTGATGTTTTCTTTGTTTATTTGTGGGGAGTGCAGCCAAATGTTGCCGTCTCTTCGACAAACAGTAGTTCAAGCCAGTCTTCGCTCACACCGGATCTAATCTTCAGGAGTGAGCTAATTGCTTCTAGCTGACTGGATCTCCTTCCTTCATGTCTTGCTGCCTAGGAATAGTTTCGGCATAGTTTAGCACTAGCTTTTATTTTATTTTAGCTTCTTAGAATACTCTTAGTTTAGTAAATTGATCTAGCTTTTCTTGTGGTGATGACTTCCAGCTTTGGGGAAATTAATAGATGTGAATTTAGAAGTTATTGAATTGTTCTTTTATTATGGTTTAAGTCTTCCGCATTGCTTTATGTTGATATTAAATTTGAAAGATAAGGTTTAGATTGGTTGGTCGATCACTAGGAAGGTAAATGTGGGTGCAGTCACGACCCGATTTGGGTGGTCGTGACAAAACTTGGTATCAGAGCATTAGGTGGCGTTGGTCTCATCACAGAGAAGAACAGGTCTAGTAAGCTTTAAAGAAACGGTAGGGGGACCAGCTTTACTTGTCTTTGAGAGGCTGGCTATACAGATTTAGAAAATTCCATTCTTTATTTTTTCTTGCGTTCTTATTAATTGGACCCAATTGGTATCTAGGTGCTCAATGGTATCTGACCATCTTCCACTCTATTTCGCAAGATGGTTAGAACTAGAGCCACCGACTACGCCACACATCAACATCAGCATCAGCAAGACAAGATGATCTGAGCCAGCCACTGGGGGCTGTAGCTCGAAGTGACAAACAGATGGCAAGAGGAAGCGGTAGAGGCCGTGGGAGGAGTCCTGTCTAGAGGGACGAGGAGAGCCACTTAGCCCATCTGGGTGATAGGGCGTGTGTTGAATCCTCCACGACTGAGGAAGTAAGTAAGAGAAGGCGGATGGGGAGGATTGAACAAGTAAAGAATGAGGAAATGCCACCCCAACTACCCCAGAGATGAATTCAATCACGTTCTCGCTTATCTGAGTGGGTTGTTGATCAGGTCAGGACACACCCAGTGTTTTCTGACTACCACACACTCCGGTTTACGAGGTAAAAACATGAAGCACACGATGGCCTCGTATGCAGTTTGCCTATTGGACGATAGGACACGGTTCACGTTCGACTACTGGGCCTATAATGACAAAATGAGTCATCTGAACTTTTCAGTAAGGTTTGAAATTTAAAACCTCCAAGATTCAGGGTTTGCCAAGGGGGGGGGGGAACATCTGAGGATGCTTACGATTTTCTGGTTGACTGTCATGAGCTACTACACATAGATGGGTTATTAGTAGACCGGTTGGGTGTTGAGTTCGTGAGTTACCATTCAAAGGGAACGCAAATGTGGGTGGCCGGGTCACATGTTGAGTGTTTCAACCAACAGAGGCACCACAAATGACTTGGGCCTCATTCTCTATCTTGGTTATGGAGACGAAGTATATCCCCCGACTTTGAGGGATAGGAAAAAGGGTATGAGGTTTTTGAAGCTAGAGCAAGGTAGGATGTCGGTCAATGATTACTGAGGTAAGTTCGTTGCACATCCAGATTAGGCAACCAAAACTATGTTGTTCAGGTCCACAAGAGCGGATCGCCGTACTTTGTGAAGGGGTGTTGAGATCGAGTGCGGAATTTCAGCTGCCAGGGTTAGCGGCTCGGTAAAAATCCTTCAAGAAGTGGTAGATTTTGTGGTTAGAGGTCGAAAGGAGTGAAAAGCCAGATGGAATTCACCATGGCATCGACATCAAAAGAGTTTCGAAAGGGACGGGAGTTAATGGTCTTACTCTCTAGAGGACAGGGTTCCGGGAGGTTACTCAGTTCTACCCATTCAGTTTCTTCACTACAGGACTGTTAGTTGGGGGTCCACCTCACGACCGGTCAAACAACTTCCCTGAGGGACCATGAGTGTATAGAGAAGTGTTTATGGGTTTGTGGGGCGGGACTGGGGCATATCAAGAGGTATTGTCCAAAACATGTTATAGACACCCAACAGCTAGAGGTAGAGTTGGTTGGTGCAGGCAGAGGTGTCTATGGAGGGCCCGTGGTGGCCGAGGTAATGTTGGTCACCAAAAAACGGACGGGGGATGGGGCAAAACCTGGAAGGCCCACTACATAACAAACATGATAGGGGGCATACGGACAAAAAATGAAAGGGCCCAATTGTTTTATTGCTTTTCCCTGGGATCTAAGAGGCGGAGACATCTGATGCTGTCATCAAAGGTAATTTCTGGTTTTGGTGATTGACTGGCTTCTGTTATTGTTTGATCCTGATATACAAATTCTTATGATCGCCTATTGCTGAATTGGTCTAAATTTACCATTGTGAATTAATTGATACGCCCTAGTGGTTTCTACTCGGTGGGTGAGTCTTGTGGTAGTTGAAAAGGGATATAGGGTATTTGTTGGTGAACTTAGTGTGGGAGAAACATATGGTTAGATTTGGTTATCTTAGAAATGGTGCTTGATGTTATGTGGAATTTGGGTTATGACTTGGGCTCTCGCCAATTTGCGATCTTGAATTGTAATGCTAAAACGGTGACGTACAAGCCTGGGACAGCATACGTTAGCGTTGGGAGGGTGACTTACAACTCCATTCCGTGAGTCTTAATCTCCATTTCTTCGTGTAGAAAAAAATGGTTAGACAAGGGTTGTTTAGCCTTTATTGGGCACATCTCCAAGGATGGACACTACCCAAGTACATTCGATTGAGTCGGTTTAGGTTGTTGGTCAGTTCAGTGAAGTTTCTGATTTGTGTTTCCCTGAGATCTTCGGGTATGCCGCCAGGATAGGGATATTGACTTCGTATTGATCTTGAACCGGGGGTAATCGCCCCATTTCTATACCCCCTGATAGAATGGCCCCGCGGAGTAAGAGGAATTAAAAGCCCCACTTAGACGAGTTGTTGAGCCAAAGGCTTCATTAGACCAAGTTGCATCTCATGGGGTGGCTCCGGTTTGTTTGTGAAGAGAAGGATGGGAGTTTTCGGATGTGCATAGGACTTTACCGGCAGTTGACACAAGGTGACCCTAAAGAACCAGTTCCTCTTCCTGCATTGATGACTGTTCGATCAGTTACAAGGTGCTTGTGTCTTCTCTAGATTGACTTGAGGAACCGCGTTATCATCAATTGAAAATACGGGCAACGGGATGTGCCAAAGATGCTTAGAAACCAGGTTATGGGACAATTACGCATTGAGTTGATGTATTTTGGGTATTACGATTGCACTGCTGAGTTCATGAGTTTGTGGAAACGGGATTTGTAAGCCATATTTGGATCTGTCTTTGTGTAGTATTTATTGATGATATACTCTAAAAGTAAGGACATGAGGAGAATTTGAGAATGGTATTGGAAATGTTGAGGGAGAAAAAAAGCTTTATGCCAAGTCTCGAAGGGGTGGTTTCGGCTAGATGCCGTGTCCATTCTTGGAGGCACGTGGTTTCTAGGATGGGGGGTGTGATGGTGGATCCTTCAAGATCGAAGTCGTGAAGAATTGGGTAATAAGTAAGACTTACTAATCTGTGTCAGAAATAAGGAGCTTTGTTGGGTTCTAGTAGCTTACTACCGCCGATTTTGTCAAGGGATTCTCTTCTATTGCTTCCCAACTGACGAACTGAAGAAGCAAAATGTTCCATTTGTATGGTAGGATGAGTGTGAGGAAGCTTTCAGAAGTCAAGATCTTTGACTACCGCACATATCTTACCTTGCCAGAGTGGAGGGTACGGGAACTTCATTGTTTATTGTGATGAAATCCTCTCTTTGGTTTGGTTTTTGCAGTTGCTATGAGCCGAGAAAAAATTATCCCCACTCTGGTGATTGCTTATGCTTCAAGACAATTAAAAATGCATGAACCGTAAACTATACCAACTATGATTTTGGAATTGGACGCGGTTAGTGTTGCACTAAAGCAATGGAGACCACTATTTGTGGGGTTAAGTGTCGAGGTCTATAAAGATCATCGTGTCTACAGTATGTTCTTCCCTCAGAGAGAGTTAAATGTGCTGGACAGAGGAGATGGATTGGAACTACTGAAGGACTACGGACCAGCCACTATTCTTGTATTCATTGGGGGAAGGCGAATGTTTGTAGAGATGCTTTAATAGAAAGGCAGGAAGCATGGGAGGTCTATCTCACTTGAAGCTTCTAGAGCCATTGGCTAGGGAGGTTCAGTTTGGATAACACCTTAGAGATAGAAGGTAAATGAGACGGGGGATTTTAGCTAGTGGTTGGAGGCAAGATCTGTCCTTCCTTCGACCAAGATTAAGGGAAAAGCAGGTAATGATTGAAACATGATCCGGATCCGAGCTAAAGTGTTGCAGGAGAGGCTTAAAGAGCGAATCGATGAGGAAGGTGTTTTTGAGGCATTAAGGGAAAGGGTATGTGTTACACCGCGTCGTACGGATTTGATCAACACTTATTCTGACAGAGATTCATTAGTTCAAGTATTGCGATACATACGGGTTGATGGAAATGGTGGTGAAAACCAAAGATGTACCGTGACCTAACGGCAAAACTTTTGGTGGAGAAGAATGAAAGCGATATTGTGGGATTTATTGCAAATGTTAAATTGGTCAACCAAAGGTAAAGTATGAACACCAATGCCCGAGGAACACTTCAGAGAATGCAATCGGAATGGAAATGGGAGAGATGCAAGGGACTTCGTGGTTGGCTTCCAAAGAACATTGGGCAAATGTTCGCCTCCATTTTGGTGATTGTGGACGATGAACTAAGTCTGCATCAATTCATTCCGCTTAAGGTGGACTTTACAATGCAGAGAGAGTTAGCCAAACTTTACAATCATCGAGATGTTGGTTTTTTGCCTGGGGTGCCCTATCCATTCATATCAGATGAGGTACGCAGTTACTTAAGTTTTGGAAAACAATTGCTGCGGAAATGGGGATAGGTTTGGGGACCATAGTACCGCGTTCCATCCTCAGACCGCAGGTCAGTCTGAGCGACCACGATTTTCAAGTGGTGGAGGAGTATGCTCGGGCATTGGGTGATAGAATTCGGTGGCCATTGGGATAGCTTCTTACCTTAGCGGAGTTTTCATACAATAATAGCTATCAATCAAGCATTGATATGGCCCATCCATTTGAAGCATTGTATGGTAGAGATGTAGGTCTCCCATTAGTTGGTTTGATTGCATTCGATTTAGACCTTGGGTACTGGACCTGTTGAGGGAATCGTTAGAAAAGGTTGAAAATCCAGTCAAAAGAAGCTTTTAGCGGCGCAAAGGAGAACAAAAAAGAATATGCAGATCGAAAGTTTAGAGACTTAGAGTTCATGGAGGGTGAACAAGTCTTGCTGAAAGTTTTCGACAATGAAAGGGGTGTGCGGTTTGGGAAAAAGAGGCAACGCTAAAGCCCAAGGTACATTGTCCCTTTGAAGTACGTAACAGAGAGTAGGGAGGTGGCTTATAGAGTTAGCCTTGCCTCCAGGGCGTCCGACAGAATCTGGTATTCCATGTGTCGATGTTAGAAGATACCATGGGGAGGAATTACAGTATCGTTGGGATTAAGTTTGTTTGATGAGAAGTTGTCTTATGAGGAGGAGGCTGTTGTTTGCCATTTTAGATAGCGAAATTCGAAAGTTGAGGTCAAGGGAGATTGAATTATTCAAAGTTCAAGGAAGAATCGAACCCGTGGAAATAAGCCACTTGGGGAGAAGGAGGCAGAATGCGAGAAAGATACCACATCTGTTTACAGATTCAGGTTCCTTTTCGCCTTGTTTTCCTTCTTGTGATCGTCGGGCATGAGAAAGATGGGGTAAATGGTAATCATTGTAACGAACCTGTTTAGTCGTTTTGAGCACAATTTTTTATTTCTGGAAAAATAGGCTGAGGCGACGGACCACACGACGGACAGTATGGCGCTTACGGGGACCGTAGCAGGGTTATCGTTTCAAAAACACTTAGTCGGAAAATCTGGAAAATTGGGTACTGAAAATCGACTCTCTTGAACCGTCACGACGAGCAATGGCAGACGGACCGTCACATGGCGTGAAGGACCGTCAAGGACTTATGGGTGGAAATGAGTCTCGATGGGTTGCGACGACCTGCAGGACGGGGACCGTCGCAGGGCACGCCGGGCCGTGCGCAGGGTTGCGCAAATCCCCCAGTCTGGGTCGGAGTTTTCTTTACACTTTTCTAATGGACCGTTTGTGATTTATCCTGCGTTAATTATAAAGTTAGAGGCGTTATGTTAAGTAAGTCTACTTACTTGGGGGTTGAAAAAGAGGTAACTTTAAGTTAATAAGTGTGGTTATTTTGCCATCTTTATTCTTAATTTATATTTAAGTAGGTAAGGAAAGGGGTTTGAATAAGAAAAGAGAAGAACAAAGAGAGAGAGAGAAATCGATCAAGCGAGAAGGAAGGGACCGCACGCTTGGGAAGATAGCTTGTTGATCGCAAAGTCTTCGGTGGAGGTAGTATGGTTTTACACTATTGTAGGTAAAACTCTTAAAATAAGCGATTGATATGTGTTGGGTAGTATAGGATAGAGTCTTCTTTTGCTTAATTGTGTGTATGATAGTGCTGTTATATATAGTTTGTGAGAAACAAGCTGCTTGAAGGATATTGAATCAAAAAAACTTGATTATAAACCTAATCTCTGAGATGATGACGCCTTGGATTAATGAAGGGGCTGGATGATTAAAGAATGAGATTAGGGATCGGGGGCACGTTACCGACATTATAATAAGTGGGACGGGTGGCAACGAACCGACCCACGTAGATGTTAGGGGATTCGGGAGGGTCACGTACGGACCACATAGAATTAGTGGGCCGGGTTTGACAGAACCGACACGTGATGTAGGGGAGCGGGAGTGTCACGTACTGACACATTGAATGAGGGGGCGATCGGAGGGTCACGTTTCGGACACATAGTAGTAGGGATCGGAGGAGTGTCATCAAGGCCGACAAATAGTAGTAGGGGATCGGAGCTGTCACGTACCGACAAGAGGAATAAAGATAATGACTTGAAAGTTACTAATATACTCATTTAAAAGAAATGTATACCAAATAAGTATGGCATGGAGGCTTTGGAGTCATCATAGATGGATGAGGCGGTGTATTATAAATGATGTTGTACTTTTTGCTATCACATTGTAAGAATATAGTTGATTTATGATGTTATCTGAGATTATATGTTTTCTCTTTTGAGTTGGCCGATGATACCTACTCAGTATGTGGTTGTACTGACCCCCCACTGTTATGTTTCATTTGTTATTTGTGGAGTGCAGGCACACGTGCCGTCCATCTTCGATATCAACAGTAGTAAAGCCACGTCTTCGTACACCGGAGTCAGGGGTGAACAAGCTAATGAGTTACTAGCTTGGACTGGATCTCCTTCCTCATGCTTGATGCTTGAAAGTTTCGCATTTAGACTAGCTTTTATTTATTTTAGCTTCTTCGATACTCTTAGTTAGTAAATGATCATAGAGTTTTGTGTGATGACATCCCGATTTGGGGGGAATTAATAGATGTGGATTTAGACGTTATTGAAATTTGTCCTTTTATTTATGAGTTGACGTCTTCCAGCAATTGCTTATGTTGATATGAATTGAAATTATAAGGTTTAGATTGGGTGGTTTCGCTCACATAGGAGAGTAAATTGTGGGTTGCCAGTCACGACACGATTGGGTCGTGGAAAAATAGGACAACAAATGAAGACCATATAAAAGAAACATTGATTAGGACCATTAAATGTGTAAACAATTGACATTAGGGGATGGACTAGGTCCACAAATATTTGTATACGTTCCTAGAACGCAGAGAATTCATTCAAAAAAAACTTTGTTTGATGGTATCACAATGCTTGCCTTGCTAACAATCATTACAAGAAAATTCACTTTATTAAAGAACTTAGGTTCTTCAACGGATGTCCATTTTAATTTTCTATAATTCGTCTAAACATTATATACTAATGATGTCTCAAATAATAATGTCAAATTAAGAAAGTATTGAAATTAAAAAAACCTCTTATTTATCATAGAATTTTCCTCAATTGAACTAATTCTTGTCAAAAACAAGACTGAAGATAAAGTATGAAACGTTTTTATAATACATGTTTTCATAGAGACGTTATTGATGATACCACATCGTTAACCAAAGGTCACAATATTTCTCATGACTAGCATGGTGGCTTACACTTAATTCCCTTTACAAAATGGATCGATATTTTTAGCATTTATCAAAAGTTCTCATTCTTCAAGACTTTAACACAAATATGTGAACATATAAAATAATGATAACTTTAGTACCTCATTCCATATGTATGTGCATTATTCAATCCTTTTTCTCTTCTTTAGAACATAATTATGAAATACATAAACATTAAACTTTACATAAATGGATCAAATCATATTAAAAATTTAATAACATCCATTAAAACACATTAGTTGTTCTTTAGTATGATTATATTCAGCAAGATTAGTGCATTGAGACTACATTCAAGCTCTTATTCACTATAAAAGTTCTAGGTCGTAAATCGCGTGGGATTTAAACCCAATATCTATCAACATGCTGCAGCAGGACTTTAACCAAAGTCTTGCCCCTCTTTGTGATTGGACATAAATCATGTATTATTTTTTGGTGCGATTAAAACTAAATCTATTGATAAACCATGATTGGGATTAACCTAAACCCTTCAAAAATAACTGTTATTTTATCCACTTGAGTATAAATTGATCATAACATTATGATTACACACAAAAGTAAGATTATTGATTTATTATAATAAAGACATTAGTAGTTAATAATATAGTTAATAGAAAACATCTCAAATAAAGGATTGAACAACATTTAAACTTGACACTCATTGTGCTTATTTAATGATTTAAAATAAATTAAGAAAATTCTCTTCCCAGTCCAATTTAAATTAAATGTTAGAAAAACTTGAAGTTCTTAAAATAATAACTTTAAAATGGTACGTCCAAAATCTGTACATGAAAATATTATGAACATAAGATAAATAATACGTGAAGAGATTATACGCACCGTATTGCATAACTATCCGATGGGTTTTGCCACTTTCCTTCTTATTCATCATTCTTTAAGAAGAAACAATCATGATGATAACGTGTTATGAAAACTATATGAAAATTTGTAGACGATAAGTAGAGGAAAAGTGCAAAGATTTCAATTCATCTGGAAGGTATATTAAGGATTCATTGGACTTTCTCTTCAAATCTTAATTAAAAATGAACGAAACCACGTATTTAAACAGGAAAAACCTAGTGGTCCAGAAGTCGGGCTTCCTAACCATATCCTACAACGACTCCACATAATTAGACATTCACTATAATACAAATTTTTTATAACACAAATAAATTTATTAATCTTAATTTCCTTTATTTAAACAATGCGATCACGCAACATCCCACTTCCCTAAACCAATGTATGTAGGCCTGGAACGATGCATACAAAGAACATTTTATGTAGGAAAATCAATGTGTGTATGATAAATATGACGCGGGCATTCCACGTTCGACGTTTCCAAATAGATGTATGCATGCCACGTCCGAAATTGGTTTAACATTGTATGCGGAGCTTAGTCGATGCTGGCTTGCCATGTTCGACGTAGCTGATAGATGTATGTAGGCCAAGGGAAAAGGGGCATGCCACACAAAACATTGTCTGAACAATGTTTGTAAGCGACGCCCAAAGAAGACTAAGTAATGTGCACAATGGGGGCCCAAGCATCACCCTTGGCATATGTGCATTGGTAGGGAGACATCTTTCATGGCCTGCGTGCTTCAGCCAATATCAAATGACATCGTCCAAGGCTTGCACACATCAAACGTAAAGTATGCGCATATGTTGGGCGAAATCAGTTGTGGAGTGTACGCATGGGTCAAGCGACGTCGTCAACCGACAGACAACATCATCAAAGGACTTCACACATCTGATGTTTCCTTGAGCGCATCGACATGATACTTCACTCAAAGGCAGGTATCATTAGTCAAGGCATATATGCATCTAACGTGGCATGTGCGCATTGACTGGGAAAAATTGGCACCTTACATTCTGCATAACCCAATTTTTACATGCATCTGACGTGGAATTTACACGACGACGCACTACACACGTCATCGACCAAGTTGCATTGGTCGTGGAGTAACCGCATCAATCTTGGACTAAGCACCTTGCTTAATCGACGTCAACCATGGAGTGGCCTCATTATGCACATTACTTAGTCATCTTCGGGCTTGGCCTACAAACAACGTTCAACCAACGTTCCGCGTGGCCTGCCCCCATAACTCTTGTCCTACACACAACTGTCAGTGACGTCAAACATGGTCTGACCGCATCGATTTTGGCCTGTACTCATCATTAAACATATATCGGATGTGGCCTGCGTACATCGATTTGCCGACATTGAACGTGGGTTGCTTGCATTGTATTTAGCATGCATACATTGGTCTGCCGATGTCAAACATCGTCTGACTGCATGGTTCATGGTCTGTTTATATCATTTTGGGGACTTACACGTTGCATGACAGAATTTTTGAAATAAAAGAACTTAAGGTTAATATATTTGTGAATTTTTGGCATTAATTTCATTTTATTCCATAATTATCATAGTTTTTATATATCAATTACGCAATTTTTGGAATTTACTTGAGAAAAATAATTACTAAAAGAATAGTTTAAATTGTTGAATTTAAGGTTAATATATTTATATGTGCAATTTTTGCATAGATTTTATGTTTTAATGATTTTTTCCTATTTTTTATTAATTAATTACTCATTTTCAGGAATTGACGAAAAAAATAAACAATCAATAAAATATTGAAATCTTTGACTTTAAGGTAACAATATTTATCTGTAAATTTTTTGCGTTAATTTTATATTTTTATCCCTTTTGTATAAATTAATTACTCATTATCGAGATTTGCGCAAAAAAATTCAAATTAGAAAAAATTATTGAAACTGTTAAATACCTTAGAACGTACATATTTTGGTGTACATATTTGTTATGATTTATTAAAAAATCAATTCCTAGTCCTCTATGTATGAATCGACGAAACATAATCAAGAGCTCCATGCGGGCCACACATATGACGTACCATGTGGGCATCAATCATGTGCATCAGCAAACGCCAGACTACATCGGTCATGACCTACACGCATCGAACGTGCGCATAAACATATTGTTGTCCACCAACATTACACGACTTCCTCGAAGGACCGCACATATCAAACGTGGTATGTGCGCATTGATGTAGCGAAATCAGTTGTTGCTTGCGCGCATCAGCCAACAGAAGACGATATTGGTCATGGACTGCACGCAATAGTGTAACATGTGCACATATGACAAACGATGTTTGCAGACATCCGACAACATTGATCAAATGTGGTGTGTGTGCATCAGCTGGGCAGCAATAGACATGTTCTACGCATCGGACATAGCATGTGCACTTCTTGTAAATGACGTATGCCAATGTAAGGCTACATCAGCCAAAGTCTTCACGTATCAAATGTGGTATGTGCTCAACGATAGGCGAAATTGAACATGGTATGCGTGTATAAAATGTTTCATGTGTCAGCTGAGCGACATCAGTCATGGAATGCACGCATTAGCCAACTACAACCAACATCGGTCATGGCGTGCACAAATTGGAAATGTGCATAAGGCAAATGTGGTCTAAAAATGTCAGGGGGAATGGTGAAAGTGCTTTACGCATCAAACGGGTTGTGTACGCATTTACTAAGAGACAAAGGTTGTAGCCTGCGAATATCATACAATGGCAAACTACTTCTGTCATGACATGCACGCATTAGTGTAACATGTGCATATAAGGAAAACAACATTTACAAACATCAGGAGATATTGTCCAAGGCCTTCATGCATCAAACGTGGTGTGTGCGCAACAGCAGACGACATTGGTCATGGAATGCACGTATCAAAAATTGCATATGCTAATCAAGTTGGTGATATCGGTCCTGTCCCGTGCGCCTGGACAATTACTGCGGTCGTCATTCATGTCCTTCTTGCATCGGATGTGCGAATATGGCTAACGACGTCTATCAACATCAGGAGACAGAGTACAAGCCATGCACACATCAAATATGGTGTGTGTGCATTGACTGCCACATCAGTCATGTCCTGTGCACATCGGCCAGCACTAGAAGACATCGGTCATAGCCTGCATGCATTCGTTCTACCATGTGCATATATGGAAAACGACGTCTGCCAATTTTCGGCGACATCTGCCAAGGCATCTGTTTTGACATTAACTAGGTGTTATCAGTCATTGCCAACAACCATCGGACGAAACATGTATGCAAGTGGTAAATGAAATTTTCCTATGGCATCAACATCATCTAAGGACTACAAGTTTCACGCATGGGGTGTGTGCATCGGCCGAGTGACATCATTCGTGGCCTACAAGCATCAGGCAGTGATATATGACATATGCCAAGGCCTGCCAGCATCAGTTCAGGCGTGTGCTCATCGAATTGGCGACATCACTCGTGGCCAGCACGCATCGGACAACAGAAGAAGACATTGGTCATGGCCTGCACGCATTGGGCATATCATGTTTGTATATACAAAATTACGCCTTCCAATGTAATGCGACATCTTCCAAGGAATGCATCCATCAAACGTGGTTTGTGCACATCAGCTATCCCTCATCGGCATGGCCTGCAAGCATCACAAATAGCATGTGTGCAAGTGGGAAACAACGTCTTCCAATGGCATTAACATCAGCCAATGTGTGCAAACTTCACGTGTGGCGTTTGTGCATCGGCTGAGTGACATCATTCGTTCCCTAAATGTATTGGCAACGTCATTTGACATCATCCAAAGCATGAAAACATTACGTGTTGCATGTGCGCATCAACTAGGCAACACAATTTGTTCCTTCTTGCATTTACCAATGTAGGACGACATCGTCCAAGACATGAACGCATCAAACATTGGGTGTGAGAATTGTCTTGGGCGAGATCGGTCGTGTTCTTTGCACATTGTGCAAAGGTAGACGACATTTGTCATGGCTTGCACGTATCAGATGTTTCATGTTCTTATATTGGAAAAAAATATCTGCCAATGTCAGGTGGAATCGGCCAAGGCATGCACACATAAAATGTGGTGTGTGCACATTGGCTAGGCGATATAAGTCATGGTCTGCACGCAACAGACATAGCTTGTGCGCATATGGAATACGACGTCTGCCAATGGCCTCATCAACATAAAAGTCCTTCAAGAATCACCCATGGCCTATGCATATCGGTAGGGAGACATCATTCATGGCCTTCGAGCCTCGGCCGACATCTGATGACATCGACCAAGGCTTACACACATCAAATATGGAGTGTGCGCATCGGCTGGGAGACATAAGTCGTGGCATGTGCATATCTACTTGGAGACATCGGTCGTTGCCTGCACACATCGGTCAAGAGACGTCAGCCAACGAGAAAAAACATTATCAAAGGCCTGCACACATCTGACATGTCCTTTGTGCATCGGCTTGCTACATCACTCAATATTAGGTACCATCAGTCAAGGCATACACGCATCTAAAGTGGCATGTGAGCATCGGTCGGGGGAAAATTGGCGTCTTTCATTCAGCATCAATCGATTTTTACATGCATCTGACGTTGAATGTGCAAGTCATCCAATGACACGCGTCATCGGCCAGGAGACATTGTCCGTGGAGTACCAACACTATTCGTAGCCTAAGAACCTTGCTCAGTCGCGTCGTCCGTGGACTTCCTACATTGTGCATATTACTTAGTCATCTGAGGTCATGGCCTAAAAACACCATTCAGGCAACGTTTGGCGTTACCTTCCCCCATTGCCCTTAGCCTACACACAACTGTTAGCGACGTTAAACATGGCCTGCTTGCATCGAGTTTTTTCTGAACACAATATTAAACCAACATCGGATGTGGCCAACATACATCGAGTTATCTACGTCGAACGTTGGCTTCCCTTATCATATTTATCATACCCAATTTGTCTTCATCATTCATGGCCTATATACATCGGTTTGGGGACGTCGTATGTTCTGTGACCGCATTGTTGATATAAAGGAACTTGAGGTTACTATATTTATTTTTCAATTTTTTGAGTTAATTTCATATTTTTTGCAAATTTTTCCTTTTTTATTAATTAATTACGCATTTTTTGGGTTTAGCCGGGAAAAATATAATTATTCAAATAAATATTTGAAATTGTTGAATTTATGGTTATTATAATTATATGAGAATTTTAGGCGTAAATTTTATATTTTTATAATACTTTTCCTACTTTTTATTAATTAATTAAAAAATATCGGGATTTGACAAAAAAAATTCAAAATAATTGTTGGAATTGTTGAAATTAAGTTAAAAATATTTATTTCTAAATTTTGAGCGTTAGTTTAATAGTTTTTATCATATTTTTCCTATTTGTAATAAATTAATTACTCATTCTCTAGATTTGCTCAAATTGTTAAAATTTTTCAATTTAAGGTTACTCTATTTATTAAGAAATTCTTGATTTATGTTAATTTAGTTGGTAGAGTCTTTCTCTCATGATCTGTCTAGAACATAAAATGAATTGAATGACTTACTCGAGTCCACCAAAACATCCAGATTTGAGTCTCAGTCTAAATAAACAACAAAACAATTCATACAAAGATTCGCGTATATCTAGTGAAGTAATCTATAATGATCATATTGATTGTGATATGTTAAAGGAGGGCGTTTCATCTAAGGAGTCGATGTTAGAGCATGAAGTCACAGAGAAACTAAACCAAATTATTTTCACGGATGAGGATAAAAGGAGGATGTATGCTCCTCGGAAATACTAAGTAATAGTTAAGCTTCTGGGTATTCGTATGAACTACCAGATCCTAATAATTAAGCTTCTGGGTATTCGTATGAACGACAAAATCCTCAAAAACTAAACAAAAAATCAATATGGAAATTAGTTGAAGATTTTCCATTAATTGATTTGGTTTCTAATTTCTATATTGAAAAATTCAAGGAAAGGAGAAACTTAATACTATTTTACAAGCGAGCCCATGGTTTATCAACAATCACTTCTTATCGGTACAAAAATCGGTACCTAACTTCGAAGACAACAAATCATCAGCCACAAAATTTGCCATATGGGTTAGATTACCCCAACTTCATACTGGGTTCTATGATGACATCATTTTGGAAAAGATCTGGAATGCTGTTGGTAAACTTCTAAAAATAGATGCTTGTACAAGTGAAACTATGAGAGGGAGGTATGCTAGAATTTGTGTTGAAGTAGCGATTAATGAACCTTTTAAATTCAGCAATCAGGATTGGAGGTCACTCACATGAAATTTTGTACAAAGGTGTTGGGCAATTATTTCAACGTGGTGGTAGAATTGGCCTTACAGGGATACAATGCAACATCATGATGGCGAGGCAACCAATGAAATTAGAGGCCCAAGGTTCGCAACCAAAGATAGAGAAATGACATACAATTATTTCTTTAAATCATTCTCTTTTATGTTGATCGGCCCCAGTTCTATTTTTCCTTTAATTAACAATCCCACTGTTACGAAAGAAGTTTGCTCTCCTTCGGTAAATTTCACAGCTGCAAAAATTAAATTACTTCAGCTAACAGTTGTTCCTTATGACAAAGTGACAAACAAATTAACGCAACTATATACCTGGCACAAACACATGGACAAGTGAAGGACTGTAATTACGTGCAAGGAATGCATTACTCTCACTATGAAGCCACTACTCCAACATTAAATAGTACCAATAGCATACAAAAACAATCCAAAGCAAAATATATTCAATCATTAGAATTATGCAAAGATATCCTTCCTAAATCTATTCATTATACTATATTAAATAATTGTACTACTATAGCCCTAATGCAGAAATAGAAAATCCTAATTTACTCCAAAAGGTGCAGGTTGAACCAAATGGCTCCTAGAGCTTCGTCCAGGGACAACCCTCCTCACCCCCAAAGTGAAAATCTGAACCCCATTGTTCACACCAATCAGCTCTCCCTCAATCTCAAACCCCCAAGTCATTGATCGAAGCAAGGTCTTCAGGGCCAAACTATTTTCTTCGCCATCTATCTGGAGGGACAGGAGGTTCTGATCATTCTCCAAAATCCAAACTTCTTGGCCCGAATGATAACGGATGGTATGCACCTATCAATGGACAACAATTTGAATCAAGTTTGTTTGAACAACCTATTGAACACTCTAGCTCCAACGATTGCTCAATCCATTTTTCACCACATCCAACAAATGTGGAACCTTCTCAATCACATCAATCTTTTGCTACAACTGTGAGGGAGGATATTCCATTCTCCTCTCCAATGGAACAAATAATGGAGAACCCACTGTTCAACCCATGGATGCCTTAACAAAACTTATCACCAATCCTTCCAAATATCCCCTTAGAGGACGAGGTGATAATGGGTTCTATGGAGGAAATTCCTCCTACCTCGTTTACCTAAATAAAAAACCTAAGAGGAGTGGGCCTTAGGAAATTCGTGGAGATGGAAGACAAGAAGTATATCTTCAACTGTCCAAAATCTCAAGAAGTGTTCAATCGTATTTCGCCCGCATTTCACTATGCAGATAAGGTAGATGGCTGTGATTCTGATTTCAACTTTGAGAACCCAGATAGATGAGGCAATGAGAAATACAAATCTTAATCTCATGAATAACAACAATACCATAATAATCCGGAATATTCATGGTGCTCATAATGAGTCTTTTAAGGGAAATCATAATGAGATTATTAGAAATCATAATCCTTGCATGCTATCTCTTCTTGATACTAGACCGCAGGAACACACTACTGTGAAGGACGAATTGCAATTTTGCAACTTGTTGGAAGTCCTACTGGCGGGACATTTATGGAAGAATTTTCTTGCTTTGCTGGTAAATTGGGAATATAATAAAGTTAGGAACTCTTAACAGGAGTTTCATGTAATGGTTCAGGAAAACCCTAATCGTAATTTTTTCTTATTTAGTATTATACATGTGAGTACTCAAGCTGTAAATCGCAATATTCTATGGAATAATCTTAAAGAAATTAATGATACTTATAAACGTCCTTAATTAATAGGGGTGATTTTAATGAAATTACTTGTCAGGAGGAGAAATTAGGGGGGGGGGGGGGTCGTCCTTATAATATTAATAGGTCCAATAATTTTGTCAACTGTATTAATTATTGTAAGCTTTTAGATATAGGTTTTAAGGGTTCTCGTTATGCCTCGTCAAATCAGCATAAAAAAGAGGGATTCATTCTCGAAATACTGGATCGGTATTTCGTTAATAAATATTAGTTACTTTATTATGAAAATGTTGGTGTGACCCATTTTCCTAGGATCCATTCTGATCACACTCCTATTCTTCTTAATCTGAATACTACTCATACCAACACTAGAAAAAATTATTTTCGTCTAGAATCATATTGGTGTGTTCATCAGGATATTAAGGTTTGTTCGAAAACTGCTGGACTAATAAAAATTTTATCCATGCCATTAAAGGATTTAAGGAAGTTTTGAATGTTTGAAGTAAACATACTTTTGGGGATATTAAAAAAAGAAGGCTCACATTCTAACTCGTTTAGTTGTAATTCAAAAGTATAGAAACTTCCCTACTAGTACTTTCCTTCACAATTCAAGATCAGTTGCGAGAAACTGAGTATAACAAATATTCTTAAACTTAGGATGTATCACTGACCCTCCATATTCCCTGTAACTGTCCCCCCGCTGCATCATGGGCCTACTAATTCAAGATTTTTTAATCGTTCGATAAGTACTCGGCCGGCGTCGTCATTTAGGCTTAAGTTTAGATCTTGACAGTTATGCTCACCTTACGGGGTCAGTTATGTTATAGAGCTTTGAATAACATTCAATTCCCTCCTAATATCTTAAGGCTAATTATTTCCTATGTCACTACTTGTAACGACCTGTTTAGTCGTTTTGAGAAACAAATTGTATCCTGGGAAAAAACTGGCAGAGGTGACGGGAGGCCACGACGGACCGTCAAGGGCACGAAGGACCGTCGTGGAGGGTGTCGTCGCCAAACATAGAAAATCTTGCTGAAATTGGGTACGAAAGCGGACTCTCTGGACCGCACCAACGAAATGGCAGGACGGACCGTTTCACAGGGCGTGGACGGACCATCACAGAATCTATGGTGGAAAGTGAGTCTATGACGGTTTGCGACGACCTGCAGGAGGACCGTCGCAGGCACGACGGGCCCGTCACGGGATACGCAATCCAAGTTGGGTCGGATTTCTTTACCACGTCTAAGGGACGTTTTGATTCCTTGGCTTTCATTATAAAAGTTATAGGGTTATGTTAATAAGTCTAATTACTTGGGGGTTAAAAGAGGTAAAACTTAAAGTTAATTGGGATATAGAGCCATCTTTTAAAGCTTAATTATATTAATAATTAGGGAAAAGAAAGAGGGTTTGAATATAGAAAATAGAAAGAAACAGCAAGAGAGAGAGAGAATAGGATCAAGGTAGAAAGAAGCTTTGGGAGGATAGCTTGTTTGACGGCAAGTCTCCGGTTTGGAAGGTAGTAGGTTAGGGTTTCTTTTACACTATTGTAGTACAACTTTATAGCGAAAATGATATGTGTTGGGTAGTATTATAGAGTCTTCTTAGCTTAATTGTGCTGTATGCATGATGTGTTTTACATATATGATTGTGATGAAACAAGCATGAGACGATATTGAATCCCAAACCTCGATATAAACTAATCTCTTGTTAATGATAATTGCCTTGTATAAAAGAAGGCCTGAGAACTAAAGTGATGAGATGATGACGCATTGGTATAGAAGAAGGCTTGATGAATTATCGAATGAGATATTTAGGGGATCGGGGGAAGTAGTGTCACCGTACCGGACACATTAGAAGTAGTGGGACGGGTGTCACGAACCGGACAAGTAGATGTAGGGGAGATCGAGTGTCACGTACCCGACACATAGAATTAGTGGGACGGGTGTAACGAACCGAACACGTAGATGTAGGGGATCGGAGTGTCACGTACGACACATAGGAATTAGTGGGAGGGTCTGTCACGAAACCGACAACGTAGATGTAGGGGATCGGAGTGTCACGTTCGACAACATATTAGTCGGGGATTCGTGAGTGTCACGTACCGACACAAGAGGAATAAAAGAAATGAATCTTGAAAGATTACTAATAATCAATCTACAGGAAACATGTATCCCAAAATAGTATGGCATGGAGGCTTGAGTCCTCATAGATATGATCGGTGCTGTTATAAATTATGTTTGTACTTGTTGCTATCACATGTTAAAGAATATAGTTGATTTTATGATTATCTGAGATATATTGTTTTCTATTTGAGTTGGCCGAATGATGATACCTACGAAGTACTTGTGTTGTACTGGACCCCCCCTACTTTTATGTTTTCCTTTTGTTTATTTGTGGGAGTGCAGCAACATGCCGTTATCTCGACTCAAATAGGTAGTTCAAGCCAGTCTTCGTCCACCACCGGACTTCAGGGTGAGCTAATGCTTTTAGCTGGACTGGATCTCTTCATCATGTCTTGATGCCTTGAAGTGGCGCATAGACTAGTTTTTATTTAATTTAGCTTCTTAGAATACTCTTAGTTTAGTAACTTGATCATAGATGGTTCTTGTGGTGATGGACTTCCAGATTTTGGGAAAATTAATAGTTGTTTTGAATTTTAGAAGTTATTGAATGGTCTTTTATTTAGAGTTGAGCCTTAGCATGTTTTCTGTTGATAGTAAATTGAAATGATAAGGTTTTAGATTGGGGTTCGCTCACCATAGGAGGGTAAATGTGGTGTAAGTAGCGCTCGGTTTGGGGTCGTGACAAACTGGTATCAGAGCATAGGTTCGGTGGTCTCATCACAACAAGAACAGGTCTAGTAGAGTCTTAAAGAACGGTTAGGGACGCCTTTACTTTCTTTTGTCCTTATTCTTATTCTTTTGAGGGCTATAAGACTTTAGGAAATTCCTTCTTTCTTCTTTCTTTCGGTGCTATTACTTGGATCCAATTGGTATCTAGGGATACAAATTGTATCGGACCATCTTACTCTATTTGCAGATGGTTAGAAATTTCGAGCAACGAAACTACGCCAACATCAAACATCAGCAAGACAAGGATGTATCTGAGCCGCCACGGGGCTGTGGGCTCGAAGGCAACAGTGGCAGAGGCCGCGGTAAGAGGTCGTGGAGGGACGTCCCTCTAGAGGGACGGAGGACGAGACACCTAAGCCCATCTGGTGCTTAGGGCGGTGACTCCTCCACCGACAGGAAGTAAGTAAGAAGAGAAGGGGGGTGAGGCTGGGGAGAATGAACAAGTACAGAACGAGGAAATGCCACCCCAACCTACCCAGAGATGATCAATAAGGTGCTCGCTTTATCTGTAAAGTGGGGTTGTTCTGAATCAGGGTCAGGCACCCCCCAACGTTTTCTGCACAACACCTCGGTTTCAGAGGTACGACATGCAGCCCAATATGGCCCCTCGTATGGAGGCCTTCATTGGACATAGGCACGTTCCCACGACTGACTACTGGGCCTATAATGAAAAATGAGCAGACATGAACTTTTAGTAAGTTCTTGAAATTGAAACCTCCAGTCTTCAAGGGTCAGGGGAATATGAGGTGCTTACGTTTTTCTGGTTGACTGTCATGAGCTTACTAAACAAGATGGGTATATGTTAGAACGGTTTGGGGTTGAGTTAGTGAGTTATAAGTGTAAAGGAACGCAAAAATGGGGTGGCGGTCAAATGTTGAGTTGTCAACCAAACAGAGGCAACACACTATGCTGGGCCCATTCTCTAGCTTGTCTCTGGGAGAAATATCTTATTCCCCGGCACCTTGAGAGATAGGAAAAGGGACGAGGTCTTGAGCCTAGGAGCAAGGTAGGATGCGGTCAATGCATATGAGGCTAAGTTTCGTTGCACTATCCTGATATGCCACCAAAACTATGTTTCAGTCCACAAGAGCGGATTCGCCGTTTTGTGAAGGGGGTTGAGATCAGAAATTGCGAAATTTCAGCCTACAGGTAGCGGCTCTACGCACAAAAAATTTACCTTCCTTAGAATGGGAGATTTCGTGGTAGAGGTGAAGGAGTGAAGCAGATTGAATTCACCACGGGGAATCGACATCAGAGGTTTCGAAAAGGGAGTGCGTTTAATGGTTCTACTTAGAGGACAGGGTTCCGGAGGTTACTCGGAGCCGACCCATTCAGTCTTCAATACAGACTGGTAGTGGGGGTCCACCTCAGGGACCGGTCAACATTTCTTGAGAGGACCCATGCGTGAATCTAGGTAGAGAGGGTTATGGATGTGGGGATACTGGACATATTAGGAGGAATTGTCCAAAACAGAGTATAGACCACCAATAGATTAGAGGTAGGTAGGTAGGTCATGGTAGAGGCCGTTTTTCTGGAGAAAGCGGTGCCGAGGATAGTGGTGGTCACCAAACGGCCGGGGGTAATCGGGCAAAAGGGAGCCACTACATCACTCACAACATGGTAGGGACAACGGACAAAAACAAACGAAAGGGCCCCATTGTTATGCTTTCCCTGGGAGATCAGAGGCGGAAAACATCTGATGCTGGTCATCACAGGTAATCTTACGGGTTTGTGATTGCATGCTTCCGTATTGTTTGATCCTGGATAAACATTTTCTTATG
Organism: Solanum habrochaites; assembly: GCA_027704765.1. NCBI lineage: Eukaryota > Viridiplantae > Streptophyta > Magnoliopsida > Solanales > Solanaceae > Solanum > Solanum habrochaites. The sequence continues at coordinate 23,659,228 of JAKWJA010002490.1, read as the reverse complement.
TATCTTACTCATTGCTAATGGTCTAAATTTTACATTGTGAATTACTTGATATGCCTAGTCGTGTTTTACTCCGGTGGGTGAGGTTCTGTGGTAGTGTGGAATAAGGTATTATAGGTCGTGTTTTGTTTGAACTTTGTGGGGAGAACACTTATGTAGATGTGGTATCCTAGGGACATGGTTTGATGTTGATGTAATTTCTGGGTAGGACTTGGCTTTCTCCGCAATTTGCGATCTGGATTGTAATGCTAAAACGGTGACGTTAAGCCAAGCCTGGGACAGATCGTTAGTGTGGGGAGGGGGGGGGACTACACTTCCAATCCGGTGCGTATAATCTCCTTTCTTGTGCTAAGAAAATGGGTTAGTAAAAGGCGTGTTTAGCTTTATGGGCAAATCTCAAGTGACACTACCCAGTTACCTTCGATTGAGTCGGTTTTTCGGTGGTTCGTGAGTTTCTTGATGTATTCCCTGCAGATCTCCGGGTATGCCCCCCAGATTAGGCATATGGACTTCTGTATGATCTTGAACCGGGGGTAACCACGCCCAAGTTCTATACCCCCTTACAGAATGGCCCCGCGCGTTAAGAAATTAAAAGCCAACCTTCAAGAAATTGTGAGCCAAAGGCTGTATTAGACCAGTGCATTCTTCCTATAGGGTGCTCCGGTTTTGTTTGTAAAGAAGAAAGATGGGAGTTTTCGGAGTGTTAGACTACCAACAGTTGAACAAGTGACTATAAAGAAGAATGTATCCTCTTCCTCGCATGGATGACTTGTCATCAGTTACAAGATGCTTGTGTCTTCTCTAAGATTGACTTAAGATCCGGTTATCCTCAATTGAAAAATACGAGCAACGGATGTGAAAAGAATGCTTTTAGAACCACGGGTATGGCATTACACGAATTTATAGTATTGTCTTTTGGTCTTACGAATGCCCATGCTGCGTTTCATGAGTTTGATGAACGGGGATTTTTAAGCAATATTTAGGATATCTTTGTGATCGTATTTATGATGATATACTGATTAACTTCAAGAGTAAGGGAAGGAAACATGAGGAGCATGTGAGAATATGTATTGGAAATGTTGAGGGAGAAAACGTTTATGCCAAGTTTCGTCTAAGTGTGAGTTGGGTGATGCAGTGTCCTTCTTGGGGCACGTAGTTTTAAGGATGGGGGGATGGTGGATCCTTCTAGATCGAAGTAGTGAAGAATTGGGTAAGGACCTACGAATGTGTCAGGAAATAAGGAGCTTTGTTGGGGTTAGCTAGCTACTACCGCGATTTGTCAAGGGATTCTCTTCTATTGCCTTCCCAAACTGACGAACTTTACTAAGCAAAAGTTCCTTTCGTATGCGTTCGGGGGTGGGGGATATTTTTATGGAGTGTGAGGAAAGCTTTTAGAAAGCTCAAGGGACTCTGTGGACTATGCACCAAAATTATCAACCGTGCCCCGTGGAAGGTAAGAATTTCATGGTCTAGTGTGATGCATTCATTTCGGGTTGGGTGCAGTGCTAATGCAAGAGAAGAATGACCCTTGCTTATGCGTTCAAAGGCCATTAAAATACATTGAACGTAACTATCCAAACTCATGATTTGGAATTGGCCGCGTAGTGTTTGCACTAAATGCAATGGAGACACTATTTATATGGGGTTATGGTTAAGTGTGAGGTCTAACGGATCATCGTCGTTCTACACTATGTCTTTCACTCAGAGAGATTTGGAATGAGACAGAGGAGATGGATGAGTCACTGAAGGACTACGACATCACTATTTTTTGTACAAGCCGGGGATAGGCGAAATGTGTGGAGGCGGATGCTTTAAGTAGAAAGGCGGGAAGCATGGGAAGTCTCGCTTCAATTGCAAGAGCTTCTAGGCGCCCATTGGCTAGAGAAGTTCAAAGACTCTGGCTCATGGATGTTATGAGGACTAGGAAGTAAATGAGAAGGGAGGATTTTTAGCTTGTGTGAGGCAAGATCTTCTTCTGACAAGATTTTTTTTTAAAGGGAAAGCAGTTTAATGATGAGAAAAAAATTACAATCCGGATCCGAGATTTGATAAAGTGTTGCCAAGTACGAGGGCTTAAAGAAGCGGAAATCGATGAGAAGGTGGTGTCTCGAGGCTTAAGGAAGGGTTATATGTACCCCGAGTCGATGAATGTGATCAACACCATTATGACAGAGGCTCATAGGGTCAAAGGTATTCGATACATACGGGTGCAACCAAGATTGTACCGTGAACTAAAAACAACACTTTGGTGAGAAGAATGAAGCGTGATATTGTGGATTTATTGACAAATGTCCAAATTGTCTACAAGTAAAGTATGAACACCAGAGGACGGCGGAAACACTTAGAGAATGCCCATTTTACGGAATGGAAAATGGGAAAAGATCGCAATGGACTTCGTGGGTTGGTCTTCCAAAGAATTGGGCAAGTATGGACTCTATTTGGGTGATGTGTTGATAGGTTAACTAAGTCTGCTCATTTCATCCGGTTAAGGTGACTTACAATGCAGAGTTAGGTAGCCAAACTTTACATCTCAGAAGGTGTTCGATTGGCACGGAGTTCCACTATCCATCATATCAGATAGAGGTACGCAATTTTACTTCTAGGTTTTGGACCACATGCATGCAGAAGTGGGGAGTATAGGTTGGACCTGTACCGCGTTTTCCATCATCAGACAGATGTCAGTCTGAGCGAACGATTCATGTGTTGGAGGATATGCTTCGTGCACTGTGTGATAGAATTCGGTGGCAATTGGGATAGCTTCTTACCCTTAGAGGAGTTTTCATACAATAATAGCTATCACTCGGAGGTATTGGGACATGGCTCCATTTGAGCAACTGTATAGGAGATGTAGTTTCCCCCATTGGTTGGTTTATGCATTGAGGTTAGGCCTTGGGTACTGATCTTTTGAGGGATTCGATAGAGAAAGTGAAGTCCATTCAGAAAAGCTCTAGCGCGCGCAAATAGACAAAAGAATATGCAGATCGAAGGTTAAGGAGACTAGAGTCCTGGCAGGTGAAACAAGTCTTGTTGAAAGTTCACCAATGGAGAAGGGGTGATGCGGTTTGGTAAAAAGAGGCAAGCTAAGCCCAAGGTACATTGGCCCTTTGAGTTACTTCAGCGAGTAGGGGAGGTGGGCTTATGAGTTAGCCTTGCCTCCAGGGCTGTCCGGAGTTAGTTAATCGGATGTTTCAGGTGTCGGATTGTGAAAGGGATACAATGGGGGATGGAAATTACAATTATCCGTGGGATTCAAGTTTTGCTTGATGAGAACTTGTCTATGAGGACGGAAGCCTTGTTGCTATGTAGCTAGAGGAAGTCGCAAGTTGAGGTCAGAAGATTGCATCCATCAAGGGCAATGGAAGAATCGACCGGTTTGAAGAAGCCACTTTTGGAGGAAGGAGGCAGAGATGCGAGAAAGATACCCACATCGGTTTACGGATGTCAGGTTATTCCTTTTCGCCCTTGTTTTCTTCTTGTGATCGTGGCGGGGGAGAACGAGGGGTAAAATTGGTATCTAATGGTAACGACCTGTTTAGTTCGTTTGAGCAACAAATTTTATCTGGAAAAACTGGAAGAGGTGACGGAGGCCCGACGGACCGTCAGGGAACGACGGACGTCGTGGAGGGTGTCGTCTCAAAACACTGAGAAAATCTGAAATGGGGTATGGAAATCGACTCTCTGCCCTACACGACGAAACAATGGCAGGACGGACCGTCAAGGCGTTGACAGACTGTCACAGAATCTATGGTGGAAATTGAGTCTCTGACGGTTGTGACGGACATGCAGACGGGCCCGTCGCAGGCACGTGGCCCGGCAGGGGCTACGCAAAATCCCTGTTAGGGTCGGATTTCTTACCCGTCTTAAGGGACAGTTTTTGGACTATTCCTGCTTTAATTAAAGTATAGGTTAATGTAATAGTCTAATACTTGGGGGTTAAAAGAGGGTAACCTTAAGTTTAAATTAGTGGATTATTAGAGCCATCTTTTAAAACTTTAATTATTATTAATAATTAGGGTTTGGTAAAAGAAAAGGAGGGTTGAATAAAAGAAAATAGAAAGACCAGCAAGAGAGAGAGAGAATCGATCAAGGTTTAGAACGAAGCTTGGGAGGATAGCTTGTTGATCGCAATTCTTCGGTGTGAAGGTAGGTTATGGTTTCTTTTACACTTATTCGTAGTAAGTAAACTGTATAGCGAAAAATGATATGTGTTGGGTAGTATGATAGAGTCTTCTTTATGCTTAATGTGTGTATGCATGAATGTGATTTTATAATATGATGTTGATGAAACAAGCATGATGAAAGATATTGATTCCCAAAACGATATAACACCTAATCTGTGTTAATGATATGCCTTGGTATAAAAGAGGCTTGAGCTTGATGAACTAAAGTGATGAGATGATGACCGCCTTGGTCTAGAAGAAGGCTTGAATGGAATTAAATCGAATGAGGATTGGGGATCGGAGTGTTCACGTACGGGACACATAAGATTAGTGGGACGGGTGTCACGAACGGACTCGTAGATGAGGGATCGGAGTGTCAACGTTACCGCACAGAGGGAATTAGTGGGACGGGTGTCAACGAACCGACACGTAGATGTAGGGGATCGGAGTGTAACCGTGTAACAACCGAACATAGAATTAGTGGGACGGGTTGTCACGAACCGACACGTAGATGTAGGGGATCGGAAGGTCAGTTCCACACATATTAGTAGGGCCGATCGGGAGCTGTCACGTACCGACACAAGAGGAATAAAGATAATGAATCGTGAAAGATACGAATATACTCAATTCTAAAGACAAAACATGTATCCCAAATAAGTATGGCATCGAGGCTTGAGTACTCATAGTATGATCGGGTGACGTCTGGTGTTTCTTTAAATGATGTTGGTAACTTGTTGCATCACCATGTTAAGAATATTAGTTGAATTTTTGATATTATCTGAGATATATTGTTTTTCATTTGAGTTGGCCGATGATACCTAATAAGGACTTGTGGTTGTATGACCCCCCCTACTTTTATGTTTTCCTTTGTTATTTGTGGAGTGCAGCAAACGTGCCGTCATCTTCGACTCAATAGTAGTTCAAGCCAGTCTTCGGTCACACCGGATTTCAGGGTGAGCTAATGCTTCTAGCTTGGACTGGATCTCCTTCCTCATGGTCTGATGCTTGAAGTTTCGGCATAGCACTAGTTTTATTATTTTAGCTTTAGAATACTCTTAGTTTTAGTAACTATTGATCATAGAGGTTCTTGTGGTGATGGATGATGACTTCCAGGATTGTGGTGAAATTAATAGATGTTTGAATTTTAGAGTTATTGAATTGTCTTTTATTTATGAGTTTAGCCTTCCGCATTGTTTTTGGTGGATATTAAATTGAATGATAAAAGTTTAGATTGTTTGGTTCGCTCACATAGGAGGGTAAATGTGGGTTGCCAGTGCGGCTCGGTTTTGGGTCGTGACCACTACTTCATCCATATTTTTTGTTTAAGAAACCAAAAAGTAAGTTTTTTCCCTTTAGAAAGGTATTCAACAGGGGGAATCCCCTTCGCACCTTACCTTGTTTTACTCTTTGTGTGACAATGGTATTCTTAAATACGAATGCCCAGCATCGTTAACCTCAAAGAGGTAGAAGACAAGCCTATCTTAGCTTTTCTTCCACCATGATCTCCTTTATCACAATCCAACATAGTTAATTTGTCAAAAAAATAAAACTTTTAGTTATAACATAATAAGGTATACAAAGATTCATATAATACGATATAGAATGACCCATTCGAGTAACCTCCAAACTAAACAAACCATTTATTAAAGAGTAAAAAATCGAAAATAGAGAATCATATAATATTAATAATTTGCCAATCAAACTTATTCAAAAGCTTCAACAAATGTTGTTTTTAAATGAAACGCTAGGGACTATCATTCACCAGCTAGGTATTGTATAAATCTAGATAAGAATGTGTTAGCATCCCCCCTCTTTTTTTTCTTCCAAGAGGACCTATAAAAACGTTTTGAGATCGCTAATCCAAACAATGCTTTGGTCGAATCTTAAAATCTTCTAAGAATCAGCACCTATAATAATAATAATAATATTATGGTTCGTACACAAACTGTATAAGTATGAAAGATGAAGATAACACATAAGGAATATGAAGATCAGGGAAAAGCTCTTACTAAAGAAACATTTGTCGTTGTAGATAGATTAAGATAAGAGACTAGCATTGCATAAAATTCGTTATTGTGGAATCATGGTCTGATTATGTAAATTTTAATGCAGTCAAGCACACGGACTCATTTCTATTACGGAACGTAATACCTTAGAATCATGAACATAATTTTAGAATAACTCGAACAAAACATTATAAATTTTCTCCCCTTAGGCCGAGAGCTAGGTCTTCCAGACTTAGTTTATTTTTCAGTCTTTTTCTTCTTGTTGTTGTGTTTTTCAATGATTTCCTTAATCCTATGTCTTACTTACAATTTCAAAGATTCATGATAGTCTCATACCTACTATGAATTGAGAGGAAGAAAGAATCACAAACGACTGGGGGGGAAATGGTTTAGCTACCTTGACTACAAGGTATCATCCATTTCGTTTTTAAATTGGGCATGAAACTCTTGATAAGCCACATCATTTATGAGCTATGCCACTTATTTAATCCATTTTCATATTATGAAGCATTATGGGCATTGTTAGCCATTATGCTTTACCCCCATTTTATTGGACATTATATAAGAAGTTACTGTCTAAGCTAATTTTTGTTTGTCTATGCCATGATTTGATTGAGCATTTTTCATATGTGAAAAGATATTGGAGAATATATCTTGATTTTCACAAGCCAATAACTGTTTAAAATTCATTCTTATCAACACACATAATGATTTGACATTACTTAAGCTCTTTGCTTTCTTATCTATTTTGAAACTTCACATTCTTCTTCTTTCTATTCCTTAGTTTCTTAAAGGAAAATATTTAGCTTTCAGATCATGTGAGTAACATGAAATTCAGTGTATGCCCCACACCGACAAAGGGGTGGTTCATGCTAAAAAGTGAAACCTAGGTCATGTGAGTTTAAACCATGAAATCCAAGTGTATGCCCCCACAACGAAAAAAGGTTGTGTGGTTCACGACAAAAGTTAAATTAGAGCCCTAGGCTTTCCCCACACCAAAAGGAGGTAGTTCAGGAAAAGTGGAACTGAATATTTTCTTGGAAAATTAAAGACATAGATCATGTGAGCTAATATGAAATCCATTGTTGCCCCACACTTAAAAAAAAGGTGGTTCCTGAACAACCGGCAAAGGCAAAAGTTGAACACGGCATCATACTACTCCTTAGAGTGGGAATTCCACTAGATAGTTCCTATGCTCGTCAACATGTTCCAAGGACTAGGTGATTTTAGAGATTCTTATACACCTTGTATTGAGCCTCATCTCTGAGAACTTACATGGGCGGGCAACAAGCTACAATGCTAGTCTATCGGTTGCTTGGCGCAACTTTCTTTTTATGTATAACCAAACTTCTAGAGTTGACCTCATCACCCTGTAATCTTCCACTTTTTCGACTTTCGAAACAAATGCAACTGCTTCTTACCAACCCCTTTCAGGGACTCAGAGAAATCACCTCATATCTCCAGCCTCTCGTGCGAAACTGGGCATAGTTGTTCCGTCAAGCCCCTCACCGTTTTCCGCCTCCATTTATCAACTCTTTTGCCCGTTATGTACCCAATATCCATCTGCCCAGAGTTCCCCCCGAATATCTCATGTGTTCGTCAGTCCCTATCTTAATTGTCAGTCGGGCTCCTGGCCCGCTCTTTTTCATGTAATTTCTCCTTCATGTACCAGTCGCCTCCGGTCGCGTCTGCTCCGTCTTGTCTGCGCCACATTCCCTAACAAGTTTGAAGTACTACACATAACTCTTTTTTACGTCTCGCTCACGCCTCGATTTTTCCCCGCTTTGTTATCCGTTTTGTCATTGATTTACCTCTCCACTTTGCTTTATTTTCTGCTCTCTTCCAGTTTCTTTCTACTGGTTTAGTCCTCCTCTCCCCCCCCTTTTGCTTTCTCTTGACTTTTGTCATTTTAATCACTCTCTACTCTACCCCCTACCATTACTTCCCTCTGACCCCCACATTTCCGTCCTCGACATAGTTCCCCCTGTTTTTTCGTTTCTTTCGTCACCCTTTTCTACTTCCCATCCTTCGTTTCCCTGACCCCTCTCCCGATCTTTAGTTCTTTTTCTTCCTCCCAGCCTCATATAACTTTGTGCTCCCCTCCTTTTTCTCTCTAGCTCCTCAGCATTTGACCCACTATTCTTGTTCTGTACCCGCCCTTTCTCCACTCAAACACCTCTCTCATCAATTCCTTCGCTCTTTCCTTTCTCCAGCATAACTTCGTTACCTTCTCGCTCCCCTGGTGGACCACCTCTTACTCCACTATCCGTTCATCAAATATAATTCTCGCCCTTTCTTTGGACTCAGAGCCGCCCGCCAGTTGGCTCAGCTCTACTCCACCCCTTCCTTTAGTCTTTTTATTTTCTTTGATAATCCCCCTCTCCCCCCATAGCCCGTCTTTTCTCTCCCCTTCGTGTCAGCTTCCCTTATCTTTCATCCCCTTTTACCACCTGGTTTCTGCAACCAACACTCGGAATATCTTAGAAGCATTCTGAAATCCTGCGTCATAGTTATCGGCCTGTCTTCCCCGGGAAGGAGAATTCCTCGCCCTCTATCCCAACGACTTATTAACCCTCCTCTTATGTTGAGTAGCTTAACAGAATTGTCTAGTTTGAGTGAGATTGTCTTACTTCTTTAACCCTCATTTGGTTCACTTCTTAATTCGTAATCTTTGATTATGTCATTACTCACCCTTATGTCCACCACCCCTTGTTCAAGGACATTTAGTAGGCTTTTATACCACTCTAGAACAGTTATACACTTTATTAATGTAACTTATTGTATTCATAGTTCTTTCGATAGGGTCTGTTAGCACTTGTCCTAATGATTGGAATACCCTTGGTTATAAAGTCTTGTAGTGTATTACACGTGGTCATGCTTTATTTGGTATAACTTATTCATTAGCCAATTTTATCTTATTATTTGAATAACGTTTTAAGGACAATTTATCGGCATACCCATAGACATAAACTGTCACATTATTACGGTAATATAGAATTATTGTTGCCCAATTTTTGGCATTAAGAAAAAACTTTCACTAGACAATGGTCATGCGATTGACATTAGCACAATTCACTTAACTCATTATATAGAATATTATAGTAAATCTCATTTATGGTAAGCAGCCAAACTATTTGCATTTAAGTAGCTTATATGATAACAATTAAAATGTTTCGTTGGGCTATAAAGCTAATAAGAGGTTAATTTGGCCCCCCCCCCCCCCCATTTGAAGGTTCATTAACTATCTTTGATTCTCCCCTTCTTAAGCTGTTTGGAAAACATAAATTATTTAGAACACTCTAAAAGATATTATGTTAAAATTACTAATAGTAATCAAAAAATTCACCCCTTTCAACAGTAATTTGAATTTTATAAAAAAATTATAACAATTCCATCTTCTCGAACACAATTAGGCATTAATAATATGGACCTAACCTATAGGTCTCATTCAACATATTCAAATAGCATAAAACCTACACATAATGTTAAGTTAGCATCACATACCAACAACATGTTCGAGATGATGTGTTTTGGTACCTAGGCTTCACACTTGGATGACTAGTACCTATTGTGTTGATTTGATAATGAATATGTGAATTTTTTTAGCTTAGGGTTTTCATAGTAGGTACTTTTCATAGACAAGCTTGAATTTTATTATATATACTTGTGTATATAAAAAGAATTTTCTAACACCCATAAACGAATATTCAATAATATGCCCAATATTTCTCAATATTGGGCATTGGGATGCCTATATTCCCCCAATACCTATTCTTAAAACTTAAAAGGCTCTTCACTGGATGAGTAAATTTCTAGAAATGTTACATTATCCTGCCTCCCCTCTTAAGAACATTCATCCTCGAATGACACTATACATCATTTGAATCAAAGAGGGTATTTTAAAAAAGAACACATTAACATTCTTGAAACTTTACTCTTTGAAATATGTGATAACAAACTTAGACCGATTGATGCAAATTAATCTATGCTTTCTGATCTTTCATATTTGAGAGATTAGGAACTTATTCCAATATTCACTTTAACTTAATGACATACAACTCATTGCAACACTTAAATCATACAAACGTTTAATACATAACAGGAAAAACTTGAAACAAGAATGAAATAATATTAACTCATATAGTGAAGTTTATAAAATCGACAGCTAGGACTTAAAACACCAAAACCGCCTATTGCACTAACATTTCAGAGTTCATTGACGGAAAATCAGACTTAGGAAGGAATATTTCTAACATCAAGAATCCTGTGAAACAAGTGAGGGTTCTAACGGGATCTACCTAGCGGCATCGGCCTCCTATGTTGCTCCCTCCAGTCACAAGCCTGTTCCTCCCATAACACTGTACGGGGGAACCTCCATTTTTCTTTTACCGTTTCACTTGAAGATCTAAAATTGCAATAGGAACCTCTTCGTAAGTAAGGTTCACATCGACTCCCAAACCCTTAGATAATATCTTGCTGGCTTTAAGATTGAAAACTATTTGTCTTGTTGGATTTGAACCACGCCCTTCAACTCTAACTCATTTGGAAACTTAAACCTTACTACCCTGTTTTGATAGTCTATGGTAGCATAGTTTTAATGGAGAAAATCCATACCTAAAATTATATCAAAATCAAGCATGGCTAATTCTATTAGGTCCGCATAAGTAACTCTATCAAGAACAGTTATTGGGCAATCTCTATATACCGTTTCGGCTTTAATGCTATTTCCTATAGGAGTACTAACTACAAATGGATTATGTAAGATCTCAAGAAGAAAGTCAAATTTACTAGCAACTAAAGAAGTAAAATAAGATAAAGTAGATCCCGTATCTAACAATGCATAAAGAGGAAAATAAAATAAAAGCAAGCTACTAGTGACCACATCCGCGGAAATTTCTTGCTCCTCTCTTCTTTTCAACGCATAGAACTAGGTTCTCTTAGGATTTTCGTCTGCAACAGTTCGATTAAGCCGAGGCTGAGTATATGCCTTGGACTGATTCTTCGCATTTGGGCATTCCCTAACCACGTGCCCACTCTTACCGCGCCCATAGCATCTATTAAAACCTACCATGCACTCACCTCTCTTCAAACGACACAGTTAACACACAGTCCATCAGCTGGTGCTTGAGGAGGAGCTTGATTTTCCCCCAGCAGCAGCATCTCCAATTCTCCTACCTGCGTTTCTTCTTGTGTTCATGCACACACAAGAAGAAAGTTAGATTCTAGAATGACACAAATGTCAAAGATCTACACAACACGATAAAGAGTAGAAGAAGGGAAAATTCCTAATATCACAAAGTCTCTAAGTCATGACTGTGATGCACTTCACAACCATAAGTTAGGAACTACCCAACGTGGTTGTGTTGAGACTTAGTTCCTCGGTAATTTAACCTCATACACTGATACCAAGTTTGTCACACATATATTTTAAAATCCGAGTGCGACCGACATCGTTAACCTCTAATCACAGTCATATAGTTAAATTTGCAAAAAATTTAAAAGTTTTAGAACATAATGAAATATACAAGGACTCATAGAATTAATATATCCAGTGATAAATCTAACAAGATCAAACGAAAACAACTATCTATTAAGATTCAAACATTAAAAATAGTGAATATATAATAATAATAATTAGTTTGCAAATCAGTCCTTAGTGGCAATCTTGAACAATATGGAAAAATGAAAATCTAGGGGAATACATACACAGTATTTCTATTTTCTAAATCTAGAATAATAAAGTGTTGACATCCTCGATCTAAAAGGACCAATATAGTCTGGAGATCGCTACATCCAAACGCTGCGTTGAATCTTCAAATCTTTCAAAGAAAAGACATAACCCTATTAAAAATAGTAATAACATATGGAGTTACTATACATTTGTACTAAGTATGGTGTATGCACATAACACATATATACTATGCATGATCAAGGAAACCTTTTCCTAAAGCAACATGTCATTTCTGGATAATTAAGTCACTAGACTTTCTTAATTCGTTATTTGAGAATGATGGTATGATTATGAACAATTTCAATGCATTAAAAGCACACAAATTGTTTTCTATATGAACATAATACCTTAGAAACTTGAACATAATTTTAGAATAACTCGAACGAAAAAATATAAATTTGCTCCCCCAGGCCAAGAGCTAGTCTTCAAAAATTAGTTTATTTTCAGCCTTTTTTTCTTTGGTTGTGTAGTTCAACCCATCTCCTCAAATATACTGCTTAAATTTACACGTGCAATGATTTATTATTAAAGTCCACATACCTACAATGGAATTGACCAAGTAATCCAAAAGACTAGGGAAATGATTTGGCTACCTTACTAAAAGTTATTATTGCCATTCTCGTTAAAATTCAGCATGATAACTTTTATAGCCAATCTTTAGTTGCTAAGTCCACTTTATTCATTCATTTTCGTATTTGAAGACCATTCATGGGGAATGGATTAGCACATTAGTTTTACTCCCCTTTGATGGAATAATAAAAGAAGTCATTAAAGCCCAATTTGTTTGCTATGCCAATTTTTGGATCATTGCATTACTGTAAAGATATTGGAGCTTAATATATTGATTGACAAGATAATAACTTGTTAAAACTTCATTCTTATTTATCACAGATTATTTAATTAAGCTCTTGCTTTCTTAGATCACTTTGAACTTACATTTCTTCTTCTTTCTTTCTTACTTTCTTAAAACATCTTTAGCATTAAGATCATGCGAGATAACCATGAAATCCAGTAAATGCCCCACGACGAAAAGGGGTGGTTCACTGATAAAAGTGAAACTAGATCATGTGACCTAAATATGAAATTCAGTGTCTGCCTCACAACGAAAAGGGGTGGTTCACCGACAAAAGTGAAACGAAGTCCAGTGTCATCCCCACACCGTAAAAAGGTGGTTCATGGCTAAAGGTAACCCAATACTCTCTTTGAGCATTAACCGGCATAGATCATGTGATCTAAACATGAAATCCAGTGTATGCCTCACACTGAAAAAGGGTGGTTTCACCGGCCAAAGTGAAAACGGATAATACCTAGCTCTCGTTGGTGGAATCCACTGGTAGTTCCTATGCTAGAAACATAGTTCAAAGATTAGGAGATTTTTTGGAGACTCTTATCCACCTTGGTGGAGCCTCATATCTTGAGACTTACATGAGCTGGCACAAACTCATTGCTAGTCTATCATTACTGTGCTCAACTTTTTTTTATGTGTAACTTTTATAGTTGACTCAAACATAATGGAAGCTTGATTATAGTTATGAGGTTTACTTAGCTCTTTGGATAACCGATCATCCCTTTTTTTTTACTTGATGAAATGTGAATTTAACCTTACATTGTAATCTTGGTGTTAATGAGACTTGACTCACGAATATTAACACCGTCTTATGTGAGTATCTTTAACATAATTTTCTAGGTGTTAATGAGACTTGTCTCACTTCTTTTAACATCTCATTCAGGTCACTTCCATAATTCTTAAACAATTATTTATTTCATTACTCACCTTATCTTGTTCGATGACATTTGCTAGCTTTATACCACCCTTTATGAATGTTACAAACTTTGTTCAATGTACTTACTATATTCATGGTTTATTTTGATAGGGTACGTTTGGACTTGTACGGCATATTTTTGGTATCAGAGATTAGATAATCATAATAAAAACTATTATGGAGAAATCTGAAAGCAACAAATCTACAAAAACAGGTATTACTCTTTTAAATTATGAGTAGCTAAAATACCACTTTATTCATGATTAATCTCTTGGTGATTATAATTGTTATATCATGTCTTAATAATTTTATAATAACCATCTTAGAAGGTTTGCTACATTAAATATTCTGCGAATATACGTATGCCCAAAACTATGCCATCATAAGGTTGAAACTGATAGGCAAGAAGGCCGTTAGGGGAAGTAAACAAAGTGAGGCGCTGTAGGGAACTAATCAAAAGATGAAAGCTGTAGTTTTTGAAGTAGTGACTCTAGAGAGATGATTATTAAATCATTTTATCAAATGATAAAATTAAGATAGAGAATCCTTCATCCCCCCCCCACCAAAAAAATTAATCATGTAAAGGGACAATAATGCTTATAGTTATAAAGAAATTGAACAATTGAAGAAGATCTAGAAATAGTAAAAAGAAAGATTAAGTACCTCAAGGCGTACCAAATACGTTAACTAGAGCTACTCTTCAAGAATGAGTACATCGTAAAAAAATATGAATATGAATACAACAAATTTATGGAAGCAAAGAGAAAATACACACCATATCATCCCATTTTTATAACAGGCAAATAGACCAAAGAGAAAAATATAAAATTCGATAAATCAGGACAAGAAGAAAACTACATAAACAAGAGGAGAGTTAGTATTTAGAAGAGAAATGTAAAAACAGGGACCACTAATGCTGGATTACTATGTGAGAAGTAAAACACAAGCGAAGAAGAAACAACGGAAAGAACAAAGAAATAATTCTAGGAGGAATACCCTTACTAATATGATTTAAAATCACCAAGGAAATCATAATATACATAGGAATAAGTGGCTAGAAAAGAGTTTTACTAAACCATACAATAAGAGAAAAGAACAATTAACAAGTAACTGTTAAATAAGAAAATACTTATAAAAGAACAAAATGAATAATGAACATATTACATACTTGTAAAAAATTATAATAGAAGGATATTAAAACAGATATTTAACCCTATTGGATACGATAAAGGAGCAGAGGCACCCAAATAGGGAATATAATTTCCTACCAGAAGATAATGGGCAAAAATAAAAACACCTATGGGGGGGTTGTTTTTTTGGTGTGCGGGGGGGGAGTCAGTAGTAACAGGATTTATTAATGGAAGGGAAGTATGATTTAAATACAAAGAACAAAATATTAAAAATAAAATAGGGATAAGATACTAACAAAGAAGCAATTATATAATGTTGAGTCACAACAAAAGATATGCTACTAGGGATGCCATTTTTAAATAATCTACCACAATTTAATAACAAAACAAAAACCTGGTGGCTTACTTTAAACATGCGGAAACAAGATAGGAGCAAAAGAGTAAGCAATTAATAAACAACGAAAAACATATGGCATGGATTAAAAAGGAAGTGAAAAATAAATAATGAAATGGAAACTATAATAAATGAAGCAAAACACCAATTAGAAATCATTATGTACAAAGACAAAGTCAAAATAATTAATGAACAATTAGTGAACAAACATATAACCGAAGACCCATTACAAGATGGGAAAAACATAGACAAAAGTAAAAAATGTGAAAAACTACTAGATGAAAAATATATAATAACATAGAAAAACATTAAAATATAACTTGACTGATTTGCAAGAATTTAAAAATACAATATAAATGAAAAAATATTAGAAAATCATTATATGACAAAAAAAGTAATAGTAAGCATACAAGTCCATCATTTATAGTTATAAAACATAGTGAAAAAAAAAGAGATGTAAAAGTAGAATGTTAGAGATGACCGAACGTAAATGCCTCCAAAACCGAAAACAGATACTGAGTCCAATACCAAATAAAATACATGAAAAGAAGCCAAATACAAGGATACAACTATTTTAGTAAATTTTGAATGGTACATCAGGGATTTTACATCTAAAGCTAAGAGAAAGAATCTAAACACCTAACAACATTCACAAATACCGCAAGGCTTCTATGAATGGAATGTATGACCATTTGGATATAGAAATGCCGCAAGGTAGGTATTAAACATTTTTATGGATAAACTATTTAACCAGTTAGAAAAATTGTATGTGTATATATACTGCCATATTATATTTATATTTTAAAAAAAACACAAGATGAGCATATAAGATTATTAGAAAAAATTGATACAAGATAATTAAACATTTTCTAAGTATAAGATTAAGTAAGAAGAAAGCAGAAGAACTTATGAAACACAACAGAGAATTTCTAGAAATACAAATAGATAAAAAATGGAATAAAAATGCCAAAACCCATATAGCTACAAAAAATATTTACACGTGGATTGAACATCTAGAACCAAAAAAGGAATCTACAATCATTCTGGATTAGTAAATCAAGTAAGAGAACATATACCAAAATTAGGCCAGAACGTCTTAAAACCACTACATAAAAAAACTTAAAAAAGATGTTGATTCTATTTTGACAACAAAGATAAACGAAATATAAAAAATCTAAGAATTTATGTAAAAAAATTACCAAAACTATACTTTACTGATGGAAAACAAAACATTTACCTACATTGTTGAAAACAGATTCAAGTGATCATAGTTATGGGAGGGTATTGAAATAGTAAATATGAAACAAAGAAAAAATAGGAACATCATTGTACGATATAATCAGGATCCTATACGAAAGCACAAACACAAATGGGAAATTAAATAGAAAAGAATATTGCAGTATATAAAGGTGTTATTAGCTTTCGAACCAATATTGTTTACAATAAATGTTGTCAAGAACAGATAATAATAAACAAGTTAAAATGGTGGATAACTAAAAGGTAGAAGATTCAGTATACAACAAAAAAAAATAAGAGATTGGTATAATAATAGCTACATTTACATTTACAATTGAGGTAATTAAAACTGACAAAAACTTTGTTGCAGACTATTCTCAGGAGAAAGATACAATTGAAAGATAATTGGCTATGATGAAATCTCGACAACAAAATAGATTAAAATAGAAAACAGAGGGACAAGATCTGAAAGAAAAATTAATAGTCAGGAGCAGACGTATAAACATGCGGGAGCTACGTGCGTTCGGTTGGCGGGGTAAACAAGCCAGAGCTACATAAGTTAGACGATGGGGGAAACTCCATAAAACCCCATGACAAAGTTTGTTTAAATGACAGCTGCAGACGGACAAGCAAGGAAAGCTAGTGAGAAACCAGGAATGCAAACTTAAACCAGTATGTCATAAAAAACAATTACCAAAATACACACTACAGATACCCGCAGAACCCAAAACTTCCACATATGCAGTTAGTCTACAGGAATGACAAAAAGAGATCAACTACAGTACACACCTTATACGAAAAACATAGATAAAATCCAAAACATATTTAAATTTTTGAACCCAGATCTACACAAACAAAAAACCAGAAAGAAGCAGACTATATAACCCAAAAAGTTACAGGGGATATTAATAAGCTTATAGCACAAAACTAAAACTAGTCCAAATTAGTTAAAACATGTTAAGTTATGGGTTACCTAAACACAATATATACATATATTGGAGAAGAGATAAATTGGAAATTACCAGGATGTACACAAAGCATTTTTGACATACCAAAAGAGTTACTAAAGGAAATCTTATTTTATATGAAGTTTTATGCAGCACCAGCGGAGATACTATACGAGGAGGAAATTAAGTCTCCAATCAAAGTATAAAAATACGGCCTGACAGAGATATGATAATACCATAGAAATAGAAAACAAACTGATGATACCAAGATTAAGATCTTGGATACCAAACTTTTATTCAAAATAAAAGGAGATAATTGGTTTTATATAGCAAAACATTATACAGAGCTAGCCAATAATTTATTTAAATGGCACTGCGATTTGGAGTTATTATGCACGAGATTTATAGTTATGATTTATTCCAAAACTCCAAGGGAAACTAAGAAAACAGATATGATGACAAGGTCCGCGATGATTTTATCATTGTTGAAACCAGAAGAAGAACCTACACCAGAGCTTAAAAAGAAATTTATTTCAGAACAGTTATTAGTCAGATCTTATGCAAGCTTATTGGAAACAGATACCCAGGGATCAAGAATTGCTCCAAATGTACGGAGAAGATAATGTTATACAAGATGTTGATTTGGGATAAAGACGGAAGAAATAAAGCAAGCTATATAAGAAATAAGATTCCTAAAAGATAAGATTTAAATTTTGTAATAAAAGTCGTAAAGTAAATAGTTAATGCGTAGGCCATGAAAGGCCAATTATGTAAAAAAGTATTTGGTAAAGTTGTCGGCCAGAATTAAAAGAAGAGGCCATTATGTAAAGTAGTAATAGTAAGTTTTTTGTTTTCTTGTGTCGGCCGAATACAAAAAGGCCAGGTGTAAAGTAGAAGTGTCTGCCATTTGGCCTAAGGTGTTAAGTTTTTGTGTATAAAGAGAGGGCTTTCCCTCATAATAAAATCATCCCTTTCCTACATATCTCTATCTAATTCTAAAATCCCGCTTCCCAATTTATTGGCATATACTATACCTTCACACATTATGGTAATCTAGAATATTGTTAGCCAATTTATTGGCATAAGCCAAACTTTCACTACACACTAGTCATGAGAATACCATTAGCCAATTTACTTAACTTCATGTATATATTATAGTAATCTCATCATGTTAAGCAGAAAACTTTTTGCATTTGATTAGCTTATATGAACAATTTAATGTTTAGTTTGGCTAAGCTAATAGGTTAATTTTGCATTGAAAATTCATTAACTAGCTTTGTTTCTCGGTCTTATCTCTTCTTGAAAATAATTACATTTCAAACTCTTACAAACATATCTACTGTAAAATACTAATAGTAATCAAAATCTTCACCCTTTCAACAGTAAATTCAATTTCATAAATGAATGATATCAATTTAATCTTCTCGAATAGAATTAGGCATTAATCATGTGGATCTATTCTATATGTGTCATTTAACTTATTCAAATGACATAAAACTTACACATAATGATCGATTATAACCACATCAAAAAATATGTTTGAGATTGCATATACATACTATTATGATCAAAAACAAGGATAATTAAGGAGATGGACGTTCAATAATGTCATTAGTAACAACCCTAGTTTAAATATTCTTGAGTTCATAAAACGTTTGAAAAATCTCTTTGGGGAAGGAACCCAAAAGAGAAAACCCTATACCGTATGGTAATTGATCTATGAATGAATACAAAGAGAAAAAACTATACCCTGTTTTACTTTTTTTGCTTTAAGATTGAATCTTTACTAAGATCACCTGCACGAAACGGAATAATACCTTGCAAACACATAGCAGAATCGAGAGAGTTTTCTATTTTTCTTGTGTTTTGCACACAGTTCTTCTCACGTTTGTCTTCTATTTTAGTCTTCAGTTCTAGGTCTTGGGAACTGACATTGACTAATTAAACTTAGACTACTTAAATTAAATAATATATCAATTAGCTGATTACCAAAATACCCCACCTAAATTGACGAAAAATAGGTGAACATATGACTTAGTCAAATTTAAAATTTTCCCAAGTTTCTCGGTTAACATAATGATTTTTAATAAACTAATTTAGTTGATAATTTAATTAATAAGTTAGATGTTGTAATTACTAAGGTACTCCTAAGTAATTAGGATGATAACCAACCCTTTGGACCATCCTAGGTTAGTTACTAGGATGTTTCTTAGTTTGTTACTTATCTACTGTAAATATTTCGTATGAACATTTAAATTAATTAATTAAGTTGTTAAATTAAATAATTAAGTTACCTATGGTAATTATTAAAGTACCCCTAAGACATTAGTACCATAAAAAACCCTTTTGGACCATTCTAGGTTAGGTACTAAGATGTTTCTTAAGTTAGTTATTAGGTTAGTGTCACCCGGTTAGGTCATAGGTTGTCGGGTGCACTAGTTAGTTTATTTCGGTTAGTCCTAGGTTATTTAGATATTTAGGTAAGTTAGTTATAGCCTAGAGTTTTTTAGGAAGATCAGCCCATATATCTTGATCCCACATGTGTGCCTGCCCCTAACCTACCTAACCAAATTCGATTGGGCTTGTCTCTTAGCAGACTAGCACATGTTCCTGCACATGTGTTGTTGTACTTTCCTAAATAACTATTCTGTAAGGTTCATTTGGAAATCTTACTTATTTTCCCAAGGATCCTAACTATGCCCCTAGGCACTGCTTAATCTACATGATCTTTTTAAATGGTTATGTGCTATGGTACCTAGGCTAGAAACTTGGATTCCTAATACATAATGTGTTGAGTTGAGAATCCATATGTGTATTTTTTGTAGCTTAGGGTTTTCAATGCAGCTACGTTTCTTAAAAAAGCTTTGATTTTATTATACATACTTGTCTATACATAGAAATTGGATAACACCCTTAAGAAAATATTCTATAATATGCCCAATATTTAACAACATTGGGCATTGGGATGCCTATATGCCCCCAATACCTATTCTTAAAACTTAATAGTCTCTTCACTAGACGAGTACATTTTCTGGAATGTGACAGGTGTTGCCCAGTTATACTAAGTACTATGGAGATATTGGGATGTGGACCCCTATTAAGGTATCTACTCGAGGCCTTCACTTGTCTCATTTGTTTTATGCTGGCGATCTCACTCTTATTTCTAAGGAAAATAAAATTCCATTCAATCCATTGTTCAAAGTATTGATTTTTTTGACAATTATCCAGTTAAACTTTTAAGAAAACTAAATCCAAGATCATCCCATCATTAAAGTGTAGTGCTACCATCATTTCTCAACTCACATCTACTCTTGGTATTAGTGATACTAACAACTTTGGGAAATATCTTCGCTTCCCTATTCTTAATAAGTGCGCCAGACCTAGAAATTTTCTTTATATTCGGTATCGGATGAAACAAAAACATGGATACAAGAAGATTAATCTCTTTACTATGGCAAGAAGAACGACTTAAGCTAAGGCCACCCTTAATGCAATCCCTAATTACCCAATGAAATATTTTCTCTTTCCAAAAGAATCTCTCAAATGTATTGATAAAATTCGAAGAGATTTTATTTTAAGTAGATCTCAAAGAAAAAAAGAGTTCATTATTAAAATTTGGATATTGTTACTTCTCCAAAGCATCTTAGTTGTTTAGGGCTTCGAGAAGCGAAAACAAAAAACAAAGCCTTGTTGTCTACCCTAGAATGCATAATTTTTAGAAATCCTACTTCTTCTTGGGCACTATGTCTCTATAACCGTAATAACTTCAGGCAAACTAGGAACTCCACTTCTTTCATTTGGAGGAATACTATGTTAGGTTGGAGTTTTTACGATAAAGGAATTAGATGGATAATTGCAACGCTGAGCGGGCTAACATTTGGTGTTATAATTGGATTCCTCCTGCTACAAATCTTAGAAGTCTCATTGAAGGTCCCATCCACGTTACTGATCTAAATAAAAAGGTCATGGATTTAAGGAATAATAATCAATGGAATATGGATTTTGTTTCCTTCCCATTCCCTCGAGCTATTACTTAGAAAATTCAGTACGTCCCCATCATGGATTCTATAAATAAGGACACTCCAATTTGGTCATCAAACGAAAATTGTAGATTCACCATAGTTTTTGTTTATAATATTATAAGACCTACTTCAAATCAAATTGTTGTTAATGATTTTCATTGGATCATGAAACTTAAGACCCTCCGTAAGATCAAATTCTTCTTGTGGCTTTGTTACCATGATCGCATCCCTTCTTGGGCTTACCTGGATAATCTTAAAGTTATCCCTTTGAATATTTGTAAGATGTGTAATATTTATGTTGAGAATACCAAACACATATTCCTAGAGTGCCCTGTACCCAGATGTTTCGTGATAAATTTAGGGCTTAATCAATCTTCAATAAAATGATGCTAGCAATAATTTCGACTAGTTCATAAATCTCAAAGACCTTAATTTTATTAATAATAATCGTTTAGTGGATTTGGAACCTTTGGCTTAATAGAAATAATAATGTGTTCAATAACTCTAAGGGTCCAGTCCTAGTATCCTAGTTCTTGATCGTACTATCGAATATATGTATACAACTAAGTCCCTCCCTATTTGGCCCATGAAAGAATTTTTATTTAAATTAGATTGAAAACCCATCCACAACACTTCAAGAAACTTAATATCGACGGCTTCTTCTCCACTTCAATAAGTGTAGGAGGCATACGGGGAGTCGTTCGTGATATTACAGGAAATTGGAAATTAGGTTATAATTAAAGGTTGTGGGGCTTAAATGCAACTCACATGGAAATTTATTCCTTGCTTAAGAGAATTGAAATTGCATTTCAACGTGATTTTTTTCCCACTAATTATTGAAACAGACTCCACTGAGATAATGACATTACTCATGGAAAATCAGGACACATTATTTAACTCTTTAATATCCCATTGCAGGTATTGATTGAAGAAGTTGCAGAATTCGGTAATACAGATTATCTTCAGGGAGGTTATAAGGTATCCCATGTTTTAGCAACTCAAGCAAGAATTATAAATATTAATAATGTTTGTATAGATTT
The DNA here is from genome assembly GCA_027704765.1 of Solanum habrochaites. NCBI lineage: Eukaryota > Viridiplantae > Streptophyta > Magnoliopsida > Solanales > Solanaceae > Solanum > Solanum habrochaites. Next base: position 23,636,802 of record JAKWJA010002490.1, on the reverse strand, counting down.
TGTAACCCATCCTACTATGGTCTCTCACTGCCTAATGGAATATTTAGCAGGCCACATTACTACCGAACAACTGTACTTACCAGCATGTGGTAATCAAGAGCTCCATGTAGTCCACAAAAGAGACATAGAAGTGGGGCATATAATGAACATCGTAGATCAAAATGACTAATGAATTGGCATGGCCCGCACACATCAAATGTGCACATATGGAAAATGACTTCCACAAACATCATGCGACATCCTCGAAGGCCCGCACACATCAAACATTGGAAATGTGCGGCTACTTACGAAGCGCAATCAATAGTGCTGTGCGATCGGACTGGGTAATCCATTAGTGGCCTACACCACACGGACAACAAAAATTCATAGACATCGGCAAAGTCCTGCAAGCATTAACTATGGCGTGTGCGCATCGACTGGGAGACATCAGTTGTGGAATGCTTTCATTGACCAATGTCATGTGACATTGTCCAATTCATGCACGCATAAAATATTATGTGTGCGCATGGATTGGGAAACATCGGTCAATCCAAGCATTTTCCAAATGGAGATGGCATCTGTCATAGCCTACACATATCTAATGTTGTATATGCTTATATTTGCAAATTTTGTCTTCCAATGTCACGAGGCATTGACTAAGTCATGCACACATCAAATGTGGTGTGTGCGCATTGGCTAGAAGACATTGGTCATGGCGTACATGCATTAGACATAGCTTGTGCGCATGAGGCGTACAATGTCTGCCCATGGCATTAGCAACAGCCAAGCCCTTCAATCATCACCCATGGAATGTGCACATTGGTAGAGATACATCGGTAATGGACTGCGAGCATCGGCCATTGTCAGATAACATTAGCCAAGTACTGCATGCATTAAAGGTGAAGTGTGCGAATCGACTGGGCGACATCATTCGTTAGATGTGCACATCGGCTTGGAGAAAACGGTCATGGACTGGAGGCATCGGTCAGGCGACTTTTGCTAGTGGTAGACCGAATTATCAAAGGACTGCACTCATTTGACGTGTTATGCGCGCATCGAAAGGCTACGTCACTTAATGGGAGGTATCATCAATAAAGGCATAAATGCAGATTAGGTGGCAAGTGCGCATTGGCTAGGATAAATTGGTGTCTTCTAGTCATCATCAACGGGTTTTTACATGTATCTGATGTGAAATTTGCACATTGGGAAATGACACACGTCATCTGTCAGAGATAGTGGCCGTGGAGTACCCGAATAAATCATGGTATATACATCTTTCTCAGCCGACGTTGATCATGGACTGCCTGCATTGTGCACTTTACTTACTCATCTCTTCTCACTGGACTACAAACATTGTTTAGACAATGTTTGGTGTGGCCTGCGCCTCTCACCCTTGGACTACACACAACTATCAACTACGTCGGACATGGCCTACCTGCATCGACTTTGGCCTACACACAACGTCAAACAAACATCGGATGTGGCCTGCATACATCAATTTGCCGACATCGAATGTGGGTTTACATTATTGTGTTTATCATACACACATCAATTTGCCAACTTTAAACGTCGTCTCACTGCATTTTTCGTGGCCTTCATACATCGGTTTAGGGATATAAACATTGCCTGAATGCATAGTTGAAATGAAGTAACTGAAAGTTACTATATTTATCCGTGAATCCTTGGGGTTAATTTCATGGGTTTTTTTTCTCGTAATACTCTTTTTTTTAATTGGTTACTTTTTTTGGGATATCCCAGAAGAAAAATAATTATTCAAAAAGCTAGTTGAAATTGTTGAATTTTAGCTTCAATCTTACAATTTTATATTTTTGTCAATTTTCCTTTTTTGTTTTTTTTAATTAGTGACTTATTTCGTGATTTGATTAAAAATGAAATCAAGAAAAAAAAGGTTGAAATGTTGAATTAAGGTAACTATATTAATTTATGAATTTTTGTGATTAATTTTGTATTTTTATCATATTTTTCCTATTTTTTTTATAAATTAGTTACTCATTATCAAGATTTGCTCAAAAATATAAAAAAATATAAAAAAATATTGAAATTGTTGAATCTTAGGTTACTACTCTATTTATTTGTGAATTTTTGACGTTAATTTTTTTTATATAATATCAATCTTTTATAATTAAAATTACTCATATTCGTTGATTTGCCAAAAAAAATTAATTCCAAAAAAAAAATTTAAAACTAATATAAGTATGAATATTATATATTATATATAAATATATATTGAATTTATGATAAAAAAAAGAAAATGCGTGTTCTTGTTTATACCTTTAGAAACATATATAGTTGGGTTGTACAGGTTCATTATTCACTCAATTGGGAAAAATATTATTATCTTTTCCTTCTCTCTCTCTCTCTCTCTCTCTTTATATATCTTATATATATATATCATATATATATGATATATGGCACTAACATATGAGGCATAAAATTGGCACATCGGTGAATGACGGATAACATCAGTGATGTCCCACACACATCGGATGTACGCGTATGAAAAATGAAATCCACCAACATTATATACATCCTCAAGTTCTGCACACATAAAATATGTTGTGTGTACATCGATGGAGCGACATCAGTTGTGGCTTGCGAGCATCGACCAAAGGGAGACGACATTGGTCATGACCTACTCACAACGGCGTAACATGTGTACATATGGCAAACAACGTTTGAAGATGTTATGCTACATCGACCATGGCTTGCACGCATCAAACATAGTGTGTGCACATCGGCAAGGTTACATTGGTCATGGCCTACTCGGATTGTACGTAGCATGTGCACTTCTGGCAAATGATGTCTAACAACTACAGGAGAGATCGTCCAAGACCTGTACGCATCAAATGTTGTGTGTGCGCAATGGTAGGTGACATCGATCATGGTTTGTATACATCAAACGTTGCATGTGTGCATAAGCCGGGCCATATTTTTCATGGCATGTGCAAGTGGCCCAATGGCGACCGACATCGGTCAGGTTCTGCTCGCATCGGAAGTATGCATATGGAAAAGGAAGTCTACTAATGTTAGATTACATCGTCCAAGGGTTTTAATCATCAAACGGGTTGCGTGCGCAAGTACTTGGAAACAAAGGTTGTGGGATGGACATATCGGCAATGGCAAGCGACATCGGTCATGGCCTACACACATCAGAGTAACTTGTTCACATATGGAAAACAATGTCTGGAGATATAAGGAGACATTTGACAAGGTTTACACCTATCAAAAGTGGTGTGTGTGCAACGACAGGCGACATCGGTCATGACCTGCACGTTTTAGACATTGCATGTGCCACTAAGCTTGGCGACATCAATTGTGACATATGCGTGTTGATAACGCTCGCCGTCATCATTCATGGCCTATTTGATTAGAACGTTACCACATGGATAATGACGTTTACCAACATTAAGAGACATTGTCCAACGCATGCACGCATCAAACATGTTGTGTACGCATCGACTGGGTGACATCAGTCATGGCTGGCGCGCATTGGCCAAAAATAAGACATTGGTCATGGACTGCACATATCGAGAGTAGCTTCTGCATATATGGAAAACGACGCCTTCCAATCTGAGGCGATATCTGCCAAGGCATGCATGCATCAAACCTGGTGTGTGCACATCAACTAGGTGTCATTAGTCATTGTTTAAAAGCATAAGACATAGCATGTTTGCAAGTGGCAAATGACATCTTCCATTATTATCAGCATCAACCAAGGCATGCAAGCTTCACCTGTGGCGTGTGCACACCATCTTGACAACATCAATCGTGACATACAAGCATCAGCCAATGTAGTATGACATCGGTCAAGGCCTGCTAGCATTAGTTGTGGCGTGTGTCATTGTCTTCGCGACATCAGTCATAGTATGCGCGCATCGGCCAACACTAGAAGATATCGACCATGGCCTGCACAAATCAAGCATAGCATGTACGTTTATGGAAACTAATGTCTGCCAATGTCAGGCGACATCTGCCAAGGCATGCATGCATAAAATGTTGTGAGTGCACATCAACTAATTGTTATCGCTTATGGCCTGCAAGCATCGGACGTAGCATGTGTGCAAGTGGCAAATGAAGTCTTCCAATGTTAACAACATCAACCAAGGCAAGCAAGGTTCACCCATGGAGTGTGCCCATAGGCTAGACGACATCATTCATGGCCTATGTGTAGAGTCCAATGTCATATGACATCGTCTAAGGACTACAAGCGTTAGTTGTTGCGTGTGAGCATCCACTGGGTGACATCAGTTGTGGCTTGCCTGCATCGCCCAATGTGAGGTGACATCTCCAAAGGAATGCACACATAAAACATTGTGTGTGTACATCAACTGGGCGACATTGATCTTATCCTACGCTAATTGGCTTAAGGTAGACGACGTCGTTCATGGACTGCACGCATGTGCTTTTATTGAAAAATGATGTCTGCTAATGTCAAGAGACATATGCCAAGGCATTCATACATCAAATGTGGTGTGTTGCAACGACTAGGAAACATTGATCATGGCCTGCACGCATCAGACAAAGCTTGAGCACATGTGGCAAATGATGTCTGCCAATGTCATCCATAACATTTAAGGCTTGCAAGCATCACTCATAGAGTATGCTCATCAATAGGTCAATATCGGTCACGACCTTCGAGCATCGGACAATGTCATATGGACACGGCCAAGAATGCACACTCAAGTGGAGAGTGGCGGATGGTTTTGTGAGACACTAGTCGTGGAAGTAGCAATTAGTGAGCGATTTCGGGTAATTATATTAATTTTTTAATTTTTGGCGTTAATTTTATAATTTTATCATATTATTCTTATTTTTTAGATCTTCTCAAAAAAATTTAAATTAGAAAAGAAATATAGAAATTGTTGAATTTAAGGTTAATCTACTTATTTATGAATTTTTTGTATTAATTTATATTTTCACAATATGAATTCTATTTTTATAACTAAATTACTCAAATTCATGATTTGTTGGGAAAAAAAAATTAAAGTTCAAAAAAAGTTGTTGAAAACTATATTTTTATGTATACAATATTATTTATGGTAAAAAGCTTATGAATGTTTGTACCTTAGAACATACATATTTGGATTGTAAATATTCAATATTATTCAATGGAAAAACGATGCATAATCCTATAAGTCATAATCGGAGTAGTAGAATCAGAAGCTCCATATGGGACACATGTAAGAAGTAGCATGTGGTCATCAGACATGCACATCGGCAAATGACAGACGACATCGGTCATGGCCCACACGCATCGGATGTGGCCATATGGAAAATGACGTCCAGAAACATCATGTGGCATGTTCGAAGGCCCGTACACATCAAATGTGGTAGGTGCGCATTAAGAGAGTGACATAAATTGTTGCTTGCACATATCGACCAATGGTAGACGACATTAGTCGTGTCCTACACGCAAAAGAGTAACATGTGCACATATGGAAAACGACGTTTGCATACATTAGCTAAATAAACCAAGGGGAGCATGCATCAAACGTGGTGTGTGCGCATCAAAGGTAGTATGTGCGCTTAAGGAAAACGCCGTTAGACATTGTCACGCGACATATGCCAAGGCATTCATGCATAAAACATGGTGTGTGCACAGAATCCAAGTCTCATCGTTCATGGCTTGCAGGCATCTGACGTAACATGTGTGCAAGTGGAAAACGACGTCTTCCAATGGCATCAACATCAACAAAAACCTGCAAGATTCACGTATGATGTGTCCGCATCGGTTGGGTGACATCATTCGTGGACTACACCCATCGGCCAACGTCATGTGACATCATGCGAGGCCTAAAAGATTTAGTTGTGGTGTGTGCACATCGACATGGCGACATCAGTTTTGGCATGCTTGCATGGACAAATGTCAGGCAACATCATCCTATGCATGCACACTTCAAACATTATGCCTGCGCATCTCTTTGGCAACATCGGTCAAGGCCTACGCGCATTAGAAAAAGGAAGACGACATCGGTCAATGCCTGTGCGCATTGGTTAAAGGAAACGACATCGGTCATGACATGCGCGCATCAGACAAAGACAGACGATATCGGTCATGGCCTTCACGTATCGTATGTTGCATGATCTTGTATTTGCAAACAATATGTGCAAATGTTTGGCGGCCTCGACCAAGATATGCAAGCATAAAAATATTTGTGTGTTCATAGGCTAGGCGATATCGTTTATGGACCGCATGAATCAGACATAACATGTGCACATGTGGAAAACCACGTCTGTCAATGGTATCACAACAGCCAAGTCTTGCATGCATCATCCATGTTGTGTGTGCATCGGTATGGCGACATAATCATGGCCTACGAGCATTGGAAAACATCAGATTAAATCAGACAAGGTCTGCACGCACAAAATTTGGAGTGTGCACATCAGCTGGGTGACATCAGTCGTGGTATGTGTACATCATCTTGGCGACATCAGTCATGGTCTATAAGCATCGGTAAAGCAATTTCCGCCTATAATAGATAATATAATCAAAGGTCTGCACGCATCTGACGTACATCACTCATAGGGAGGTATCATCAGTAAAGGCATGAATGTATATATGGTTGCAAGTGCGCATCGAATGGACAAAATTGGCGTCTTCCATTCACCATCAACCAATTTTTGCATGCCTCATGCGTGGAATGTGCACGTCGTCCAAAGACACACGTCATCTTCCAGGAGACATTTGCCGTGGAGTACCTTTATCAGTCGTGGCCTATGCACCTTGCTCAGCCGACATCGATCATTAATTTCCTAGATTGTACACATTACTTAGTCATTTTCGGGTGTGTCCTACAAACATCATTCAGAAGAAATTTGGTGTGGCCTGTCCCCATCGTCCTTAGCCTACATACAACTTTAAGCGAGCTGGACATGGACTACCCACATCGACTTTGTCCTGGACACAACGTTTAACAAATAACAAACGTGGCCTGCACACATCTATTTGCCGACATCCAATGTGGACTGACCTTATCATATTTAGTATACACATATCGTCCTGCCGACGTCAAAAGTTTTTTGGTTGCATCATTCCTGGCCTGTATATATCAATTTGGAATGTCGATGGCGGAAAATCTTTTATACAATAAAGGCAGGAACTTTGGGTTTATTCATTTTCGGATTTTTTTTTTTTTTCATTGGAATGAATTAAAAATCCAAAAAAATGTTTAAATTGTTGAATTGAAGGTAACTATATTCATTTGATATTATTTTGGCATTAATTTTATATGTTCCCCATATTTTTCATATTTTTTCAAAATTAATTACGCATGCTCGATATTTGCTTAAAAAATAAAAAAAATTGTTGAATTTAAGGTTACTCTATTTATCTGTGAAGTTTTCGCGTTAATCTTATATTTTTTTAATATTAAATCTATTTTTGTTAATTAGTTACTCATATTCGTGATTTATCAAATAAAATGAAAATTAAAAAAAAATGTCGAAATCTATATTTTTATATGTATAAAAGTTATTTATGATGAAAAGAATATGGGTATTTGTACTTTAAAACCTACATATTTGGGTTGTACATGTTCATTATGAATTATTGGAAATACGACGCCTACTCCTCAATGTCAAAATCGAGGCAACAAAATCAAGAGCTCCATGTGGGCAATGTATATGACGTAACATGTGGGTATTAGACATACACATCGGATAACGACAGACAATATCGATCATGGTCGCACGGATCGGATGTGCGCATATGGAAAATGAGGTCCACCAAAATTTGGGGAGATTCCCAATGGCCAGTAGACATTAAATGTGGTGTGCGTAAATCGATGTTACCACATCAATCGTGACTTGTGAGCATCGACCAAAGCCAGACAACATTGGTCATGGACCACTCACAACGGCGTAACATGTGCGTATATGGAGAATGACATTTGAAGACATAGGCAAAATCTGCCAAGGCCTGCACACTTCAAAAGAAGTTTGTGCACATTGGTAGGGAGACATTAGTCATGGACTACACCCATCGGACATAGCATGTGCTATTCTTGAAAAAGACGTTTTCGAGTGTAAGGTGACATCGGCAAAGGCCTGCATACATTAAATATGGTGTGTGCAACGATAGGCGACATCTGTCATGGTTTGCATGCATCAAAAGTTGCATGTGTGCATAAGTTGGATAACATTGCACACATCGGCCAACATAGGCTGACATTGATCATGGCCTGCACACATCGAAAGTACGCATATGGGAAATAAAGTTTACATATGTCAGATGACATCGTCCAAGGGCTTTAAACGTCAAAAGTGTTTGTGCATTGACTGGGTGACAAAGGTTGTGGCCTGTACATGTCGACAATGGAAATTAACATCAGTCATGGCCTGCACGTATCAGCGTAAGTTGTGCACATTTGGAAAACAACGTCTTCAAACGTAAGTTATTATTGGAAAAGTCCTAAACACATTAAATATGGTGTGTGTGCAACGCCGAGCTACATCAGACATGACCTGATGATTACACGCCATGCGTGAAGCTTGTTGGCCTTGGCTGATGCATATGCCATTGGAAGACGTCGTTTGCCACTTGTGTATATGCTATATCCGATGCTTGCGAACAATGACCGATAACACCTAGCTAATGTACACGCAAAAAATTGTATGCATACATGCTCTGAAGATGTAACCTTACATTGGCAGGCGTCATTTTGCATATGCACACATGCTACGCCCAATGCCTGCAAGCAATGACCGATGTCTTCTTCTATTGACCGATGCACATAAGCCATGAGTAATGTCCCCAACCGAGGTGCATACGCCATAACTAATGCTTTCAGGCCTTGCCTGATGTCATATGACATTTGCCCATCTGTGTAGGAAAACGGTTGTTCTTCCTTCTCCGCTCCTTCTTTTTCTACATATGCGGCGGCCCCTGCAATCAGAAAGCCTTTTGATAACCTTACTACTAATAGAAAGGGGAAAGATGCGCTCAATCCCTTGCTTCTTGGTCAAACTTAGGAGTAGGGGCTGACGCAATAAATTATGCTGCCCAACTTAGAGGCACACGCCATACGTGAATTTTGAAGGCCATGGATGATAGTGATGCCATTGGAATACGACACATGCCACTTGTGAACATGCTACGTCAGATGCTTTCACACAATGACCAATGATGCCTAGTGATGTGCACACACAATAGTTTATACATGCATGCCTTGGCAGATGTCGCCTCACATTAGAAGTCATCGTTTTTCATATACGCACATGGTACTCATGATGCGTGCAGGCCGTGAATGATGTTTTCTACTTATTGCTGATGCGTGCAGTCCATGACTGATGTCGCCTAGTCGATGCACACACGGCACGTTTGATGCATGCATGCCTTGGGAGATGTTGCCTTGCATTTCCAAGCGTCATTTTCCATATACTCACATACAATGCTAGATGCGTGCAAGACATGCCCTCTACATTGTTTTACTGGCCGATGTGCACTGACCACAACTGATGTCACACAGCCGATGTGCATATGCCACAACTAATGCTTGTGTGCATTGGCCGATGTCATATGAGATTGGCCGATGCGTGTAGGCCACAAATGATGTTTCCCAGCCAATGCACACATTCCGAGTAGAAGCTTAGAGGCCTTGACTGATGTTGATGCCATTGGAAGAGGTCATTGTCCACTTCTGCACATGCTATGTCTGATGCTTGTAGCAATGATCAATAACACCTAGATAATGTGAACACACCATGTTTGATGCATGCATGCCTTGTAAAATGTTTCCTGACATTGGCAGGACTTATTTTCGATACACGCACATGATACGCCTAATGCGTGTAGGCCATGATCGATGTCTTATGTTATTGCCGGTGTGCACGGGCCACGACTAACTTCTCCCAATCGATGCAGACACACCATATTTGATGTGTGCATGCCTTGGACGATGTCATTGATATTGGTAGAAGTCCTTAGCCATATGCGAACATCAAATGCAAGCAGGCCATGACCGATGAAGACATGTATTTTCGACAAGTGCATGCCACAACCAATGTTACAAACATAATTAGAACATGCAACATCTTATGCGTGCAGACCGAGTGATGTCACTTGTTGTTGCACACACACCATGTTTGAAGCATGTAGGCCTTTGCTAATGTCGCGTGTTGTCTGCAGACATTGTTTTCCATATATACACATCTTACGCTGATGTATCCATGCCATGACTGATGTGTTATTCCATTTCCGATATGCGTAGTGCACAACCTTTGTCTCCTAGACCATGCGCACACAACTCGTTTGATGCATAAACACTTGAAATATGTCCCCTAACATTGGTAGACATAGTTTTCCATATGCGCACTTTTGATATGTGTAGGCCATGATCGATGTTGGCCGTCGTTGTCCATGGTGCACATGCCACGACTAATGTTGTCAAGCTAATGCACACATTCAATATTTGATTTGTGCCAACCATGACTGATGTCGCCAGTTGTTGCACACACCACATTTGATGTGTGCAAGCCTTTGATGGTGTTGTCTGACGTCTTTAACTGTTATTTGCCATATGTTTACATGTTATATCGTTGTGTGTAAGCGAGGACCAAAGTCCTCTTCCTTGGCCAATGCATGTAAGCGACGAGTGATTTCAAATGCGTGCAAGCCTTGAACGATGTTTCCTAGACGATGCGCACAAACCACATTAGATGCGAGCATGCCTTGGCCGATGCTGCCTGATATTGACAGACATATTTCGCCAATACAAGCACATGCAAGATCTGATGCGTGTTGGTCATGACCGATGTCGTGTGCCTTTTGTCCAATGCACGCAAGCCCCGGTCGATGTTGCCCAATATATTCTCACACACAATTTTTGATATGGTCCTACCTTAGAAAATGTTCCACTAACAATGTTTGATGCAACTAGGCCACAACCGATGTTTCCCAGTCAATGCGAACACGCCACATATAATGCTTGTAGGCATTGGACAATGTCATGTGACGTTGAATGACACGTGAAGTCTACGAATGATGTCGCCAAGCCAATGCGCACATGTCATATGTGAAGCTTCCAGGACTTGGTTGATGTGAATGCCAATGGAAGACGTCATTTGCCACTTGCACACATGCTACGTCAGATTCTTGAAGGCCATGATCGATGACCCCTAGCTGATGTGCAATTACCACGTTTGATGCATGTCTTGGATGATGTAATCTGACATTAGTAGGCATTGTTTTCCATATACACACATACTATGCCCGATGCGTACATGTTTCTGTAAAACGACGCACAAAGGGCACGATTGATGTCGCCAAGACACTGTGCACATGCTACAACTGATTCTTACATTCCTTTTGCAATGTCATATGACACTGGCCGTTGCGTGTAGGCTATGAATGATGTCTCCCTACCAATACGCACACGCCACACGTGAAGCTTTCAGGCCTTGGTTGATGCTAATGCCATTGGAAGACGTCATATTCCACTTGTGTGGATGCTACATTAGATTTTTGCAGACAATGACCAGTGACATCTAGCTGATGTGAACACACCACATTTGAAGCATGTATGTGTTGAGAGATGTTTCCTGAAATTTACAGGCATTTTCCATATAAGCACATTCAAGGAACGATGCGTGAAGGCCATGACCAATGTCTTCAGCTATTGGCCGATGCTCGCATGGCTTATCTTATGTCACCAAGTTGATGCGCACACACAATGTTTTATTCATGCATGCATTGCCAGACGTCGCCTAACATTTTCATGCGTTGTTTTTCATATATGCACATACTAAGACTAATGCGTCTAGGCCATGAAAGACGTCTTCTACTGTCGACAATGCGCGCAGTCCATGACTGATGTCTCCCAGTCGATGCACACACACCACATTTGATGCATATATTCCTTGGCAGATGTCTCCTTACATTGGCTGGCGTGTTTTTCAGTATACGCAAATGCTATGCTCGATGTATGTAGGTTATGAACGTTGTTTTCTTCTCTTGGCTGATGTGTGCAGGGCAAGAATTATGTAGCCTATCCGATATGTACACGCAAAAAACTGATGCTTGCAGGCCTTGGCTAATGTCATATAACATTGGCAGATGTGTATAGTCCATGAATGAAGTTGGCCAGCTGATGCGCACACGCCGCACGTGAAGCTTTGCAGCTCTTGCCTGATGCTGAGGCCATTGGAAGACGTCAATTGCACCTTGTGCACATGCTACACCTTATTCTTGTAGAAAATGATCGATGATGCCTATCTAATGTGCACACACCACGTTTGATGTAGGAATGCCTTGGCAGATGTCGCCTGACCTTCACAGGTGTCATTTTCCATAAGTGCACATGCTGCCCAATACGTGTATGCCATGACTGAGATCTTCTACTATTTACCGATGCGCGCATGCCATGACTTATGTCGCCCAGTCGGTGCCCACACACCATCTTTGTTGCTTGCATACCTTAGATGATGTCACAAATTGTTGGTAGACATTGTTAGTAATGTGCGCACGTTCAATGTTAGTGTCCATGATGATTAGAACATGAAATAAGCAGTCCATGACTGATGACGAATGGCTTTATCAAAGCGCGCATGCCACGAGTGTTGTCTCCATGATGATTAGAACATGAAATATCTGTTGTTTGAAGGACATGACCGATTTTGCTTGTCGTTGCACACACACCACATATGATATGTGTGGACCTTGGACAATATCACGTGACGCCTGTAGACAATGATTTCCATATGCGCACATCTTATGCCGATGCGTGAAGGATATGACCGACGTCATTTGCCATTAGCCGATATGCGCAAGCAACAACCTCTGTCCCCAAGTCAATGTGCACCCAATCGTTTTATGATCAAATCCTTGGACGATGTCCAAGTGTCATTAGTAGATGTTATTTGCAATATGAGCACTTCCGATGTGTGAAGGCCACGAACAATGTTGGTTTTCAGTTTCCGATGTGCGCATGCCACAACTGAGGTTGCAAAACTGATCCACACATGCAATGTTTGATGTGTGCAAACCATTACCGATCGTCAGCCATTACGCACGCACCACATTTCATGTGTGCAGGCCTTGGCCGAATTCGCCCGACACTAGAAGACGTCATTTACTAGAAGTACACATGCTACGTTTGATGTGTACAAACCATGACCAATACCACCTAGATAATGGGCACATACCATATTTGATTCATAAAGTCCTTGGACGATGTCGGCCAATATCTGCAAACGTTGCTTAACATATGTGCACATGTTACGCTGTTGCGTGCAGGTCATTACTAATGTTGTCTACCATTTGCCGTTGCGCATAACACGAATATGTCGCTCTTCGATGCGCGCACACCACGTTTGATTTGTTGGTGTGCCTTCATCAAGGATATAGCCACTGTTGGTCGAGTTTTGCATATGCTCACACTCAATGAGTGTGTCCATGACTGATGTAGTGTTTCCGTTCCTGATAACGCATGTCTAATCCCCACATACTACGTCCTATGCATTGCCATATGTGTTCATGATGCCGTTGCATCGATTTAAGGCTGTCAAGAGTAGCATCATGTTTTGAATAACTTCATAATGAAAATGTACAACCTAATATGTACCCTCTTAGGTATACACAAGTATTTTTTTTACAATAAAAGAACTTTATAGACATAAAATATGATTTCATAAGTTTTTTGTGAATTATTTGGCCTAATCAGGAATATGCGTAATAAATTAATAAACATAGAATTTGTCCTATAGAAATACAAATTAACACAAAAAATTCACATTAAATAGATTAGTCCTTAAATTATTTTTTTTTTGTTTTTTTATTTTTTAAAAACAAAACTCGAGAATCGTATTTAATTTTATAAAAATTTGGAAATAATAATACTATAAAATTAAATGCTAAAATCAGATTCACGAAAAAAATATAGTTACCTTAAATTCAACAATTTAACTAATTTCTTGATTTTTCTAATTTCTACAAATTGGAATAATGATAATTAATAATTACAAATAGGAAATTATTTATAAATATAATTAATGCAAAAAATTCACTAATAAATATAGTAACCTTAAGTTCCTTTATGTCAACGATGCGACCATGCAACATCTGACGTCCCCAAACTGATGTAGGTAGGCCACGAACGATGCATTCCAATAACGTTTAACATCGTCAAACAGATGTGTCTATTTTAAAAATGATGTTGGCAGCCTAGGTTCTACGTAGGCATATTGATGTATGCAAGCCATGTCCGATGTTGGTTTAATGTTTTCTGCATATCAAAGTCGATGCGGGCAGGCCATGTCTGACGTCGCTAGCAGTTGTTTGTAGGCTAAGGTCAATGGGGGAAGGCCCGCCCAGGTCCGTTAGAACGATATTTAGGGTTTTAGACTGCCCGAAGACGACAAATAATATACATAATGCGGGCAGTCCACGGTCATTTCGGCTAGACGGTGCATAGGCCATGAATGATGCGGTACTACCACTAACAATATCTCCTAGATGAAGATGCTGCATTGGCCGCTGCAAATTGCATGTCGATGCATGTAAAGTTTTGTTGATGTTTAGTGGGAAGTCAACCAATTTCACCCACCCGATGCACACATACCACGTCAAATGCAAAATCATGCCCTTCACAGCCTGATTATACATGCCATGATGAAATAGCCTCCGATTCGCACAAAACATCTCATATGCTGCAGCCTTTATGATGTGTTTTCTCTTTCATTGGACCAACGTTCCCATAACCCGGAATGTGTGCAGGCCATAGTCTATTGTAGAAGCGATGTGCATATGCCATGACTGATGTAGACCAACCGATGTGCACACGCCACCTTTGATGTGTCCAGGCCCTTGCTGATGTCATCTAACATTGGCCGCTGCACGCAGGCCATGACAAATGTTCCCTTTATGCGCAGATGCCAGGGGAAATGCTTGCATGCCTTTGTGGGGTTGCTGATTTCCTTTCCATTGCATACTTCTGTTCTCCACTTGAACTAAACACTTGGGATGTGTCCTCAATTCCATGATTGATTCGCATAGACGATGCTCGACACCGACATTTTGATGTGTTTCATATGCCTTGCTGATTTGTATGTCATCGTCTTCATCTGTGGTTGCAAATACAAGCGCGATAGAATTTTGCCTCCATGTATACCTTAAAATGTCACTTGACATTAGCCAATTCAACATGGCCACAACCGATGCGCCTAGTCTATGCTGTCACTCACCACATCAATTCTTGCGGCTTTGGACAATGTCTTATGATGTTGTACGTGTGTGCGGCCACGAATGATTTGACCAGACGAATAACCATCCCCAGATGAATCTTACATGCTTGGTTGAGGCTTATGCCATTCTATGGATGTTTGTTGCCACTTGCGTACATGCTATTCTGATGTATTCCAACCATGACCAATGTTTTTTCTACCTGAATGTGCACACCATCCAACGTTTATTGCATGCAGGCCTGGGCAGTGTCCCCTGTATTGCATGTTCATTTTTCATCTAGGCACATGTTACCTTGAACGTTGTCAGCCATGACTAAGTTCTTTATAGCCTTTAGAGCCGAGCACGTAGGCCATCACTAATGTCACCCAGTCGATGAACACAAACCACGTTTGATGGATGCATTCCTTTGAAGTGTTGCCTGACATTTGCAGGAGTTGTTTTCAACATGCGCATATGCTACACCGATGCGTGTAGGCCATTAATGTTGCCTTCTTCTGCTAGCCAATTCGTGCTTGCCAACACTGATATCGCCCAACCAATGTTCACATGCCACAATTGAGGCTTCCATCATTGGCTTATGACAAATAACATTGTCTTATTCATATAAGCCAAGAAAGATTTCTCCCAACTGATGTGCACATGACACACGTGAAGCTTGCATGCCTTGGTTGATGCTGATGTCATTGAAAGGCGTCGTTTGCCACTTGCACACATGCTACATCTGATGCTTACCGAAAATGACCAGTGACCCCTAGATAATGTGAAAACACCACGTTTACTGCATGTATGCCTAAGAAGATGTCGCCAGACATTGGCAGGCATCACCTTCCATATACGCACGATGTGTGCAGGCTATGAACGATGTCTTCTACTTTTGGATGATGCACGCATGCCATGACTAATGTCGCTCAGTCGATACACAAACACTATGTTTAATAAGTGCATACCTTGGATGATGTCACAGACTGTTAATAGACGTCGTAATCCATATGCGCATGTTCGATTAATGCAGCCCATGACCGATGACAACTGACATTGTCGATGCACGTATGCCATGACCAATTTCGCCTACATGATTAGCACATGCAACATTTGATGCATGCAGCCCATGACCGATGTCACCTCCCATTGCGCATATACAACGTTTGATGCGTGTAGGCCTTGGAAAATGTCACATGATGGCCACATAATATGTTTTCATATGTGCACATATTACAATTACATGTGGAGGCCATGGACGATATCTTCATTTGTTGGCCGATGCGTGCAAGCTATGACTGATGTCGCACAGTTGATGCATACACACCATGTTTGATGTATTCATGCCTTGGATGATGTCTCCTTATATTCGTAGACGTTGCAAGCTATATGCGCACGTCTGACGCAAGCAATCCCTGATCGATGATTGCTGGAGTGGTCGACGCACGCATGCCACAACCGATGTTTCCAAGCTTATTAGCACATGCAACATCTGATGCGTGCAGGCCATGATTGATGTCACTTGTTGTTGTGCACACACCACTATGATTGGCAGGCCTGACCATGGCCCCTACGTTTGCAGACATTGTTTCCATATGCGACATTTACTTGATGCATGCAGGGCCATACCAATGTCTTTTTCATTGGCCGTATGATCCATGCTAATATTTTTAACTTAAACCGCATGCGAATGTGCACAAAACCCGTTTGTCTTACAACAAACCGTTAGACGATCCCCCAGACATTCGTAGACTATATTTCCATATTGCAGCACAAACTTTTGATGTGGTGCAGGACTGCCGATGTCCAGCGTCGGTTACGATGTGCGCAATTCCACGATTGATGTCACCCAACTAACCACAATGCAACATTTGATGCGTGCAATCACGACGATCTGTTTGTCGTTGCTCTGCAAGCCCCCAATTTATGTGTGGCATATCTGGACTATGTCCCCTGACACTGGCACGGAGCGTCCATTTTCATAAGCACACATGCTACGTTCGATGTGTGCAAACAATGACCAATGTTGCAAGCTGATGTGCACACACCACATTTGATTCGTGCAAGCCTTTGCCAATGTCTCTAGACATCTATTGCCATATGCCTACATGTTACGCCATTGCATGAAGGCCATGACCAATGTCGTCTACCATTACCCAGTGCGTGCAATCTATAATTTTTGTCGCTCTAACAATGCACATACACGACGTTTGATGCGTAAGGGACTTCGAGGATTTCGCTTGATATTGGTAGATGTAATTTTTCATATGCACACGTCCGATGTGTGAGGGCCATGATCGTTGTTGTCGGTTATTCACTAATACGCATGTTTGATGCTGACATGCTATTTCCTATGCGTGGCCCACATGGAGCTTTTGATTATGTTTCACTAATTTTGAGTTAGAGGAATAGGCATCATTTTTCCAACGAAGCATAATGAACATATACAACCCAAATAATTACATTCTCAGGTAAAAACACACATTTTTTTATTTCATAAAAAAATTTTATATATATAAAATATATTTTATACAATTTTTTTTGATTTTTTTGGCAAATTAAAAATATGAGTAATTAGCTAATAAAAATAAAATTAATATAATGAAAATATAAAATTAACGTAAAAAATTCACAAATAAATAGAGTATCCTTAAATTTAACAATTTCAACGGTTTTTGTAATTTTTTAACAAATCTCTAGGATTAATATTTAATTTATGAAAATAGGAAATTATGATAAAAATATAAAATTAACAACAATAATTCACAAATAAATATAGTTACCTTAAATTTGTCAATTTAAACAATTTTTTTGAATTTCTATACTTTTATTAATTCTAATAAATGAGAAATTAATTAATAAAATAGGGAAAATATGATAAAATATAAAATTTATGCAAAAAAATGCACATATAATTATACTAACCTTATATTCAACAAATTCAACTACTTCAACTATTTTTTTGAATAATTAGTTTTCTCTCGGCAAATCCTCAAAGAATCTATAATTAATTAACTATAAATTGGATAATTATGAATAATATTAAATTAAAGCCAAAAATTAACAAATAAATATAGTAACATTAAGTTCCTTTATTTCAAAAATTTGGTCACGCAACGTCTGACATCCTTAAACAAATGTATGTAGGCCACGAATGATGCAGCCAAATGACGTTTGACGTCTACAAACCGATATGTGTATGCTAAATACGATAAGGGAAGCCCATGTTGGACGTGAACAAATTGATGTATGTAGGCCACATCCGATTTTGAATTAACGTTGTGTGTGAAGGGCAAAGTTGATGCGGGAAGTACATGTTTGACGTCTCTGACAGTTTTGTATAGGCTAAGGGCGATGGGGGCAAGCCACGCAAAATGTTGGCTGAACGATTTTTTAGGAATCACTTGAGGAAGACTAAGTAATATGCATAACGCGGGCAGCCCACGGTCGACTTCGTTGATGCAAGTGCATAGGTCACACTAATATGCGGGTACTTTCATCACAACTAATGTCCCTCCGTTGGACAATGACTCATGTCGTTGACAACGTTGCACATTCAGACGTCGATGTATGTAAAATTGTTGAGATAATGGAGACACCAATTTCACCAAGACGATGTGCACATGCCACGTTTGATTAATGCATGCTTTGGCTGATTGTACCTACCATTGATTGATGTAGCCTGCCGATGCCTGCAGAATACATCAGATGCATGCAGGCCTTTAATAATTGTGTATGTCCTTCTCCAACATTGCTTGACTGATGCGTGCAGGCTTAGACCGATGTCACCAAGATGATGTGCGCATGCCATGACTAATATCTCCCAGCAGATGCACACAATCCATATTTGATGTGTGCAGGCCTTGGCCGATGTCATCTGACATTGGCTCATGCTCGCAGGCCATGACAGATGTTCCCTATCCGTGCGCCCACAGCCCATGGATGTTCTTTGGCAGGCCTTAGATATTGTAGATTGCCATTGGCAGAGCATCGTACCTAACTCATGTCACAAGCTATGTCTGATGCGTGAGGGCCATGCCCCCGTGTCGCCTATAAATGCGACCACACCACATTTGATGCGTGCATCCTTGCCGATGTCGCCTAACATAGGCAAACATTATTTTTAAATATAACTCATGAAATTTTACGCGTGCCGGCCATAGTACCTGGTCGTCTGCCTTTTGCAATACCAGAGGCCACGAATATGTCGTCTACTAGATTGCGCACACACAATGTTTGTGGTGCACATGCATTGAAGGATATTTTTGACAAAGAATGATGCAAGCAGGCCACAACTGATGTTTCCTAGTCAGGGCGACGCGCCGCAACTAATGCTTGAAGGATTTGCATGATGTCATATGACGTTGGCCAATACGTGTAGGACACGAATGATGCCATCCAGTCTATGTACACACGCATCGCATGAAGCTTGCAAGCCTTGGGTGATGCTTATTCCATTGGAAGATATCATTTTCCACTAGAACACATGCTACGTCCAATGTTTGCATGCCATGACGGATGACGCCTAGCTAATATGCACACATCATGATGGATGCATGCATGCCTTGGTAGATGTCGCCTTACATTGGCAGGCATCATTTTCCATATATGCACATGCTATGTTCGACGCTTGGACAAAATGACCATTGTGTTCATTTGTTAGTCGATGCGCGTACACCCCGACTTATGTCAGCCAGCTGATTTGCACAATCCACAACTGATGCTTGCAAGCCTTAGGCAATTTCATATGACATTGGCTGATGTGTTGAGGCCACAAATTATGTCGCCCATCCGGCGCGCACACGCCACTGCTGAAGCATGAAGGTCATGGTAGATGCTGATGCCATTGGAAAACATCGTTTTCAACTTGAACACATGTTATATCTGATGCTTGTAGATAATGACCGATGACGCCTAGCTGAAGTGTACACACGACGTTTGATTTATGCATGAATTGGAAATTGTCACCTACAATTGGTAGCCATCATTTTCCATATAAGCACATGCTACGCTCGATGCGTGCATACCATGACCAATGTGTTTTGTTGTTGGCCGATGCGTGCAGGCCATGAAAGATGTAATTGAGTTGATGCACACACATCACTTTTTGCATTCGTGCATGCCTTGAAGATGTCAGATGCAACTGGAAGGAATCATTTTCCATATACGCACATGCTACGCTCGATGTGTGCAATCCATGACCCTTTTCTTCTCCTGTTGGCAGATGCGCGCAGGCCACGACTGATGTCGCCTTGCCTATATGCACATTCCACAAATGATGTCATCCACGTTTGATGTGTATATGCCTTCGTTGATGCGATCTGATGTTGGCCTATGCTCACAAGCCATGACTAATGTTGCTCTAGAGATGCGCACAAGCAATGGGTGATTCTTTCAGGCCATGTTTTTTGCTGATGCCATTGGAAGACGTTGTTTGCAATTTGCGCACATGCTATCTTAAATTGTTATAGACTATGATCGACGATTCCTAGCTGATGTGCACACATAATGTTTGTTGCATGCATACCTTGAATGATGTCGTCTAACATTGGTAGGAATCATTTTCTATATAAGCACATGCTACGTCGGATGAATTCAAGCCATGACTGATGTCTTCTACTGTTGGCCAGGTATGAAGTCCATTACCGATGTCTACTAGTCGATGCGCACACACCATATTTTATGCATGTATGCCTTGGAAAATGTTGCCTCATGTTGGTAGATGTCATTAGCCATATACGCACATGCAATGCATGTAGGCCAAGACCAATAAGGGCTGGCATTTCGACATGCACATGCCACAATCGATGTCACAAAGCTCAATAACACAGATACATCTGATGCATGCAGGTCTTAACTGATGTCCGTACAGTGGGGCAACTCACCACTTTGATTCGAGTAGCCTTACCAAACGCGATTGGCCGTCTGCACCGTTTTTTCCATATGTGCATATGTTGCGCTGATGCATGTAGAACATGACCTATGTAGTTCGCCATTGATGATATGTGCAGGCCATAACCTTTGTCGCCCAATTAATGTCCGCGCAACCTATTTAATGTGTACAAACATTGGACGATGCCCGCTAACATTGTTAGACATCGTTCGCCATATGTTCACTTATGTTGTGTGCAAGCCATGACGGATGTCTTCCGTCGTTGGCCGATGTGCGCATGTCACTAATGTTGTCTCCTAGATGATACACACATCAATGTTATGTGTTAAACCCCATGATTGTGTCGCTTCTTTCCCTCCGTTTGCACACCCACATTTGAAGCATGCAAGGCCTTGCCGATGGTCGCCATCGCACTGGCAAAAAAACGTCGTTTCCCCTTCCTTGAGCACACATGCGATGTCTGATGGCCACACATACTTTTGATCTGGTAGGCAATGGTCGATGTCTCCTTACAGTTTTAAAATGTCGTTGGTTTTCCATAACGCACATGAATGTTTTGTTGCGTGAAGGGCCATGACAATGGTGTCCCTCCATTGGCTAATGTGCACTGCATACCGGATGTCGCTCGTTTTGTGTGCAAGCCATGCCCTATGTCGCTCTCCATTAAAACACAAACTCATGTTGATTGCGTGCGGCCTTCGACGTTTCCTAATGTCATATGTAACGTCATTTTCCATTTGCGCACTTTTGTTGCGTGCTGCCCATGAATAATGTTATCTATCGTTCATCGATGCGCATGTCTTATGTTTATATGCTACATCCTACGTATGGCCCACATAGAGCTCTTGAACTTATTACTCTGATTCTGACTTAGTGGAGAAAGTATGGTTTTTCCATTGAATCATAATGAATATTACAAATCCCAATATGTATGTTCTAAGGTACAACACACATTTATTTTTCTTTTTTTTTTTATTTATCATACCTAACTTTTTATTATCATACATATAGTTTTCAACAGTTTTTTTTTAATGTATATTTTTTTCGGCAAATCACAAATATTAATAATTAATGAAGAAAAATAGAATTAGTATTATAAAAATGTAAAATTAACTCAAAAAATTTATACATAAATAGTAACCTTAAATTAAACAATTTCATTTTTTTTTTGTAATTTTTAATTTTTAAGCAAATTTTGAGAATGAGTGTTTTTAATTTTAAAAATATGAGAAATATGGATCAAAAATCTCCAATTACGGCACTGTATGTACCTTAAGTTCCTTCATTTCAACAATACGATCACGCAACATCCGACGTCCCCAAACACATGTATGTAGTCCACGAAGAATACACCCAGATGAAGTTTGACGTTAGAAGACCGATATGTGTATGCTAAATATGATAAGGGCAGCCCACATTCGACGTCAATTAATAGATGTATGGAGGCTACGCCTGATGTTGGTTTAACATTACGTGTAGGCCAAAGTCTATTCGGGGCAGGCCATATTTGAGATCACTGATAGTTATGTGTAGGCCAAGGACGTTAGGGGCATGCCACGCAAAATATTAGGTGAACGATGTTTTTAGGCGATGCTTAAAGATGACCAAGTGATGTTCACAATGCCAGTAGGCCACAATCGACGTTGGTTGAGCAAGGTGCATAGGCCTCGACTCATTCAGGTACTCAATGCCCACTGTCTCCTGGACGATGACGTATGTTGTTGGCCGACGTGCACATACCATGTCAGATGCATGTAAAAATTGGTTGATGTTGAATTGAAGACGCCAATTTCGCCAAGGTAATGGGCACATGCCATGCTAGATTCAAGCTTGCCTTTATTGATGGTACATGTCATTGAGTGACGTTGCTTGTCGACGCCTGCAGGACACGTCAGATGCATGCAGGCCTATGATAATGTTGTATGTCATTGGCTGACGTCGCTTGACCAATGCGTTCATAACATGATCGATGTCTCCAAGCCGGTGCTCACATGCCATGAGTGATGTCACCCAACCGATGCGCGCGCTCCATGTTTGATGAATGCAAACCTTTGCCGATGTAATCTGATGTTGGTCGATGCTTGTAGGACATGACCAATGTCTCACTACCGATGCGCACACACCATGGATGACGCTTTCAGGTCTTAGTTGTTACAGATTCATTGGAGATGTTCATTCCGCCACCTGCCTAACAGGATAGTCTGAATGCTGCCAGGCCATGTTTATGTGATCGCAAGCCGATATACCACACACACACCACATTTTATGCATTCATGCTTTGTCCGACACTGCCAGACATTGGCACACATTGTTTGTCAAAAAAAAAACATGTCATATCTGATGCGTGATGTCCATGACCGGTGTCGTCTGCTTTTGGACAAAGAGTGCATTCCACAGTCTAGGTTGCCCAATCGATGTGCTCACATAATGTTTCATGTGTGTATGTCTTGGACGATGACGCATGACATTAGCCGATGCAGGAAGGCCACAACTGATGTTGCTTATTCGATGCGCACACTCCACAACTAATGTGTGTAGGCCTTGGATGATGTCATTTGACATTGGTTGATGCATGTCGGCTATAAATGATGTCACCCAGCCGATGCACATACGAAAAACCTTAAGCTTTCATGCTTTGTCTGATCGTGATTCCATTGGAAGATGTCGTTTTCCACCTGCTCACATGTTATGTCCCATGCTGACACACCACATTTTATCCATGCATGCCTTTGCATATGTCACCTGACATTGGCAGGCGTCGTTTTCCATGTACCCACATGCTACGCCTATTTGTGTTTGCCATGACTGATGTCATCTATTGTTGGACGATGCACCCCAACCACAACTGTGTCACCCAACCAATGTGCACATGCGAAAAGTAATGCTTGCAAGCCAAGACCGATGGGTGTAGGCCACAAATGATGTCATTCATTCGATGTGCACACGCCATGCGGAAAGCTTCCAAGCCTTGAATGATGGGGATTTCATTGGAAGATGTTGTTCGCCACTTGCACACATGCTACGTCCAATGCTTGTAGAAAATGAACGATGACACATAGATGATGTGCACACACCACGTTTGATTCATGCATGTACACTTGCTACGTTATATGTGTGCATTCCATGACTGATGTAATTTGTTGTTGGTTGATCCATGCACGCCATGAATGATGTAAGCCACTCGATGTGCACACACCACGTTGGATGAATGTAAGCCTTGGCAGAAGTTGTGTGAGATTGTCATGTGTCCTTTTTCATATACGCATATGCTACGCCCGATGCATGCAAGCCATGACCGTTGTCTTCTTTTGTTGGCTGGTGTGCGCAGGCAACGACTCATATTGCCTATCCGAGGTGAACACACAACAGCTCATGCTTGCAGGCCTTGGTCGATTTCATATGACATTTGCTGATTCGTGTAGGCCACGAATTATTTCACCCTGCCATTGCGCACACGCAATGCATGAGGCTTGTAGACCTTTGCTGATAGTGAGTCCATTGGAAGTCATCATTTGCAACATGCGCACATCCTACATCCGATACTTGAAGACGATGACCGGTGACACCTAACTTATGTGCCCGCACAATGTTTGATACATGTATTCCTTGGTACATGCTACCTGACATTCCATATATGCACATGCTACGCCCGATACATGTCGTCCATGTTCGATTTCTTCTGTTGTTGGTCGATAAGCGCAGACCATGAAATATGTCGTCTAGTCGATGCGCACACACCATGTTTGATGTGTGCATGACTTGGACAATGTCGCCGATGTTGTAGATGTCGTTATCAATATATTCATGTCTGATGCAAGCATGTCATGAATGATTACAATAGGCATTGTCGATGCGTTAATGCCACGACCGATGTTGCCAAGATGATTGATTATCCAATATCTGATTTATGCAGGGCATGAGTAATCTCGCCTACCATTGCGCACACACCACATTTGATGCATGTAGGTCTTGTCCAATGTCTCCTTACGTCGTTAGACATTGTTTTCCATATGAGCACATGTAACTCTTATATGTGTAAGCCATGAGCAATGTCCTCTTCCATCGGATGATATGCGGAGGACACAACCTTTTTCTCCCTATCAATGCGCACACAACGAGTTTGATGGGTAAAGACCTTAGACGATGTCCCCTGACATTGGTAAACGTCGTTTTCCATATGCACACTCTGATGTGTGCAAGCCATGACCGATTTCGGCCGTCATTGGTGGATGCACGCATGCCACGAGTGATATCGCCCAGCGGATGAACACATGTAATGTTTGATGTAAGCAAACCATGACCAATGTCACCTATCGTTGCATACACACCACATTTGATGCGTGCAGGCTTTTGCCAAGGTCTCTTGACACTGGAAGATGTTTTCCAGAAGCGCACATGCTACTTTCGATGTGTGCAGGCCATTACAAATGTTACTCAGCCGATGCACAGAAATAGTGGTTTATGTGTGCACGCATTGGCTGATGTCTCTTAATATCTTGAAACGTCGTTTTCGATATGAACTCATGTTACGACGTTGTGTGCAGGTCCTGCCTAATATCGTCGGCTGTTGGATTATGTGCAAAAACAACATTTGATGTTGCTCCGTCAATGCACACACACAACGTTTGATACGTGCGAGCCTTTGAGGATATTTCCTGATGTTGGTCGACGTCATTTTTCAGAATATCATCATTCACATATGGTTGGCGTGGCCTGAACTGTTGTCTGTCGTTCGCCAATTCGCATGTCTGATGCACACATGCTATGTCCTATGTGTTTCCCACATGGAGCTCTTTATTCCGTTGCACCAATTCTAACTTTGAGGAGTAGACATCATTTTTCCAATAAATTATAATGAACAATAAAATCATAGAAAAAAATATGATAAAAATATAAAAGTAAGGCCTAAAATTCACAAATAATTATACTTACCTTAATTTCAATAATTTCTTTTGAATTTTTAATTTCTCCGTCAAATCCCAAAAATGAGTAATCAAATAAATAAAAAAAAGGAAAAATATGATAAAATATAAAAATTTATGAAAACAATTCAAATATAATTATTGTAATATTAAATTCAACAATTTTAACAATTTCAACTATATTTTGATTAATTATTTTTCACCCTACAAATCCCCATAAAGTGCGTAATTATTCAATAAAAATAGAAAAAATATGAAAAAAATTATATATTATTGCCAAAAATACATAAAAAATAATAGTAACTTTAAATTACTTTATTTCGATAATGAGGTAGCGCAACGTCTGACTTCCCAAACCGATGATGTTGGATAGGATCGATAAAATAATATGACGTTTAACGTTTATAGACTGATGTGTGTATGTTAAATATGATAAAGGAAAACGCCGTTCGAGGTCAAAAAATAGATGTATGCTGGCCATGTATGATGTTTTTTTAATGTTATGTGAAGGCAAAAGTTGATGCGGGCAGGCGATGTCTAACGTTACTGACAGTTTTTGTGTAGGCTAAGGAAGATGGGGGCAGGCCATGCTAAATGTTTCCTGAACGATGTTTGTAGGCCACACCTGAAGATGACTAGTAACTGCAAATGCGGGCAGTCCAGATCGACGTGCTGAGGCAATGTGAATAATGTAAGCGACTAAATATAGGTATCCACTCCATGTATCCATCGATGACACGTTCCGTTGTTCGACTTGCACATCTATTAATATGCATTAAAAATTAGTTGTAATGCTGAATGTAAGACCAAACTTCACGCCAGCGATGCTCTATGCCACTTTTGATGTTCCAGCCTTGACTAATGGTATTGTTGTTGAGTGGAACGTAGCGCGAATGCGCGCAATACACGTCCCATGCGTCCAGGCCTTTTGGTGGATGCTATCTGTCATTGGCTTACTTGCCTGACCGATGCTTGTAGCCACACGACCAATGTTACCGAGGCGATTGCGCATGTGACTACTATATCCACCCAGCGATGCGTACACTACACATTTGATGTGTGCAATCCTTGGCCGATGTCATCTGAAGTTGGCCGATGCTCGCAGGACATGAGTGATGTCTCCCTACCAATACGCACACGCCATGGATGATGCTTGCAGGCCTTGGATGTTGTTGATTCCATTGGCAGACGTTATTTTCCACATGTCCACAAACTATTCTGATTTGTGTAGTCAATGACTAATGTCACCTAGCCGATGCGCAGACACCACATTTGATATATGCATCCTTGGTCCCGTGTCCCGCTGCCATTTCCTACACTTTTTCCCATACCAAAAATTCAACAATCCTATGCGTGCAAGGAAATTAACAATGTCCTCTTCCTTTGCCACTGCACGGCATCCTCGACCGATGTCTCCATCGTTCGCACACCACAAATATTTGATGCGTGCATACGCTTTGGACGAATGTCCTCTTTATATAGCCGATGCAGAAACTAGAATAGATTATCCCAATCGATGCCACCCCCCCCATGTCAATTCCTCTTACCTTTGATGATATCATATGATGTTCGCTGATGCGTGTAAGCCATAAGTGATGTAGCCAACTGATGTAATCTTATCACGCTTGAAGCTTGTACGTCTTGGTTGATGTTGATGTCATTGGAAAGTGTTTTTTGGTACTAACTGACATTCTACGTTCGATGCTTGCAGGACATGACCGATGACGCCTAGCTGATGTGCACACACCATGTTTGATGCATGAAAGCCTTGGTAGATGTCCACTTACATTGGAAAGGGTCCTTTTCCGTATACGCACATCCTACGCCTGATGGTGCAGTTAATGAAAAATATCTTTAGCTGTTCGCTCATGTGCGCATGCCATGATTGATATCACCCTATCGATGCACACACACCATGCTTGATGCGTGCATAACTTGGAATATGTCGCCTTATGTTGGGTGCCATGACTGATGACGACAAGTGTTGTCGATGCGCCCATGCAATGACTGATGTTGCCAAGCTGATTAGATAATGCAACATCTGATGAGTGCCGCGCATGACCAATGTCGCCTACCAATGCACGCACACTATGTTTTATGCGTGTAGGCTTTGCCCAATGTCGCCTGACTTCTTCGTCGTTTCTTTGTCCATTTGGGCCCCATGTTATGCGTATGCCGTGGAGGCCCATGCCTGAATGTCGTTTTCTATCTATTTTCCCATATTGCGAAGGACATAACCTTTCTCGCCCCATTATAGCGCACAAAACTCGTTTGAAATGCGTAAATACCTTAGACAATGTCCCCTACATGTAGAAAATCGTTTGCCCAGATTCACACTTCTGATCTATGAAAGCAATAATTGATGTCGGCCGTCCTTGGGCCAGGTATGTTTCTGCCACTACTGTTTTCTCCTAGCTTATGAACCATCAACATTTTGACGTGTGCACACCCATGCCCGTGTCGCCTAATCGTTGCTCCCGATACCAAATATGATTCGTGCACTGCCTTGTCCGAGGTCGCTGTCACTGACATAAAAGTCGTTTGCCAGGAGGTGCACATGCTACTTTTGATGCATGTCAAGCCAT
Source organism: Solanum habrochaites (assembly GCA_027704765.1). Classification (NCBI taxonomy): domain Eukaryota; kingdom Viridiplantae; phylum Streptophyta; class Magnoliopsida; order Solanales; family Solanaceae; genus Solanum; species Solanum habrochaites. The sequence continues at coordinate 23,608,245 of JAKWJA010002490.1, read as the reverse complement.
GTCGTGGCCGGACGTGCATTCCTCGTCTAAAACATTTAAAATTTGTTGAAGATTGGATGGAAGAAACCATTTTGTCAAATCGTGTGCACATGTTTCCACGTTAGTGCATGCGTTACTTGACTAAATATGGTCCCTTTCTTTTGAGTAACGTATCATGTCCCCCAATGCGCAAAGGACACGTCAGATACGTGCAAGCCTATAATGATGTTTTTTGGCATTGACCAACATTTCCTGACCGATGGGTGAGGACACGAGCAATTTTGATATGCTGATGTGCACATTCCATGAATAATTTCCCCAACTGATGCACCCACTCCATGTTTGAATCATACAGACCTTGGGCGATGTAATCTGACATTGGTTGATGCTCGCAAGCCATGACCCACGTCATCCTACCTACGCGCAAATGCCATGGGTGATTCTTACAGGCGTGGGCTGTTGCTGATGCCACAGGAAGACGTCGTTCGCCAAATGCGTAGAATCTATGTCTTATGCATGCATGTTATGATTTATGTTGTCAAGACAATGCACATACACCATATTCGATGAATGCATGCAATGGACGATGCTGCCTGACATTTGCAGACATCGTTTCCAAATAAAATCACGCGAAACATCTGATTTGTGCAGGCCTTGACCAATGTTGTCTGCATTTGGTGAAGGCGCGCAGGCCACCTGATGTCGCCCAGGCGATGCGCACACACAATGTTTGATGAGTGCACACCTTTGTCGATATCACTTTACATTGGCTGATGTGCGCATGCCACTATTGATGTTGCTCAGTTTGATGCCAACAAACCATGACCTATGTCGCCTTTCGACGCCGACACACTACATTAGAAGCGTTCATGCCTTGGTTGATATCTATTAACACTGCCAAACAACATTTTCTGTAAGAGCACATGTTACATTCGATGTGTGCATGTCAATACTAATGTTGCCGAGCCGATGTTAAAACATCACAGTTGATGCGTGTTGGCATTGGTTGATTTTCTTAGACGTCTGCAAATGTTGTTTTCCATATGGACATATGTTACTCCATTTCGTGCAGTCCATGATAATGTCGTCTACCGTTGACCAATGAACACAACCCACGACTGATGTCGCTCTATTGATGCACACACACCACATCTAATGCGTGCGGGCCTTTGAGGATGTCGGTTGATATTGGTGGACGTCATTTTCCATGTGCGTACGTCCGATATATGCGGGCCATGACCGATGTCGTTTGTCGTTCAATGATGTGCACGTATGTAGCCCACATGATATGCCTTAGACGTCGTCCACATGTAGCTCTTTCTTACATTGCGCCTAGTCTGTATTAGAGGAGTAGGCAATTTTTTTCCAATGAATCATAATGAATATGTACAATAAAGATATGTATGTTCTAATGTAAAAACACACATTTTCTTTTTCACGCAAACATCCTTTATATATATAAATATATTTTGAACATTTTTTTTTGAGTTTTTATTTTTTTCTGCAAATCACGAATATTAGTTTTTATTGTTTCTGCAAAAACTCACAAACAAATAGAGTAACTTTAATTTCAACAATATCAATAATTTTTTTGTAATTTTTATATTTTTGAGCAAATCTTGACAAATGTGTAATTAATTTATAAAAAACAGGATAAAATTAATAAAAATTTTAAATTAACGCCAAAAACTCAAAAATACATATAGTTACCTTAAATTCAAAAAATTAAACAATTTTTTTAAATTTTTTTTTTTGTCAACTCCCAAAAGTGAGTAATCAATTTATAACAAATAGGAAAACGATGATAAAAATATATAATTCACGCCAAATTCACATATAATTATAGTAACCTTAAATTCAACAATTTCACCAATTTAAATTATTTTTTTGAATAATGATTTTTCTCCCGACAAATCCAAAAATAAACGCATAATTAATTAATACAATATAGGAAAATTATGAGAACAATGCGGTCACGCAACGTGTGACAAATATGTAATATGCTGAATGCGGGCAGTCCATAGTCGTCGTCGGTTGAGTAAGGTGCATAGGACATGACTAATATGGTTACTCCACGACCAATGTCTCCAAGATGATGACGCGTGTCGTTGGACGACGTGCACATTCAACGTAAGATGCATGTAAAAATTTGTTGATTCTGAATAAAAGACGTCAATTTCACCTAGTGGATGCACATATGCCTTGTTAGATGTATCCATTCCTTCAGTGATGGCACCTGTCGTTGACTGGTGTAGCCAGCTGATACGCGCAGGACATGTCAAATATGTGCAGGTCTTTGATGGTGCTATCTTCCATCGGCCGACATCGCCTTTCCAATGTGTGCAAGCCATGACCGATGTCGCCAAGCTGATGTGCACATGCTATGACACATGTCGAGCAGATGATGCACACACTCCAAGTTTGATGCATGCAGACCTTTGTCGATGTCATCTTATGTTGGTCGATGATCGCAGTCCATGACCGATGTGTTCCTACTGATGCACAATGTCCATAGTCTATTCTTGCTAGACTTGGTTGTTGTTGATGCCATTGGAAGACGTTATTTGCCATATACGCACAAGATATGTATGATGCCTGCAGGAAATGATCGATGTCGCCTAGCCGATATGCAAACACCACATATGATGTGTGCATGCCTTCGTCTATGGTGCCTGACTTTGGCAAACATCGTTCACTAATACAAGAACATGCAACATCCGATACGTGCGCGTCATGAGCAATGTCGTCTGCCTTTAGCCAATGCACGCAAGCCACGACTGATGTCGCCCAATCAATGTTTACATACAATGTTTGATGAGTGCATGCCTTGGACGATATTGCGTGACATTGGACGATGTAAGCAGGCGACAACTAATGTTGTCCAGTCGATGCTCACACACCACACCTAATGGTCGTAGGCCTAATACAATCTCATATGACATTGTATGATGCGTGTAGGCCATGAATTATGTCGCCATACCGATGCGCATATGCCATGTGTTAAGCTTATAGGCCTTGATTGATGTTGATGCCATGGAAGAGGTCGTTTACCACCTGCGCACATGCTACGTCAGATGCTTGCAATCGATTAGCGATGACTCCAAGATGATTTGCACACACCACGTTTAATGCATGCATGCCTTCGCAGATGTCGCATGGCATTGGCTGGTATCTTGTTCCATATGAGAACATGATACGCCTGATGCATGGTGGCAATAACCACTTTCTTTTTCAATTTGTCGGTGCGCACAAGCCACAACTGATGTCACCTAGCCGATGTACAATGCTTTCAGGCCTTGTCGATGTCATATGACATTGGACGATGCGTGTAATCCACGAGTGGTGCCGCCCATCCAATGTGCACACGCAATGAGTGGAGCTTATAGGACTAGGCTGAAGTTGATTCCATTGGAAGACAATGTTTTCCGTTTGCTCACATGTTACGTCGATCTCTTGAACACAATGATCGATGTGCACACACCATTTTTGATGCATGCATGCCTTGTCAAATTTCATCCTACAATAGTAGGCATAATTTTCCATATACGCACATGCTACGCCCGATACATGCAGACCGATGTCTTCTGCTATAAACCAATGCCTGTAGGCCATGACTGATGTCAACCAGTCGATGTGAACAAACGACATTTTATGCATGAATGCCTTTGAAGATATCGTCTGACAACGACAAGCATCGTTTTACATGCTACGCGCGATGCATGCAGGCCATGTCCATTGTCTTATTCTATTGACCAATGCGTACAGGCCATGAGTGATGTCGCCCAGCCAATGTTAACACGCTACAACTGATGCTTGCAGTCCTTGGACGATATCATATAACATTTATCGATGCATGTAGGCTTCAAATGATGTCACACTGCCGATGTGCACACACCATTTTTGAAGGTTGCATACCTTGGCTTATGTTGATACCATTAGAAGACGTCATTTGCCATTTGTACAAATGCTTCATCCAGTGCTTGCAGACAATGACCGATGACACCTTTATGATGTTCACACACCACATTTTATATATGCATGCTTTGGTAGATGTCGCCTGACATTGACAAACGTCATTTTCCATATATGCACATGCTTCGCCTGAAATGTGCAGGCTATGACCTATGTCTTTTGTTATTGGCCAATGCGTGCAGACCATGATGGATGCCTAACCAATGCCACACACCATATTTGATGCGTGCATGCCTTGGACGATGTCTTCTCATGTTAGTATACATCGTTAGCCATAGGCACATTTCTGATGCAACCACGCACCACCGATGACGGCTGGCGGTGTCAACGCGTGCATGTCAAACCTAATGTCACAAAGCTGATTACCACATGCAACATGTGATGCATGCAGGCCATGCCGATGTCACGTTCCGTTATACACACACCATGTTTTATGTGTGTAGTCCTTAGCCAATGTCGTCTGACATCTTCAGACGCTGTTTTCCATATATGCACATGATACACTAATGGATGTAGGCCTTGACCGATGTCATTTTCCATTTACCTATATGCGTAGACCACAATCTTTATCGCCCATTAAATGAGCACACAACCTGTTTGATATGTTAAGCCCTTGGATAATGACCCGTTACATTGGTAGATGTCATTCGCCATTTGCGCACTTCCGATGTGTGCATGCCATCACCGATGTCAGTGGTCATTGGTTGATGTGTGCATGACACGACAAATGTCGCCTAGCTTATGCACACATGCAATGTTTGATACATACAAACCATGAATGATGTCACCTGCCATTGCACACACACCACTTTTTATGTGTGTAAGCCTTAGTCGATGTATCCTTACAATGGAAGATGTTTTTTTCTAAAAGCACACATGCTACCTCAGATGTGCACACACCACGTTTGATATGTGTAGGACATGGCTGATGTCGCCTGACGTCGGTAAACATTGGTTGTGCTATGCACACATGTTACACCATTACGTGCAGGCCATGACCAACATCGTATACCGTCGGTCGATGAACGCAATTCACCAGTCATGTTGCACTATTGATGGCCCACGTCGAGCTCATTATTTTGTTACTCCAATTTTGACTTAGAGGAGTATGCATTGTTTTTTCAAAGAATCATAATGCACATGTACAACCAAACATGTATGTTCTAAGGTACAAATACACATTTGCTTTTTATCATAATAACTTTTCATATACAAAAACATAGTTTTATTCATTTTTTTTGAATTTTTATCGTTTGTGGAAAATCACGAATATTAGTAATTAATAAATAATAATAAAATCTATATATAAAACAATTTTGGTTTAAAACAAAAAAAAAAAAAAACAAACAAAACCAAACAAAAACAAAAAAAAAAAAAGAAAACACAAACATTTTGGTTTTTCCCCACCCCCCCACCCCCCCCCACCCCCCCCCCCCCCCCCCCCCCCCCCCACCCCCCCCCCACCACCCCCCGACCCCCCCCCCCCACCCACCCCCCCACCCCCCCCCCGAACCACCCCCCCCCCACCCCCCCCCCACCCCCCCCCCCCTCCCACCCCCCCCCACCACCCCCCCCCCCCCCCCACCCCCACCTACCCCCCCCCCCCCCCCCCAAAAAAAAAAAAGCAAAAAAACACAACAATCACACCCACCCAACACCCAAAACACCCACCACCAAAACAAAAAAAACACTAAAGTGTTTGTTTAGTTTTTTTTTTTTTTTTATGCTCCAGCTTCCAATTCACAAATCAAAAGAATAACCTTCCAATTCAACAATTAAACATTTTTTTTGTAATCTTATTTTTTTTAGCAATTTCGATAATGGCAAATTAATTTATAAATTTAGGAAAACTCTGATTACCAATATAAAATTAACGCCAAATAGTCACAAATAAAATATAGTTACCTTACAATCAATCAATTTTACCAATTTTTTGAATTTTATTTCTTTCGTCAAATTCCAAAAATGAGAAATGAATTAATACTATTTAGAGAAAATATGATCAAAAGTATAACATTTATGCCAAAATTCACATAAATTATATAACACTTTAAATTTAAAATTTACCTTTTTTCTAAATAATTATTTTTCTCTCCCGGCAAATCAAAAAAATGTTGAAATTATTCAAATATTGGAAAGTTAAAAAATTATGAATTAAAATAACTCAAAAACTCACAAATAACTATTGTTATCGTAAGTTCCTTTTTATTCCAACAGGATGTCATTCAACGTCCGAGTCCCAACTATGTATGCAAGCCGCGATGGTGCCAACTCAGACGACGTTTCATGTCGGTGACGACCTATCTGTGTAATGCTAAATAGGATTAAGGAGTACCCCGTGCGACGTGCCAATTGATGACGTAATGTTCATTTCGATATTGGTTTATTGTTGTGTGCCACGCCAAGTAATGAAAGCAGCCCTGGCCACGTTGCTGACATTTTGTGTGTAGTGTCCCACAACAAGGCGTGGGGAAGGCAACGGTTAAATGGTTGAACGATGTTTGTAGGCCATGCCAAAGGGACATAAGTAATGTGCACAAGATGGCAGTCCATGGTCGACGTCGGCTTGAGTTAATGTGCATAGTGGCCCCATGACTGAAGCCTCTACTCGCACGACCCTAGGTCTTTCTGTCGTGACGCATGTGCCATTAGCCGACGTGCAAGTCCCACGTCATATGCATGTTAAATATTGTTGATTTTATGGAAGAGGCTAATTGCGCCCAGCCGTTGCTCACTGCCACAGTTTAGTGCAATGCATTCCTTGAGTGAATGGTACCTATTGTTTTTACATACCACTGCCGATGCCGCTCATGAATTTCAGAAATGCGAGCAAGGATGTGGATGAATGTTTCCATCGTTGTCAACGTTTCCTGACCGATACAACAATGCAGACCACGACCAAGTTCGATGTGCATAGTCCACGACTGAACGTCACCAAGCCAATGTCAACTAAAGATTGATGCGTGCTCAGGCCCGGCCGTGTCTATGAGTTGGCTCGATGCTCACTAGTGCATTACGAGTCCTCCTTCTCCCTACCTACTGCCACACGCCCATGGGTGCTGCTTGTAGGCCTATGCTTTTGCTTAGTATTTCCCCACGTTGTTTTTCCACTGCGACAGCATATGTCTGATGCATGACAGGACATGACGATTGTCGCCTAGTCGATGCGCATACGCACATTTTGGCCGATGCCTATGACATTGCATATATCGTTATTCAATACACTGCATATACAACATTCGATCATGCAGTCCCTGAACTGATGTTGTCCTCTTTGGACAATGCCGTACGACATACCGATTCGCCCAAATCGATGCGGGCACATAGAATGTGTTTTATGTGCATGCCTTTGTTGATGTACTTGCCATAAGACGGTGCATGAAGGGCCAAACTGATGTCAACACCTAATCCGATTGCCCATGCCACAACAAATGTTTAACGCCTTGGACACTTGTTATATGTCTTTGACCGATGTGTGTAGGTCATAAAAGATGTCACACACCGATGCGCAAATGCCCACATGAAGCTTACAGGCATTGGCTGATGTCGAATGCATTGTAAGAAGTCTTTTGCAACTTGGCACATGCCACGTCTGATTCTTATTCTTGCACGGCCATCAACCGATACCAACCTAGCTAATATGCACAACCCACCACGTTTGATTGTTCATAGCCTCGGATTATGTCACCTATATTTCGTATGACGTTGCAATCTATATGCGCACGTCTGACGCAAGCATCCGACCAATGATGGCTGGAGTTTGTCGACGCACGCATGCACACTGATGTTTCCAAGCTTATTAGCACAATGCAACACTGATGTGTGCATGTCAATGATTTAAATTGTCACTTGTTGTTGTTCACACATCCACTTATGCTGTGTGCAGGCGCTTGCAAATGTCCCCTGACGTTTGCAAACATTGTTTTTCCATATGCGCACATGTTCCCTGAGGCATGCAGGCCATGACCAATGGCGTTTTCCACTGGGCCGAATGTCATCCACAACCTTTTTTTACGCCCATCAAGTCACGAAAACACCGTTTGATCTGTAACACCATTAGACGATGTCCCCAGACATTGGTAGGCATAGTTTTCCATATGCGAACTTTCGATGTGTGCAGGACATGACCGATGTCAGGCGTCGGTTGCAGATGTGCGCATTCCACGATTCATGTCACCCAACTGACACATGCAACGTTTTATGCGTGCAAATCATGACCGACCTCGTCTGTCGTTGCGCTGCACAACAATATTTTGTTGCAAAATCTTGCTATTTCGCCTGACACCTGGCAAGACGTCATTTTACATAACACATCATGCTAACGTTCGATGTGTGCAACAATGACATGTTTTGCAAAGCGAGTGGCATACCCATTTGATTCGTGCAAGCCTTTGCCAATGTCTCCAGACGTCTATTGACATATGCCTACATGTTACGCCATTGCATGAAGGCCATGACCAATGTCGTGTAGCATTACCCAGTGCGTGCAATCTATAATTTTTGTCGCTCTAACAATGCAGTTACACGACGTTTGATGCGTAAGGGACTTCGAGGATTTCGCTTGATATTGGTAGATGTCATTTTTCATATGCACACGTCCGATGTGTGAGGGCCATGATCGTTGTTGTCGGTTATTCACTAATACGCATGTTTGATGCTGACATGCTACTTCCTATGCGTGGCCCACATGGAGCTTTTGATTATGTTTCACCAATTTTGAGTTAGAGGAATAGGCATCATTTTTCCAACGAAGCATAACGAACATGTACAACACAAATAATTACATTCTCAGGTAAAAACACACGTTTTTTATTTCATAAATAAATTTTATATATATAAAATATACTTTTTACAATTTTTTTAATTTTTTTTGGCAAATTAAAAATATGAGTAATTAGCTAATAAAAATAAAATTAATATAATGAAAATATAAAATTAACGTCAAAAAATCACAAATAAATAGAGTATCCTTAAATTTAACAATTTCAATGATTTTTGTAATTTTTTAACAAATCTCGAGGATTAATATTTAATTTATGAAAATAGGAAATTATGATAAAAATATAAAATTAACAACAATAATTCACAAATAAATATAGTTACCTTAAATTTATCAATTTCAACAATTTTTTTGATTTCTATCACTTTTCACTTATAATTATCAATACATGAGAAATTAATTAATCCCAATAGGAAAAATATATAATATAAAATTTATGCCAAAAAAAATGCAATTAAATTATCTAATAACCTTATATTCAAACAAATTTACTATTTCAACTATTTTTTTGAATAATTAGTTTTTCCCTCTCTCGGCAAATCCTCAAAAGAATATGTAATTAATATAATTTTATAAAAGTGATACTTATAATAAATATTAATTAAAGCCAAAATTCAAATAAATATATAACATTAAGTTCCTTTATTTCAAAAATTTGGTCACGCAACGTCTGACATCCTTAAACAAATGTATGTAGGCCACGAATGATGCAGCTAAATGACATTGACGTCTACAAACCGATATGTGTATGCTAAATACGATAAGGGAAGCCCATGTTGGACGTCAACAAATTGATGTATGTAGGCCACATCCGATGTTGAATTAAGGTTGTGTGCAAGGCAAAGTTGATGCGGGAAGTACATGTCTGACGTCTCTGACAGTTTTGAATAGGCTAAGGGCGATGGGGGCAGGCCACACAAAACGTTGGCTGAACGATTTTTAAGGCAACACTTGAGGATGAATAAGTAATATGCATAACGCGGGCAGTCCACGGTCGACTTCGGTTGATCAAGGTGCATAGGCCACGACTTATGCGGGTACTTCACAACTAATGTCTCCTTTACAATGATGCATGTCGTTGGCCGGTGTGCACATTCAACGTCAGATGTATGTAAAAATTGGTTGATGATGAATGGAAGACACCAATTTCACCAAGACGATGCGCACATGCCACGTTTGAGTAATGCATGCTTTGGCTGATTGTACCTACCATTGATTGATGTATCCTGCCGATGCCTGCAGGATACATCATCTGTGCAGGCCTTTAATCAAGGGTGTATGTCCTTCTCCCTTCTCCACTTGCTTGACTTATGCGTGCAGGCATTAACCATGTAACCACGCGTGTGCGCATGCCATGACTAATGTCTCCCAGCCGATGCACACAATCCATATTTGATGTGTGCAGGCCTTGGCCGATGTCATCTGACATTGGCTCATGCTCGCAGGCCATGACAGATGTTCCCTACCGATGCGCATACGCCATGGATGATTCTTGCAAGCCTTAGATATTGTAGATGCCATTGGCAGACGTCGTACACTACATGCTCACAAGCTATGTCTGATGCATGAGGGCCATGCCCGATGTCGCCTAGAAAATGTGACCACACCAAATTTGATGCGTGCATTCCTTGGCCGATGTCGCCTGACATTGGCAGACATTATTTGTAAATTTAAGCACATGCAACATATGATGCGTGCAGGCCATGACCATTGTCGTCTGCCTTTTGCCAATACGCAAAGGCCACGAATGATGTCGTCTAATAGATGCGCACACACAATGTTTGAGGTGCACATGCATTGGAGGATATTTTTGACATAGAATGATGCAAGCAGGCTACAACTGATGATTCCTAGTCAGGGCGACGTCCCGCAACTAATGCTTGAAGGATTTGCATGATGTCATGTGACGTTGGCCAATACCTGTAGGACACGAATGATGCCACCCAGTCTATGTACACAGGCATCGCATGAAGCTTGCAAGCCTTGGCTGATGCTGATTCCATTGGAAGATATCATTTTCCACTAGAACACATGCTACGTACGATGTTTGCATGCCATGACGGATGACGCCTAGCTAATATGCACACACCATAATGGATGCATGCATGCCTTGGTAGATGTCGCCTTACATTGGCAGTCATCATTTTCCGTATATTCACATGCTATGTTCGACGCTTGGACGAAATGACCACGACTTATGTCAGCCAGCTGATTTGCACAATCCACAACTGATGCTTGCAAGCCTTAGACAATTTCATATGACATTGGCTTATGTGTTAAGGCCACAAATTATGTCGCCCATCCGGCGCGCACACGCCACCGCTGAAGCATGAAGGCCATGGTAGATGGTGATGCCATTGGAAAACATCATTTTCAACTTGAACATATGCTACATCTGATACTTGTAGATAATGACCGATGACACCTAGTTGAAGTGTACACACGACGTTTGATTCATGAGTGAATTGGAAATTGTCACCTACCATTGGTAGCCATCATTTTCGATATAAGCACATGCTACGCTAGATGCGTGCATACCATGACCAATGTGTTTTGTTGTTGGCCGATGCGTGTAGTCCATGAAAGATTTCACTGAGTTGATGCACACACATCACATTTTGCATTCATGCATGCCTTGAAGATGTCAGATAAAACTGGCAGAAATCATTTTTCATGTACGCACATGCTACGCTCGAAGGCCACGACTGATGTCACCTTGACGATATGCACATTCCACAAATGATGTCATCCACGTTTGATGTGTATATGCCTTTGTCGATGCCACCTGATGTTGGCCTATGCTCGCACGCCATGACTAATGTTGCTCTAGAGATGCGCACAAGCAACGGGTGATTCTTTCAGTCCATTTTTGTTGCTGATGCCATTGGAAGACGTTGTTTGCCATTTGCGCACATGCTATCTTAAATTGTTATAGACTATGACCGACGATTCCTAGCTGATTTGCACACTCACCGTTTGTTGCATGCATACCTTGAATGATGTCGTCTAACATTGGTAGGCATCATTTTCTATATAAGCACATGCTACGTCCGATGAATTCAAGCCATGACTGATTTCTTCTACTGTTGGCCACCCATGAAGGCCATTACCGATGTCTACTAGTCGATGCGCACACACCATATTTTATGCATGCATGCCTTGGAAAATCTTGCCTCATGTTTGTAGATGTCATTAGCCATATACACACATGCAATGCATGTAGGCCAAGACCAATAAGGGTTGGCATTTCGACATGCATATGCCACAATCGATGTCACCAAGCTGAATAGCACAGATACATCTGATGCATGCAGGTCATAACTGATGTCGCCTACCGTTGGGCACTCACAACTTTTGATGCGTGTAGGCCTTAGCCAAATTCGATTGACGTCTGCACACGTTGTTTTCCATATGTGCATATGTTGCGCTGATGCATGTAGAACATGACCTATGTACTTCGCCATTGACGATATGTGCAGGCCACAACCTTTATCGCCCAATTAATGTCCGTGCAACCTATTTAATGCGTACAAACATTGGACGATGCCCGCTAACATTGTTAGACGTCGTTCGCCATATGTGCACTTATGATGTGTGCAAGACATGACAGATGTCTTCCGTCGTTGGCCGATGTGCGCATGTCACTAATGTTGTCTCCTAGATGATACACACATTCAATGTTTGATGCGATCAAACCATGATTGTGTCGCTTTCCAGTTTGCACACACCACATTTGAAGCATGCAGGCCTTAGCCGATGTCGCCTCACACTGGCAAACGTCGTTTCCTTGAAGCACACATGCTATGTCTGATGCACACACAAAACTTTTGATGTGTGTAGGCCTTGGTCAATGTCTCCTTACATTTTTAAACATCGTTTTCCTTAAACGCACATGATATGTTGTTGTGTGAAGGCCATGACCAATGTCGTCCTCCATTTGCTAATGTGCACTTGCCATACCGGATGTCGCTCCGTCAGTGTGTGTAAGCCATGCCTGATGTCGCTCCATTAAAACACAAACTCCATGTTTGATGCGTGCGGGCCTTCAAACGTGTTTCCTGATGTAGATGTACGTCATTTTCCATTTGCGCACTTCTGTTGCGTGCGGCCCATGAATAATGTTATCTATCGTTCATCGATACGCATGTCTTATGTTTATATGCTACGTCCTATGTATGGCCCACATAGAGCTCTTGAACTTATTACTATGATTCTGACTTAGTGGAGAAAGTATGGTTTTTCCATTGAATCATAATGAATATGTACATCCCAAATATGTACGTTCTAAGGTACAAACACACATTTGTTTTTTTTTTATCATAATTAACTTTTATTATATATAAAAATATAGTTTTCAAAAGTTTTTTTTAATGTATATTTTTTTTGGCAAATCACAAATATTAATAATTAATGAAGAAAAATAGAATTAGTATTATAAAAATGTAAAATTAACTCAAAAAATTTATACATAAATAGTAACCTTAAATTAACATATTTCAATTTTTTTTCTTGTAATTTTTTTAATTTTTAAAGCAAATTTTAAATGGAGTGTTTTATATTATTTATAAGAAATAGGAGAATATGATAAAAAAAATTAACGGGAAAAAATGCACAATTAAATATTTTTACTTTAAATTCAACAATTTTTTCAAATTTTTATTTGCTTCATTTAATAACGAAAATGAGTAATTAGTTAATAAAAAATAGGATTAATATGATAAAATTACAAAATTTACGCCAAAATTTCACATACAATTATAGTTAGTTTAAATTCAACAATTTCAACAATTTTTTTGCATACTTATTATTCCCCCGAAAAATCCAAAAAAATGCATAATTGATTAATAAAAAATGGGAATGTTGTGAAAAATATGAAATTATTGCCAAAAATACACAAATAGATATAGTAACCTTAAGTTCCTTCATTTCAACAATACGATCACGCAACTTCTGACGTCCCCAAACAGATGTATGTAGGCCACGAAGAATACACCCAGATGAAGTTTGACGTTAGAAGACCGATATGTGTAAGCTAAATACGATAAGGGCAGCCCACATTTGACGTCAATAAATAGATGTATGGAGGCCACGCCCGATGTTGGTTTAACATTACGTGTAGGCCAAAATCTATTCGGGGCAGGCCATATTTGACATCACTGATAGTTATGTGTAGGCCAAGGACGTTAGGGGCATGCCACGCCAAATATTAGGTGAACGATGTTTTTAGGCGATGCTCAAAGATGACCAAGTAATGTTCACAATGCCGGTAGTCCACGGTCGACGTTGGTTGAGCAAGGTGCATAGTCCTCGACTCATTAAGGTTCTCGATGCCCACTGTCTCCTGGCCGATGACGTATGTTGTTGGCCGACGTGCACATACCATGTCAGATGCATGTTAAAATTAGTTGATGTTGAATTGAAGACACCAATTTCACCAAGCTAATGGGCACATGCCATGCTAGATGCATGCTTGCCTCTATTGATGGTACCTGTCGTTGAGTGACGTTGCTTGTCGACGCCTGCAGGACACGTCAGATGCATGCAGGCATATAATAATGTTGTATGTCATTGGCCGACGTCGCTTGACCAATGCGTTCATAACATTATCGATGTATCCAAGCCAGTGCTCACATGCCATGAGTGATGTCACCAAACCGATGCGCGTGCTTCATGTTTGATGCATGCAAACCTTTGCCGATGTAATCTGATTTTGGTCGATGCTTGTAGGACATGACCATTGTCTCACTACCGATGCGCACAAACCATGGATGACGTTTTCAGGTCTTAATTGTTACTGATGTCATTGGTAGATGTCATTCTCCACATGCCTACAGGCTATGTCTGATGCGTGCACGCCATGTTTGATGTATCCAAGCCGATATACACACACCACATTTTCTGCATTCATGCTTTGGCCAACACTGCTATACATTGGCACACATTGTTTGTCAATAAAAAAACATGTCATATCCGATGCGTGATGTACATGACCGGTGTCATCTGCTTTTGGACAAAGAGTGCATGCCACAGTCGAGGTTTCCCAATCGATGTGCTCATAGAATGTTTCATGTGTGTATGCCTTGGACGATGATGCATGACATTAGCCAATGCAGGAAGGCCACATCTGATGTTTCCCATTAGATGCACACACTCCACAACTAATGCATGTAGGCCTTGGATGATGTCATTTGACGTTGGCTGATGCATGTCGGCTATGAATGATGTCACCCAGCCGATGAACCTACGAAAAACCTTAAGCTTTCATGCCTTGTCTGATCGTGATTCCATTGGAAGATGTCGTTTGCCACCTGCTCACATGTTATGTCCCATGCTGACACACCACATTTGATGCATGCATGCCTTTTCATATGTCACTTGACATTGGCAGGCGTCGTTTTCCATGTACCCACATGCTACGCCCTATTTGTGTTGGCCATGACTGATGTCATCTATTGTTGGACGATGCACCCCAACCACAACTGTGTCACCTAACCGATGTGCACATGCGAAATGTAATGCTTGCAAGACAAGACCGATGGGTGTAGGCCACGAATGATGTAACTCATTCGATGTGCACATGCCATGCGGAAAGCTTCCAAGCCTTGGATGATGGGGATTTCATTGGAAGATGTTGTTCGCCACTTGCACACATGCTACGTCCAATGCTTGTAGACAATGAACGATGACACATAGATGATGTGCACACACCACGTTTGATTCATGTATGTACACTTGCTACGTTAGATGTGTGCATTCCATGAACGATGTAATTTTTTGTTGGTCGATCCATGCACGCTATGAATGATGTAAGCCACTCGATGTGCACACACCACGTTCGATGAATGTAATCCTTGGCAGATGTTGCGTGAGATTGTCATGTGTCCTTTTTCATATACGCATATGCTATGCCCGATGCATGCAAGCCATGACCGTTGTCTTCTTCTGTTGGCTGGTGTGCGTAGGCAACGACTTATATTGCCTATCCTATGTAAACACACAACAGCTCATGCTTACATGCCTTGGCCGATTTTATATGACCTTTGTTGATTCGTGTAGGCCACGAATTATTTCACCCTCCCATTGTGCACACGCAATGCATGAGGCTTGTAGACCTTTGCTGATAGTGAGGCCATTGGAAGTCATCATTTGCAACATGCGCACATCCTACATCCGATGCTTGAAGACGATGACCGGTGACAGCTAACTTATGTGGACGCACAATGTTTGATACATGCATTCCTTGGTACATGCTACCTGACATTCCATATATGCACATGCTACACCCGATACGTGTAGTCCATGTTCGATTTCTTCTGTTGTTGGTCGATAAGCGCAGACCATGAATGATGTCGTCTAGTCAATGCGCACACACCATGTTTGATGTGTGCATGACTTGGACAATGTCGCCGATGTTGTAGATGTCGTTATGAATATATTCACGTCTGATGCAAGCATGTCATGAATGATTACAGTAGGCATTGTCGATGCGTTAATTCCACGACCGATGTTGCCAAGATGATTGACTATCCAATATCTGATTTGTGCAAGGCATGAGTAATCTCACCTACCATTGCGCACCACCCCAACATTTGAAATGGCATTATTCTTGTCTCAGGTCCTCCGACGTCCATTAGACCTTTTGTTTTCCATATGAGCACATGTAACTCTTATGTGTGTAAGCCATGAGCAATGTCTTTTTTCCATCTGATGATATGCGCAGGACATAACCTTTTTCTCCCTATCAATGCGCACACACCGAGTTTGATTGGTAAAGACCTTAGAGGATGTCCCCTGACATTGGTAAACGTCGTTTTCCATATGCACACTCTGATGTGTGCATGCCATGACCGATTTTGGCCGTCATTGGTGGATGTACGCATGCCACGAGTGATGTCGCCCAGCGGATGAACACATGTAACATTTGATGTAAGCAAACCATGACCAGTGTCGCCTATCGTTGCATACACACCACATTTGATGCGTGCAGGACTTTGCCAAGGTCTCTTGACACTGGAAGATGTTGTTTTCTAGAAGCGCACATGCTACTTTCGATGTGTGCAGGCCATTACAAATGTCACCCAGCCGATGCACAGAAACAGTTGTTTATGCGTGCACGCATTGGCTGATGTCTCTTAATATCTTCAAACGTCATTTTCTATATGAGCTTATGTTACGACGTTGTATGCAGGTCCTGCCTAATATCGTCGGCCGTTGGATGATGTGCGGAAACAACATTTGATGTTGCTCCGTCAATGCACACACACCACGTTTGATACGTGCGAGCCTTTGAGGATATTTCCTGATTTTGGTCGACGTCATTTTTCATATCATCAAGTCACATATGTGCGGGCCATGAACGTTGTCGTCTGTCGTTCGCCAATTCGCATGTATGATGCACACATGCTATGTCCTATGTGTTTCCCACATGGAGCTCTTTATTCCGTTGCACCAATTCTAACTTTGAGGAGTAGACATCATTTTTTCAATGAATTATAATTAACGATAAAATCATACGGAAAAATATGATAAAAATATAAAAGTAAGGCCTAAAATTCATAAATAATTATACTTACCTTAATTTCAACAATTTCAATAATTTCTTTTGAATTTTTAATTTCACCGTCAAATCCCAAAAATGAGTAATCAAATAATACAAAAAAGGAAAAATATGATAAAATATAAAAATTTATGACAAAAATTCAAATATAATTATTGTAATATTAAATTCAACAATTTTAACAATTTCAACTATATTTTCATTAATTATTTTTCACCCTACAAATCCCCATAAAGTGCGTAATTATTCAATAAAAAATAGAAAAATTATGAAAAAAATTATATATTAATGCCAAAAATACATAAAAAATAATAGTAACTTTAAGTTACTTTATTTTGATAATGAGGTAACACAACGTCCGACTTCCCAAACCGATGATGTAGGATAGGAACGATAAAATAATATGACGTTTCACGTTTATAGAACGATGTGTGTTAAATATGATAAAGGAAAACGTCGTTTGACGTCAAAAAATAGATGTATGTTGGCCATGTATGATGTTGTTTTAATGTTATGTGAAGGCAAGAGTTGAAGCGGATAGGCGATGTCTAACGTTATTGACAGTTTTGTGTAGGCCAAGGAAGATGGGGGCAGGCCATGCTAAATGTTTCCTGAACGACGTCGCTGAGCATGCTGAATATGTAACGACTAATACAGGTACTCCACGTCCAATGTATCCAGGTAGATGACACGTTCCATTATTCAACTTGCACATTCCATGTAATATGCATGTAAAAATTAGTTAATGCTGAATGGAAGACGTCAACTTCACCCAGCCGATGCTCATATGCCACTTTTGATGCATTCATGCCTTGACTAATGGTATGTGTTGTTGAGTGACGTAGCTAGCTAATGCGCACAATAAACGTCACATGCGTCCAGGACTTTGGTGATGCTATCTGTCATTGGCTGACATTGCCTGACCGATGCGTGTAGGCCACGACCATTGTTGCCAGGATGATGTGCGCATGTGACGACTGATATCGCCCATCCTAGCGTCACTACACACTACCGTTTTGATTTAATCAAGCCTTGCCGATGTCATCTGAAGTTGCCGATGCTCGCATGCAATGAGTGATGTCTCTACCAATACGCACACGCCATGGGTGATGCTTGCAAGGCCTTGATGTTTGTTGAGTCCTTGCAGACGTTATTTGCCTACAACATGTCCACAAACTATTTCTGATTTTTGTAGTCAATGACTAATGTCAACCTAGCCGATCTCAGTACACCGCATTTGGTTCTGCATCCCTTGGTCGATGCCGCCTTACAATGGCAGACATCATTTTCCTCCCATAAAAACATGCAACCTCCGATCGTGCACGGAACTTACAATTCCTCTTCATTTGGCCAATGCACGCCTGCCACGACGATGTCTCCCATCGATTCACACACAACAAGTTTGATGCGGGCTACCTTGGACGATGTCTCTTGATATTAAGCCGATGCAAGAAGAACTAGACATATGAATGTAATCCAATCGATAACGCACCCGCCATAGTAACTTCGTTCTTACCTTTGAATGATATCAATGACGTTCGCTGAATGCGTGGTAGGCCATAAGTGATGTAGCCAACTGATGTAATCTTCTCACGCTTGAAGCTTGTCGTCTTGTTGATGTTGATGTCATTGGAAAGTGTTTTTTTTGGTACTAACCTCACATTCTACTTCGATTATGCGTGCAGCCATAACCGATGACGCCCCTAGATGATGTTGCACACACTGTTTGATGCATGACCAGCCTTGGAAGATGTCCACTACATTGGAAGGGTCTGTTCCGTATACCCATCCTAACGCCTGATGGTGCAGTAAATGAACACATATCTTTAGTCTGTTCGCTCTGTGCGCAGGCCATGATTGTTATCACCCCGTCGATCACAACACCATGTTGATGCTGCATAACATGGACGATGGTCCGTCCTTATTTGTGCCCATGACTGATGACAACAAGTGTTGTCGATGCGCCCATGCAATGACTGATGTTTCCAAGCTGATTAGAAAATGCAACATCTGATGAGTGCAGTGCATGACCAATGTCTCCTACCAATGCACGCACACTATGTTTTATGTGTGTAGGCTTTGTCCAATGTCACCTGACGTCTTCGTCCGTTGTTTTCCATTTGGGCACATGTTATCCGTATGCGTGGAGGCCATGACTGATGTCGTTTTCTATTGTCCCATATGCGCAGGACATAACTTTTCTCGCCCCATTAATGCTCACAAAAACTTGTTAGATGCGTAAATACCTTAGACAATGTCCCCTAACATTGGTAGACATCGTTTGCCATATGCACACTTCTAATGTATGAAGGAAATAATTGATGTCGTCCATCCTTGGCAGGTATTTGCATGCAACGACTGTTGTCTCCCAGCTGATGAACACATGCAACATTTGATGTATGCAAACCATGCCCGGAGTCGCCTATCATTGCTCACACACCAAATTTTATGTGTGCATGCCTTGTCCGAGGTCGCTGGACACTGACATACGTCGTTTTCCAGGAGTGCACATGCTACTTTTGATGCATGCAAGCCAATATAAATGTCGCCTAGCCGATGCACACACACCTCATTTGATGCGTGCAGGAATTGGTTGATGTCTCCTAACGTCTGCAAATACCGTTTGCCCTTTGAGCAAATGTTATGCCATTGTGTGTAGGCCTTGATGAATGATGTCTTATGTTTGATGATGCGCGGAAGCGACAACTGATGTCTGTCCGTTGATGCACACACACAACATTTGGTGCCTGTGGGCCTTCGAGTATGTCGCCTAATGTTGGTGGACATCATTTTTTCATAGGCGCACGTCCGATGTAATGGTCATGACAGATGTGGTCTATGGTGCACTAATACCCATGTATGATGTCCACATGCTTTGTCCTATGTTTTGCCCACATGGAACTCTTGATTTCGTTGCATCGATTCTGAATTTGAGAAGTAGGCATTGTTTTTCCAGTGAATTATTATGAACATCAAAAATCCAAATACGTACATTATAAGTTAGAAACACGATTTGCTTTTTATCATAAATAACTATTATATATATAAAAGTATTGTTTTCAACAATTTTTTTTTAATTTTTTTTCGTCTAATCAAGCGTATAAGTAGTTAATTAATAAAAATAGAATTAGTATTATAAAATTTTAAAATGAACTCCAAAAATTCACAAATAAATATAGTAACCTTAAATTCAACAATTTTAACAATTTTTTGTAATTTATATTTTTCTGAGAAAATCTCGAGAATGAGTAATTAATTTATGGAAATAGGAAAAATATGATAAAAATGTAAAATTAACGTCGAAAATTCACAAATTATTATAGTTACCTTAAATTAAACAATATCTATAATATTTTTTAATTTTCATTTTTTTGTCAAAGACCAAAAATGTGTAATTAATTAATAAAATATAGGAAACATATGATAAAAATGTAAAATTTACTCCAAAAATTCAACAATTTCAATAATTTTTTTGATTAAATTTTGTTCACCCGGCAATTCCTGCAAAAGGGGGTTGTTAATTAATAAAAAAGAAGAAAATTATGAAAAGAAGTATGAAATTAATGCCAAAAATTTACAAATAAATATAGTAACCTTAAGTTATTTATTTCAATAATGAGGTCACGCAATGTACGACATCCCCAAACCAATGTATGTAGACTATAAACGATGCAGTCTGACGACATTTGACATAGGCAGACCGATGTGTGTACGCTAAATATTATAAGGGAAGACCACATTCCACGGCGGCAAATCGATTTATGAAGGCCTCATTTGATGGTTGTTTAATGTTGTGTGTAGGCCAAAGTCAATGTAGGCAGACCATGTCTAATATCACTAACAATTGTGTGTACGCCATGGGCGATCGGGGTAGGTCACACTTAATGCTTGTTGAACAATGTTTGTAGGCCATGCCCGACCAAGAGTAAGTAATATGCACAATGGAGGAAGTCCACAATCGATGTAGGATGACAAAGGTGAATGGCCACGACTGATGCGGACTCCAAGGTCAATGTCTCCTTGATGATGACGCATGTCGTTGGCCGACGTGCATTCCACGTCTGAAACATGTAAAAATTTGTTGATATTGGATGGAAGAAACCAATTTTTCAAAATCGATGTGCACATGTCATGTTAGATGTATGCATTCCTTGACTAATAGTACCTGTCTTTAAGTAACTTAGCTTGTCCCCCAATGCGCAAAGGACACGTCAGATACGTGCAAGCCTATCATGTTGTTGTTTGGCATTGACCAACGTTTCCTGACCGATGGGTGAGGACACGAGAAATTTTGTTATGCTGATGTGCACATTCCATGAGTAATTTCGCCCAACTGATGCACCCACTCCATGTTTGAATCATACAGGCCTTGGGAGATGTAATCTGACATTGGTTGATGCTCGCAAGCCATGACCCTCGTCATCCTACCTACGCGCACATGCCGTGGGTGATTCTTACAGGCGTGGGCTGTTGCTGATGCCATTGGCAGACGTCGTTCGCCAAATGCGTAGAATCTATGTCTTATGCATGCATGTTATGATTGATGTTGTCAAGACGATGCACATACACCATATTCGATGAATGCATGCCATGGCTGATGCTGCCTGACATTTGCAGACATTGTTTAAAAATAAAATCACACGAAACATCTTATTTGTGCAGGACTTGACCAATGTTGTCTGCATTTGGTGAAGGCGCGCAGGCCACCTGATGTCGCCCAGGCGATGCACACACACAATGTTTGATGCGTGCACACCTTGGTCGATATCGCTTTACATTGGCCGATGTGCGCATGCCACTATTGATGTTGCTCAGTTTGATGCCTACAAACCATGACCTATGTCGCCTTTCGATGCCGACACACTACATTCGAAGCGTTCATGCCTTGGTTGATATCGATTAACACTGCCAAACAACATTTTCTGGAAGAGCACATGTTACATTCGATGTGTGCATGTCAAGACCAATGTCACCGAGCCGATGTTCAAACATCACAGTTGATGCGTGATGGCATTGGTTGATTTCCTTAGACGTCTGCAAATGTCGTTTTCCATATGGCCATATGCTACTTCATTTCGTGCAGTCCATGATAATGTCGTCTAGCGTTGACCAATGCACACAAGACACGACTGATGACGCTCTATTGATGCACACACACCACGTCTAATGCGTGCGGGCCTTTGAGAATGTCGGTTGATATTGGTGGACGTCATTTTCCATGTGCACACGTCCGATATATGCGGGGCATGACCGATGTCATCTGTAGTTCACCGATGCGCACATATGTAGCCCACATGATACGCCTTAGACGTCGTCCACATGGAGTTCTTTCTTCCGTTGCGCCTATTTTGTATTAGACGAGTAGGAAATTTTTTTCCAATGAATCATAATGAACATGTACAATCAAGATATGTATGTTCTAAAGTAAAAACACACATTTTCTTTTTCACTCAAACAACCTTTATATATATAAATATATTTTTGAACATTTTTTTTTTGAGTTTTTATTTTTTTCTGCAAATCACGAATATGTGTTTTTATTTTTTCTGCAAAAACTAACAAACAAATAGAGTTACTTTAATTTCAACAATATCAATAATTTTTTTGTAATTTTTATATTTTTGAGCAAATCTTGACAAATGTGTAATTAATTTATAAAAAATAGGATAAAATTAATAAAAATTTAAATTAACGCCAAAAACTCAAAAATACATATAGTTACCTTAAATTCAAAAAATTAAACAATTTATATAAATTTATTTTTTTGTCAACTCCCAAAAGTGAGTAATCAATTTATAACAAATAGGAAAACAATGATAAAAATATATAGTTCACGCCAAATTCACATATATTTATAGTAACCTTAAATTCAACAATTTCAACAATTTAAATTATTTTTTTGAATAATGATTTTTCTCCCGACAAATCAAAAAATAAATGCATAATTAATTAATACATTATAGGAAAATTAAGAGAAAAATATGAAACTAACACCACAAATTAACAAACAAATATAGTAACTTTAAGTTCCTTTACTTTAACAGTGCGGTCACGCAACGTGTGATAAATATGTAATATGCACAATGCGGGATGTCCATAGTCGTCGTCGGCTGAGTAAGGTGCATAGGACATGACTAATATGGGTACTCCACGACCAATGTCTCCTAGATGATGACGCGTGTCGTTGGACGACGTGCACATTCAACGTAGATGCATGTAAAAATTGGTTGATTCTGAATAAAGGACGTCAATTTCACCTAGTGGATGCACATATGCCTTGTTAGATGTATCCATGCCTTCAGTGATGGAACCTGTCGTTGAGTGGTGTAGCCAGCT
Source organism: Solanum habrochaites (assembly GCA_027704765.1). NCBI lineage: Eukaryota > Viridiplantae > Streptophyta > Magnoliopsida > Solanales > Solanaceae > Solanum > Solanum habrochaites. The sequence goes on along the minus strand of JAKWJA010002490.1, from coordinate 23,584,621 downwards.
GATACGCGCAAGACATGTCAAATATGTGAAGGTCTTTGATGATGCTATCTTCCATAGGCCGACATCGCCTTTCCAATGTGTGCAAGCCATGACCGATGTCGCCAAGCTGATGTGCACATGCCACGACACATGTCGAGCAGCTGATGCACACACTCCAAGTTTGATGCATGCAGACCTTTGTCGATGTCATCTTATGTTGGTCGATGATCGCAGTCCATGACCGATGTGTTCCTACTGATGCGCAATGTCCATAGTTGATTCTTGCTAGACTTGGTTATTGTTGATGCCATTGGAAGACGTCATTTGCCATATCCGCAAAAGATATGTATGATGCCTGCAGGAAATGATCGATGTCTCCTAGCCGATACGCAAACACCACATATGATGTGTGCATGCCTTCGTCTATGCTGCCTGACTTTGGCAAACATCGTTCGCTAATACAAGCACATGCAACATCCGATGCGTGAGGGTCATGAGCAATGTCGTCTTCCTTTAGCCAATGCACGCAAGCCATGACTGAAGTCGCCCAATCAATGTTCACATACAATGTTTGATGCGTGCATGCCTTGGACGATATTATTTAACATTGGATAATGGAAGAAGGCGACAACTAATGTTGTCCAGTCGATGCGCACACACCACACTTAATGGTCGTAGGCCTAATACAATCTCATATGATATTGTATGATGCATGTAGGCCATGACTTATGTCGCCCTACCGATGCGCACACGCCATGTGTTAAGCTTATAGGCCTTGATTGATGTTGATGCCATTGGAAGATGTTGTTTGCCACCTGCGCACATGCTACGTCGGATGCTTGCAGTGCATGAGCGATGACGCCATAATGATTTGCACACACCACGTTTAATGCATGCATGCCTTTGCAGATGTCGCATGGCATTGGCTGGTATCGTGTTCCATATGAGAACATGATACGCCTGATGCATGGTGGCAATAACCACTGTCTTTTTCAATTTGTCGGTGCGCACAAGCCACAACTGATGTCACCCAGCCGATGTACAATGCTTGCAGGCCTTGTCAATATCATATGACATTGGCCGATGCGTGTAATCCACGAGTGGTGCCGCCCATCCAATGTACACACGCAATGAGTGGATCTTGTAGGCCTAGGCTGAAGTTGATGCCATTGGAAGACATTGTTTTCCGTTTGCTCACATGTTACGTAGATCTCTTGAACAGAATGACCGATGTGCACACACCATGTGTGATGCATGCATGCCTTGTCAAATGTCATCTTACAATAGCAGGCATAATTTTTCATATGCGCACATGCTACGCCCAATACATGCAGACCGATGTCTTCTGCTATAAATCAATGCCTGTAGGCCATGACTGATGTCAACCAGTCGATGTGAACAAAAGATGTTTGGTGCATGAATGCCTTTGAAGATATCGTCTGACAATGACAAGCATCGTTTTACATGCTACGCGCGATGCATGCAGGCCATGTCCATTGTCTTATTCTATTGGCCAATGCGTGCAGGCCATGAGTGATGTCGCCCAGCCAATGTTAACACGCTACAACTGATGCTTGCAGTCCTTGGACGATGTCATATAACATTTATCAATGCATGTAGGCTTCAAATGATGTCACACTGCCGATGTTCACACACCATTTGTGAAGGTTGCATACCTTGGCTGATGTTGATACCATTAGAAGACGTCGTTTGCCATTTGTGCAAATGCTTCATCCAGTGCTTGCAGACAATGACCGATGACACCTTGATGATGTTCACACACCACATTTTATATATGCATGCTTTGGTAGATGTCGCCTGAAATTGAAAAACGTCATTTTCCATATATGCACATGCTTCGCCCGATATGTGCAGGCTTTGACCTATGTCTTTTGTTGTTGGCCAATGCGTGCAGACCATGATGGATGCCCAACCGATGCCACACACCATATTTGATGCGTGCATGCCTAGGACAATGTCTTCTCATGTTAGTATACATCATTAGCCATAGGAACATTTCTGATGCAACCACGCACCACCGATGACGGCTGGCGTTGTCAATGCCTGCATGGCACAACTGATGTCACAAAGCTGATTACCACATGCAACATGTGATGCATGCAGGCCATGCCGATGTCACGTTCCGTTACACACACACCATGTTTGATGTGTGTAGTCCTTAGCCAATGTCGTCTAACATCTTCAGACGCTGTTTTCCATATATTCACATGTTACACTAATGGATGTAGGCCTTGACCGATGCGTTTTCCATTTACCTCTATGCGTAGACCACAATCTTTATCGCCTAATAAATGAGCACACACCCTTTTTTATATGTAAAGCCCTTGGATAATGACCCGTTACATTGGTAGATGTCATTCGCCATTTGCGCACTTCCGATGTGTTCATGCCATCACCGATGTAAGTGGTCATTGGTTGATGTGCGCATGCCACGACAACTGTCGCCTAGCTTATGCACACATGCAATGTTTGATACATCCAAACCATGAATGATGTCACCTGCCGTTGCACACACACCACTTTTTATGTGTGTAGGCCTTAGTCGATGTATCCTTACAACGGAAGACGTTTTTTTCTAAAAGCGCACATGCTACCTCAGATGTGCACACACCACGTTTGATATGTGCAGGACATGGCTGATGTCGCCTGAAGTCGGTAAACATTGGTTGTGCTATGCACACATGTTACACCATTACGTGCAGGCCATGACCAACGTCGTATACCATCGGTCGATGCACGCAATTCACCAGTCATGTTGCACTATTGATGGCCCACGTCGAGCTCATGATTTTGTTACTCCAATTTTGACTTAGAGGAGTATGCATTGTGTTTCCAAAAAATCATAATACACATGTACAACCAAACATGTATGTTCTAAGGTACAAATACACATTTGCATTTTATCATAATAACTTTTTATATACAAAAACATAGTTTTATTCATTTTCTTTTTAATTTTTATTTTTTGGGGAAAATCACGAATATTAGTAATTAATAAATAAAAATAAAATCTATATCATAAAAAAATAAAATCAGCACCCAAAATTCACAAATAAATAGAATAACCTTAAATTCAACAATTTTAACATTTTTTGTAATCTTATTTTTTTGAGCAAATTTCGAGAATAAAAAATTAATTTATAAAAATATAGGAAAAATATGATTAAAATATAAAATTAACGCCAAATATTCACAAATAAATATAGTTACCTTAAAATAATCAATTTCAACAATTTTTTTGAATTATTATTTCTTCGTCAATTCCAAAAATGAGCAATTAATTAATAAAATATAGGAAAAATATGATAAAGTATAAAATTTACGCCAAAAATTCACATATAATTATAGTAACCTTAAATTTAAAAATTTAAACTTTTTCTAAATAATTATTTTTCTCCCGGCAAATCCCAAAAAATGTGTGAAAAATTATTAAAATATCGTAAAGTTAATAAAAATTATGAATTTAACGCAAAAAACTCACAAATAAATGTTGTTATCGTAAGTCCCCTTATTCAATAAGGTTATCATGCAACGCCCGAAGTCCCCAAACTATGTATGCAAGCCGCGATGGATACAGCCAGATGACGTTTCATATCGGTAGACCGATCTGTGTATGGTAAATAGGATTAAGGAGTACCACGTTCGACGTCGACAAATCGATGTACGTAAGGTTCATTCGATATAGGTTTATTGTTGTGTGCACGACAAAGTAGATGAAAGCAGGACATGGCGGACATCGCTGACATTTGTGTGTAGGTCACAGGCGATGGGGAAGGCAACGCTTAAAATTGGTTGAACGATGTTTGTAGGCCATGCCAAAAGAGGAATAAGTAATGTGCACAATGAGGGCAGTCCACGGTCGACGTCGGCTGAGTAATGTGCATAGGCCATGACTGATGCCGCTACGCCACAACCTATGTCTTCTGGTCGATGACACGTGCCATTGGCCGACGTGCAAAGTCAACGTCATATGCATGTAAATATTGATTGATTTTAGTGGAAGAGGCTAATTTCGCCCAACCGTTGCGCACATGCCACATTAGATGCATGCATGCCTTGAGTGATGGTACCTATTGTTCAGTTACATACCCTGCCAATGCGCTCAGGACATGTCAGATGCGAGCAGGATTTTGATTATGTTGTCCATTGTTGTCAGACGTTTCCTGACCAATACATGCAGACCACGACCAATGTTGCCAAGTCGATGTGCATATGCCACGACTGACGTCACCAAGCCAATGTGCACACGAAAGATTAGACGCGTGCAGGCCTTGGACGATGTCATATGATGTTGCACGATGCTCACAGGCCATTACTGATGTCTCCCTACCTATGCGCACACGCCATGGGTGATGCTTGTAGGCCTTTGCTTTTGCTTATGTCATTTCCACACGTCGTTTGCCACGTGCGAACAAGCTATGTCTGATGCATGCAGTACATGACCGATGTCGCCTAGCCGATGCGCATACACCACATTTGGCCGATGCCTATGACATTTGCATATATCGTTATTCAATACATGCATATACAACATCCGATGCATGCAGGCCATGACTGATGTTGTCTTCCTTGGGACAATGCGTAAGACATGACCGATGTCGCCCAATCGATGCGCACACAGAATGTTTGATATGTGCATGCCTTGGTTGATGTATCCTGACATAAGACGGTGCAAGAAGGCCACAACTTATGTCACCTAATCGATATGCACATGCCACAACAAATGTTTAGAGGCCTTGGACAATGTCATATGACTTTGACCGATGTGTGTAGGTCATAAATGATGTCACCAAACTGATGCGCAAACGCCACACGTGAAGCTTACAGGCCTTGGCTGATGCAGATTCCATTGTAAGAAGTCTTTTGCCACTTGAGCACATGCTACGTCTGATTCTTGCAGGCCATCACCGATGACACCTAGCTAATATGCACACACCACGTTTGATGCATGCATGTCATGGCAGATGTCATCGGACATTGGCAGTCATCATTTTCCATATACGCACATGCTATGTTCAATGCATGCAAGCCTTGATTGACGACTTCTAATGTGGACGAATGCGCGCAGGCCATGACTTATGTGACCCTGTCGATACGCACACACCATGCTTGATGCATGCATTACTTGGATGATGTCGCTTGACCGATGTCTTCTTCCGTTGCTCACACACCACATTGACGCATGCATGCCTTAGCCTCTGTCACTTGACACTGGAAAAAATCGTTTTCCAAAAGCCGAAATTGATAATTGTGATGCAAGCAAGCCATGACCAATATTTCCCAGTCAATGAGAACACACCACGTTTGATGTGTGCAAGCCCTGGTCGATGCCACCTGACGTTTGTAAACGTCGTTTGAAATATGCGCACATGTTAAGCTGTTGAGTGTAAGCCATGACCAATGTCATCTGTTGTTGGCTTATACGCGCAATCCATGACTCATGTCACTTCGTCGATGTGCACACTCCATGTTTGATGCGGGCAGGCCTTCAAGGATGTCACCTAATGTTGGTGAACGTCATTTTCCACATAGGCACAACTGATGTGTGCGGGCCATGAACAATGTCGTATGTCGTTCGCGGATGCACATGCATGATGCCCACATGGATATCTTGATATCGTTGCGCCGATTCTGACGTAGAGGAGTACATATCATTTTTCTAAAGAATCATAATGAAGATGTACAACCTAAACATGTACGTTCTAAGGTATAAACACACATTTAATTTTTATTATAAATAACTTTTATATATATAAAAATATAGTTTTCAAGAAGTTTTTTTGAATTTTTACTTTTTCATAATATCACAAATATAATTTATTATTTAATAAAAACTGAATTAATATTATTAAAATATCTATTTAACGCCTTAATAAAAACTGAATTAATATTATTAAAATATCTATTTAACGCCAAAAACACACAAATAAATAGAGTAGCCTTAAATTAAACTATTTCAACATTTTTTGTATTTCTTATTATTTTGAGCAAATCTTGAGAATGAGTAATTAATATATTTAAATAGGATGATCAAAATATAAAATTAACAAGAAAAATTCAAAAATAAATATAGTTACCTTAAATTCAATAATTTCAAAAATTTGTTTGAATTTTTTGGTAATATCTCGAAAATGAGTAATTAGTTAATAAAAAGTAGGAAAAATATGACAAAAATAAATTATGCTAGAAATTCACATATAATTATAGTAATGTTAATTTAAATTATTTCAACTATTTTTTTGAATAATTATTTATCTCCCGGTATATTAAAAAAATGTGTTATTAATTTATAAAAATTCGAAAAATTTTAAAATAAATATGAAATTAACGCAAATAATTCACAAATAAATATAGTAACCTTAAGTTCCAATATTTCATCAATGTTGTCACACAACGTCTGACGCTTACAAATGATGTATGTTGGCCACGAGCAATGCAGCTAGACAGTGTTTGACGTTAGCATACCTATGTGTGTATGCTGAGTACGATAAGGGAAGTGCACGTTCGACTTCGGCAAATCGATTAATGTTGGCCATGTCCGATGTTTGTTTAACATTGTGCACAAGACAAAGTCGTTGTGGGCAGACCATGTCCGACGTTGCTAAGATTTTTGTGTATGCCAATGTATATAGGGGTAGGCCACTCCAAAAATTTGTTGAAGGATGATTGTAGGCCACGCTCGAAGACAACTTAGTAATGTGCATAACACTGGCAGTCCATGATTGACGTTGGTTAAGCAAGGTGCATAGGCCACGACTGATGCGGGTACTGAACGACTAATTTCTCCTAGTCGATGATGTATGCCGTGTTCGGACGTGCACATTCCACGTCAGATGCATCTCAAAATCAGTTGATGCTGAATGGAACATGCCTATTTCACCCACCCGACGCGCACTGATGCTTACAGTGCTTTGCTGATGTCATATGACATTGGTTGATGCATGCAGGCCAAGTATGATGTCTCCCAGTCAATGCACACACACCACGCATGAATCTTGAAGGCCTATGCTGATGATGATGCCATTGAAAGATGTCATTTGCCACTTGCGCACATGTTACGTTCGACGATTGTAAACAATGACCGATGACGCCTACGTAATGTGCACACACCACATTTGATGCATTCATGCCTTAGCAGACGTTGTCTGACATTGGAAAGCGTCACTTCCATATACGTACATGCTACGCCAGATGTGTGTAGGATGTGACTGATACGTGTGGCCCTTTGACTAATACGTGCATGCCATGATCGATGCATGCACTTGGAATGTTTGATGAATGCATTCCTTGGATGATGTTACCTTATGTAGATAGATGTCGTTAGCCATATGTGCATGTCCGATGCAATAAGGTCATGACCGAAAAGGCTTGCTTTGTCGACACACGCATACCAATACCGATGTGGCCAAGCTGATTAGCACATGAAACATCTGAGGCGTGTAGGCCATGACCGATGTCACCTACCATAGAACTTACACCACGTTTGATGCGTGTAGGCTTTGTCCAATGTTGCCTGATGTTTGGAGACATTGTTTTCCATAAGCACACATATTAAGTTGATGCGTACATGCCATGAGCGATTTTACTTTCCCTTGGCTGATATGAGCAGGAAACTACCATTGTCGCCAAGTTAATGCTCACACAACTCGTTTGATTATTTAAGCCCTTGGACGATATCTTCTGACATTGTAGATGTCGTTTGCCATATGCACACATCCGTTTTGTGCAGGGCATGACCGATGTTGGCCGTTGTTTACCTATGTGAGAATGACACGACTAATGTCGCCTAGATGATGAAAATATGAAATGTTTGATGCGTGCAAACCACGGCCGTTGTCTCTTGTCATTGTCCGCAAACAACATTTGATGCGTGCATGACTCGACCGATGTTGCCTAATAGAGGCAACCATAATTTTCCAGAATAGCACATGCTACGTTAGTAGAGCACACACCACGTTTGATGTTGCAAGCCTTGACCGATGTCCCATGACTTCTGCAAACCTCGTTTGCCATATGCGCACATGTTACTCCGTTGCGTGCATGCCATGACCAATGTCTTCAAGCATTGGCCGATACGCGCAAGCCACTACAAATGTCACTCCGTCGATGCAAACACACCACGTTTTATTTGTGCGGGCCACTAATGATGTTTCCTGATGTTTGATGACATCATTTTCCATGTGCGCACGTCTAATGTCGTCCGTCATTCGCTGATGTGCATGTCTCATGCCCACATGCCACATCCTACGCGTGGCCTATGGAGCTCTTGATTCCATTGCGTCGATTCTGACTTAGAGGAGTAGGCATCGTTTTTCCAATGAATCATAATGATTATGTACAACACAAATATTTACTTTCTAAGGTACAAACACACATTTTTTTTATCATAAAAAAGTTTTGTGCATATAAAATATAGTTTTCAACAACTTTTAGGCAAATCATGAATATGAGTAATGAATTAATAAAAATAGACTTAATATTATATATATATATATAAAATTGACGCCAAAATTCACAAATAAATAGAGGTTATAGTAACCTTAAATTCAAAAAATTCAACAATTTTTTTTATTTTTTTAGCAAACCTCGAGAATGAGTAATTTATAAAAAATAGGAAAAATATCATAAAACTATAAAATTAACTCCAAATGTTTATAAATAAATATTGTTACCATAAAATCAACAAATTATTTGATGTTTTAATTTTTTTGTCAACTCTCGAAGATGAGTAATTAATTAAAAAAGAAGAAGATGATAAAAATATAAAATTTTCATAAAAAATTAACATATAATGGTAGTAACCTTATGTAAAATTGTTAACATTTTAGTTGATTAATTATTCTTATCCTAGAAAATCCCAAAAAAATGCATAATTAATTAATAAAAAAAGGAACGTTTTGAAAAAAAATGATTTTAACGCCAAAAATATAAAAATAAATATAACAACCTTAAGTTCCTTTTTTTTAACAATGTAGTCAAGCAACATCCGATGTCCCCAAGCCGATGTATGGAGACCATGAACGATGAGGCCAAACGATGTTTGACATCGGCAAACCGTTATGCTAAATACGATAAGGGCAGCCCACGTTCGACGTTAGATAATCGATGTATGCAGGGTACGTCCAATGCTGGTTTAACATTGTGTGCAAGAAATATTTGATGCGGTTAGGCCATGTTCAATGTCGCTGACAAAAGTGTGTAGGCCAAGGTTAATTGGAGCAGGCCACACCAAATGTTTTCTTAACAATTTTTGTAGCCATGCCCGAAGACAACTAAGTAATGTTCATAATGCAGGACGTCCATGGTCTATATCGGTTGATCAAGGTGCATGGGCCATGACAGATGCGGGTACTCCATGACTTATGTCTCCTTGCCGATTATGTGTGTCATTTACCGACGTGAAGATTCCACGTCACATGCATGTAAAAATTAATTGATGCTTAATGCAATACGCCAATTTGACCTACACGATGCGCACATGCCACGTTATTAGAAGCATGCATCCCCTGACTAATAATACCTACCATTAAGTGACATTGTTTGCCTATGCAAGAAGGACACGTCAGATGTGTGCATGACTTTGACGATGTTTTCGGTAGTTAGCCGATGTCGCTTGACCAATGCATTCAGGCCCAGACCAATGTCGCCAAGGAGATGTGGCCCACTAAATTCAGACATTCCATATTTTTATGCGTGAAGGCCTTGGCCGATGTCATCTAACGTTGGCTGATGCTTCCAGGACTTGAGTAATGTCTCCCTACAGATGCGCACACGCCATTGGTGATGCTTGCAGGCCTTGAATTTTGCTAATGCCATTAGCAGACATAGTTCGCCACATGCGGACAAGTTATGGTTGTTGTGTAAAGGCCATGACCGATGACGCCTTGTAATTGCACACACACCACATTTGATTCATGCATGACTTGGCCGATGCCGCCTGACATTGGAATACTTGGTTTGAGAATACAAGAACGTTAAATATCTAATATGTGCAGGCCATGATAGATGTCGTCTTCGTTTGGCCAATACGCGTAGGCCAAGACCGATGTTGCCCAATAGATGCACACATGCCACAACTAATGGTTGCAGGCCTTAGACGATGTCATATGACGTTGGCCAATGCGTGTAGGTCACAAATGATATCGCCCAGCCATTGCACACAACCCACGCGGGCAGCTTGCTGGCCTTTGCTAATGATGATGCCATTGGAAGACGTCGTTTGCCACTTGCGCATATGCTATGTCTGATGATTGTAGAAATGACGGATGACACCTAGCTGATGAGAAAAAATGATGTTTGATGCATGCATGCTTTGCAAATGTCGCCTGACATTGGTAGGCATCATTATCCGTATACGCACATGTTGCGCCCGATGAGTGCAGGTCATGACCGATGGCTATCAATTTTTGGCATATGCGCGCAGGCCATTACCGATGTCACCTAGTGAATGAGCACACACCACGTTTGATGCATGCATGCCTTGGCCAATGCCTCCTTACATTGGAGCATGTTGTCAATACAAGGGACATGCAAAAATAGACTATGTGCACGCTTACTTATGTCGTCTGCGATTATAAAATGCATGTAGGCAACAAGAGATGTCTGACAATCGATGCGCACACACAATGTTCGATGTGTGCAAGCCTTTGACGATGTCGCCTTACATTGGCCAAGTCAAGCAGACCACAATTGATTTAGCCCAATAGATACGAACACTCCATATCTAATGGTTGCAGGCCTTGAATGGTGTCATATGACTTCAGCCAATGCATGTTGGTCAAGATTTATGTCACCAAGCCAATGCACACATGCCATGCATGACACTTGTAGGCCTTGGCTGATGCTGATGCCATCTAGAAGCCATGAACGATGATGCCTAGGTGATGTGCACAAACCACGTTTGATGCATACATGCCTTGAGAAAGTTTTCCTGACATAGGTAGGCATCGTGTTCCATATACATACATCCTACGCCCTGTCACGCACGGATTATGGATTACGAACGCGACCGGCGTCATTAACCTTTTAGAGGTCGTAGACAAACGTTTTCTTAGATTTCATCACAATCATACATTTAAATTTGCGGAAATTTTTAAAACTTTTAATATACAAATGAAGTACACTTAGACATCATACTTAAGGTTTATATAAGCATACGACATTGGAAAAGTATTGTCTCAGATATATAGAAACCATCTAAAGATTGCAAATTTCATCTTAGCCAACAATAGTTAATATGCCATATAGGTCTTATTACAAAAGAATCCAAGAACATAAATAGAAAAATAGCGTATCTTAAACTACTTAAAAATCTATGTAAGCTAGAATATGAAAGTAAAATCCCGAACATGAGCCTACAATGACTTGGAGAAAGATTCAAACTTTCTAAAACGACCTCCTCAAGCTTTCATGGTGGAACCCTACGTGTGTAGTAATGTAAAGAATATGTATAGTACGCGCACATGTTTTTACTAAGTATGGATATATGCACAAACACATAAGGACATAAGAAAAATATCATTTACATAACTTTAGAAAACATTCCAAGCCATACAAAAATCTCAATGCACATTGCCATATTTAACAGATTATCAAGATAAGTTATGTTGACATTAATAAAAATGATCACTCTAATTAAGGCATCTTATCATAAAATTACGTTAAAAATTCCTATTCAATAAATCATATAACATAACATAAAAAAACACCTGCCAATGATCCATGCCCACCTATAAGTGAATGAACATGTGAAGCCACTAATCCTAAAACAAACCAAGTGGATAAGATATTGAGGACAATATGAAAGCTTGCTTAAATAACACTATAGCTCAAAACAATTCATAATAAGGATCACCATCAGTAAGATCTATCATAATCACAAAACATATATCTTCATAGATCATATTACATAAGTACAATCTCCAAGGACTTCCCTTAGAGTCAACTTGTGCAATGTCTAGGTAGCGTCCTATACCACTACCTATACTAAGCCAACTCCTCATGTCACTCTAGTCAATCATTCGTTTACTTGTCTTCCATTTTATATGAGGTAACATAATTGTTAACCGACATAGACTATGTGAGATACACATGGAATCCGGTGTTATGAAACCCCACACCGAAAAAAAGTCATCTACCTTCCAAAGTAGAACGTACAAGACATAGCTTTCTTGGTGGATCCACTAGCTAGTATACTATGGTAGAAGCATAGTTTATGAACTAGGAGATGTATTAGAGACCCATAGTTCCACATTATATGGAAGCCTCAATATCACGAGAATTATTGTCGACATACCTTCCCCTATAACACTTCTCATATCTAGTTCATCAGTGCTTAGTTTATGTCTCTTTTCTTGAAATAACCTTTAATTTGTTTTTCATAATAAACTTTTCATGGGTCATAGGGGATTATCTTCTTGTATAACATGATCATGAGCTCTTTTAGATTATATTATAATTGTCCTTTCATCGTAACCTTTTTATGTGAGATTAACATAACATAATCACCTTGTGTAAAGTATACACGGGATATCATAAACTTGCATATTAGTGTTCTTATCATGATCTAACAATTTACATTTTCATATCCAGCATATTAACATAGAAAAATCATACATACGTTCATAACATAACAACATGATTCATAGGCTAAAATAAACATTGTAGAGTAATCAGAACTGTAGAAGACTTACGACTTGCTTCTAAGAACCTTATTCATATTACAATATTCATAATCATACTTAGTTAAACTCAATAAACATATCAAATAACAGTCATAAATTTCATGTAACAAGAATAAATATAACATCGGAGAAGGTAAAAGGGTCATTAAAGGGTTCTTTCAAACCTTAAATTCTAACCCTAACGTTTACATGACATCACGTCACAGAAACAATCATATGAAAACATCATATTGGTAAGAACGTGATTCTAACTAAATTCAAACATAATTGGCCGCATACTCATCAAGTCGTGTAAAATAGGGTATAGAAAATATATAATTTACATTAAAAATCGTAAATCTACGGGAAGAAGAAAAATCGTTTTTGTTAGACTAAAAAAAAAAAAAACAAAAAAAAAAACAAACCCTGTAAAAACTGAGTTCTTGAAAAAATTTATGTGAAGGACCTATTGGAAAAAAAAAGAATACCAAGATTTAAAAACCACATTTACCGTTAGAGATAAAAAATCCACAAAATCATATGGGAACTCGAGAAACATCGTTTTTTAATTCCTTAAGCTTTTCTTGTTATTCAATGGAGTTTGGAAAAAAGAGCATTCTTGAGGGATTAAGAAAATTTTGTTTTATTCTTATTTGGGACGTGTAATTGTGGTCTAAAACTTACCAAATATAAATATTTAGATGTACAAATACATACCCTAAAGAACCTCTACTTAAATTACCTAAATCACCCCTCCTACATTTACTAGAATTAGAAGAACGCTTGACTTAACAGAAATCTGTAAATTGCTTAGTGGTTTTGGTTTTGACAAAATAAATTAAATAATTAAGTTTGTAATTTAATTCATTAAGTTGCCTAGGGTAATTACTAAAGTACCCTAAGTTTTTAGGATGATAACAAACCCTTTGGACAATCCTAAATTAGGTACTATGATGTCTTTTTTTTAGTTTGTGTTAATGTCACCCGGTTAGGTGTTAGATTGTCGGGTACCTTAGTTATTTTTTGTTGGTCCTAGGTTATTTAGTTAGTTAGGAACGTAATTTAGGACCTATATTAGTTAAGGAGCTCGCCCCCACATGGCTTGAGCTATTCTCTCGCCTGCCGTCTTACTGCCCTAACTGAATTCGGTTGGGCTTGGTTTCTTGTCTCTTGGCCAATTAGCACATGTGATTGCACATTTTTTTCATTTCATTTTATTTTACAAGGACACTAACTATGTTCATGGCAACTGCTTATTCTGAATGATCATGTTAAATGGTTATGTGCTATGGTACCTAGGCTTGACATTTGTATACCTCGTACCTAATGTGTTTACTAATTGATTAGGAATTATAGCCTAGGGTGTTCATTGCAGGTACAATTCCGAAAAAACATTTATTGGAATATTTGAACATAAAATTATATCTTAATACATAAAAAATGTTTCAACATTAAAGTGTATTTAAGTTACTTGTTAATACAAATAAATTGGCTAACGCCCTTAAGCCAATATTTTCTAACAAGCCTAATATTAATAAATATTGGACAATGGGATTCCAATGTACCTTAGTACATATTCTTAAAACCTAAAAGACTCTTAACAAGACAAGTATATTTTCTGGGAACATTTTAAGAATTATTAAATAGATTAACTTGTAGTCTAAGTTATGGAATTTTTAGAGTGTTACATTATCCCCCCCTTAGGAACGTTCGTCCCCAAATGACACTAAAATCATTCGGAGGGTAGGATAAAGACTCAATACTAGAAGCATAACCAGCACATAACATATCATTAAACTTAGCACTCAATTCATGATGCACCAACATATAAGAGATACATATTCATAACAAATAGTGACAAACTTCCTTATAAACTTTATCATATGCTCAATATGCATCAAAGAGTTACCATGCTATCAATTTTCTCAAGATAACAACAAAACGAAAATCTTCAAGAAATAGAAACTATGGATACAAGTTTCAATAAGTGCAGAATTAGAGTATGAAAAACATACTCCTTAAAAATCTAGTTTTGTACTATCTTTTACCAAAAAAATGCCACCTAATTTAATAACAAGTTAAATTTCATCTTGTAAATTGTGTATGAAGTCTTTATAAGCCAACCTTTATTGGCTATGCCAATTCGTGGATTTTTATCACTAGCCTAAGTCAATTTACTTCTTCTATATCTTATAGTAATTACATTATTTTTAGCAATCCGACTTCTAACCTTTGATTAGCCTATAGGAAAAGTTCCATGCTTAGTTTGGCAAAGCTACCACGTTGATTTGGCATAGAAGATTTATTAACTAGCTTTGATTATCATTCTTATTTCTTCTTGGAAATATTGCATTCCCAACACTCACAACATACCTGTTTCAACGTCCGTAGAGCTTTCTTGTTCACCCCTAGCCTTGAGTGCATAGAAATGGTTCCTCTTTGGAGTTTCAGAATTGGGACCGCTTGGCTGAGTTTGGTTATTAACCTTACGTTGACTTCTCCCATTAGAGAAATCATTAACCATATGGACTCCTTTGCCATAACCATAGCAACTATTAGTCCCAAAAAGACATTCGACCTCATGTTTCTTGCCACACTTACAACAAGTTAGTATTTCTCTTGGTGGATTAATGTTTCTCCCCTCTTGAGGTTTAGGACTAGAACTTCTATCATTGCATTTCTCGGAGAAACTAGAAGAAACCTTATCTCAAAATGTTTTATTAAACTTAGGCTAGTCTTGCACATCAAGCTTATACTTAGAAAAAACACTTCTAAACGACTTTTTCCTTTTGGATTTCCTATTCATCTTCCTTATACGACTTTCCTCAACTTATTGAGCATGAACAATTAACCTATAAAAATCCATATTTTCATGAATCATGGTTGCAAGACATTATTCTTTAAGATCTTCGGACACTCCCATTACAAGAAATGGATTAGATGCGACAAGACACGTACTGTAAAAGCTAAGGCATGACATAGGAGTATCAAGAAAAGAGAAGTTTTCTAATCATCACCTAGCCTGTCATCCATAACTGTGGCGCGCTTAACAACCATGAAAAAGACACTAGGTAACGTGGTTTAGTGAGACATTGATACTAAGGATATTTAACCTTATGTGCTGAAACAAAGATTGTCACGCCCGGATACTTGAATCCCAATGCGACTGGCGTCGTTAACCTCTCAGAGGTCCAAGACAAGCCTTTTCTAGCATTTATAACAATCATACAGTTAAATTTGTGGAAATAATTAAAACTTTTAATATACTAATACAGTATAATTTGACGTCATACTTAAGGTTTATAAAAACATACAAAATTCTAAACCTATTGTCTCACATATATAAAAGCCATCTAAAGAGTGGAAATATGAACATAGCAAATAATAGTTAATATGCCATGTAGGTCTTATTATAAAAGAATCCGAAGAACATAATGGAAATAGCGTATTCTTAAAACTACTAAAAATCTACGTAATCTAGAATATAAAAGATAGCATCCTCAAACATGAGGACCTACCAAGAATTTGAGAAAGAGTTCCATGCTTCTTTAAGTCGACCTCCTTAAGCTTCAATGCGGCTGAACCTACAGTGTGTGTAATGTAAAGTCTGTATGTGTTAGACGACCCTATACTAAGTAGGGCATATGGCACATAAAAGATACATCGACTCGACTTGAAAAAGTATCATTTATTATTATTTTAAAAAAGCATGCAAGCCATATAAAAATCTTCAGACATATCCTATAACATATCAGATAAGATTTGAGTTTGACATCAAACATGATCTAATTATAGGAATCTTATCATAAAATACCGGTAAACAATTCTATTAAATACATCATATAAACATAACATACAGAACACTTACCAATGATCCCATCCCTATAACACAACTGGAATGGTAATGTGAATCCCCATAACTCCACATTAAACCCCACACAAAAAAAAGTGGTCTACCTGCCAAAGTTTAACCTACATGACATAGCTTTCTAGGTGGATCCACTAGCTAGTTATCCTATGGAGGCAGTATAGTTCAAGTACTAGGATATGTATTAGAGAAACATAGTTCCACATTACATGGAAGACTCAATCTCATAAGAATCATTGTGAACCTACCTTCCCAAAGGGAAGGGACAATTCCCATGATATAGTTATCGATGCTAGCTTTTAAGTCCTTTCTTGAAAATAACATTTTAATTATTTTATAATAATCTTATTCATAGCGTCATAGGATTTTTTTAAATATCTTCTTGTAAACATGATCACGAGCTCTTTCGATTAGATGAAGATGAGAATTGTCCTTTCATGTAACCTTTCTTAATGAGATTAAACAAACATAATCACCTTGTGTAAACATAAAAAGGAATATCATAAACGCCTATTCGTTTCTTATCATGATGTACAATTAAAGTTCATAGACAGTATATTCACATTTACCAACATGTATATACGTTCATAAAAAATTAAAAATCTGATAATAGGCTAACATGAAACCTTGATAAAGTAATAGACTTTAGAAAGACTTAAACTCTGCTTCCAAGAACCCTATTCATATTACAACATTCATAATTATACTTAGTGAAATACTAAATAAAATAAATAATAACAACTCATAAAATCATGTAGAAGATAAATACATAACATTGGAGAAGGCAAATGGGTCATTAAAGGGTTAATTCACACCTTATATTTTAACCCTAACGTTTACATCTTATCACATCATAGAAATAATCATACAAAACCATCATATAGGTAAGAACGTGCATCACACTAAATTCAAACATAATTAGCAGCATACTCATCAAGTCGTGTGGAATAGTGTATACAAAACACATACTTTTTATTGAAAATCATAAATCTAGGGTTAGGAAGAAAATCCGTTTTGTACAGTAAAAACCCTAAAATTGAAGTTCTTGAAAACATATCTTGAATGTACCTCTTGGGTAATGGAATCCCAAGAGTGAAAACCCATACCTTATAGATGGAGAATACACGAAATCTTTATTGGAAGCTTAGAAACCTTCATCTTATTCCTTAAGCTTTTCCTGTTCTTCAATGGAGTTTGGAAAAGAGAGTGTTCTTGAGGGATTGAGAGAATTTTGTTTGAGTTTTATTTGGGACGTCTAATTGTGGTATAGAACTGACCTAATATCAATACAGAGACATCGCAGGACTTACCTAAAGACCCTCAACTTAAATTACCTAAAACAACCCTCCTAAATTGACTAGAGTTAGAAGAACGCTTAACTTAACCAAAATCTGGAAATTGCTTAGTTCTTTCGGTTTAAACCAATGAAATTATTTAATTAAATTTATAATTTAATTAATTAAGTATCATAGGGTAATTACTAAAGTACCCCTAAGTTGTTATGACCATAACATACCCTTTGGACCATCCAAGGTTAGGTAGTAGGATGTGTCTAAGTTAGTTTCTTGTCTTAATGTCACCCGGTTAAGTCCTAGATTGTTGGGTTCCTTAGTTAAGTAATTTTGTTTGGTCATAGGCTAGTTAGTTATTAATGGAATTTATGTAGGACCTAGAATCAGTTATAGAGCCCGACCCCACATGTATTGAGCCATTCACTCGCCTTCCCCCTAACCGCCCTAACCGAATTCGGTTGGGCTTTGTTGCTTCTCTCTTGGCCGGTTAGTACATGATCTTGCGCATGTGTTGCTGATCATTTTATTATCCAAGGAACGTCACTATGTCCTTGGATGCTGCTTAATATACCTGATCATTTTAAATGGTTGGGCGCTATGGTGCCTATGCTTGACAGTTGGACGCCTCGTACTTAATGTGTTTACTTAATTAATACGAATTATAACCTAGGGTATTCATTCAGGTACAATCCCTGAACAATCTTGATTGGGGCATTTGAACATCAAAGTATATCTTAATACATAGAAATTGACTAATCATTAAAATGTATTTTAAGTTACTTGATAATACATTGAAATTGGATAACAATCTTAAACCAATATTTTCTAACATCCCCAATATTTCTAAAAATTGGACAATGGGATGCCTATGTACCTTAATACATATTCTTAAAACCTAATAGGCTCTTTACTAGACAAGCATATTTTCTGGGAACATAATTTTAAGCATTATTAAATAGATTAAGATCTAGTCTATGTTATGGAATTTCCAGAGTGTTACACACCCGATGCATACAGGATATGACCGATGTCATCTCCTATTGGCCAATGCCTGCAAGCCATGACTGAATTTGCCGTGTCAATTTGCACACGCCACAGCTGATTCATGCAGGACTTAGCCGATATCAAATGACATTGGCTGATGCATGTAGGCTACAAATGATCTCACACAGCAGATGCACACATACTACGCGTGAAGCTTGAACGCCTTGGCTGATCCTGTTTTCAGTAGAAGATGTCGGTTTTCACTTGCGCACATGTTATGTTTGATGCTTGCAAATAATGATTTATGTAGCCTGGTTGATGTGCACACACCACATTTGATGCTTGCATGCCTTGGCAGATGTCTGCTAACATTAGCAGGTGTTGTTTTCCATTTACGCACATGTTATGTCTAATGCGTGCAATCAATGACCGATGTCTTCTTCTATTGGACGATGCATTCAGTCCATAAGTGAAATCATCGATTCGATGCACACACACCACGTTTAATGCATACATGCCTTGGAAGATGTCTTCTAGCCTTGGAAGTTGTTGTTTTGCATATACAACATGCTACTCACGATGCGTGCATTCCATGACCGTTTTCTTAAGCTCTTTTCCAATGCACGCATGCCATGACTGATGTCGCCCATTCAATGGGCTTACTCTAAAACTGATGCTTGCAGGTCTTGCGGATGTCATATGACAATGGAGGATGCATTTAGTCCACAAATGATGTAACCCAGCCTATGCTCAAACGCCACGCGTGAAGCTAGGAGGCTTTAGCGGATGTTGATGCCATTGGAAGACGTTGGTTGCCACTAGTTCACATGCTACATTTGATGCTTTCAAACAATGACTGATGACGCCTAACTAATGTGGACTCACCACGTTTGATACTTGCATGCCTTAGCAAATGTCTCCTTACATTGGCAGGCGTCGCTTTTAAGAACACACATGCTACGCTGTATGTGTGCAGACCATGATCGATGCGCGCATGCCATGATCAATGTGGCCGAGTCAATGAGCACACACCATGTTTAATGTGTGCATGCCTTGGACTATTTCGCTTGATGTATGTAGATGTCTCCTAATTTAGGTACATGTCGTTAGCCATACACGTACGTTTCAATGCAAGAAGGCTACGACCGATGACTTCTAGCATTGTAAACGCTCGCATGCTATGATTGATGTCGCCAAGTTAATTAGCACGTGCAACATTTGATGTGTTATGTCCATGACCGATATCGCTTTCCAACGCGCACACACCACATTTGATGTGTGTATGCCTTTAACAATGTCGCCTGACGTCTCTGGACATTGTTTTCCACATGCTAACATGTTACGCTGATGTGTGCATGCCATGACCGATGTTTTTTTCCATTAGCTTATATGTGCAGACCATAATATTTATCACCCAGTAAATGCTCTCAAAACTAGTTTTATTCTTAAAGCCCTTAGATGATGTCCACTGACATTGGTAGATTTACTTTATCATATGCACACTTTTGATGTGTGTATGGCATGATCGATGTCGGCCGTCTTTGGCCAATGTGTGCATGCTACGAATGATATCGCTAAACTCATGCATACATGCAATGATTGATGCGTGCAAACCATGACCGATGTGGTATTTCGTTGCACACACACCATATTTGATGCTTGTAGGCCTTGGCCTGTGTCGCCTGACACAGGCAAACATCATTTTCGAGAAGCGCACATGCTATGTCCGACGCGGACACACCACATTTGATCAATGTACGCCTTTGTCGATGTAGCCTGACGTATCCAAATATTGCTTACTATATGCGCACATGTTATGCCATTGTGTGCAGGACATGACCAATGCCGTCTGCTGTTGGCCAATGCGTGCAAGCCATAAATGATGTCTCTCTATCGATGCGCACACACCTTGATTTATGCATGAAGGCCTTCGAGGATATTGCCTGATGTTTGCAGGAATCATTTTCCATATACGCACGCCTCGTCCGTGCAGGCAATGACCGATGTTATTTGTCGTTTGATGATACCCATGTCTGATGCCCACATTCCACGTCCTACGAGTAGCCTACATGAAGCTCTTGATTCCTTTGCACCAATTCTGACATAGAGGAGTAGTCAATGTTTTCCAAGGATGTAACGACATGTACAAACAAAAGATATATCGTTTAAAATACAAACACAATTTCCTATTTAGTATAAATAACTTTTATATATATATATATCATATAGATATAATATATTATAATATATGATATGATATGATATATATAGAGATATTATATAGAGATACTATACAGATATATATAGATATATATAATAGAGTTTCCAACATTTAAACTTTTTTTGCAAATCATCAATTCTAAGACATTAATTAATAAAATAGAATTAATATTATAAAAAGATAAAATTAACGCCAAAAATTCATAAATAAAAAAAGTGACCTTAATTTCACCAATTTCAACAATATTTTTCAACAATTATCTTCTTCTTTTGGCCAATGCGCGTAGGCCACAACGAATGTCACCTAGCCGATGTGAACACACCACAACTAATGCTTGTAAACCTTGGACGATGTCATATGACATTGGACGATGCATGTAGGCCTTAAACAATGTCTCCCAGCAAATGAGCACACGCTAGTGTGAAGGTTGCAGGCTTTGGATGATGTTGATGTCTCGTTTTCCATTTTTGTGCATGCTACATCTGATGTTTTCAAGCAATGACCGATAACGCCTAGTTGATGTGCACATACCATATTTGATGCATGAATGGCTTTGGAGATGTTACCCGACATTGGCAGTCGTCGTTTTCCATATACTCACATGCTACGACCGATACGTGCAGGATCTAACCAACATCTTCATTTGTTGTCCGATGCGCGCTAGCCATGATTTATGTCGCCTAGCCGATTCCACACACCATGTTTGATGTGTGCATGCCATCGACGATTTCTCCTGATATTGGTAGTCATCATTAGCCATGTGTTCCTATCCTATGGAAATAGGCATGACCAATGACGGTTGGCATTGTCAACGCACGCATGCCACAACTGATGTCACAAAGTTGATTAACACATGCCACATCTATTGCGTGCAGGCCAAGACCGATGTTGGTTGCTGTTGTGCGCACACCACGTTTGATGCGTGTAGGCCTTGACAAATGTCGCCAAACGTCTTCAGACGTTATTTCCCTTTTGCACACACATTACACTGATGCATGCAGTACATGACCGATGTCGTTTGCCATTGGCCGATATGCATGCACCATAACCTTTATTGCCCAATCAATGCGCACATTACCTATCTGATATGTAAAGCCTTTGAACGATTTCCCGTGATATTAGTAGACATCGTTTGCCATATGCACACTTTCAATGTGTGCAAGTCATGACTGATGCCGGTGGTTATTGTATGATGTACGCATGTCATGAAAAATATCACCTAGATGATGCACACATGCAACGTTTGATGCGTGCAATCCATGATGGATGTCGCCTTCCGTTGCACACACACCACATTTGATGCGTGTAGGCGTTGGTAGATGCCGCTGGTAATGGTAGACGTCATTTTCCAAGAGTGTTACCTCTGATGTGCACCCATAACGTTTGATATGTACAGGCCTTGGCTAATTTCGCCTAATGTCTGTAAACGTCGGTTGCCATATGAGCACATATTACATCGTTGCGTGCAGGATATGACCAATGTCGTCTGCCGTTGGCCGATGCACGCAAAAAACGATTGATGTCGCTCTATCGATATGCTCACACACTGTTTAATTCGTGTGGGCCTTTGAGGATGTAGCCTGATACTATTGGACGTCATTTTCCATGAGTGCACATCCGTTGCGTGCGGGCCATAACCGATGTCGACTATCGTTCGCCAATATGCATCTATGATACCCACATGCTACGTCCTACACATGGCCCGCTTGGTGCTCTTGATTCCGTTATTCCAATTCTGACTTAGAGGAGTAGGTATCGTTTATCCAAGATCATAATACCGTAAAACAACTATCGTACATTATAAGGTACTATAGGGATTGCTTTTCATAAAATAACTTCTATAGGTAGAAAAGAACAGTTTTTAACATATTTTTTGATTTTTTTTTGAAAAATCACGAATATGATTAATTATTAAATAAAAATAGAATTAATATTATAAAATTATAAAATTAAAGCCAAAAAATCACAAGTAAATAGAATAACCTTAAATTCAACAATTTGAACAAATTTTTTGTAATTTTTATTTTTTAAAGAAAATTTTGACAATGAGTAATTCATTAATAAAAATAGAAAAATTATTAAATAAATATGAAATTAATGCAAATAATTCACAAATAAATATAGTAACCTTAAGTTCCTTTATTTCAACAATGCGGTCACACAACGTTTGACATATCCGAATGATGTATAGATGTGAAGCCAGATGACGTTTGACGTCGCCAGGCCGATGTGTGTATGCTAAATATGATAAAGTAAATCTTGTTAGACATTGCAAAAGTCCAGTTGCTATATGAATGTGCCACGCGACATGGATTGGTTGTTGACCTTTTAGGATATCGCTGAATATTGATGGACGTTCACTCTCCCATGTGTGCACAGACGATGCTTGCAGGGCATAACGACATTGATATCGGTTCGCCATATGCAGTCTGATACCCACATTCTACGTATTTGCGTGGCCCCATAGGGAACTTTAACTTTCGTACTACGATTATGACTTAGACGAGTATGCATCGTTTACAAATGAATCATAATCCACATTGTTATACAAATATGTACGTTTAAGAGGCATATAGGCATTGCTTTGATCATAAATAACTTCTTTTATATGTTAAAAAAATAGTTTTTAACAATTCTTTTTTTATTTTATTTTTGGAAAAAAATCTCAAATATGAGTAATTATTAAATAAAAATAGACATTATTATACAAGTATAACATTAACCGCCAATAACTTAACAAATAAAGATAACCTTAAATTCAATTAATTTGAATTTTTTTTTTTAGTTTTAAGCAAAATTGCAAGAATGATTATGTCATTATAAAATAGGAAAATTATTGAATTAAATATGAAATTAACGCAAATAATTCACAAATTAATAAAAGTAAACCTTAAGTTACTTTATTTCTACCAATGCGTTCACACAACGTCTAACATCTCAAATCAGTATGGCTATGATGAAGCCAGACAACGTTTGACATTCCGAATAATTGTGTAGACTAAATATGATAAGGGGAAGTGCACGTTAGACATCTAGGCAAATCGATGTTCGACGCCAGGATCAATGTTGTTTAACGTTGTGTACAAGCTGAAGTTAAGCGGCTGTCCAGTTTAAAGTCGCAAAGATTTGCCTGACGATATTTGTAGGCCACGCCAAAAATATTGACTTTTAATGTGCATAATAGGGTTTCCCACGATCAACGTTGCGTGAGCAAGTACAGAGTTCCACGACTGACGTTGGTACTCCACGAAAAAGGTCTCCTAGTAATAATTGGTGTATGTGCAGATTGGCAATTCCACATTCAGGATGCCTGTAACAAATGAGTTTTATGCTGAATAAAAATGAAAATAACGCGGCGATGGTAATTGCCACGTGAGAGAATGCATGCTTGACAGATAGTAACTTTTCATTGAGTGACGTAGGAGCCAACACAATGTGCGCAGGCACGTAAGATGCTGTAAGACTTTGATGCTGTGTCTTCCTAGTCTCATTAACAAAACATTGCGGACAATGCGTGTGAGGCCAAGACCGCCATGTTCGCCAAAACCGATGTGCACATGCCATTAACTAAATGTCGCCTAGCCGCTTTTCACACTGGTATATGATGCCATGCAAGTCTTGGAGATGTATCTGACCTTAGATGATGCTTAAATTCATAGTAATGTCACCCTTTCCTATCAATGCGCACACGCCAGGGGTGATGCTCCAAGACCTGGTAATGTTGATGCTATTGGCAGAGACGTCGTTCTCGAAATGTGCACAACGCTAGTATGATGAGTGGAAGACATGAGCGAGTATCATAGAGATACGCAAACCACATTTGATGGTGCATGAATTTCAAGTGGCATCCATGGACCGGTCTATTCGTGTATTGGCCAAGGCACGCAGGCAATCAATTATGTCTCCAACAGATGTGACACGCTACAACTGAGCTTCAGTCCTGATGATGCATATGTATTGGTCGAAGAGGTGTATTCCACGAATGAGTGCACAATCGATGCGCACAACGCAAATGTTGCAGGGGGTAAGTTGCACACCTTGGTAATAGTGATGCCATTGTAAGACGTCTTTTGGAACTTGCGTAAATGATATGTCTGATTGCTTGCGATGCAACTATCTAACGTATTCACGCTTGACCATAAGCGGGATATCTTAACTTTCCATCTTTGAACGCTCTACGCATGCCACCTTAAAGAAGCTGCCACCTTGGGACAAATAACTTTTTGAGTTAGAAATTAATGGAAAGGTATCAAAATCATTGTTGAAACTCGAGTTAATTTTAGATGACTCAACCTCACCATAAATTCAGGATTTAATATATCGTGAGCTCGCAAGTATGACACAATTCATCATCCGATGTCATTCCCTAAAAACATGCAATCATTTGGACATGCATCAATTCGCACAATCAGGGCGAGTGTCTTAAACCATAGACTTTGTTTTATTAAAAGAGGAGGAATGTTCAACTCGGGCGTTGCCTTATTAATAACTGTAAAGAGAATGGAGAGAAGTGAAGTGAATGATGATTGTACATTCGTGTGGACACTTCAAACAAATATAAATGAAGTTTTAATGATAAATTTATAAAATCGTGTACAAGAAGGATAAATTACTTAGCTTTCCTCTTCAATAAGATATAGTATGTCATGGCATTTCATGGGACAATTATTATGATCCTTCTTCTTGTCAACATCGCTAAAATTGATCTTCAAACAATCCATCAATATCAATCACGCGAGCAATCATATCATATTCAACATTCAACTTGATATCTCATTCTCCATAATTGATCCATTATTATAAACCTTTAACAAATCCCTACCATTTATACGAATCATACAATCATTTTTTCAAGCCAACGAAATTACAACATCTTTCACATTGGACATAAATTTCCTTCGTGAGGATTCAATGAGAGTACAAATTGGAATGATTCCACACCATCAATACAGTTTTTGCTTTATACTGTGCAAAATTCATCCAATCTTAAGAGGGCATATTTGAATTCTTATAGACGATATCAATATTTGAGATTTCCAATAACTATCATTCGATCATGATTAAGAGTAAAAAATAGTGTTATGAGAATGCTAATAGTTTCTTACCTAGTCATGCACTTGTGTTATGCCAAATTAAACTTAAAACTATGACTCCTCCCCCCATGTTTGTTTTAAATGTTGATTATGGCTTTAAGGAAAAAATAAGTAAAATTTATAGGATAGAAAAGAATAGAAAGAAAAGGAATAATAGGATAGATAAAATTTTAATGAGATTAATAAAGAAACAGGCAATTTTTCACGAATCTCTAAGTGTTTAAAAGATTAACAGAATCCTTTAATAAGGTTAGTTGAAACCTGATCTGAAAGAGTTCATTATTTTACTCAATGGTATGAGCCTGCCAAAATCTAAAAATGGAAAGAAGAAAACCATTAAACGTATCTAAAGCAAACAAGTTGAACTAGCTTTAAGTCTAAAGTTTACGGCATTTTACATTAAGAAAACATGCATGATGAATGTTATAGTGCCATCAGACAATGTTGGAGCGTTCTAGCGTATTTTTTCACTGTTAAAGGGCGATGGCATATGGAGTGTGTTCTTATCAGTTTTCTTATCTATGATGAAATGTTAGGGAATAACCATATAATCCACGAACCTAAGGATTACAAAACAACTCACTACTTCTCATCATAACAACACTAGAAAAAATAAGGGGAGCTAACCAAAGAAGAGTTATATATAGATGGATCTATCTGGGAAGGATTTTATTGATCTCTATTCCTAGTCTTGTTAATTATATATCTCACAGGCAGATAGTGTTCTATCGGTAGTTAGTAGCAGAAATCAACAATAGGCTTAATGATGTAGTGACAAAAGAATGTAATAATAAATACATACACAAGTGAATGGTCCTCAAAGTAACCAGGCTTACAAATAACCAGCTGCACAAATCTCTGGATCGTCAACCTACCAAAACAAATAATCAATGATTGAAATAGCAAAAATAATAAAATAAGTCAATAAGCAAGAACCGCTCAAGATCGTATACATTACCCTGTGCTTGCAAATAGGTTCACTAGTTTTTAGGGAAATCCAAAGGATAACATGTAACTCTTGAATATTCAATTCCTCTAGAAACAAATATGTTCCTTCAGAAAAGAACAACAAAATTAAGAAATTTAACAATTAACCAAATTGACATTATAATCACACGAACACATGTTGATCCCCGTAAAAAACAAGAAGAAATGAGATTAAGTTATGCCAAGATGATAAAATAAAAATTCAACATTAAGAACTATGTGAGAATCACCATTACAAAAGAATAAAATGATGGAAAACACGTAAGAGAGATCAACAAACACCAAGGAATATCCAACACGGGATAAGTGATATTAGTAAAGCACATATTTAAAGAAAAAAACAATATTAAGAAAAAAATAGTATTGCAGAAACTTTATAAAAATAGAGAAGAGGACCAAATCAGGAAGGGCAGAAGAAAACTCATGAACCTGGGGTGGCACTTGTGGCACTTTGACAGGAAAGAATACAGAAAAGGTTTAAAAAGATTCTTTATCATATGTGATTCTCTTGACTGGTTATTTCATAATCTTATATAGATTATCTTGCATCGGGTCATTAAATTTCATCAACAGCAGGGTGTGAATCTAGATTTGGTGCACTCTTTTAGTCTTTGATTTCACTTGCCAAGGGTCGTTGGTAACGATCAGTTAGACCATAATGATATATAGGAGAAAAAAATAATATAAATCAGAGTACCAGAATCAAAGATGTTAAAAATGTTTGATTGACTAGATTAGTTGTTTAAAGTTATGGAAGCTGTGCAGGAATTCAAAAAAGTGTTATATGGCAGGATAAGTTAGGATGATCTATGTTACTTGTGCAGGAATGGAGATTGCAGCGTACCCTTTCCACATGGAATAGATATATAGCCAAATATGTCGTTGTTGGGGAAGTGAATAAAAAAACAAAAGAAGGAACTGCGAAGATTTATGCTTATATTTTAAAACCCTTTGACAAATTGGACATTGGAGGAGAATCAAAAGTATTGGAGTACGTTTCACAACGACACAAATGTTAAACAATTGAAGCAAAGCAATTAATGATCTTTAAGATTTGAATTGACTCAAGCAATCTCAACTACGAGTAATAACCATCATTTGCATTGAAATTATAATGAACCTTAAACAACCAAAATATACTAGCGGCCACATAGTTCACAAAAAACTCATGATCAATTTAGGATAGAAATGAACTAATGCATTCTTAGAAGAAACCGAGCGGCTTCATTCGAAAGAAATACAGATGAACAAGCAGAAAATTACAGGCATGATTTGAACGAAAAGTCAAACTCCCACGAGATGATTACCCAAATCGAAGCAATTTAGTTAACTGTACTTTTACTTTTTATTAGCTCACTCTTAGTGGTTGCAGTCTTATGGTATTGTTCATTCTGTTTTAAACTCAGATGCCCGAGCTTCTATTAGTTTTTGTAGTGCATAAACTATGCATGCTCGAATTTGAGAAAATGTTAAATTGACCAGTTCAATTTAGCATCTCTATATTTTCGTGGAATCAAAAATCAAAAAAATCCCCAAAAAATAAATCACAAAAACCCATCGGAATTTTCCTCTTCCATACACAATTAAGGCGTCGTAACACTTATCTCAATCTCGGATGCTTTCTTATCATTCACAGATTCTTAGAAGTCATTAACATTTTAATGGGACTGGTTCACAAATAAAAAGTTCTAATGTTCGGAAATTGTATGGATGTTAGATGGCGGATTGCTTCAAATTGTACATTGTGGACCAACTTCAAAGACTACTACCAATGTGTGCTAGTAAAGGCTTTTCAGATGCTGGTTACATATCGATGTTGTTAAGAGTTTTAAGTTTATGACTATCCTGGTTGTTCTCAAAATTACTAAAAAAACAAAAACCTTTTTGTTTTTAAAGCTGTAAGTATTTTACTTTGCTTCAACTACTAGTATAATTTCGGCATTTTATATGCCCAGAAAGATATTCTGTTGCGCTTCATATTGGAAGAATACTTCAGGAGATGTTGTTTTAGGTTACATGGTATGTTTTTGAAACCTTACTAAATACCCTTGACGTCAGAATTTTTCACACTTTCTTCCCTACTTTGAATTTAAGCTTTAAAAACCCAAAAGTAATCATCTCATTAAACGCCAAAACAAACAATTCAAACAATTTGGGACTATTTGCAGAGCTACAGATACTAGAAATAAGAGGAATCTTGGTTTTTTACAAAATCATTTCAGGACTTCATAAAATCTCAACACTTGAGCTGTTCAGCTTCCACCTTCATTTTTTGCAACTTTCCCACCTCTACCTCTTCCAAATCTTCATCTCTTTAGAAATTCGACTTGTGGAACTTCGAGTTATGGAGACCAGTTCTCAGTAATTATCTCAGGTCTAATTCATGCATCTAGGAAAGACGAAGAGCAAAAAAGTGAGAAAGAGTAAAAACTGCGCTAGCTTATCTAGAGATAGGAATGAAAGAGAGAGCTGGAAAAGTGTGAGTGAATGAGTACGCGTGGGAAATTTTTTTTAAAATTTATTAATTTTTTTTATCCAATAAAAATGGAGGGAGATTTGAAAATGTTGGCGGAATAGATTTTAGTGCCAAGTTTTTAGGCCACACTTTTAAGTGTTGTTTTTTTTCATTTATATAAGAAGACACTTAATGTTGTGGCCTATATTTAAATAGTTGTGCCTTTATTCACATTACAACAACACTTATAAGTGTAGCCTATACCATTAAGTGTGCATTTTAAGTTTTGCCAATATTATCGATGCCAAAGTAAAAATTTTAGGCTGACACTTGAAAGCATTACCAAAAAATTTTAGGCCAACTTACAAGTGTTGCTCAGATTAGTGTTGGTGTAGGCCTAAAAATGTTGTATGACTTTGTCTAGACAATGCGAAAGGACATCCTTCATAATGAATCATGTAAGTATCCTTCTCTTAGAAATGATACATCACATAAGACAATGGAGAGAGCATGCCATACTACACTCCCACTTAGTGCTCCTTGAGGATTCCCTTTGATTAAGCACTCTATTAGTAATTTATTAAATCATGACACATAATAACTTAACTTTACTTGCTCCGTTTTAAATTAGAATTTAATTCATCAACTCAGTTATTACACCTTGATGATGAATTTCATCTACTTCATATAGAACACACTGAGCTCCACTTACAGATGGTTCTACTAGTATGCAATGGAGATAACGTGTCTCATAACACCACTACCCCAAGTAGTACGTTCTGTTAGGAAACCTTAGCTCAGAAGAAACATCAAACAAACACCACCAAGTCTCACTTCGGCAAGGTTACATAGTTCAATGATAGATAGCGTCCCATACCACACCTAACCCCCCCCCCCTAAAGAGGACATTGTTTTACGAGGACTTAGTTCTTTCATTTCTTTTGTGGTGGAATATTTAACGATATAGAGCATGAGAGGCGGTATCATGGAAATTTGGAACTACCATGATCGACTGGGGTTTCCCCACTTGCCAGGGTAGAAATGGTATTTTCTATTAGGCTTATTACCAGGGCTTTGTCGATAGCACGCTACACAATGTGGCGTATAGTTAAGGGATAAGGAGATTCTTCTAATAACTCACTCTCTACTACGACAGTAGTACTCATCCAAGAGGGTACATTGAAGTACAATATATCTACTCACAAAATTTTTTTGTGCCCCACCCTTCTTCAAATCTCTCGGGTGTTTAAATATAAATCTGCACTACAAAAATACCCTAGAAGCGAGGGAGAACCCTCAGTTCATGGACCGGGATACTTGACCTTTAGTGTCTTGTTTTAAAGCCCTTTAACTATCGTTCGTTACATAAGACATGAAAAGAGTGCGGAACTAAAAAATTTCCACACTTTTAAAAAAAAAACTTCTTTCATAACTATTTATAGAATCTCATTGTCACAAGAACAAATTATAGACACGGTATAACTTTTAGGTATACGACCCTTACAATTTGAAATAAAATACATATAGAAGTCTTTAAAATAAGAACTAAGAACATTAAAAGGACTATCCCCGAATATTATGAGGACATACTTGTCTGAGAGGAACTTTCCCAAGCTTGCCTTCAAATCTTCAACGCTTCGAACTACACTTCCTAGTTTAGAAAAGTACGGGTTACACAAATGTATACTAGTATGGAGTATAGGGAAAAAATATGTGAACGTAAAATTTTAGAAAATGACATTTCATGACAAAAAAATAAAAATATTCAAGAATATAAAAGCAAACACCATAAGAATAATCATTTAAACAATTAGAAGACGAATTTCCATACTTTTAAACCCTAAGAATTCTTTATTAGTAGAATATCCAAACATTAAAGTAAGTTCATTAACAATCACAGTAAAAACTACTTAGACTCCAAAATGGTGAAACTTCCAAAGCATTGCTAATGAGGGTTTTAAACTAACATTTCTGTTGGCAGTTTCCCATCGAAGGTATCCAAGAACAATAAGGTAATACATGAGAAAGTAACATATACCTCCTCCAATCCACACCAAAGGACCCTAAAGACTTCCTTGTTTTGGCGTTCTAAATCAGGGATAACAAGCACCACTCAATGGCCATACGATAGAAAAAAACACCCAACAACACCCAAGGAATTTCCTTCTCGAATGCTACTTCGTGCAATAAGAATATGGACTCCATACAACCAACTACCCAAAATAGTTCACTCTTTAAAGAAGACTGGGTACTAAGACTCCCTTTCGGAAGGTCCTACCTAGTGCAATGGAGAGATAGCATCCATACCACCACAGGCCCGAAGTAGTACGACTTTTCGGGATTAGTTTATTAATCAAATTAAGACTCACATGAGTCTCCATTTTGATTTCCTACCTAGTGAATGGATAAATAACATTCCATTCCACATTTACTAAGTAGAGACCTTCTTTAGAAAGACTTCGCACATCATTCTTTTGTGTATCTTTCTAGCCTTCTTAACCGAAACTCCATGAGAGCTAGGACATGGAATCCCTACATAACCCTATAGCTTAAGCGATTCTCACTTCCTTAGATTAAACGTTCCTTTAGCTTCTTTCTTTTACATTGTTTTCCAATAGCTTAAACTATACGGGCGACAGAGTTAGGATAAGTATATTTCTACGATGTAACTCATTCTCTATACTGAGGAGTACTTATCTAAAGAGGTAGATTGGAAATAAAACATCTCAACTCATGAAGTGTAACCACTTCTATTAATTCATAAATCCTGTCGGGGCGGAAACATAGCAACAACGATTCCTAAACATGGTAAACTATAGGTTAGGACAACTATGAAACACCCTATTCAACTTCGAAGGGGAATTCATCCTCCGACATATCTTCAAAATTTCTTATGATGTAATGAGGTTGCTCCTAAACACTTCATCTTAACTGACGCAGAGTGTTCACCCATAAAACTCCTCTACTTACTCAAACTTGTTCATTCATTTCTCTTGTGTGTATACTTGTGTAGCAATTCTTTCATAACAAGCTCAGTTCATATATTAAACTTATATACATTCTTTGACCTTACATTCATTTGATTACCACACCTTTCAGGCTTCACAAATCATATACTTCACTATGCACTAATCTAAGCCAAAAACATGCAATTCAACTACACAAAAACACAATACAAGGCTTATCTTCAAATATCACATCATTTCATATATTACGGACTTCAAATACACACTATATAAAAAATATAGTAATACCAAGTTGATCAATACAACCGCCCAAGATCGATGTCATGAAGTCTTCAAATGTCATTTGCAATATGCGCATCATATAGCCATCTTGGTGGCTTGCCGTCGGCCGATGCTGTGCAGGCCACGACTAATGTCTCATGTAAGGTCACACACACATTAATGCATGCGGGAGACTTCGAGGGGCGAGGATGTCGCCGATTTTGTTGGACGCATTTGCCATCAAGTGCACATCTGATAGTGTGGGGACCTGATGCGAGTCATGTGTCATTCGCCGATTGATGAGCATGTTTGTTGCGCTTTTTGATAAAGAGGAGTATCCCACGTTTTTTCCAATGAAAAATAATGAAAACAATACAACCCAAATATGTACGTTAGAAGTCCCAATATATACATTTTCATTTTATCATAAAAAAACTTTTATGTTATGCAAATATTTACTTCAACAATGTTTGCCAAGTTATATTTTTTTGCGGAAAATCACGAATATGATTAATAACTTATCAAAAATAGAAATTATTATTATTATGAAAATATAGAATTATGCCAAAAAATTCCCAAAACATCACAAGTAACCATAAAATTAAAACAATTTCAACATTTTTGTAGTTAATTCTTGAGAAAATCTAAAAAATGACAATTACGTTATAGAAAATAAAAACAATGATAAAAAAATTAAAATTAAACACAAAAAAATTACCAAAATGTAGTGACTTTTAAATTCAAACAATTTTAAGATTTTTTGGTTTTCATCTAATCTGTGAAATGGTTATTGTTTTTTTAAAATAGGAAAATATGATAATACTAAAAAAAATACAAAAAAATTCACAATAATTAAAGTTTAAAATTATATTGAAAAAAATTCAACTAATTTTCTTGATAATTGCTTTTCTCATTTGACAAATTCAAAAACTTATGGTGAATAATGAAAAAAAAATTGAAAAATCTAAAGAATATAGTAACCGTAAGTTCCTTTATTTCAACAATGCGGTTAATGCAAATGTTTGACATGCCCCAAACTGATTATACAGGACCTGACGGATACAACCACAGATGACGTTTAAGTCCGCAGACTAAGGTGGTAAGTTAAATACTATAGGGCAGCCCTGCATTTGACGTGGCAAATGATATATACAAGCCACATACGATGTTGGTTTGAACGGTTTTGTACGCCAAACCGAAACGACTTTAAAAAATGTTGTACCACATAGGTAGTCCACGGTTAATTGTTGCTTGAGCTAGATTCAGTAGGCCACGGAGTGGTGCGTTTTTTCATGAGCAAATGTTCTTTTGCCGTGATGTGCGGTCATGGGATAACGTGCACAATTCAAGTGTGATACATGTAAAAATTAGTGATGTGAAGGCAGACTGCCTTTTCGTCTCAGCCGAATGCGCCACATGCCAAGTTAGAGTATGCATGCCTTTAATTAATTGGCTCTCTATTGAGGGACGTAGCATGCCGATGAGGGGCCGAGTGACGTAGCAGTCGATGCGTTGTAGGACCGTCGGATGTTGTTGTGTAGGCCTTGATGATGTCGATTATTGGTTGGCTGAAGATATCCTACATCCCCGACACATGCACCCGCCGATAAGCCACTTCATGTTTGACGCTATGAAGGACTGCGCGGTTATGTCGTCTAACTTTAGCCAATACTTGTAGGCCTGACGAATGTCACCTTACCAATGCGCAGAAGCCACGGGGTAATGATTGAAAAACCTTGGTTGTTGCGGATTGCATTGAAGACGCAATTAACGATATGCGCACAAGTTACATTGCTGCTTGCAGCCAATGACAATGTTGCTAGGATCAAACAACACACATTTGATGTGTCCATGCCTTTGACAAATGCCGCCTACATGGTAGACATCATTGCAATTGCAAGCACTGCAACTCGGATTGATTGCCAAGCCATGACCGAGGTTATGTGTCTTTGGCCAACACGCGCATTCCATGACCGATGTTTCTGATTCAATGCGCATATACAATGTTTGATGTTTGCATTCCTTGGACAATGTTTCCTAACATTGGCCGATGCAAGCAGGCAACAATTAATGTCGCCAGTCGATGCACATATGCTATATCAAATGCCTACCTACCTTGGACGATGTCATATGATGTTTGTCGATATGTGTAGGCAACAAATAATGTCTCCCAACCGATGTGAAACAAGTTAATGCGTTAGTCTTGAAGGGGACATGATAATTTGATTACCATTGGAAGACATCGTTTCCACTTGCGACATAATCAGTACCTGATGCTGTAGGACATGACTGATTGATGCCTTATCTAATGTGCACACCACGTGTGATGCATGCATGTCTTGGCATTATGTCACGGACCCCCCCCCCCCCCCCCCCCCCATTGGCAAACGTCCTTTTCCATATACGCACATGCTACACCCGATGCGTGTAGGCCATCAGCATTGTCTTGTTCTATTGTCCAATGCATGAAATCCACGACTGAAGTTGCCCAGCCGTTGTTCATACACCACAATTGATTCTCGCAAGCTTTGGACGATTTTATATGACATTGGTCCATGCATGTAGGCAACAAATGATCTCTCTCAGCCGATGCGCACTCGCAATGCTTGAATGTTGCAGAACCTTACTGATTGTAACGTTGTTGAAAGACGTTGTTTTCCACTTGTGCAAATGCTATTTTTGAAGATTACAGATAATGACCGATAAAGCCTAGATGATGTGCACACACCTCGTTTGATGAAATAATTTCCTGACATTGGCAGGGTCGTTTTCCATACACAGACATGCTACGCCCGATAAGGGAACACCATGACCAATGCACGAAATCTATGACTGATGTCGCCCAGTCAATGCGCACACACCATGTTTGATTTGGGCATGACTTCAACAATGTTTTTTGATGTTGGTAGACTTCGTTATCCATATGTGTACGTACGATGCAAGCAAGCCATGCTATGACGGGTAGTGTTGTCGATGCGCGCATGCCACAACCGATGTTGCGAATCTTATTAGCACACGAAAAATCTGATGCGTGCAGTCCATGACCGATGTATCTTGCACTTGCGCACACACCACATTTGATGGGTGTAGGCATTGTCCAATGTCACCTAACGTCTGGAGACGTTGTTTTTGATATGCGCACATGTTACAGTGGAGCGTGCAGGCCATGGCTGATGTTGTTTTCCATTGGCCATGATACAAGCATACCACAACCCATACCGATGTCATCTATTGTTCACTAATACGCATGCCTGATGCCAACATGGTGCGTCCTAGGGATAGCCCACATAAAGTTATTTATTCCGTCAAGCCTATCTGAATTAGAGGAGTAAGCATTATTTCTCAAATGAATCACAATGAACTTGTACAACCCAAATATCTACATTTTAAGATACCAATGTACATTTGTTTTTTATTTTAAATAACTTCATTTACATAAAAATATTGATTTCTTTTTTTTTAATTTATATTTTTTTGGAAAATTGCGAATATGAGTAATGAACTAATAAAAATACTATTAATATATAAAATTAACACCACAAATTCATAAATAAATAGAGTACCTTAAATTCAAGTATTTCAACAATTTTTTGTTATTTTTATTTATCTCGAGAATGAGTAATTAAACTATAAAAAATAGGAAAAATGATAAAAAAAATTATAAAATTAACACAAAAAAATAACAAATAAATATAGTTACCTTAAATTAAACAAATTTCAACAATTTTTTTTGTAATATTTATTTTTTTGAGCAAATATGGAGAAAGAGTACTTAATTTATTAAAAAAAATAGGGAAAATATGTTAAACATATAAAATCAACACAAAAAAATTGTAAATAAATATAGTTGACTTAAATTAAAAAAATTTAACAAATTTTTTGATCTTTTATTTTTTTCATCAAATCCCAAAAATTAGTAATTAATTAATAAAAATAGGGAAAATATGATAAAAATATAAAATCTACACGATAAATTAACATATAATTATAGTAACCTTACATTCAACATATCAACTATTTTTTTGAATAATTATTTTTCTCCCCCCAAATCTCAAATAAATTCAAAATTCATTAATAATAAATAGGAAATTTATGAAAAAAATATGAAATTAATGCTAAAAAATCACTAGTAACCGTAAGTCCATTATTTTCAACAATACGATCACACAACGTCTCATATCCACAAACCGATGTATGCAGGCCACGAACGATGCAACCAAATGATGTTTGACGTCGCGAGACTAGTGTGTGTGTGCTAGATACGATAAGGGCATCCCACATTCGACGCCAGCAAATTGATGTTTGCAGGCCACATCCTATGTTTGTTTAACTTTATGTGTAGTCCAATGTCGATGGGGCCAGGTCATGTCCCACATCGGAGATAGTTGTGTGTAGTCCAAGGGCGAAGGGGGAAGTCCATGCCAAACATTAGCTGAACGATGTTTGTAGACTACACCCAAAGATAACTAAATAATGTGACAAATGAATGCAGGGAATGACTGATGTCTCCAAGCCGATGTGCACATTCCACGATTGATGTTTCCTAGCCCATGCACACAAGCAATGCTTGAAGGATGCAGACATTGATTTATGTTGATGTCGTTGAAGGACATCCATTCCCACTTGCGCTAATGCTACGTCCAATGTATACAAACAATGACCTATGAAACCTAGCTGATATGAACACACCAAATTTCATGCAATCATGCCTTGGAAGATCTTGCCTGACATTGGCAGACGTCATTTTCCATATTTCGACATGCAACGCCCGATGAGTCTAGGTCATTTGATGCATGCATGCCTTGGCAGATGTCTCTAGACATTGGCAGGCGACGTTTTCCATATACACATTGTGACGCTGGATACGTACAAGACATTACTGTTGGCTTCTTTTGTTGGCTGATATGTGCAGGGCACGAATGATGTCGCCCACCCGATGTGCTCACACCACAACTGATGCTTGTAGGCTTTGGCCGATATCATATGACATTAGCCGATGCGTGTAGCCACAAATGATGTCTCACACTACGCGTGAAGTTTGCAGGCCTTTGTTGATATTGATATAATTGAAAGACATCGTTTTCCACTTGCGCACATGCTATATTTTATTCTTGTAGACAATGATCAATGATGCCTAGCTGATGTCCATACACTGTATTTGATGCACACATTCCTTAGCAGATGTCGCTTGACATTGGCAGATATCTTTTTCTATATATGCACATGCTACACCCAATGCATGCAGGCTAAGATCGATGTCTTCTGCTGTTGGCAAATGCGCGCATGCCATGACATATTTCGCCTGGTCGATGTGCACACGCAAAGGTTTATGCATGCATGCCTTGAATGATGTCTGCTGATGTTAGTAGGTGTCGTTAGCCATATGCGCACGTCTGATGCAAGGAGACCATGTGATAAAAACAGGTGTTGTCGACGTGCACATGGGACGACTATTATGCTATGTGTATTAGCACATGCAAAATCATATGTGTGCACGCCATGATAAATGTCGTCGTACGGTGCATACACAAAACATTTGATTTGTGTAGGCCTTAGCTAATGTCACGTAATTTGTGCAAACATTGTTGTTTTCTATATGCACACATATGACAATGATGTGGGCATTGCCATAACCGATGTCGTTTTCCATTGGCTGGTATGCGCTGGCCACAACCTTTATCACCTAGTCATTGCGCACACAACCCGTTTGATGTGCAAATACCTTAGATGATGTCCCCTACTATTGGTAGACATTGTTTACAATATGCACATTTCCAATGTGTGCCAGACATGATCGATGTCGGCTGTCGTTGGCCTATGCGTGCAGGCCACGACTGATGTCGCCGAGCTGATGCACACATTTTGGATATACGCATGTCTGATGCGTGTGGGACATGACCGATTTCGTATGTCGTTCGCAGATGCGCATGTATGATGCGCATAAGCTACGTCTTATGCGTGGCAAACATGGAGCTCTTAATTCCGTTGTGCGGATTTTGACTTAGAATAGTAGGCATGTTTTTCCAATAAATCATAATGAACATATACCACCCAAATATGTACATTCTAAGGTACCCAGATACATTTACATTTTATCATAAATAACTTATGTATAGAAATATTGATTTAAATAGTGATTTTTGAATTTATATATTTTTTTGGAAATTCACGAATATGTGTAATTAATAGATAAAATAGAATTAATATTATAAAAATATAAAATTAACTCCAAAAATTGATAAATAAATAGAGTAACCTTAAATTCAACAATTTTTCATGATTTTTTAGTAATTTTTTAGCAGATTTTGAGAATGAGTTATTACTTTATAAAAAATTGAAAAAAATTATTAAAATATAAAATTAACGCCAAAAATTCGCAAATGTACCTACCTTAAATTAAAAAAATTCAACATTTTTTTATAAATTTTATCTTTTTCGTCAAATCTCGTAAATTAGTAATTAATTATTAAAAATAAGAAACATGTGATAAAAATATAAATTTTACGCCAAAAGTTCATATATAATTATAGTAACCTTAAATTTAGAAATTTCAACAATTTAAACTAATTTTTTGAATAATTATTTTCTCCCAAGAAATCTAAAAAAAATGCATAAAATTAAATAAAAATAAGAAAATTATGAGAATATATGAAATTTGCGCCAAAACTTCACACATAAATATAGTAACCTTAAGTTTTTTTATTTAAAAAATGTGGTCATGCACCGTACGAAATCCCAAAACCGATGTATGCAGGCCACGATTGATGCAGCCAGACAATGTTCATATGTCACTTTACATGTATGCATGCCTTGACTGATGATACATGCCATTGAGTAACGTAGCATGCCGATATGTGATGGATACGTCAGAAGCGTGCAAGCCTTTACGATGTTGTCCGTTGTTGGGAGAATTTGTCTGACCTTTGAGTGCAGGTCATGACTGATGTCGCCAAGCAAATATGCACATGCCACGACAAATGTCGCAGAACCGATGCACAAACTATTCATTTAATGCGTGAAAGACTTAGCTTTTGTAATCTAACGTTAACCAATGCTCGCAGGACATGAACGATGTCACCCTACGATACACACACGCCATGGGTGATGCTTGCATGCCTTGGTTGTTGCTGATGCCATAGGAAGATATCGTTCGCCGCATATGCACAAGCTATGTCCTATAAGTGAAAGCCATGAATGATGTCGCCTATCTGATGAAAACACACCACATTTGATGTGTGCATTCTTTGGCCAATTGAGCGTGACAATGGAAGACATCGTTTGCCAATACAAACACATGCAACATCCAATGCTTAAATGCCATGACCGATTTAATCTTCTATTTGAAATGCTTCCAGGCCTTGGCCGATGTCATATGACCTTGGCCAACGGTGTAGGGAACCAATGATGTCACCCATCCGATTTGCGCATGCCACTTATGAAGCTTGCACGCCTTGGATGATGTTCATGCCATTGGGAAATGTCATTTGCCACTTCGCGCATGCTATATTTTATGCTTGCATACAATGACTGATGATGCCTATATTATGTGCACACACCACATGTGATTCATGCATATCTTGGAGGATGTTACCTGAAATTGATAGGCGTCATTTTCCATATATGTACATGCTATGCCCGATGCATGCAAACAATGACCGATGTCTTCTGTTGTTTGCTCATGCACGCAAACCATGAATGACGTCACCTAGTCAATGCGCACATACCACCTTTTGTGCATGCATGCATTTGTAGATGTCTCCTAACATTGGAAGGCAATCATTCTCCATATACACACAATGTTTATGGCTCAACTGCTGCAACCTTGACCGCAGAGTATTTTTTTTAGGCCGATTTTGAGCACAGGATACGACTGAGTCGGCCATCCCTATGTGCAACGCAACATGATGTTTCCTCACAGGCCTTACACATTTGTTTATGGACATTTTCTCCAGTGTGTGTAGGCCATTGAATTTATGTCTCCCGCCAGCACACACACCCACGTGTGAAGCATGCATGCTTTGCTCATGTTATTCCACTTGGAAGATGTCGTTTGTTGCAACTTCTTCCATCTAAATGTCCCATGCCTTGGGCAGACAATGACTAATGATCTAGATGATTAGTGTACACACAGTTTGACCGTCATCAATACCTTGAATGGGTTGTAACAGGACTGGTAAGATTCCATTTCTATAATACGCACGTTCTCAAACAACGCTCGAGTATTGTGAGACTTGATCGATGTCTCTATTGTATGTTGATGTGCTAGGCCATGATTGATGTTGACTAGTCGAGCGCACACACCATGTTTTATGTGTGCACACCTTGGACGTGTATACTGGAGGTTTGTACGGCGTTAGCCATATGTGCCCCGTTCAATACAAACAGGCCATGATCGATGACGACAAGTGTTGTCGATGCGCGCTGCCAAGATAAAGTGTCACCAAGCTTATTAGCACATGCAACATCTGGTGCATTCAGTCCATGATCGCTGTTGCTTGTTGTTGCAAACACACAATGTTTGATGTGTGTAGGCCATGACCGATGTCGGAGGTCATTGGACGATGTGCGGAGTCGACGACTAATATCACCTAGCTAGTGCACACATGCAACATTTGATACGTGTAAACCATGATCGATATCTCCTTTCATGGCGCACATACCACATTTGATGCGTGCATGACTTTGCTGATGTACTCCGACGTTGGTCGATGCTTGAAGGACATGACTGATTTCTACCTATCGATGCATACATGTCATGGATGATGCTTGCAGGTCTTGGTTGGTGTTGATGCCATTTATAGGAATTGTTCGCCTCATGCGTAATATATATGTCTGATGCATGCAGGCGATGGCCCACGTCTCCTAGACGATGCTCACACACCATATTTGATGCATGCATGCCGTAGTCGATTCCTCCTGACATTGGCATATATTGTTTCCCAATACAAGCATATGCAACATTTGATGCTTGAAGGCCATGACCGATGTCGTCTGCCTTTAGTCGATGCGTGCAGGCCACGACCGATGTCTCCCAATTGATGCGCACAAACAATGTTTGATGTGTGCATGCCTTTGACGATGTCACCTGACATTGGCTGATGTAACCAGGCCTCAACGGATGTTTCCCATTTGATGTGCACCCGCCACATCTAATGCTTACAGGCCTAGGATGATTTCAAATGCCGTTGGCCGATGTGTGAAGGCCAAAATGATATATCTCAGCCGATTAAACAGACCACACGCGTCCAAGCTTGCAGGCCTTGCTAATGAAATTATGATGGAATTGGAAGACAATCTTGCCACTCACTTGGTTCCCATATAAGTCCAAATATTGCCGAAATGCCCGATAATACCTATTTTAATGTGTACACACTACGTTTGATGCATGAATGTCCTTGGCATATGTCATATGAATTGGAAGCATCATTTCCATATAACCACTGTATGACCGATGATTGCTGATTAACCGTTGTCTTATTCATTTGGCGATGTGCGCAGATCAGGACTTAGTTGCCCTGAGTCATACTGTGCACATCCACCACACCACGGATTCTTGGAGACCTGATGGAGTTGTCATATCACATGACCAAGGTGTAAGGCCATGAATGATTTAGGGCCCAGCAATGCACACATGGCCTGCGTGAACTTTGCATTCCTTTGTTGATGTTCAAGTCCTTTAGAAGACATAAGCTTTCAACTGCGCACATTCTAAACTAACGTCTGATGCCGTGTAGACAATTGACCGATTATGAGTAGCTGATGTGCACCCAACCACCACGTTTTATACATGCATGTCTTGGGAAGATGTCGCCCTTGGCGGCATCATTTTTAATATCCGCACAAGCAAGCAACGCTTGTTGTCTGTGAGGCGATGACCGATGTTTTTTGGTTTGGCGAATGCGCGTCGGCCAATGAATGCTGTTCACCGCATCGTCGATGCCCCCACAACATATTTTGATTCATGATATTGTCTTGGAAGATGTCGTCGTTCAGTTCTCTAAGTCGTTTTCCAGATACACACATTTATGCCTGATGGTGTTCAGTCCATGACCGCTGTCTTCTTCTTCTTCTTGTTGGCCGATGGCACATCAGGCCGCGACTTATGTTGCCCTTCCGATATAAACAACTGCAGACATTGATGACTTCACACCTTTACAAATGTCATATTACATTTTGATGTGTTTATGGCCACGAATGATGTTGCCCATGTTTCCTCTGCGTACTGGCACACGTCAAGCTTTAGGCGCATTGGTGATGCTAATTCCATTGTAGACGTTTTTTGCCACTTGCGAACATGCTACTTCTAATGCTTGCGCGAAAATAAACGATGAATTTCTATCTCATGTGCACATACAACATTAATGAATTCATTCCTTGGCAGATGTAACCTGACATTAGCAGGCATCGTTTTCCATATAAGGACATGCTATGCCCGATGCGTGCAGACCATGACCAATGTCTTTTGCTATTGGCCGATCCGCGTAGGCCATGACTGATGTTGTATAGTCGATGCGCGCACACTATGTTTGATACGTGCATGCCTTGGATGATGTATCTTGACTATGGTAGACGTCGTTAGCCATATGTGCATGTTTGATGAAATCAGGACATGACTGATGACGACAGACTTTGTCGACGCGCATATGCCACGACTGATGTATCCAAGGTTATTATATCATTTATATCTAATTCATGTAGTCCATGTCAATTGTCGCCTTACATTACGCACATATCACGTGTAGGCTGATATACCGTGG
Organism: Solanum habrochaites; assembly: GCA_027704765.1. Classification (NCBI taxonomy): domain Eukaryota; kingdom Viridiplantae; phylum Streptophyta; class Magnoliopsida; order Solanales; family Solanaceae; genus Solanum; species Solanum habrochaites. Next base: position 23,541,075 of record JAKWJA010002490.1, on the reverse strand, counting down.
TTTCACGATATAAGTAAAACTTTTTCCTTAAGTTTAGTGTGTCCGAAAGTCTTTTTGTGTTAGTTTTTATATGAGTTTCTCTTTGTTTTGCAAGAAAATCTGTCCAAGTTTGAATGCGAGATTTTGAGAGAAGACATGGCAGAAGAGACCGATCCCCACCTAGCGAGCTTATGATGGTCCGTCGTGCTGTGACGGTCTGTAGGTTGCAGCGTAGTGCAGCTTGCTGAAGGGGAGAGGGTAAGTCTGACCACGTTTGGGATTACTAAGCTTGTGATGGTCCGCCGTGGCTCTAACGTCCGTTCCCTAGCAGGGTTTCGTCGTGTCCAGTCCAGAAAAGTGATCCAGTACCTTGAATCCAAAAGTTTGAAGTATTTTTGAATGCAGACCCTCGACGGACCGGTTGGGCCTATACGTCGTCATACTTGCCGTCGAGGGGAATTGAAGAGAGCAGCAGAAAAAGTGCAAAAGTAGGGATGATGACGTGAGTCCATGATGGTCCGTCATGAATACGAGACTGCTGTCGCGTGTCCTCGATCCAGCCCCGCGTTTTGGGCATATCTCCAGCTATTAAAATCCTTGTCTAATGAGGTGTTATGTTTTTTTATAAATACTTCTAACAACCTCGTTTTTGAGGGTAGACACCTGATAGTTAGACGCTATGAATTAGGCCAGCCCAGATTTTTAGACTTGTGTGATTAGTGTTGGGTTTTTGAGATCCCGTGGCAAATGAGTTTTTGATATTAATCAAGAAAACTTTGGATTTTATTCTTTCTCATTGAAGTAAAGTACGTGGAGTTCGTATTTATATATGTGAATTTTTGTTTTAATGGTCTATTATAACAAAACTCCTAACTAGGGTTGTGGGAACCATAGGCAAATATTTGTAAACCCTAACTAAAATAACATTCTAGATTAGTTTGTTGCATGTATAAATGAATTCTTTTCGTTTAGGAAAAATTGGGTTAACGGATGGCCAACGTTGGCGGGGAGACGGTGGGGGGCCGCCTTAATCTACTTGTCCGGGACGAAGGGAGGTAGAAATAGGAAGAATTTATTAACATAACTTTATGTATAGCAATCTGTAGATAGGCTCGTGGATGTGGGCGGTGTGGAACGAGGAATAACAAGAGTGCGCATATCGAAGACAGTGCTTGTCTGGAGGAGATTGAGGTCGGATGGGTGAGCGGGAGTATCACGACGGCATAGAGCCGAGGCACGGGAGCCGAAGTTGTGCGATGAGTATTTTCGCTATAGTGTCTTGACAGAGGTATTAGAATACTAACTTAGTCACTTGGCATGGCAGCGTACTTGGGAAAGAATGTTGATAGTTTAAAGGTTATGCACGTTGAATGTGGAACCTGTGGATCCCGGAGACCCTAGTTACTGAGGCGTGGTTGATTGAATGAGGTTACAACGCGCGAGACATAGCAAGCTTTCAAGTTCTCTGTCAAGTCGTTATTTATTGTCACTGTTTAGGATATATAAACCCCCATTTTTATGTTTGTACTTTCCAGAGGAATCATGTGACCAACAAACAATGATAATAATAGGTTGAAGTTAAGTCTAAAGACTATTTTCCTCGGGGACGATCCCACCGTCACTATTTGGTTACTTTACTTGACACCCTCTTTACTTCTTATTCGAGAAGTAAGTTTTGAGCGTACATAGGCCTTGGCTAATGTCGCTTGATGTCTCAAAGGTTGTTTTGCATATGGGAAAAGGTTACGCCTGATGGTGTAGGCGTGACCATGGTTCGTTTTCCCTTGGCCTATATCGCATGGGCCAAAACCTTTATTGCCCGTCAAGGAAAAAGAAAAAAAATCATTTGATGTTAAGGTCCTTTTACGATGTCCGCAAAACATTGGTTGAACAACCTTTTCAGATGCACACATCTGATTTGTGTACGACATTCTGGATGTCGGTCGGTTGTTGCGTATATTTCGCATCCGAACGACTGATATGGTCCAAACTAATGAACTCATGTATACGTGTTATGATTGAAAACGAACGACTGATGTCGCTGCCATTGTGCACACATTTGATGCAATGCAGGCCTTGGCCGATTCCCCTAAAACTGGTGTTGTCATATCTATTGATCACTGCTCCTGTTCGGATGCTTGTGGTTCATAACCAATGTCCGGCCGGTGCCGTGCGGCAGCGTACACCATTTTGAATGTTTGCAATGCCTTGACCGAGTGTCTTCTGACGTTTGTCATTGTCTTTTGTCGCATTATTCGCATGTTATAGGAGGATTGGGGGGAAGGGCTGTTGAATGATGACCATTCCAGTGGGTCCTTGGGCTTGGCCATTTAGGCGCGTCGCGCCAACCAACGAATTATGTCACTCTGTACTTTTGCAAAACCACGTTTGATGGTGCGGGCCCCCCCCCCCCCCTTCGAGGTATGTCACTTGATGTTGGTGAAATCATTTTCAATATTCGCAATGTTCCATTTGGTGCTGCCTGATAGATTTTCGTTTTTTGTTGAGATTGCACATGTCTGACTCCACCATGCGAACGTCCTATGTGTGGCATTCATGGAAGCTCTGTATTTGCGCCGATTATGCTTAAAGAAGTATGAATCATTTTCCAATCAACAATAATGAACATTTACAACCCAATATGTATGTTCTAAGTTATACCCAACCATTTTCGAATTATAGATAAATAACTTTAGATATAAAAAAATATAGTTTTTAAAAAAATTTATTTTTTAACATATATTATGAGTATTAATTAAAAAGTATAATTATATTACAAAAATCTAACATTAAATGCCAAAAATTCAAAATACATAATGTAACCCTAAATTTCGAGACAATTTCCAAAATTTTATATTTTTTTGTTAAAAAAAAATTCTTGATTATGTGTAATTAATATTTTTAAAAATAACAAAAATATGATAAAAATATTTAATTAATGCCAAAATTTCACAAATTAATATCGTTACCTTAAATTCAACAATTTCAAATGTTTTTTTGAATGTTTAATTTTTTAAAAAAATCTCAAAAATTAGGAATTATTAATAAAATTGTAATAAATATAATAAAAATATGAAATTAACGCCAAAAAATTCCACGATATAATTATATCAAAACCTAAATTAAACACCATTTCCCAATATTTCATCTATTTTTTGTATAATATTTTTGTCCGGCAAATCCCATAAAAATGCGCATTAATTACAAAAATAAGAACTTACTTCATCAGAAAAAAATATGAATTATGCGCAAAAAACACAAAATATAGTAACTTAGAAAATACTTTAGTCAAACGATGCTTTCACGCACGTTTGACAGTGCCCAAACTGTATTTGTAGGCTACTACAGTGCAGCCAGACATTGATGACGTAGGCAGACCGATGTGTGTATGCTTTAGAAGATAAGGGCGCCCCAGTTCGACATCAACAATCTTGTATGCAGGCCACGTTCCCTTTGGTTTAACATTGTGTGAGGCTAAAGTCGATGCTGGAAGACCATATCCGTTGTCGCTGATAGTTTTTGTAGGACAGGGCGATGTCCAACATGACACACTAAACACTGCTACAATGATGTTTGTAGCCTGCCGCGAAGATGATTAAGTAATGTGCCACTACGAGCAGTCAACAGTCGTGTCGGTCTGAGTAAGAAGCATACGCCACACGACTTAATGCAGTAAGTCCATGGCCATGTCCTGATGACGTGACCCCATGTCTTTAGCCGATGTGCACACTCACCCATCCGATGACGGCATGCAACGTTAGAATGTAGCAGGCTTGATTTATTGTTACCTATTCCGTTGATTGATATACTTGTGATAATATGGACCCGACAAGTTCAGATGCATGCAGACCTTTGATGATTTTTTTGTTATTGGCGGATAAGTCAAGAAGAGCCGATTTGCACATGTCATGACAGATTTCGCCCAGTCGTTCCCACACACTCTACTTTGATGCGTGTTGGCCGTCGGTCTGTGTTATCTAGACATGTGCTCAATGCTAGAAAGCCCATCACCGATGTCTTCTTCTAATGCGCAACAGTATGGTTGATGCTGTAAGGCACTTGTTATTGCTAATGCCACTGGCGTCGTCGTGTCCACTGCCCACTGATCTGCTCTGATGCATGGCCTATCGATTTGCCACCCCGACATATGCATTTGCGTCATGCCTTAGACTATTCTCCCTTAATTAGAGACACAAGCCGTTTTTCAAAAGAAAGGGCACTGTAATATTCGAGTTTGTTGAAAGCCATGACTCGATGTCATCTGCCTTTGGCCAATGCGCGCCACTCCACGAGCGATGATCCCATCTCATGCGCACACATAATGGTGAGGCATGCAGCCTTGGACGATGCCCCTGTTGAAATTGGTCCTGATGTAAGGAAGACACCATGATTTTCCCTTCCTTCCCCTTTCAAATCGCAGCTGCCATAACAAAAGCTTGCAAGACGTAGAACTATGTAATATGCGTTGAATCGATTCGGTGTAGGCCCACAATACGTCTGCCAGCCGATGCATACACACCATGTGTGAAGCTTACGGCCTTTGTTGATACTGAGTCATTGGAGACATAGTTTGCCAATTGCGCCTACCTATGGCTAATGCTTTGTATGTCATGACCGGTGAACCTAGTTGAGGTGCACACACCACGTTTTGATGCATGCCATGCCTTGGTAGAGGTCGCCTAACAATGGAGGCGTCGTTTTCATACATCCAAATGGCTACGCTCATATGTCGGCCATAATCATTGTCTTCTTCTATTGGGCCCTGATGCCGGGAGGCCCATTACTATGGTATGGTCGCCCAACGCTGGTGGCACACCCCACAACTTGATGTTTTTTCGGGCTTGCCAATGTCATATGACATTAGATATTGCGTTTAGGCAACAATGATGTTGCCCCAACCGTGCACACGAGCGAGCTGGCCGTGCAGCTTTGCGGCCTTGGATGATGGTGATGGTCATTGGAAAATTTTGTGTTCCTCTTGTGCATATTTCTACGTCTGATGCTTTAAGACATGACCTATGAGCCCTAGATTATGTGCACACACAATGTTTTGTTGATGCATGCATTGCCTTGGAAATTTTCTCTTCTTGACATTGCATGTGTTGTTTTTCATATACGCATATGATACACCGATGTGTAAGGCCATGACTAATGTTTCTTCTATTGTAACCATGCGCAACATGCCATGACTGATTTTCACCCCGTCGATGCGCAACACACAATGTTTGATCTATGCATGCCTTGGTAGATGTCCACCTGACATTGGCAGGTGTCTTTACCATATAATGTCAATGCTACGCGCCAATGCTTCAGTCTAGACCGCTGTTTCTCAGTTGGGACGTGAATAAGGTCATGACTTTTTCCGCCTTTCTGATGTGCATATGCACAAATGATGCTTTCCCAGGCTTTTTTCGATGTCATAAATGACAATTGACCAATAAGTGTTGGACGGAATACGAATAATGTCTCCCAGCCGATATGCAACGCGCCACACGTGAATCTTGCAGGCCTTGGGAGGATGTTTATGACATTGAGTATGATGTGGGGTGTGTGGGTTAGGACAAGTGGGTGGGCGGCGCACGGGGGGAGGTTCTGGGCGGTTTGTCTTGTTGACTATGATAGATGACCCGGGGTGTGCATTATTTGCATACAACAGGGAGCGTGTTTGTGAGTGCGTGATGAAGGGTCCCTTTGTAGAATGGTTCGTCGTGGTGAGGTTGGCACACGTACATGCTGGACGCGTGGGGGGGGGACCGATGGGTGTTCAGGTGGCAATGAATGAAGTTGGCTTCTGCTCGGGTTGGCCTATGCGCCAAGTGAGGCGCTGTTATCTTAGTCCTGCCGTGATGCTCACAAGGGGGGGTGGGGGCGACCATTTTTGGGTGGACGGGAGCGCGTGGTGGGTCCTTTGGAACGATGTCGCCGGTGATTTTGTGTTGATAAGGCTTTTAACCAGTGATTCGGGGGGGGATCGCATATCCCGGCTAGAAGTGCATAACAAATGGACGGGTGGTGTTGTTGCTTCGGCGTAAGCCAAGACCTTGGCTGCCTAAATTAATTGACAAGAAGCAAATCTGATGTTGCCTGCCATTACCGTTGATGCCGCCTTCCCTTTCATCTCACTCCATGTTATTGCGTGTATGCATTTGTAAATGTTGCTTTAATTACTAGCAGACGTTTATTTACGTATACTCATGTTCGCTGGTGCATGCAGTGAAGACAAATTTCGTTTTTCATTACCCCTTATGACGCAAGCCATAACCTTTTTCGCATAGTCAACTGCACGCCATAATCGTTTAATGCATAACCCTTTATACAATGCATCCTTAACATTGGAAAATTTTGTTTTCCATATACGTGATTTCTGATGTGTCCATACATTACTAATGTTTGTCGTTCGTTTGACAATTTTCTTATGCCATGACTGATGCCGCCTAATTATGCAGCCCCCATGTAATGTTTGATGTGTGTAACCATGACCGATATTGCCTGTCGTTGCGCACACCCGACCTTGCCTGCGTGCTGGCCTTGCCGATGTCGCTATACAATGGCATAACGTAGTTTGCTACGGGAGCGCACATGTTACTCTGATGCATGTAAGGCCATGACTAATTTAGCCCGCCAATGCGGCACACACCACCTGGATACATGAAAACCTTGACCCCTATCGCCTTGTCGTCTACAAACTAACGTCATTTTTGCCATATTCGCATATGTTTAATTGTTGCATGCGCAGGACCAATTAATCTCTTCCCTTTGTCGATCTTGCATAATAATTGATGTTCTCCATCGCTGGCAAACACCCATGTTTTCATAATTTGAGGCCTTCAAGATGTCCGCCTTATGTAGTGACATCATTTTACAACATAATCACAACTTCCGATGTGTGCTTGACATGACGTAGATTTGTAAGCGTTGTTTTTCCAATAACAAAATTAAATGTATAACCTCAACTATTTATGTTTTAAGTTACCACCACATCAATTTTCTTATTATAAATAATAACTTATGTGTATATACATATATCTACATTATATCTATATATCTATATATATATATATATAATATATATATGTATATCTGGTGTGTGTCCGTGTGTGTGTTTTGGTCGTGTGTGGTATATTTGGTGTGTGTTGTGCATATATATGTTATATATACTTTATAATATATATATATAGATATATACACATACACACACAATTTCAACATTTTTTGTTAATTTATTTTTGAGAGAATTCGAGAATCAGCAATTATTTATAAACAAGGAATATTATCTGTAAGAATATATAAAATAAAGGCCAAAAAGCAAAATTAAATGTAGTTCCTTAACTTCACATGTCAAGCAATTTTTTTTGGCAAATCCAAAATGTGTAATTAATTAATAGAAAATAGGAAAAATTGATAAAAATATAAAATTTACCCCAAAGATTCACATATATATAGTACCCGTTAAATTGAAAAGTTTTAAACATTTTCATTATTTTTCTGCCCGGCAAAATCCTCCCACACAAAGTTTAATTAATTATAAAATAGGATAATTATGGAAGAAAATTATGAAATTATTCCAAAACTCAAAATAAAATTAGTAACTACTTTAAGTTCCTTAATTCACAACAATAACGGTCACCCAAACGTTCGATGTCCGCAAAATAATGTGTGTTTCCAAGAACAATGAACTAGGACATTTGACGTTGGCAAATCAATGTTTGTATTATAATATGATACAGGTACCGCATGCTATGTCATCTAATCAATTGGGTTATGGCATTCCATTTCCCGATGTTAGTTTAACGTTTTGGCAATCCAAAGTCACTAGTGGCCAAGCATGTCTATGTAGCTGACCTGTTGTGGCCTAGGAAAGGGCGATGGAGAAATCACGCCAAACGTTGTTTTAGACTATCTTTGTTGCCACGCCCAAAAGGACTAAGTAATGTGCAAAAATACGAGCAATTCGTTATCATCATTGTCTAAGCAGGTGAATAGGAAACAAATGATGCGTGTATACTACTCCACGACCATGTCCTCATCGACGTATGAGACATGTAGTTGCCGATGTGCACATCCATGTAATGTCATATAAAAACTTTCGGTTGAATGCTTAATATGAAGGAACCAATTCTCCATGCCGATGCGCACATGCCATGTTAATATATGCAATGCATTTACTATGGTACATGTCGTTGAGTACATAACTTAGATGCACCCAAGACATGTCCCATGCATTTGGAATTGATGATACTGTATGTGGCATTGGCGAATAACAAGTACAAATGCGGTCACGAAAAGTTTCCTTTATATTTCAAAAATTGTGGTAACGTAGTTTTCCAATGACCCAAACAAATTTTGCCTGACACGAATGATAAACCAATGACATTTTGATGTTGTATAGCGTATGTCTGTCTTGCAAAATCGATTGGGTATCCCACATTTCATGTCGTAAAATTGCAGTATTCGGACACGTCAGAATGTTGGTTTGAGGTTGTGTTCAGGAAAAAGTCATGGGGGCAGTCCATGTCCGACGTCCCGCTGCCTTTGTGTGTAGGAAAAGGTGCTATGGGGTAAAAACCAACACAAAACGCCACAACTTGGTTTATACGTTTGTTTGTAAGGCCACGCCCGAAAGAGACAGTAATTTATACAATACGGGCCGTTCACGATCTATATGTCTAAGGAAGTGCATCGGAACATGTGAAGCCGGGTACTCCAACGAACAATTCTAATGGACATGACACATGTCATTGGCGACGTCAATCCACATCAGATCATTTAAAAATAAGTTCATATTGCTGGAAGGCACCAATTTCTTCTCCCAGCCGATTTGCGCCATGCCACGTTAGATTCATGCATGACTTTTGACTCAGATGGTACTTCGTTTGAGTGACTAGCTTATCGAGCGCGAAAGACCCGTCAAATCATGCAAGCCTTTGATTATATTGTATGTCGTTTCGCCGAATACATACCCTCTTTCACACAATGAATGACTTTCTCCCAATTAAGCACAATGTTGCAATCTCACACCTCGCTGGAGAACCTCGTCCAGTGACTCTAACACGATCAAAAGAGTCGCCAACACTGAAAATTCATCGCATAAAAACCCTCCAATCGTGGCCCTTCCTCCTTCCCCGTATCGCAGAAAATTGACATTATAACATCTCTGAAAAGTCGCAGGTACATTACATAACCCACCAAAGACAGCCTGTTGAAATTGAAATATCCATAAGGTAAGTAAAGTTGTTTTTCTCTTGATCCCCGTGCAATAGATTTTTATTTTCCCCCCCTCGAAATCCATCAAGAACCATTATCGCCCTTTTCCTTGTCAAGCCTACTCTAAGATCTGATCATAAAACATAGGAAAATAGTTCTTCTCAGTCCCATGCATTCAACTTCCGTAATCCACGTCACCGGGGCCTCAGTGGAACTAGCTCATTCTTTTCATTATGGTCATTAGGGACCGACAATCATTCCCCTCTTTTTGAACATCACTAACTGGCATCAGACAACTACTTTCTACTATAAGATATATAACTCCAGCCTCCCAATCACTTAATAATGACTCTTCTCCACTACCTTTGCATAGTGATTCAAACTTCTTTGGTGCCAATACCTTGGCTTGTGATAGGCATGAGTTGAATTTTTGTGTGTGAATAAATACAGGTGAGATCCCCACATTGTCCACAGAGTCCACCAATAGATCGTTTGAACCTTTTTAGCACTTTTACTACCCAAATATTCTACTGTTCCACATTGAAGCCGATTGCAAGATAATGGAAAATGTCATCTGTCTCCCAAAAATACTACCTTAGATAGGGTCTAAAGCCTTAGCTCTTTATTTGGAGTCTTCTCATTCTCAGCCGTTGGTTTTTTGCGGGTGAGACCCGAGAAATCCTTCAATCTAAGTTCAATTTCTTGTTTGAACCAAAGTCACCTCATCAAGTTCCCAACCATTACCCCTACTATTCGATACCATCACTCTCAAAGCATATGCCAGCAAAAACATACAGCCGCTAATGCCTCCACCACCAAGGCCCTCCTTGATTGCACTAAAAACTTACTCTCCACACTATAGGATATACCATATACTGTTATGACCTTATCACTCTCCCTTTTGGGCCTACTTTTAAAATTGCTTTTTTCATTGTTTATTCCTAAACTTCATCTTCCCTTTCTCCATGTCACCAAGGCGTGCCGTACAAGAAACTCCTCCCAAGCAAACATGCACCTCAAAACAACCTCACACAAAAGAATCACAAAATTGATCGTAATATAAATGAATCCACTTTTACTATCACATCAAGGAGTATTTCCAGTAGGCCTCGTCACCATTCGATCTCGCCATCATTAAACGCAATCCGCAGTGGGATTTGGGTCACCCAAAACCGCCAATTCTTAACATAGAGAGAGACTGATATTTATAATTGCACCAGATCAGATATTGGCTTTAGAAAAGTTTAGTCAACATGATAGTCAAACAAATAGTGAAAGCAACCCTAATCTTTTTTTCTTCTGTACCAAAGACCTTATAGCAATAGCACTACAAGATGTTGGCCTTCGATCAATCATCCTCAAAACTATGGTGGGGTGGTACGAGCTCGTCTTAGTAACCATATCTTTCATAACAATTGCATACCCCGTTCATTTGTTCAAGAGCTCTATCAAAGGTACATTGATGGAAAGTTGTTTAATCCTAGTTAATAAACTCCTTAATTTACCATCCCATCTCTTCTTCACCACCTTTTTGGGAATGGTGTTTTCGTCAAGAAACCGGAATCACCTTTTTGGGTTGTAATCTACTTCTTTCATCATTTGATAACTTCATTTTCAACTACATAACAGAACCTTAGTCGGATCAATGGTATTCTTAACTAACCCTACCCTCGAATTAGTGACTGCCAAATTCAATTCTGTCACTTTTAAGATTTTGGATGTAACACTAGAACAGTACCGTGGTTGTTGTACATAGGTTTCCCAGGTGGGGAGGTAGACAGGTTTTTGTGGGGGCGTAGTGGTGTACACTCAATAGGCTTTTTTGGTAACTGCATGTGGCATCCCTCTTTTGCCCAATATGGCTAAATCACTCACTTCTCATTCTTAGTTGTGCCATCACTAGCATCACCTTCGCATATCTTTTGCAAACATATCTCAAGGCTGTTCCAAATATCTCCACCAATCCGTAGGATCAATTTCACGATTTTGATGGGCTGGAACATAGGTCAATTCGATCATTTTTGTTATCATAATGACCATCCTCATTATAATTCCATAGAGTCACCCCGGTACGTTTGTTTTCGCGGTTGTAGTTTTTTAATCTCGATCATATGACCATCTCTATTAATTCCCATAGTCGACCTTGATTTCGCCTGACCTTGAGACAAATTTCCTGATTGAGCCTGGCATTTCATAGTTCGTAAACCGGCCATCTTGCTCATTCACTATATAAGAATCCTCCTCATAGTAGTATTGATCTTCTTGCGGTGGTTGTTTGGTCAAACAATTCCCGCATTTAGTTTCTATGCAAACCTCCAACAATATGTTTCAATACCACACCCGAGATCACTTCTCAGTTGAACATTCAAGAATCTCATCTGAGGCCGTTTTGTGTCGTGTAACTGCAAATAGTCCCATTTCTCCAAGTAATCTTACTTCCTAATCTCCAAGCCTTCTTGTTGCGAGAGATTTTCCTCCAACTTCTTCGCGATTGTGCAATATGTGGCACTCACAATAGAACATCCCGCATAGTATCAAGTACTGCCTAATTAATATCATCTTGGCCCACTATAGTAAGTACTCTTTCAATCACTCTCTTCAATGTAGTGATTAGGGACAGCTCTCATAAATGAGGTAAACCTATCCAAAGAGCTACTCACCGACTCCCCAGGAAATGCCACAAAGTTTTTCAGTCTATCATTATGGTTGAGATTTTTTGACACTGGGTAATATCACGCTAGGAAAACATATGTCAACTCCTCCCAAATTTATATTGAATTTTACGGTAACTCAGTAAACAAAATTGCGGCCTCTCCTGTCAGTGAGAGAGGGAAAATCCATTAATCCAATGACATCCATATGCAAATCTGGCCTCCCTACAAAACTCTTACACATCGATCTCAGTTTTGCGATGTGAGAATATGGGTAATCATATGGTATCCCCAAAAACAAACCTCTAGCGGTGAGCATCCGCATCAAGATATTAGTTACCACGAATGAATGACCCTTTGGTAGAAAAAGTAGGACAAGAGGACCTTCAGAGTCAGTGATGTTTATGTTGCCCCTATAAAACTTTTGAGAAAGTTAGATTGGAGGTTGCCTCCTTATAGCACCATTAGCAGTGTTTTCCACAATTACATGGTTGTGAGCCTCAACTGACGGAGGAAGTTGACTGTTGATCCCATCACCTACATTAGTAGGATTTTTTGGATCGTTCATTCTGTGGAGTGTACGGTTCAGTTTTGGATCAAATGGAAGTTTTTGTTCTCATCGACTCCGTGTACTTGGCATACACTAGAGTAGACCTGAAGGACGCAAAAACAAAGGGTAAAAGTAAAATTAGGTAATTGTTGACTAAAATTCAGTAGTTGATACTAATGTTTATCTAAAAGACACTTTCCGTTGCAGCTTCGCCAAAATTTGATAAGCTCAAATTATACTTCCCTAAAGCAGTATAAGCGTTCATATCAAGTAAAGAACCCAACTATTAGGTTGGGGTGGATCCCACGAGAAAAATAATTTAGACTTGACTTTAATGTACAATTACCTCTATTTACTCAAGTCCTTTCCGCTAGTAATAAAGCGGGGTTTTGCAAAACAAAAGTGCTGCAATGTTTTGAAATCAAACAAATAAGAAGAGTAAATTGTTGGAGTTTATCAAGTTGAGATAGAAACTAGGGTGTAACTGTTCCCATGGGTTCATAACGCCATAATCCTAGATATAACAATTCTTTCCTAGTGTTTTGCATGCAAAGTGAAAAGTTATGTATCTCGAAATCCATTGTCCGGCATTTAGAGAATTTCACCCAGTATCTCGGGACGGCTACATGTGCTTAAGCTAATAACCCTTACCTTTACTTCATATTAAGCATTATATTTGATGTTTGTCTTATTTATTATCTCGCACCGATTGAAACTAGCCTATTAGATAGTACCCACTAAATTTATGTCGACAATTTTTTTCCTATTGACAACCCCCTTGGTCGCAAAGTAGAGATAATCTGAATTCTAACGTGTTCACTCGTTAAAAAGTCTTCTAGATGAAAGAATTATCGATGCATGCAATAATGTAATTAAGAATTTTCCATTAACTAGTTTTATCTTGTTAATCACCCATGGCTACCACAACCCTAGTTGTGGATTTAGTTACCCATTCTTAGAAGAACACAATTCATAATTGATGAAAAATAAATCATGAACTTACTTTAACAAAATGGAAGAAAATCCAAAAATTCAACTTGAAATCACACAATTGTCTTAAATAAAAATTCCGGTAATTTGAATAAATTGTCAAAAGCAAATCTCCAAGAAAAAAAGTATGATAAATAGTAAAAAAGATCCAACCCCAAAAAGGAGCTTATTTACCCTACTTATAATAAATATTTCCTCAATGAAAAAGTATTAAAAATAAGGAAAGTTTTTTCCAAAACGTGGATTCAATTGACAAATCCACAGATGGTCCATCGGTAAAATGACAGACCGTCGACTGTCTCCGACGGTCCATACTTAGCATCTTTTCAAAGCCTGCATGTTTTATTTTCTTGGATATAGTCGAAGGACCAGCATAAAGGTACATCAATTCACTTACGGTCCGTCGATGCCTATCGTTTTTCTATACTTAACTTTTCTTCAATATCGGGTACTAAAGTAGTCTCTAATCTCATCAATGATTTTCCACCATAGTGCGTCGATCAATCAACAGACCGTCAATCCTTCAGTATCCCCACACTTAGGCAGAATTCCTTGAGTTTCTTCCGGATGTTTGAACCTCAACTCAATGATTAGCTCCTAAGGTCTGTCGATGAGAAGACAGGTCATCGATGACTTCGTGGGTCACTTCTGCACTGCATAACCTTCTTCATTTAATTTTTGGACAACTTTCCTGCTAAACACAGTTAAAAACACTTTAAAATAACTACAATAAGTACCTATACACACAATAAATTTAAGGAAAACGCATTGAGAGTACCTTCAAACCATTGTACATCAGCCATGACCGATGAAGCTTGGTTGATGTGCACACACAACGTGTGATGCATTCATGCTCTGAAAAATATTTCCTGACATTGGCAGACATCTTTTTCTATATATGCACATTCTACACCGGATACGTGCAGGCCATGAGTGATGTGTTCTTTTGTTGGCCAATGCACGCAGGCCACAACCGATGTTTTCTAACCAATGTGCACACGCAATAACTAATACTTACAGGCTTTGGACGATGTCATATGATATTAGCCGATGCGTGTAGGCCACGAATAATATCGCCTAGCCGATGTGCACACGCCACGTGTGAAGCTTGTAGGCCTTAGATAATGTTGATGCAATTGGAAGACGTCCTCTTCCACTTGAACATATACTAAATACAATGCTTACAAATAATGAATGATGACACCCAGCTGATGTGCACATCCAACTTTTGATGCATGCATTCCTTGGAAGATGTCGCCTGACATTGGTAGGCGTCCTTTTCCATATACGTGCATGCTACGCCCGATATGTGCTAGCCATGACCGATGTCTTCTGCTGTTGTCCGATGCGTGCAGGACATGATAGATGTAACCGAGCCGATGCACACACACCACATTTGATTCATGCATTCCTTGGCAGATGTCGCCTGACATATAAGGGCATCATTTAGCATATACGCACATGCTACACCCGATGAATGCATTCCATGACCAATTACTTTTTCTGTTTGCCAATGCATGTAGGCCACGACAAATGTTGACCAGCCGATGTGCACATGCCACAACTGATACGTGCAGGCCTTTGACGATGTCATTTTACATTATCCATTGTATGTACGACATGAATAATGTCGACGTGCCGACGGACTCATGCCAAACATGATGCTAGTAGGCCTTGGCTTATGCTTATGCCATTGGAAATGTCGTATGCCACTTGCCTACATGTGGTACCAAATTCTTGAAAACACTGACCTATGAGGCATAGCTGATGTGCACACACCATGTTTGATGCATGCATGCCTTGGAATATGTCGCCTGATATTCACACATATCATTTTCCATATACGCATAACCTACGCCCGATGCGTACAGGCCATAACCGATGTCTCAATGGTTGGCCGATGCACGAAGGCCATGACTTATGTCACCCGATTGATGCGCAGACACCATGTTTTATGTGTGCATGCCTTGGACGATGTCGCATGATGTTGTTTTACATCGTTAGCCATATGTGTACGACTGATGCAAGGAGGCCATGAACGATAATATTGGCATTGTAGATGTTTGCATGCCATGAGCGATGTCCTTAAGCTTATTAGCACACTCCATATATGATGTGTGCAGGTCATAACTGATGTCGCTTGTCGTTGTGCACACACCTCATAATGATGCGTGCAAACCTTGGTAAATGTCTCCTGACATTTGCGGACATTGCTTCCCATCTGCGCAAATGTTATGTTGGTGTGTGCAGGGCATGATTGATGTCGTTTGTCATTGGTCGATATGCGTAGTCCACAACCTTTATCTCCCAATAAATTTGCACACAACTCATTTAGTTCGTGCAAACCATGATCGATATCGCCTACCATTGCTAGACATTGTTTTCCATATGCGCACTTATTATATTTGAAGGCCATGACCAATGTTGGCTATTATTGGCTGATATGTGATTGACACAATTGATTTCACTCAACTGATGAACATGCTACGTCTGATTTGTGTAGGCAATGAACAATGTTGCCCAGCCAATGCGCACACACCACATTTGATGCTTGTAGTCCTTGGTTCATTTTGCATTACATCTACAAATGTTATTTTCCATATGTGCACATGTTACACTATTGCATGTTCTCCATGACCAGTGTCGTTTGCCGTTGGCCAATGCACGCAAGCCACAACTGATGTCGCTCCATCGTTGTGCATGCACCACATTTGATGTGTGCGGGCTTTTAGGATGTTCATGTTGTTGGTCGATGTCATTTTCCATATGCACACGTCCGATGTGTGTGGGCGATGAACGATGTCATATGTCATTCGCCAATGCAGATTTTTGATGCCACACTCATAAGTGAAACTTAGCACCGCTTTCATCCTTAGACGGATGACCAAGTGGAAAGTTCCATTCATACCCCTGAGGATATATTAAGAGCATGTGTTATTGATTTCAAAGGAAAATTGGATGATCATCTACCTTTGATTGAATTATCTAACAAGAATATCTACCATTTAAGCATCTCCATGACGCCTTTTGAAGCACTTTAAGGTAGAAGATGTATGTATCTGGTTAGATGATTTGGGGTTGGTGAGTCCTTACTCCTTGATCCCTTGATTATCTATGAGGCTATACACAATGTTCAAATTATAAGAGTTATATTGAAGATAGACTATAGAGGCCAAATTCTTATGCCAATAATAGGAGAAGAGAACTTAAAATTGAAATAGGTCATCATGTCTATTAGAAAATTTCAACTATGAAAGGGGTGATGAGGTTTATAAAGAAGGGGAAGTTTAGTCCCCGGTATGTTGGTCCTTATGAGGGTTTACAACGAATTGTGAAGGTTGCCTATGAGTTGAAACTACATAGTGAACTAGCTTCAGTTCATCTAGCGTTTCATGTTTCTATACTCAAGAAATGCATAGGAGACCCGGTATACATTCTGCCTATTGAGGGTTTAGGTGTGGATGAGAATCTCTCCTATGAAGAGGTTCCGGTTGATATCCTAGATCGCCAAGTCAAGATGTAGAGTAACAAAAAGGTTTCCTCCGTAAAAGTTTTATGGAGGAACCATCTTTTTGAGGGTGTAACATGGGAGGCTAAAGCTGACATGAAGTCCCTCTACCCTCATCTTTTTACTCTTTGACGTTAGACATTAATATTAATAATGAAATCAATTAATAATCATGAAATTTACTTGCTTTATAAATAGGTGCATGTTTTGATAAAAGTTGTACAAACTAGTGTTTTAAGAAAATGACATTATACTCTGTTTTTGCACTTATTTGAAATATGTATGCATGTGTCTTCTTGAGATTTTGTTGTTTTGTATATATCTTGAGAAGAATGATAACATGTAACTCCTTGATGTATTTTGAGTTCATCATAATGTTGAAAAGGAAGTTCCTCACTATGTGTTTACGTTGTGCATCATGAATTGAGTGCTATGTGTAATGTTGGGATATTTTTTGAAAGGATTTGTGAAGTACTCATATGAGCTGCGACACATTATGATTTTATGTTGTTTTTTGTTGGGATTCTAGTATTGAATCTATCCTTACCCTCCAAAAATATTTTAGTGTCATTGAGGGGATGAATGTTCCTAAGGGGGGATAATATACACTACCGAAATCCCATGAAATAGACTAGAGCTTAGTTTATTGAATAACTGTTAAAATGATATTTCCAGACCTATTTTATTGTTAATTTTATTTCGAAAAGGTTAGAGCCAAAATGACAAAGAAAGACAATGACGTACGGAAAGTAGATAGTTTGAACTAGTTGGCGTCACTATGTTTGGTGAAGGTTTTGAAGTGAAAAAAGAATTCCAAAATTAGTAATAAGACTTTGGATATATATTATTCAGTAAACAGGTCCAAACCTCTGGTAAAGGCATCCCAAGGACCACCCAAAGGGTCCTTGGGAAGGACACAAACTTCGGCGAGCAGACAGAATGGAGGGGCTACTGCGCGACGCACATCCCACACAGAGTGTACTGCCTCAAGATTCGAGAGGAATCCTCGTTACGTGTTTCTTACATGAGGCTCACTTCCTCGACCCAAAAATTCAGAAAAAGGACGGGATTTGGCCCAGCAACTCACAACCAATTCCCATATTCGTTGAAGCCGTATTTTTTGTAATTAAAATCATAGAAAGACCCAATTAAGTGAAGGGTCTTTTGGGTATTTTATGGGACGACTATATATTGATTCTAGGTAAGTTTTCGACCACTTATACCCACTTCAAATCAGATCAAACAAATTTCTCCCATTTCTTTCAAGAACAATATCTTTTCCAAATCCATTGAAGAACAAGAAAAGCTTAAGGAAGAATACGAAGACTGCAAGACTTCCATTAAATTTTTGTGGAATATTTTTCAATAATGAATGTGTTTTTCACTTTTGGGATTTCTTTTGGGCTATACCTACTACTTGATAACATATAAACGTTGGGATAGGAAGTATGACTTGAATGAACTTTTAAATGACCCTTTCTTTTATTCTACTTTATGAATTATCCTTGTTTATGAGTTGAAGAGTAAATATATTTAACTATGTTGTTGGATGGTTATAGAATATAAGGATCTTGGAAGCAAGAGGGAAGTCTTCTAAAGTCGTTATTACTCTATGATTGTTTATGTTAGCCTATAAATGATATTACAATGCTATTGAAGTATGTATGATTATGTTATGTATATATGTTGGGGTATGAATATGTTAAATGTGAGTCCATGATAATAATACAATAATGCAAGTTTATGATATTCTCTTGTATTGTTTTAACATGATGATTATGATATGTTAATCTCACAAATGAAAGGTTACGATGAAAGGAAATTGTCATCTAATCCTAAAGATCTTATGATCATCTTTATAAAGGGAGTTAACCTCCCATGACCTATAATAATATTAATGAATAAATTATGACTTAAACGTACTTCACAAAGGGACTTAAGTTTATCATCAATGGACTAGATATGAGAGGTATCCCTTCCCTAGTTGGAAGGTAGGTTCACAATGTCTCTCATGATATAGAGACTACCATGTAATGTGGAACTATGGATCTCTAATGTATTTCCTAGGTCTTGAAATATTTTGCCACCATAGGATACTATCTAGTGGATAAACCAAAAAATCTATGTCATGTTTGGTTATACTTGGGTTGGTAGACCACCTTCCATGTTTAGCTCACATTATCTAATGTTTTTTAAGTCGAATATTCCCTCAAGTAAAATTAAAACAATAAAAATGGACAGTGACTAGGGTGGCTTGAGGAACCTACTTACTATAGCTAGGGGTATGGGACTCTACCTAGACATTGCACAATTTTGACTCTAAGGGAAGTCCTAGGATATTGTTCTAATGAAATATGATAACAAAAAGGTATAATGCTTATGATTCATGATTTTTCTATCATGATGTTGGTTATTGTAATGAATATGTTATTGGTCAATATATTTCTATGTGAGATGATGACTTATTATACTACAAGTTACATGGAGAAATTTTTTACTTATGGTCTCCTATCTTTTTTACTTGGTTATATGGGGTTATGGGGCTTCACATGACCATTGCACATGTAGGTTGGGGATGGAATCATTGATAAATGTTTTTTCTGTTATGCTATATGATCTTCTTAATATAAAATGTCAACATGACTCTAATGATATGTCTTGATTATGATCATGGTTTATGTTAATGAAATCCATAACTTGTATATGTTATACGGTATGGGCATTGATGTTTTTCAAATGACTTAGCATGCTTTCAAAGAAATGATACTTTTAATGCATGGCCTTAAAAATTTATGTGGATATACCAATACGTAGTACATGTTGCATACTAACCCCTTACTTTATATTACTACAATATAGGGCCCGACCATTGATGATTAAGAAAGTCAATTGAAGAAGCTTGGAACTCTTTCTCCATGTGTTGGTAGGTACTCATGTTCGGGGATGCTATATTTTCGTTGTTCTAGCTTATGAAGAATTTATTAGTTATTAAGAATACTTTTGATTCTGTTTAAGTTCTTTGATTATTTTTTAGTAAGGCCTATATGGCATATACTTTTATTGGCTAAGTCTAGATTCGTACTCTTTACATGGATTTTTTATGAGACAACTTTTAGACTATCGCAATGTATGTTTTCATGATTGTTAAGTATAAAGTCTAAGTAAACTTCACATTGTATGAAAATTTTTTAAATCTTTCCATAACTTTAACTGATGACATGTTATGACGAATGTTACGGGCTTGTCTGAGTCCACTAACAGGACGACAACGCCGGTCGCATATGGGGTGTACTATTTGGGTGTGACAAACTCGTTATCAGAGCATTAGTTTAATATCCTTAGGATCAATGTTTAACTAAACTTCATTACCAAGTGTCTTTTTCTCGATTGTGAAGCTTGCCACTATTATGGATGAGACGCTATGTGATGATTAGGAAAATTCTCTTTTCTTGAGAATCATACGCCGTGCCTCTAGAGTTTTGATACTATGTTCCTTTAAGAATCTAATCCCTTTCTTGTGGTTACAGCTGATGAACACAAGAAGGACATCAATGAGAAGAGTAGAAGAAAATTTTTCAAATACAGGAGGAACTCCCAAAGGCATTAAAGTTTCTCCTCAAGTGAAAGTTGCTGCAAATGAATAAGTTTCGGTCAATCTTCCGTCCATGACGGAGGGTGAGGTAAGGGAAACCCTATTCCAAATGGACCAATGCATCACCACCCAATATCAAGTAATTACAACAAAAGATAACAAAAAGGTTTATCCTTGGGAGAACCCACATTCTAGTACTATGGCTAGCCATCAGGGGTATTTCAAGAGGATGAATCCTCCTATTTTCCTTCGACAAAAAATTGATTAAGACCCCCAAGATTTCCTTGATGAGTTCTATATGATCTTGTTTGCTTAGGGTGTAAGTACAACTGAAAAGGCTAAGCTTGTTGACATCAACTCAAGGATTTGGCTCAGACATGGTTCAATCAGTGGAAGGATAGTAGGGATTTAGGAGGTGGTCCCGTCACTTGGGAGATATTCAAAAAGGCCTTTCTTGCAATATTATTCCCAAGGGAGAAAAGAAAAGCTAAGGTAGAGGAGTTCATCAACCTTTGTCAGGGTGGTTGTAGTGGTAAAGTATTTTTTATAAAGTTCACTAAGTTTTCTAAATATACTTCTTCTTTTGTTTCTAAGGCTAGGGATGATATTAGTTTTTATGTAATGGGTGTGTACTAAGAGCTTGAAGAAGAATGTTTTTCACCCATGATTCATGAAAATATGGAGCTTTCCATGTTTATGGATCATGCACAAAAATTAGAGGAGAGTCGTCTAAGAGAGAGGAACAAAGAAGCTAAGAAGGTAAATTCTTTTGAAAGTAGTTCTTTTAAGAGTAGTCTTGATGTTCAAAAAAAGTGTAAGTTTAAGAAGAGGTTTTCAAACCAAGTACCTTCAAAATTCTCCAAGAATCGCAATTATAGAGGTTTTAATCCTAATCCTCAAAAGGGGAGAAACATTGATCCACCAAGAGAAAGACGAACTTGTGGTAAGTGTTGTAAGAAACATGTGGGTGAATGCCTTGTTAGGACTAACAGTCGATATATTTATGGCAAAGATGGACATATGTTGAAAGACTATCCTAATGTGAGAGGCCAAGGTAATGGGAGTGGCCAAACTCAAGCAAGCGATCCTAGCTCTGAAGCTCAAAAAAGAAATTGTTTCTATGCACTCAAGGCTAGGGGTGAAGAAGAGAACTATCCTGACGTTGTGACTGGTATGTTACAAGTCTTTTTTGTTCATGTTTATGCTTTTCTTCATCCATATGCTACCCTTCATTTTGTTACACCATTGGTAGCTATGAGGTTTTATGTACTTCCCGATATATTGATTGAACCCTTTTCGGTTTGTACCCCAATGGGTCACTCTGTGGATGTAAAAAGAGAACATACAAAATGTCCTGTAATAGTTTCCAATAGAGTTACTTTTGTTTATTTGATGGAACGTGACATGTGTGATTTTGATATAATATTGGGTATGTATAGGCTTCATGAATACTTTACTTCCATCGATTTTAGTGCAAAGGTTGAGAAGTTCCAATTTCCAAATGAATCCATTTTTGAGTGGAAGCGGGAAAATTCTATGCCAACGGGTAAAATTATTTCTTGCTTGAAGGCTTGTAGGATGATAGCCAAGGGTTGCTTATACCTTGTGCTGAGGTTTAAGGACTTAGAATGTGAAACTCCTTCTATTGAGTCAGCCCCCATCGTAAGGGAATATCTACAGGTTTTTCCTAACGAACATTAATAAATTCCTCCCAAACGGGAAATTGACTTTGGCATTGATTTATTACTAGATACCAAAACCCAACTCAATTCCTCAATATAAGATGACTCCGGCTGAATTGAAAGAGTTGAAGCTCCAACTCAAAGATTTACTAGAATGGATGGGTCCCTTACAATGTGCATTGAGTATCGCCAACTCAATAAGGTCACAATAAAGAACAAGTATCCTCTACCTCGGATTGATCATCTATTCTATCAATTCAAGGTGCTTGTTACTTTTCCTAGATTGAATTAAGGTCGGAATACCACCAACTTAGGGTGAGAGGTGAAGATGTTCCCAAAACAGCTTTTTGAACTAGATATGGTCACTATGAATTTCTAGTTATATATTTTGGGTTAACAAATGCCCCGACGGCATTTATGGACCTTATGTATAGAGTTTTATGAGATTCTCGACTCATTTTTTATTGTGTTCATTGATGAAATTATGATATACTACAAGAATGAAAATGAGCATGAGAGTCATTTGCGGTTGGTCTTGAAAGTCTTCCAGAAACACCAACTTTATGCAAAATTTGCAAAGTATCAATTTTTGTTGAGGTTGGTTGCTTTTCTTGTCTATGTTATCACTAGTGAAGGTCAACTGACATAAGAAGTTTCTTTGGTCTAGACGGGTATTATAGAAGTTTTATTAATAGATTTTCTTTTATTAATTCACCTTTGAAAAATTTTACCAAAAAGAAGGTGAAGTTTGAGTGGTAGGAATCTTGTAAGAAAGGTTTTCTTGAGTTGAAAAATAAGCTTACCTCCACACCGGCGTTGACCTTACCGAAGGATAATGAAGGCTCAATAGTGTATGGTGGGCTTGGGATTTGTCCTCATGCAACATGTTAAGGTGATTGTTTAGGCTTCTAGGAATCTCAAAATTCATGAGAAGAATTATCCAACACATTATCTTGAGTTAGTCGTTGTAGTTTTTGCCTTAAAATTATGGAGGCATTACTTATATGGCATGCATGTTGATTTGTTTACTGACCTTAAAATTCTTCAATGTTTGTTTACACAAAAGGACTTAAATCTCCGACAGAGAAGATGGTTAAAATAGTTGAAGGATTCTATGTGCATCTTACATGGTCTAATGTTGGTTAATGAGAATGTTCCCTCAAGTGAAATGATAGAAAAGTAAATGGACATTGACAAGGGTAAATTGAGGAGTCCACTTAGTATAAGTAGGTGTATGGGAAGCTAACTAGACATTGCACAATGTTTACTCTAAGGGAAGTCCTAGGAGATTGTTATTATGCAATATAATAACAAGAACGGTATATTGATTATGATTCATGATATTGCTCTTATGATGTCGGTTATGTTAATGAACATGTTATTGTCTATATTACTATATGAGATGATGAATACTTATACTATAATCTATATGAATCAAAACATTACTTCTGGTCTCCTATCTTGTATACTTCGTTATGTGGTGTTATGGGGCTTCGCATGACCATTGCACTTGTAGGTTGGGGATGGAATCATTGGTACGATTTTTCTATGTAATGTTTATATTATCTATTGAATATGAAATCTCAACCTGACTGTATGATAACATATCATGATTATGATCATGTTCTATGTCAATGGAATCTTATCTTTTCTATGTTATATGGTATGTTCATTGAAGATTTTCAATTTACAGCATGCTTTATAATAAATAATCCTTTTCATGCATGTCCTTAAATTTTTATGTCCACGTACCCATACATAGTACATGTGGCGTACCAACCCCTCACAGTATATTATTACAAATGTAGAGTCTGACATTGAAGATTAAAAAGGTCGATTGAAGAAGCTTGGAACTCTTTCACAAAGTGTTGGTAGGATCTCGTGTATGGGAATGCTATACTTTTGTTATTGAAACTGATGAAGAATTTAGAAGTGATTAAAAATACTTTTGATTCAATTGAAGTTCTTGGATTATTTTTTATTAAGGCCTATATGGCATATTGCGTTGTATTGGTTAAGTCCAGATGTTTTTATATGACACAACTATTAAACTATTCCCACATATGTTTTCATTATTGTTAAGTATAAAGTCTTAGTAAATTTTATTTAGTATGCAAAAGTTTTAACTCTTTCCACAATTTTAAATAATGACATGTTATGATGAATAATAAGGGGTTTTCTGAGTCCTTTGAGAGGATGACGACATTGGTCACATCTGGGGTGTACTCTCAAAGTGTGACAGTGACATAGCATGTTGATGCGCACATGATATGTCATATGAGTGCAGGCCTTCGATTATGCTCTCTGTCATTTGCCGACGTTGCCAAGCCAAGGTGTGCATGCTACGTTTGATATCACCCAACCGATCGCACACTATACATTTGATGAATGCAAGCCTTGGCCGATGTCATCTAATGTTGGCCGATGCTCCCAGGCCATGACCGATTACACCCCTACTGATGCACACACGCCACGTGTGATGCTTGAAGGCCTTGGCTGTTTATTGATGCTATTGGCAAACATCGTTCGTACATGCACACAAGTTAGGTAAAATATGTGCAGGACATGATCGATGTCACATAGCCGATGAGCACACACCATATTTTATGCGTGCATGCATTCGCCGATGCGGCCTGACATTGGAAGATATCGTCTGCAAATAAAAGCAAATGCAACATCCGATGTGTTCTGACCATGACTGATGTTGTGAGCCTTTGGCCAATGTGCGCATGACACGACCGATGTCCCCCAATTGATGCACACACACAATGTTTGATTTGTGCATTCCTTAAACGATGTCGCGAGACATTAGTTAATGCAAGCAGGCCACAATTGATATTGCGCAACTGATGCACACTTGCGACATTTGATGCATGAAAACCATGACCGAAATCTTTTGTCATCGCGCACACACAAAATTAGATGTGTGCACGCCTTGTCTAATGTCGCCTAATGTCTAACAATTTTTCCATATGCACACATGTTACACCGCTGCATATAGACCATGACCAATGTCGTCTGCCGTTTGCCGTTGCGCACAAGCTACTAGATATCTCGCTCCGTCGATACGCACACACAACGTTTGATGTGTACGGGCCTTCGAGGCTGTATCCTGATATTTGTGGACATAATTTTACATATGCGCACGTTCGATTTGTGCGGCCCATGACTGATGTCATCTTTCGTTCGCCGATGCATATGTCCAATGTCCACATGCTACGTTTATGTATTACCCAAATCAAACTTTTGAATCCTTTGCGCCAATTCAGAATTAGAGGAGTAGGCATTGTTTTTATAATGAATCATAATGTACTTGTACAACCCAAATATGTAAACTCTAGGTTTAAACACGCCTTTGCTTATTATCATAAATAATTTTTGTACATATAAAATTATAGTTTTGAACAATCTTGATAGAATTGTTTTTGGCAAATCCTGTATATGAGTAATTAAATAACAACAATAGAATTTAAATTATAAAAATAGAAAATTAACCCCAAAAAATCTAAAATAAATAGAGTAGACTCAAATTCAACAATTTCAAAAAAAATTATAATTCATATTTTTTTGAGCAAATCTCGAAAATAAGAAATTAATTTATAAAAAAATAGGAAAAATATGATAAAAATTTAAAATTAACGCCAAAAATTTACAAATAAATATAGTTACCTTAAACAATTTTTGAATATTTTTTGTCAAATCCTAAAAATGAATAATTAATTGATAAAATTAGGAAAAATGTGATAAAATGATAAAGTTTTTGTCAAAAATTCACATACAATTATAGTAACCTTATATTCAACAATTTCATCTTTTTTTTTGAAGAATTATTTTTCTTCCAAAAAATCCTAAAAAATGCCTAATAAATTAAAAAAATTGAAAATTATGAAAAAAATATGAAATTAACACAAAAAAATAACAAATAAATAGTAACCTTAAATTCCTTTATTTAAACAATGTAGTCATGCAATGTTCTACGTCCACAAACCAATGTATGCAGGCCACGAACGATGTAGCAATACGATGATTTACATTAGCAGACCGATCTGTGTATGCTAAATAGGATAAGCCCACGTTCGAGGTCGGAAAATCGACGTATGCAGGCCATATACGATATTGGTTTAACTTTATGTGCAGGCCAAAGTCTATGCGGGAAGGCCATGTACAACATCACTAACAATTGTGTGTAGGCCAAGGGAGATGGGGGCAGTCCATCCAAAATGTTGTTTGAACGATGTTTGTAGGCCACACCCTAAGATGACTAAGTAACAAGCACAATACGGGCAGTCCGTGATCGTTGTCGACTGAGATAGGTGCATAAGACATGATTGATGCAAGTACTCCACGACAAATGTCTCCTGGCCGATGATGCATATCGTTGGACGACGTGCACATTCCATGTTAGATGCATATAAAAATCGGTTGATGCTAAATGGAAGACGCCAATTTTTCCCAGTCTATGCACACATGCTACGTTAGGTGCATACACGTGAAGCTTGCTTTCCTTGGATGATAATGATGCCAATGGAAGACATTTTTTGCCACTTTCCTATATGTTGTGTCCGATGCTTTTAGACAATGACGATGATGCATAGTTGATGTGCACACACCACTTTTGATGCATGCATGCCTTGGAAAAAGTCACCTGACATTGGCTCATATCGTTTTCCATACACACACATGCTACGCCCAATGCGTCCAGGCCATGACCGATGTCTTCTGGTGGTGGACAATGTGCCCAGTCCATGACCTGTGTTGCTCAGTCGATGCGCACATACCATATTTTATATGTGCAGGCCTTGGACGATGTCGCCTTATGATGGTAGACATCGCTAGCCATATGAACACATCAAATGCACGCAGGACATGAACGATGACGACATGCATTATCGAATCGCGCATGCCACATCTGATGTCGCCAAGTTGATTAGCACATGCAGCATCCGATGTCTGCAGGCTATGACCAATCTCACCTTCCGTTGCGCACACACCACATTTGATGTGTGTAGGCCTTGGCCATTCTAGATTGTCATATGCAGACGTTGTTTCCATATGTCCACGTATTACACTGATGCGTAGAGGACAAGACCGATGAAGTTTTCCATTGACCAATATGCGGAGGACACAACCTTTTTCACAAGTAAATGCGCACACAACCCATTTTGTAACACCATAAAATGAACTAAGGTGAACTAGAGCTTCATCAATGTTTCTTGAGTTAGTTTTGTGTTAAAATTGACTTATGTTGCTGTTGTTATGTAATGTGTGATGTTTGGTGACGTTTCGAGGTCAAACTTCCAAGAACATTCATGACGTTCGGAAGGTATGTGTTATAAAGTGTTCATGCATCTTGATGTGTTTTTGAGAGTTTTACGAGTTTGTTTCGTGTGAAATTGGTGTGGGATGTTTGTATGAACTAGACGAATATGTTTAGGGGTTTTACGTATTGGTACGACCCCACCTACGACCCACAAGGGGCCCTAGAAGAGGAGCCCATCCATTTGGAAAGATGTTGCCAGGCAGTGACCAACAACGGCCACAAGGGACGGTTTGTTGGTGAATAAACTGTCCATTTACTTAGGCGTCGACTGTCCTAAAAGGATAGCAAAGCCTGCACATGATGGTGCCTAAGCCCCATTCGACGGACCCATTCCAACGGGGCGTCGATTAATTAACGTCCCATCTGCGAAGGGGTCGTCGATGGTACTGCTAAAAGTTGCAATTTTTCTGCTTTGGTTCAGGGAGTTTGGAAAATTCACCCCAAGTCTTTTATGAATCTAGGAAGTTATTTTTCGGTCTTTTTAGGTATATTAAGGAGTTTGAAAGACATAGACCTAATTTTAGACTTCATTTCCTAAAACCCAAAACCTTCTCTCAAAAAAGACCCTCTCTAAAACCGAATAGAAACTTGGGCTCAAGAAGGTATTTCAGGCCTGGTGGTGGACGTGTTTCTTAAACAAAATTTGTGGCTTTCATTCTCTTTGAGGTATGGTAGTTATCCTTGAACTCTCTTCCATTCAAGGAGACACTCCTAAGGAATTTCAAAAGAGGTTTTCCAATCCTATCTTCTTCTATCTTTGACTCTAAGTATTGGTCTTGAATGAAAACGTTTTAAAGGATTGAAATATGATGCTTCTAATGCTAGTTGGTGGTTTTAATTCTAAAACTTCAATGAAAATATGCTAATTTTATTAAATTTTTGCTCAAGGAATGGGTTGAATAAATATGATTTTGTAATTGTTATTTAACACTTATTATGTATTTAATCAATATAAAGGGCTGTGTTCCTAAGATATTATGTCATGTCGTTAAGGTGGTTTATGACGATGAGATTTTCTTAGAATTGCGAAAGAATTCCTTTTTATATTTAATGTCGTGAAAATTTTTAATATCGCACTACTTTTTATGTCTTATGAAATGAATAATTGTTAAAGGTCTTGTACTAGACCCCAAAGGGTCAAATACGCCTTGTTCCGATCTAAGGGTTCTCTGTACCTTTTTGAGGTACTCTCGGGCCATTACATGTTTGATGCGTTAAGCCCTTGGATGATGTCCCTTGACAATAGTAGACATCGTTTTCCATATGCGCACTTCCAATGTGTGCAGGAAATAGCCGATGTCGGCTCTCGTTAGCCGATGTGCGCATGAGACGATTGATGTGGCCCTACTGATACACACATGCAATGTTTAAGGAATACTTACCATGAACGATGTCGCCTGTTGTTGCGCACACACAACATTTGATGCGTTCAGTCCTTGGCTGATTTCCTTGACACTGGTAAACATTGTTTCCTAGAAGAGAACATGCTATGTATGATGCATGAAAACCATGACCAATGTCTCACAGCCGATGCGCACATACCACGTTTGATGTGTGTTGTAATTTGCCGATGTCTCCTAACGTATGCAAACATCATTTTCCATATGCACATGTTACTTGTTGCATGTAGGTCATGACTAACGTCGTCTGTCGTTGGCCAATGGGTGCAAGCCACGAGTGAAATCACTTCGTCGATGCGCACACACCACGTTTGTATGCATGCAGGCCTTCGAGGATGTCTTTTGATGTTTGAGGATGTCATTTTCCATATGTTCACGTACGATGCGTGCGGACCATGAACAATTTTGTCTGTAGTTCGCTAATGTGCATGTCTGATGCCTACATGCAACATCCTATGTGTGGCCTACATTGAGCCTTTAATTCCACTACACCGATTCTGACTTAGAGGAGTAGATATCGTTTTTCCAATGAATCATAATGAGCATGTACAGTTGAAATATGTACATTCTAAGGTACAAACATACATTCGCTTTTTGACATAAATGACTTTTTTTTATATAGAAAAGTATAGCATTTGATAATATTTTATTAATTATTTTATTTTTGGCAAATCACGAATATAAGTAATTTATTAATAAAAATATAATTAATATTATAAAAATATACAATTACCGCAAAAAATTAACAAATAAATAGAGTAACCTTAAATTCATCAATTAACAATTTTTTTAATGTTTTTATTTTTTGATCAAATCTCGAGAATGATTAATCAATTTTAAAAAAAATTGGAAAAATATGATAAAAATATAAAATTAACGCCATAAATACACAAATAAATATAATTATATTAAATTTATTAACTTAAACAATTCTATTGAATCATTATTTTTTCTTTATATCCCGAAAATGTGTAATTAATACAAAAATAGGAAAAATATGATCAAAACATTAATTTTCGCCAAAAATTCAGATATAATTATAGTAACCTTATATTCAACAATTTAAAAAAATTCTTCTATATTTTGATTTATTTTATCCCTGCAAATCCAAAAAAATGTGTAATTAATTAATAAAAATAGAAAAATTATGTAAAATATGAAATTAACGCAAAATATTCAAAAATAAATATAGTAATACTAACTTCCTTTATTTCAACAATGCGGTCACAAAATGTTTGGAGTCCCCAAATTGATTTATGCTGGCCACGAACGATGTAGTCAGATGACGTTTGACGTCCGTAGACCGATGTGTGTATGCCAAAAACGTTAATGTCAGCCCACGTTCGACGTCATCAAATCGATATATGTCGGCCACGTCCAATGATGGTTTAACGTTGTGTGTTGGCAAAAGTTGATGCAGGAAGGAAATGTATGACGTCGCTGACAGTTGTGTGTAGGCCAAGGGCGATGGGGCCAAGCCAGGCCAAAAATTGGTTGAATGATGTTTATAGGCCACGCCCGATGAGGATTAATTAATTTGCACAATGCGGGCAGTCCATGATCGATATCGGGTGAGTAAGGTGCATAGGCCACGATTGAATCCCATACTCCATTGCCAATTTCTCCTAGCCGATGACGTGTGTCATTCGCCGACGTGCACATTCCACGTCAAATGCATGTAAAAATCAGTTGATGCATACATGCCACGTTAGATAAATGCATGCCTTGATTTATGGTAGGTGTCGTTTAGTGACATAGCCTGTCGATGCATGCAGGATACGTCAGATGCGTGCTGGCCTTTGATGATGTTGTCTATCAATGGCGGACATCGCCTGACCGATGTCTGAACGCCATGACTGATTTCTCCAAGTCAATATGCATATGCAACGACTGATGTCGCCCATTAGATGTTCACACTCCATGTTGGATGCGTACAAGCCTTAACAAATGTCATTTTATGTTTGCAAAATATCACAGGCTATTACCAATGCCGCCCTGCAGATGCGCACATGCCATGGGTGACGCTTGCAGGCCTTGGCTATTAGTGATGCCATTGGCGGATATTGTTCGGCACATGCGCTCAAGCTATGTCATATACGTTCATGGAAGACCGATTTCGCGTAGTCGATGTGCACACACCACATTTGATGTGTGCATGTATTTTCCAATTCCTACTCACATTGGAAGTAACCGTTTTCCAATAGAAACGCATGCAATATCCGATGTGTACATGCCATGACCGATGTCGTCTGTGTTAGGCCAATGCGCGCAGGCCACGACCAATGTCACCTAATCGATGGTCACACACAATGTTTGATGTGTGCATGTCTTGGACGGTGTTACCTCACATTGGTCGATGCAAGCGGGCCACCACTAATGTCGCCCTTTTAATGTGCACATAGCACAACTAATGCTTGTAGGCCTTGTACGATGTAATATGACGTTGACCGATGCGTATAGGCCAATAATGATATCGGACACGTCTGACGTGAAGCTTGCAGGCCTTGGTTGATGTTGATTCCATAGGAAGACATTGTTTTCGATTAATGCACATGCTATGTCCGATGCTTGCATTCCATGACTGATGACGCCTATCTTATCTTCACACACCATGTTTGATGCATGCATGACTTCCAAGATATCACCATACATTAGCAGACATCATTTTCCATATACGCACAGGCTACACCCGATGCATGCAGGCTATGTATGTTGTCTTCTTTTATTGGTTGTTGCTCGTAGGCAATGACTGATATTGCCCAACCGATATTCACACGTCACAACTGATGCTTGCAGGCCTTGGCCGATATCATATGACATTAGTGGATGCGTGTAGGCCACAAATTTTGTCTCCCAACAGATGCACACATACCATGTATGAAGCTTGCAGGCCTTGGCTAATGCTGATCAACTGGAAGACGTCGTTATTGTAATATTTTGAAAAATTACATGTCTAGTGGGGAGTCCAATAGGTATTTAGAGTGTGTATCGGGGATATAATGGCATTCCCATGCCCAATATTTAGAAATTTTGCGCATAGTATAGACTATTGGGCAAGTGGCATTAGCCAATTTCTATATAATATTAAATAAACAAAATATTGGGCATAGTAGAAAATTTTGGCTTAAAGGATATTAGCCAATTTTTCTAAGTATTAATAAGATTATTTAATAATGTACCTTCAATGAAGACCTAAATCTAAAAATAGAGATATTCCAACATTTACTCAATAGGTGCTACGCATCCATGTGTCAAGCCTAGGCATCATAGCACATGACCACTTAAAATGGGCATGTATATTAAGCAGTACCCAAGGAGATAGTGAGGATCTTTTGGACAATGAGTAGACATTCCAAATGAACAATCAAGAATAGTTAGTTAGTAAATTACAAGCAACACATGTGCAAGAACATGTGCAAGCACATGTGGAGGAACGACCAAGGAGGGGACCACCCTAACCCAAAATAATTAAGGTAGTTAGGGGGCAGACGTGCACAAAGGTTCCACCATGTGGGGCCTAGATCTCTAAAAAACTCTAGACTCTTACTAACTGAACTAACTAACTAACTAACATTGGAAAAAGAAAAATAAATTATCTAGTACACCCAACAACCTAAGACTTAATAGGATTACATTAACCTAGTAACTAGTTAAAGAGACAACCTAGTAGCAAACCTAGGATGGTCCAAAGGGTTAGTTATGGTCCTAAAGACTTAAGGGTAATTTGGTAATTACCGTAGGTCACCTACTTAATTAAATTAGAAACTTAATTAATAAAATCAAATTTTCAAACCGGAATCCTTTCATACTAACATAGTATAACTAAAGAAACATCCTAGTACCTAACCTAGGATGGTCCAAAAGGGTTTATTATGGTCTCAATTACATACTGGTGTGTTAGTAATTAACCTAGGTCACTTAATTAATTAAATTAAAAATTTAATTAATGAATGAAATTTTAAAAATTTAACCGAGACCCTAGACAATTTTCAACTTTCTGCTAAGTCCAATGTTCTCCTATGTTTAGTCAACTTAGGAAGGGATTTTTAGTAATTAACTAATTAATTTATTAATATAATTAATTAGCCTAAGTTGAATGAGTCAATATAAATTACTAATACTTATATTCACGTTCAAACACTAAGAAATTCACAACACAAAATAGTAAACGAACAAAAGAAAAAACAGAAAAAATTCTCTCGATTTCTCTTAGGTGATTTGAAGGTTTTGTTCAAGGTTTTATGCAAGGTGATCTTTGTAGATTTAATTCTACATAAGGTATGGGTTTTATTTTATGGAAGTCTTACTCCAATAGACCTTTAAAACGTTTGAATTCATGAATTTCAAAAATAGCGTTCTTCCCCAAAGATTTAGTTGAACGTCCATCTCCCTAGTTAGCGTTGTTTTCTAACCTTTAAGAATATAGATGTAACCTAGAACATGTCGTTGTAATGTGGTGCTAACTAATCATTAAGTATAGGTTATTGATCTTAAAATGACTAATGAGGCATATATATACTTGATTCATATGATTAGGGTATTAGTTATCTGAAATAAACAATGAGTTAATGCTTAATTGTGTTCGAGAATATGAAGTGTGTGAAAAGTCGATTATGAAGTTAGTTATTATTTAATTGGACTTGTAGCGTATTGAGGGGATCATTGTGATACATTTATGGGATTAATTCATGTGGTAAGTGATAACTTAAAGAAAGTTGTTTAAGTGAAATTTTTTTTATGCCAATAAAATGGCTAATATGTCTTTCCCAAGAAGTTGAATGAAATTGGCATAAAATATTCCATTCAAAGTATAATGGAAAGACTGGCAAATGGTTAATGTAAACCCGATTAATCAGGACTAATGTAACTTTGAACCCATAACAAAGGGTATGCCAATCATTGGGACAAGTCAAAACGTACCTTTTCCAAATGATTGGATCATTTAGAAATAAAGAATGAGTTAATGCCTAATTGGTGCATCTTTGAGTGTAATATTTTTATGAATATATTCAACCAAGAATATACATTTCATCAAGAAACATTACAATGATTTACACAAACATTCGCACACAAAATTCAACCATAAAAACATATAATTGTTCACATACTTTTGGTTGACATAATTTAACATGCTTACAATTCCAAACACATAATAAAGAACACATTATCACGAAAATCAAACTTCATAATTAAACTACCAGCAAACATACCAACAACATGACCTCTAACATATTTGACATTGAGATTAAAGGGATACTAGGGACAAGGAGTTCGACAAGAACGGGTATCTTGGGAAAGGGACCAAACGTATGAAATCTCATACCTTTTAATAAGTTCAAACCTCGACTTTATTCCCAAAATCTTCCCAAAAAATCAAGTCCAAATCCCCTCAAAGTCAACACCAACTCTACGGACAAACTTCTCTTTGCCTATGCGATTGATTTTGTTTGTTTTGTTATATTTTCGTTGTGAGTTCTTTAAGTGTAAAGAACATTGGTTTACCTACTGTTTTTTGAAGTTATTTGGAAGAGATAATCGTGAGTGAAAGTGATAGAGACATGAGAGAGAGAGATGATCATCGGAGAGAAGAGTTCTCATAGGATTAGGAGTCTAGTTTAGGATTTAGTCAGATAAGGTTTTTATTTAATTATTAAAAATATGATTTACTTTTATTTTAAATCATCTAATAACTAATAAATTTAAATTAGTTTCATCAATTTACCAACTTAAATTAAAAACAATTTAATTCATTGCTTCAACCTACTTTCGAACCCGGTGGGGAGCAAGACTTCACTTTAAGAGATCAATTTAGGCCCTATCTCCCCAAACTGTCCCTTTACCTTATTAATTAAATAACTAATTATATATTAAGGTTAATTATGATACTACCCTTAGTCTGGAAAAAGACCATTTTACCCCTAGACCCTCCAAACCTAAGATTTTCCCTTTTTATGAAGACTCCTTCAGGTAAATTTCGTATTTGAGAGCCTTACATCGTTGAACCCAACCTTTCCTAGATCAACCAACTCCACAAGTTAGTTGGCTTGGATGTAGCAAGGGTTACGAGGTCTTGTTCTAGGCGCATCAATCCGTGTGAACTCAGTCTAATAGTTGGCATTCTAGACACATTAAGCATTACTTAGCATATCCATTTTTAGGGTTGTTACACCGAGACCCTAGCCAATTTCTAGATTTTTGTTAAGTCCAACGTTCTCCTATGTTTAGTCAACTTAGGAGGGGCTTCTTAGTAATTAACTAATTAATTTATTTAATTAGCCTGAGTTGAATGAGTAAATATCATTTCCTAAGACTTAGACTCCCATTCAAATACAAATAAATTCACAATGCAAAACAGTAAACGAACAAAAGAAAAACATAAAAGTTACTCTCGATTTGTCTTAGGATATTTCAAGGTTTCGTGCAAGGTGATCTTCGTAGGTTTATTTATACATAAGGTATGGGTTTTCTCTCATTGAATACTTTCTGCAAGAGACTTCTCAAATGTTTGAATTGATGAATTTCAAAACTAGGGTTGTTCCCCAAAGATATTGTTGAACGTCCATCTCCCTAGTTATTCTTGTTTTCTATTCTTTAAGTATATAGAAGTAATCTTGAACATGTTGTTGGTATGTGGTGCTAGCTGATCATTAATTATAGGTTCTTGATTTCTTAATGATTAAAGAGGCATATATATACTTGATTCATATGATTAGGGTATTACTTATATGAAATAATAAATGATGTAATGCTTAATTCTGCTCGAGAATATGAAGTGTCTTAAAAGTCTATTATGAAGTTATCTATTGTTGAATTCGACTTGCTTCCTATTAAAGGGATCATTATAATACATTTATGTTATTAATATATGTGGTTAGTGATAATATAATGAAAGTATTTTAAGTGAAAGTTTTGTTTAGGCCAATAAAATGGCTAACAATGTCTTTCCCAAAAAGTTGAATTAAATTGGCTTACAATATTGCTTTCAATGTATGGTGGGAAGATTGGCTAATTCTTAATGTAAACCCAATTAAGCATGACTAATGTAACTTTGAATTCATAACAAAGGGTGTGCAATTAATCGAACAAGTCCCAACGTACCCTTTCAAAATATACTATGAACATAGTAACTATATTAAAGAAACTTTTTAACTTTTATAAAGAATGGTATAAAGCTATCATAAGATATGAAACGAGTTAAGGAAAGTAATAATATATATAAAAATCTTTAAATTATAAAAGTTACCAGAATGGTGTTTTAGAAGAAGTGAGACAAGTCTGACTTACACCTAAGACAACTATGTTAAAGACACTCACAAAAGATGGTTTTAATAATCGTGAGACAAGTCTCATTAACATCAACATGATAATATAAGGTCAAATTTAACATTTCATCAAGTAAAGTAAGGTATTACTTGTTATCCAAAGAGTTAAGTAAACCTCATAATTAGAAGCAAGCTTCCATAATGTTTGAGTCAACTCTAAAAGAAATATAGAAGAAGAAGTTGAGAAAGAACCGATAGACTACCAATGAGATTGTTCCATCACATGTATACCTCATGATATTAGACTACCACTAAGGTGTATAAGTAGTCTTTATATATCTCCTAGTCTTCGAACTATATTGCTAGCATAGGAACTAGCCAATGAATTCCACCTAAGTGAGCTAGTTATGATGCGGTTCAACTTTGACCGGTGATTTCACCTTTTTTTGGTCTCAGGAAGACACCGGATTTCATGTTTAGATCACAAGATCTATGTGGGTAAAATTCTCAAAGAAATTATTCGGTTCACTTTAGCCGTGAACCACTTTTTCAGTGAGGGGATAAAACTGGACTTCGTTTCACTTTATCCGGTTAACAATCCCTTTTCGGTGTGGGGAAGAAAATGGATTTTATTTTAGCTCACATGATCTTAATTAACTTTGGTCGGTTAATAAAACTTTTTCGGTATGGGGCAAAACACTAGAATTTATGTTAGCTCACATTATCTTAATTCTAAAGATTTCATTAAGAAAGCAAGAAAGAAATAAGAAGAGATCAATCGTAAGTGTTTGATAAGAATGATGTTTTCAATAAATAAATGGCATAGCCGATAATATTTTCTTCATATCATGCAAATGATTAAATAATGGGCATAGCCAATAATCTTTTATTCATATCACTCAGATGATCAAATAATGGGTATAGCCAATAATCTTTTCTTCATATCAAGGAAATGATCAAATAATGGGCATAACCAATAATCTTTTCTTCATATCACGCATATGATCAAATAATGGGCATAGCCAATAATCTTTTCTTAATATCATGCAAATGATTAAATAATGGGCATAGCCAATAAAGATTGACTTATAAAGAATTTATTCCCAAATTTCACATGAATGGAAAAAATAACTTCCAAATAAGGGTAGCCAAATCATTTCTTAAGTCATTTAGATCATTACTTGATTAATTATCGGTATGAGACTACAATGAAAATAGCACTACTAAGTAAACATAGGATCAGAGCATATCACTGAACTATACAACAAAAAGAAGAAAAGATTGAACAAAACTAAGTACAGAAAAAGGTACTTTCAGATTTGGGGGATTAATTTTTAGAATTTTTGTTCGAGTTGTTCTAAAATTATGTTGATTTCTAAGGTCTTGTTTTAATACAGAAAATTGGTTGTTTGCTTGGAATGCATTAAAATGTGTCATATTCATACCACAATTCACAAATAATGAATTAGGAAAGTCTATTGATGTCACTTTCAAAAAATGGCATGTTGTTATAAGAAGAGCTTTCCTTTATCATGCATAGTCCTTATGTGTATGTGTGCGTATGTCCATACTAGGTACAACTGTGTACTAACCCTATACTATATTAACTTTATAGGTGCAGGTCAGAAAGAAGGTTGAAGATTCATCGAAGCTGTTAGGATTGCCGATCTCCAGACTTTGGTAGGACTTCTTGATGTTTCAGGATGCTACATCTATATATCTAGCGTAGTACTTTAAACATAGTTATTGGATGTTCTCCCTAGCATTTCATTTCAGATGTTTATTATGAAGCTTTGTATTAAGGACGTTTTGGCAAACTATTACATTATATTATTGATATTTTGATTTGAATTTTTCATCTATTGTAGATGGTTGTTTTGATTTGAACATATATGAAGTCTATGTATAATTTATTCGGTTTTAAAACTTGTCAATTTTCTGCAAATTAAACTATCTGAGCTTGTCTACGATCTCTTAGCGGTTAACAACGTCGGTTGCATTCGGATTCTAAAATCTGGGTGTCAGAGTTTTGCACTTAATCACATGCTACGTCTAATACTTGCAGACAATGAACGATGGCCCTAGTAGATGTGAACACACCCCATTAGATGCATTCATGCTTTGGCAGATGTCGTCTGACATTAGCAGGTATCATTTTCCATTTACGCTCATGCTTTGCCTAATTGTGCAGGCCATGCCTTATTTCTTCCACCGTTGGCCGATGCACGTAGGCCATGACTAATGCCACCCAATCGATGCGTACAGACCACT
Organism: Solanum habrochaites; assembly: GCA_027704765.1. NCBI lineage: Eukaryota > Viridiplantae > Streptophyta > Magnoliopsida > Solanales > Solanaceae > Solanum > Solanum habrochaites. The sequence goes on along the minus strand of JAKWJA010002490.1, from coordinate 23,502,666 downwards.
GTTGATGCATTCATACCTTGGCAGATGTTTCCTGAAATTGCCAGGCAGCATTTACCATATACACACATGCTACGACCGATGTGTGCAAGACATCAATGTTATATTCTCTTGTTGTCTAATGCGCGCAGGCCTAGACTGATGTCATCCAGACGATTTCACATCCCACGACTGATGGTTGCAAGCCTTTATTGATGTCATCTGATATTGGCCAATTTATTTAATCAAGGAATAATGTTGCCTAGCTAATGCACACACACAACACGTGAAGCTTGTAGGCCTTGGCTGATGCTGATGCTATTGGAAGATGTCGTTTTCCACTTGTACACATGCTACATTTGGTTCTTGCAGAAAATTACTGATGACACCTAGCTGATATGCACACACCACGTTTGATGCATTCATGCCTTGGCAGATGTCACCTAAAATAAGCACCAGTGTTTTTCCATATATGCACATGCTACGCCCGATGTGTTCCAGCCATGACCGAAGTCTTCTGCGGTTGGCCGATGCAAGCACTCTATGACTAATATAATTCAGTCGATGCACACACACCATATTTTATGCTTGCATTCCTTGGATGATGTCTCTGGACGTTGGTTGATGTTGTTAGCCATATGCGCTTTTCTGGTGTAAGTAGGTCATAACTGATGACGGCTGGCGTTGTCGATGCGCGCATGCCACGACCGATGTCACCAAGATGATTAGCACATGCAACATGTGATGCATGCAGGTCATGAATGATGTCACTTGTCGTTATGCACATATCACATTTGATGCTTGTAGGCCTTGTTTAATGTCACTTGACGTCTGTAGAGGTTGTTTTTAGTATGCACACATGTTACACTGATGTGTGCAGGCAATAACATATGTCATTTGCCATTGGACATTATGTGCAGGCCACAACCTTTATTGCCTTGTATATTTGCACATAACTCGTTTGATGTGTAAAGACCTTGGACGATGTTCCCTTACATTGGTACACATCATTTGACATAATTGCACATCCGATGCTTACAGGCCATGACCGATGTCAATGCTCATTGGTAGATGTGTTCATTCAACGACTATTGTAGCCCATCTGATGCATACATGAAATGTTTGATGCGTGCAAACCATGTTTTATATCCCCTGATAGTGGAAGACGTCGTTTGCTAGTAGCACACATGCTACGTCAGATGCGTGCACGCTATGACCAATGTCTCCAAACCAATGAGCACGAACCACGTTTTATGCGCGCATGCTTTGGACAATTTCATCTAACGATAGCAAACGTCGTTTACCATATGCGCATATGTTACATTGTTGCGTTCTATCCATGACCAATGTCATCTGCCATTGGCGGATACGTGCAAGGTAGAAATGATGTTGCTCCGTGGATGCGCACACACCATGGGTGATTCTTGCAGGGCTTGGCTATTGCTCATGCCATTTGCAGATGTTGTTCGCCACATGCACACAAGATATGTTTGATGTGTGTAGACCATGACTATATCACCTAGACAATGCACACACATGACATTTGATGTGTGCCTGCGTTGGCTAATACCTAGTAACATTTGCAGACAACGTTTGTTGATACAATCCCATGCAACATCCGATTTGTGAAAGCCATGACAAATGTCATTTACCTATTGCCAAAACGCACAGACCACGACCGATATCTCCCAATCGATGCGCACACACAATATTTGATGCGTGCATTCTTTGGATAATATCGCTTGACATTGGCCTGTTTAAGCAGGCCACCACTGATATCACTTATTTGATGCACACACACCATAGCTAATATAACATGCCTTAGACGATGTCATATGACGTTGGCCGATGTGTGTTAGCCACAAATTATGTCGCACATCCGATGAACAAATGCTACGTCTGATGCTTGTAGGCCATGACCGATAATGCCTGGCTGATGTGCACACACACCATTTTTGATGCATGCATTACTTGGAAGATATCGCTTGACATTGGCAGACGTTGTTTCCATATATGCGCATGCTACGCATCATCCGTGCAGGCCATGACCGATGTCTTTTTTATTGACAAATGTGCGTAGACCAAAATTGAAGTCACCCAGCTGATGTGCACATGCAACAACTGATGATTCTAGGCTTTGGCTGATGTCATATGACATTGGACAATGTGTGTAGGCCAAGAATAATGTCACCCAGTCAATGCACACATGCCACCCGTGAAGCTTGTTGGCCTTGGATGATGTTGATGCCATTGGAACACGTCGTTTGCCACAATCGCACATGCTACTTCCGATGCATTTAGACAATGACTGATGAGACATAGCTGATGTGCAGACACAAAATTTGATGCATGCATGCGATGGCTGATTTTTCCTGACATTCGAACGCGTCATTTTCCATGTACGCACATATTAAACCTCATGCGTGTAAGCCATGACCAATGTCGTTTATGATTGGGCGATGCGCGCAGTCAAATAGTGATGTCTCCTAATCGATGCGCACACACCATGTTTGATACATGAAAGCCTTGGACGATGTCGCCTGATGTTGGTAGACGTCGTTAGCAATATGCGCACGTCCAGTGCAAGGAGGACATAACCAATAACGGCTGATGGTGCCGAATCGTGCATGGAACGATCGATATCGCCAAGCTGATTAGCACATGCAACATCTGATGTGTGCAGACCATGACTGATGTCGCCTGTCGTTGCGCACACACCGTGTTTGATGCATGTAGGCCTTGGCCAATGTTGCGTGACATCTACAGAAGTTGTTTTCCATATGCAAACATTCTACCTTATGCGTGCAGGCCATGACCGATATCGTTTTCCATTCAACGATATGTGCAGGCCATAACCTTTGTCACCTAGTCAATGTGCACCCAACCCGTTTGATACATAAAGACCTTGGATGATGTCCCTTTACATTAGTTGACATCGTTAACCATATGATCACTTCCGTTGTGTGCATGCAATGAAAGATGTTAGCGTTCATTGGTCGATGCGTGCATGATACGATTGATGTGGCCCATCTGATGCACACATGCAAAGTTTGATGCTTGCAAATCATGATCGATGTCGCCTGCCGTTGCGCACCCACCATATGTTATGTGTGCAAACCTTGACCAATGTCCCTTGGAAGATGTCGTTAGCTAGAAGCGCACATGTTGTGTCCGATGCGTGCATACCATGACCAATGTCGCGCAGCCGAAGTGCACACACCACATTTGATGTGTGAAGGCCTTGGCCGATGTATCCTGACGTCTGAAATTTTCATTTTCCATATGCGCAAATGCTATGTCGTTGCGTACGGGCCATGACCAATGTCGTCTGCCTTATGGCGACGCACACAAGCCATGACTCATGTCGCTTCATTGGTGTGCAAACACTACATTTGATGCAATCGAGCCTTAGAAAATGATTCCTAATGTTGGTGGACGTCATTTTCCATATGCGCACGTTAGATGCGTGCGGTGTCATCTTTCGTTTAACGATGCATATATTTGATGTCCACATGCTACATCCTATGCGTGGCCCACATGAAGCTCTAGATTTCGTTGATCCATTTTATAACTTAGAGGAGTAGGCATCACTTTTCTAATGAATCATAATGAACATGTACAACACATATATGAACGTTCTAAGGTACAAACACTAATTTGATTCTTATCATAAATAAGTTTTATATATACATAAAACAATAGTTTTCAACAATTTTTTTTATTTTTTATGGGAAAATCGCGAATATGAGTAATTAATTAATAAAAATCTAATTTATACTAGAAAAAATTAAATTAACGCCAAAAATTCAAAAAAAAATCAAGTTACCTTAATTTCAACAATTTTTTGTATTTTTTTATTTTTTTGAGCAAATATTGAGAATGAGTAATTAATTTATAGAAAATATGAAAAATATGATAAAAATGGTTACCTTAAATTCAACAATTTCAACAGTTTTTTTGAATTTTTAATTTTTTGTCAAATCCCAAAAATGAGTAATTAACTAATAAAAAATAGGAAAAATATGATAAAAATATTAAATTAATTCAAAAAATTCACATATAATTATAGTAACCTTATCTTCTACAATTTCATCTATTTTTTTAATAATTATTTTTATCTTGGCAAATCTCAAAAAAATGTATGATTAATAAATAAAAAAATTAAGAAAAAATTATGAAATTAATGTAAAAAATTCATATATAAATATAGTAACCTTATGTTCCTTTATTATGACAATGCGGTCACGCAATGTCTGACGTGCCCAAACCGATGTATGTAGGTTACGAAAAATGCAGCCAGACGATGTTTGACATCGGCAGACCAAATTGTGTATGCTAAATACTATAAGGGCAACCCACATTTGACGTTGAAAAATTGATGTGTGTCGGGCACGTCCTATGTTGGTTTGACATTGTGTGCTGGCGAAAGTCCATGTGGGCAGGCCATTTTTGAATTTGCTAACAGTTGAGTATAGGACAAGGGTGATAGGGAAAGGCCACACAAAATGTTGGTAAAAAGACATTTGTAGGTCACGCCTGAAGACGACTAAGTAATGTGCACAATACGGGCAGCCTATGGTCGACGTTCGCTGAGCAAGGTGTATAGGCCACGACTAATACGGGTACTCCATGGCCAATGTCTCCTGGTTGATGATGCATGTCGCTGTCTGACATGCACATTCTACGTCAGATGCATGTAAAAATCGGTTGATCATGAATGGAATACACAATTTGTCCCAGCCAATGCGTACATGACAGGTTAGATGCATGCATGCCTTGACTGATGCTACCTGTCATTGATTGACATAGCCTGCCAATGCTTGCAAGACACGTCAGATGCGTACAGACCTTTGATGATGATGTCTGTCGTTGGCCAACGTCACCAAGTCGATGTTCACATGCCACGAGTGATATCGCCCAACTTATCGCACACTCCACGTTTGATTCGTGCAGGCCTTGGCTGAGGTCATCTGACACTGGTCGATCCTCGCAAGATATGACTGATGTCGCTCTCCCAATGCGCACACGCCATAGGTGATGCTTGCAGGCCTTGACTACTGCTCATGCCATTGGCAAACGTCATTCAACACATGTTCTCAATCTATGTCTTATGCGTACATCCCATGACCGATGTCGCCTAGCTGATGTGCACACACAAACTTTTATTTGTTCTTGCCTTGGATGATGCCATCAATTATAAGCAGATATAGTTTGCCAATACATGCATATGCAAAATCTGATGCGTGCAGGCCATGACGGATGTCATCTGCCTTTGGCCAATGTGCGAAGGAAACGACCAATGTCACCCAATTGATCTGCGCACACAAAATTTGATACATTCATGCCTTGGAAGATGTCTCCTGACATTGGCCAATTCAGGGAGGCCATAATTGATGTCGTCCAGTTGATGCACACACGTTGCAATCAATGCTCACAGGCCTTGGACAATGTCACATGACGTCAGCATATGTGTGTAGGTTAAAAATGGTGTCGCTCAGCCAATGTGCACACACCACTCTTGAAACTTACTGGCCTTGGCTGATGTTGATTCCATTGGAAGACGTCGTTTTCAACACAAGCACATGCTACGTCCAATCCTTGCAGGCCATAACCAATGACGCCTAGCTGATATGCACGCACCACTTTTGATTCATGCATGCCTCGGCAGATGTCTCCTCAGATTCACAAGAGTCGATGTTCATATACTCACATATTTTGCTTGATACGTGCAGGCCATGAATGTTGTCTTCTTCTGTTGGACGATGCGCGCAGGCAATGACTGATGTCACCTTTTTAATTCGCATTCACCACATTTGAAGCAAGCATGCTGTGGCAATGCCAAATTGTGAGTTTCCACGACGATGTCACAAAGCTAATTAGCACATGCAACATGTAATGTGTGCAGGCCATGGATAATGTCGCTTGACGTTTGTAGATGTTGTTTTCCATTGGCCCACATGTTTCGTTATTGCCTGCATGCCATGACTGATGTAGTTTTCCATTGGTTGATATGCGCAAGCCATAACCTTGGTTGCCCAATCAATGCACACAAAACCCATTTGATGTGTAATGCCCTTGGATGATGCCCCCTGGCATTAGTGGGCATCTTTTTCCACATGAGCACTTCCAATGTGTTTAAACAATAATCGAGGTTGGCCGTTGTTGGACGATGTGCGCATGACACGAAAGATGTGACCCAGATGATGCACACACGGAATGTATAATGTGCGCAAACAATGACCGATGTTAACTGCCATTGCACACACACCAAATTTGATGAGTGCAAGCCTTGGCCGATGTCCCCAAACATTGGCAGACCTCGTTTGCCAGAAGAGCACATGTTACATCTGATTCATGCAGGCCATGACAATTGTTGCTCAGCCGATGCGCACACATAATGTTTGATGCATGCAGCACTTGGCTAATGTCTCCTGACGTCTAGAAATGTAATTTTCCATATGCACACATGTTACACCATTGTGTGCAGGCCATGGAAAATGCCACATTTTGTTTGCCAATGTGTGCAAGCCATGACTGTTGTCGCTCCGTCGATCCGCACACACCACATCTGATGTGTACGAGCCTTCGAGGATGTCTCCTAATATTGGTGGATGTCATTTAAGTATGCGCATTTCTGATGCGTGTGGGACATAAATGATATTGTCTGTCATTCACCGATGCACATTTCAAATGTCCACATACTACGTCCTATGCGTTGCCTACATGGAGATCTTGATTCTGTTGCCGATTCAAACTTAGAGGAGTAGGCATCATTTTTCCAATTAATGATAATGAACATGCACAACCCAAATATGAACATTTTAAGGTACAAACATGCATTTTCTTTTTATCATAAATAAATTTTATTTATATAAAAATATAGTTCTCATAAATTCTTTTGAATATTTATTTTTTCGAAAATCACGAATGTGAGTAATTAATTAATAAAAATAGAATTAATATTATAAGGTTATAAAATTAACGTCAAAAATTTGGAAATCAATAAACCTTAAATTCAAAAGTTTCAACAAATTTTTGTAATTTTTTTTGAGCAAATCATGAATATGGGTGATTAATTTATAAGAAAAATAGGAAAAATATCATAAAAATATATAATTAGCACAAAAAATTTACAAATATATACACTTATCTTAAATTCAACTATTTCCATAAATTTTTAGAATTTTTATTTTTTTGTTAAATCTCAAAAATTGTGTAATCAATTAATAAAAATAGGAAAAATATGAAATAAAAAATATAAAATTTACACCAAAAAAACATATTATTATAGTAAACTTAAATCCAACTATTTGAACTATTTTTTCTAAATAATTATTTTTCTCCCGGCAAATTCCAAAAAAATTGTATAATTAATTAATTTAAATTAGGAAAATTATGAAAAACAATATGAAACTAACACCAAAAAAAATAAAATTAAATATAGTAACCTTAAGTTGTTCTTTCTCAACAATTCGGTCATGCAATGTCCGAAGTCTCCAAACCAATGTATGGAGGCCACAAGCGATACAACCAAACGACATTTGACTTCAGCAGACCGATGTGTGTATGCTAAATATGATAAGGGAATTCCACGTTCGAAGTCAGTAAACAGATGTATGCAGTCCATGTCTTATGTTTGTTTAACGTTGTTTGAAGCCCAAAGTCGATACGGGCAAGCTATGTCTGACATCGCTGAGTGTTGTATGTAGTCCAAGGGATATGGGGAAGGCCACACAAAATGTTTGTTGAATGTTATTTTTCGGAATCGCCTGAAGACAACTAAGTAATGTGCACAATATCGGCAGTCCACAGTCGACGTCGGCTGAGTAAGGAGCATAAGAAATGAGTGATGTAGGTACTCCACGACAAATGTCTCGTGGTCAATGACGTATGCCATTGGCCGACGTGCACATTCCATGTCAGATGCATGTAAAATCTGTTGATGTTGAATGGAAGACTCCAAATTCTCCCAGCCGATGGGCACATCCCATGTTAAATGCATGCATGCCTTGACTGATGTTACTTTCCATTAAGTGACATAATATTCTGATGCTCGTAGGACACGTCAGATATGTGCATGCTTTTGATGATGTTGTCTGTCGTTTGCCGACTTCGCCAAGAAGATGTGCACATGGCACCATTAATGTCTCCCAGCCGATGCACACACTCCACATTTGATGTGTGTAGGCCTTGACTGATGTCATATGAAATTGGCCGATGCTTGCAGGCCATGAGTTGTGTTGCACTACCGATATGGATACGCCATAGGTGATGCTTTCAGGACTTGGTTGTTGGTTATACCATTGGAAGACGTCGTTCGCCGCATGCGCACAAGCTATGTATGATGCATGTAGTCCATGACTGATGTCCCCCTAGACAATGCGCACACACCACATTTGATGCATGCATGCCTTGGCCGATGTCGCCTGACAACGGGTGAAATAGTTTGCCAATACAAGCACATGTAACATTTGATGCATGCAGGCCATGACCGATGTTCTGTGCCATTGGATAATGCGCTCATGCCATGAACGATGTCGCCCAATCGATGCGCACACATAATGTTTGATGCATGTATGCCTTGGTTTATGTCTCCTGACATTGGTCAATGCAAGAAGTCCACAACTGATGTCTCCAAATCCATGCACATACGCCACATCTAATGCTTGTAACCTTTGAACAATGTCATATGACATTGTTCAATGCATGTAGGCCACAATTGATGTCGCCCAACCGATGGTCACACGCCATGTGTTAAACTTGCAGTCCTTGGCCGATGTTGATTCCATTGAAAAATGTTGTTTTCCGCTTGTGCACATGTTACGTCCGATCGCGCATGTCATGATTAATGTAACAAAGTTATGCGCGCACACCACGTTTGATACATACATGCTTTAACAGAGGTCACGTGACATTTCCATGTGTCATTTTCTAGATACGCATATGGTACGCCCGATGTGTCCAAAACATTACCATTGTCTTCTTCTGTTCGCCAATGCGCGTAGGCCACGACTGATGTCACCTAACTGATGTTCTCACACAACAACTAATGCTTTTAGGTCTTAGTCGATGTCATATGACATTGGCCGGTGCATGTAGGCCACGAATGACATCGCCTAGCTAATCGCACACACCAAGCGTGAATCCTGCAGGTCTTGGCTGATGGTGATGCAATTGGAAGGCATCATTTTTAAATTGCTCACGTTCTACGTCTGATGGTTGCATAAAATTACAGATGATGCCTAGGTGATGTTCACACACCACTTTGATGTATGCATGCCTTGGCAGATGTCCCCTGACATTGGCAAGCATCATTTTGCATTTAAGAACATGCTACGCCTGATGTGTGTAGAGTTTGACCGATGTCTTCTGTTGTTGGTTTATGCACGCATGCCATTAAAGATGTCACCAGGTCGATGCGCACACACAATGTTTGATGCATGCATTCGTTTGTAGATGTCTCCTTACATTAGCAGGCATCGTTTTCCATATACACACATGATTTGTCCAATGCATGAAGGCCATGACCTTTGTCTTCTCTTGCCCAATGTGTGCAGCCCACGAATGATGTAACCCAGCCATTTGTCATATGCCACAACTAGTGCTTGCAGGTCTTGGACGATGTCATATGACATAGGCCGATGCGTGTAAGCCATGAATGATGTCACCTAGAAAATGCACACATGCCACACGTGAAGCTTGTAGGCCTTGGTTGATGTTGATTCCATTGGAAGACGTCATTTTTCACTTCTCCACATGCTACGTCCGATGCTTTTAGACAATGACAGATGACACATAGCTGATGTGCACACACATTTTTTAATGCATGCATCCTTGGTAACATTAGCATGTGTGCTCACACAACAACTGATGCTTTTAGGTCTTAGCCGATGTCATATGACATTGGCCGATGCATGTAGGCCACGAATGGCATCGCCTAGCTAATCGCACACACCAAGCGTGAATCCTGCAGGTCTTGGCTGATGGTGATGCAATTAGAGGGCATCATTTGTAACTTCCTCATGTTCTACGTCTGATGGTTGCATAAAATGACAGATGATGCCTAGGTGATGTTCACACACCACTTTGATGTATGCATGCCTTGGCAGATGACCCATGACATTGGAAGACGTCTTTGCATTTAAGCAATGCTACGCCTGATGTTGAGAGTTCTTGATCATTTGTCTTTGTTGTTGGCCGATGAACGCATGCCATTAAGATGTCACCCAAGTCGATGCTCACCACACAACATTTGATGCATTGCATTCGTTTGTGATGGTCTCTTACATTAGCAGAGGCATCGTTTTTCCAATACACACTGCTTTGATCCAAGCATGAAGGCCATGAACTTTGTCTTCTTTGCCCAATGTGTGCAGCCCAGAATTGAGGTCACCCACAATTGTCATATGCCACACTGATCGCTTTTGCTTGCGGTCTTCGACCAATCTCATATGACATTAGGCGTGATGTAAGCGTGAATGATGATGTCACCCCAGGCTGATGCACACACGCCACACGTCGAAGCTTGCAGGCCTTGTGGATGGTGATTCCCTGAAAGGACCGTAATTTTTCAATCTCTGAATTCTCCGTCCGATTGCTTTGACAAGACAGATGCGACACATAGCTGATTTGCACACACGTTCTTTAAGCATGCATTGCCTTGGAACATTGGACGTGTTTTTTTTCCATATATAACACATGTCAAGCCTGATGCAGCCAGGCCATGAACGATGTCTTCTGTGGATGGCCGATGCACGTGTAGGTCAGACAGATTCGCCAGCTCGATGCGCAACAACATGTTTTATACTTGCATACCTCGACGATGTCGCTCGAGGTTTGATTGGACATTGTTATACATATGTGCATGTTCCGAAGCAAAGAAGGTCATGATCGATGACGTTGGCATTGTCGACGCGCACCATGACGCGATAGAGGTCGCCAAGATTATTAGCACCATAAAACATCTAATGAATGAAGACCAGGACGGTGTCGCCTTCCGATCATATATCATGTTTTTATATGTGGAGGAATTGGGCAATGTCTCCTGAACTCTATAGATGTTGTTTTTCCATATGTGATACATGTTACAATGATAGGTGATGGGGTGGCCAGGAACGTTGGTCATTCGCCATTGGAGAATAGATGCTTGCCTCAACCTTGCGCTCAGCCCAATTCGTAACACAACTCGTTTGATGCGTAAAGTCGTTGAGATACTTGATAGTTAGTAAACATGTTATTATAGGCACTTCCGATGTGTGTGCAGACCATGACCGATATCGACCATGTCTTTAGCCGATGTTGCGCATGCCACGTTGATGTTCACCCATTGGTATACCCATGCACGTGGATGCGTGCAACACCAGTATAATACGCCTATAACAGTGCCAGAGGTCGTTTCCAGGTGTGCACATTGACCTCTCGATTCAGCATGCCAGGAAACAATGTCACTGAACCATCCGCACACACCCATGTTTTATGTGTCCATGCCTTGGCCAAAGTAGCTGATAGGTGAAATCATCAATTTCCATATGCGCAGATGTAAGCCGTTGTCTGCGGCCATACCCAAGTAATCTTTTGTTGCAGATAAAACAAGGACACGACTGATGTCCTATGTCAGATAAACACCAACCACCATGGGTGACGCTTTGCATAATTTGTTGTTGGTTATTACATTGGCGACATCATCGCCACATCAACCAAGTTTTATTTGATGTGTGCATGCGATGACGATATCGCCTAAGCCACAGCACATACACACATTTGATGCGTGCATGCCTTGGAAGATGTCGCTTGATTGGGAGGTGCATTTTCCTTATTCACAGCTACGTCGATGAGTGCTGGTCAGGACAATTGTCTGTTTTGTTGGACCAATGAGCGCAGGCCATGACTGATGCATTGCCAGCAGAAGAGGCACAAGCAACAAATGATTTGTTTGCGAGGCTTGGCCGATATCATATTACATTGCCGATAAGTTCAGGCCACAATAAGTAGCTCAGATGATGCGCACATGCCACGTGTAAAGCTGCATGCCTGTGATGTTGATTCCATTGGAAGACGTCGTTTCCATTGTTGACAAATGCGTCTAGGCAACAACCGAAATTTCGTAACTAATGTTTACACACAACGTTGGATCATGGCATTGCTTGGTACATGTCGCCTGACATTTTTGGACTATTTGAGCGTTGTGTTTTCCATATCGCGCGGCATGTGACCCAGATGCGTGAATTCTGATTCGATGTCTTTTCGCGTGGCCGTTGCGCACAGGCCATGACTGTATGTTTCCTGTCGATGCCGCAGGACACCCTTGAGGAGCATGGCCTTAGGACGATTTTGTCGCATTTGAACTTGTTACCACATGTAGCTATAACGCACGTCGGATTCAAGCAGGTCTTCATCCATGATGGAAGAGTCCGAATTCCCATGCAACGGATCAATATCAAAAACTTATAAGCACATGCAATTTAAGCATGCATTCAATGACCGATGTAACCCTGTCGTTGCGCAACCACCAATTTGATGCGTTGTGACCCATGTCCAATGCATCCTAACATCTGCTGCAGAGTTTGTTGCCAGATGCGGCACATGTTATGTTGATGCATGTAGTTCCATGACCGATTTTTTTTCATGGTCGATATTCGCAGGCCAATTAACCTGTGTCCACCCAGTCATATTGCGCACAACCCGTGGATACGTACAGCCCTTGCCGGTGTCGCATACCTTATAGACAATCATTTGCAAACAGGTTGAACTCCTATGTGTGAAGGTCTGACCGATGTCGGCGTCGTTGGCAATGTGTGTAGGACACGACTGATGGGGACCATGATAATTGCACACAGGCAACGTTTAATGCAGTCATGTACGCACGTCGATCAGTGTGGGCCATGACCGATGTTTTCGATCGTTACACGGTACGCATGACTGCATGCCCAATGCTATGTCCGTATGTGGGTGGTGGCCTACATGAGTCGTGATTCGTTAGTCGTTCCAATTAATAATAATGAAACATGTGCTACCCAAATAGTATGTATACCAGTACAAACGTACATTTGCGTTTTCTCATACGTAACTTTTAGAAATATAAAATATATTTTTCATAATAGTATTTAGATATTTATTTTTGGCAAATCACGAATATGGCAGTAATTAAGTAATAATAAAAATAAATAATATTATAAAAAAATTAAAATTATTCCCATAAATTTCAAAAATAAATAGAGTTACTTAAATTCAACAATTCACCAACTTTTGTATTTTTCTTTTTGTGTAAATCGCTGGAGAAGGAAGGAGAATAATATTTTCAATAGGAAAAAATTATTGATAAAAATATTAAAATTTACGCAAAAAATTTCAAAAAAAAAATATAGTTACCTTAAATTCACACATTTCAACAATTTTTTGAATTTTTTTTTTTTTGTCCCCAATCTGGAGAATGTTGTGTAAGTTAATTGAGACAAATAATAAAAAAATATGGATAAAATATAAATTGTGTGCCAAAAATTCAATAGAAATTATAGTAACATTAGATCAAAAAACTTCAATATTTCTGTGATGTTAGTTTTCGCAAGACAATCCCCAAAAAATTTCAACATGTAAGTAATACAAATATTAACCAAATAGGAAAGATTATTAAAAAATTGTAATAACGCCGTTAATAATTCACAAATAATAATTAAATTTAAGTTTCTTTATTTCAAACATGCGGTCACTATAACATCAGACGGTCTCCAAACCAATGTCATACAGGACACGGACTATGCAACACTGACGAACCTGTGACTCGGCAGACCGATTGTGTATGGTAATACAATAAGAGGCCCAGCAAAGTTTGACTATCGGTTAAAATCGATGTATGCAAGCCCACGTACAATATTGGTTTAGTGTTGTGGTTGTGGCCAAGTTTATCCGGGCAAAGACATGTCCGAAAGTGGTTGTTTAGGCCTAAGGGCGATGGGGGAAGGCACTTCCAAACCATTGAATTGAAGGAATTAGTAGGAACGTCAAAAGGAATATACGATAATGGCACAAGCGGGGACTCATTACTTGACGTCATGGCTAAAAAGAATGTACATAGGCCACAAATTATATGGGTACTCAGGAGCCCGACACGAGACACAGATAGTTAGTCTACCGGTTTTCGTGTTTAATGTCCCCCCCGATTCCCTCAGTACCCATAATGACATTTTTTCGTCTTTTACAGTTTTTCCTGCCGGATGTTGTCTTCCCGCCTTACATTTATTAAACATTACAGTCGCGTTATTATGTAGTCGCTCATTACACACACGTCGTCGATCGAATCTGTCTGATCCGTACTCTTAGGATGAGACGACCACAAATTACACGTCACATAACCACCCTTTGGGATTCTCCTCACTCGATCTACACCTCCTGTGATACAAGATGGCCTGTCGCGCCTCGCCCTGCCCTCCGTTGACTAGATTGGTTCTGGCACGGTTGGCGAGTCTTCTGGTCAGTTAGAGTTGATTTCAGGCCAGTCTGCTCGTATGCATGCGTCTCTGGGACACACGTTCACACAATGCCGCTCGACGCCTCTACAACTGGCCCGCCACTTTACCCCTGGCCTTCTAAGTTATCGAGCGTTGGTCGGTGCCTTGTTATTTGGTTCCGCTACCTATTCAGTGTCCGACCCCTTCCCTGCGCCCCCCTTTCCTATGACTCGTCCACATTCTCCTCATATGCAAGCGTACTCATTTCGTACCCCCTCTCCAGCAGTGTCCAGAACCTTTTATCGGGGCCATGTTTTTATCCCTGTCCCTCAACTGTCGTAGATGCTAATGTGTCATGTGGAAAAACTAATATCTATCATAGTCTACCACTATATGTCCGCAGGTTTAGGTACTGCCTATCAACATAAGCCAAGGCCTGATGACATAAGCCTCTTCAGGCTCAGGGGCCGCTGGCAGCATTCTTTTAGACCCTTTTGCGGCTGTCTGCCATGTTTATATTCCCTCGATCTTCGTCTTGTCTCCTTTCCATTTGTCCGCTCGTCCGGCTTGCACAGGTACACTCCCGGTACCCTACGCACGGTTGTGCTTCCGGTCTCTCTTGGCAATCTATCACAACTTCGTGTTGCAGCTATAGCACAAATCACCCAATTGCGTTTTTTGCTCCTGCTGCTCTGTATTCCCCGCTTTTCTCTCGCCATCTACCCCTTCCGCGTGGTCTCCCACGCCTTCTGAGTTCTCCCTAGTCCGCTCTCCTCCGTATTTTTCACTGTCACCCGTCACCAACCTGTTTCGCGTGGGCATATGACTAGGCCGTATCACCGTACTGAGGTGCGACACTGTCCCCGCGCCTCTTTCATGGCTTTACGTGTATCCCTCCTGCCTGCCAGTCCTCTCATTTCACTTACCCCTTTTCCCTTCTCCTGGTATCCGCTCGGTCTTGTCGCTCAAGGGCCGTCTGCTCTTACCTTGTTTGCCTTCCTCCTTCTTGTCTGCTGCTCCGCGTTTCCTCTCCTAGTTTTGCTCCTCCTTTCTCTCGCTTTTTTTCGCTCCTCTCTCTTCTCCCCCTGTTTCCAACGTTCACCCACGCCTTGAGGTCCCTTCTCGACTTAATACGACTGGTACCCACCCCGCTTACGGCACTTGACGGGATGAAAGCATCATTGTGGCTGATGCACAGTGGTTGGGGACAGCAAATCGTGGCTCGCGCAGCGGCCAACTTAATGCTGACGGTACCCACTCATTGCTGGGTCCATATGCCACACGTTCACGTCCGGTGATTTGAACGAGTTGTAGTTGCTCCTTTCCCTTTGTCTTCTTTACCGCTTTTTGCTTTGGCTCGCCTGTCACACATGATCGGTTTCATCATAACTCTGTGTACTAGTGCACAACTATCCACGAATTCATGCCCCCGTATGGATTTGTCACCACCTACCATTTCACCTCCAAGCTGTCGTCTCTGGTTCTGATCCCCCTAGTTCTTCTGTCTCTACGGTCATCCGCCAGCCGACAAGTACCCCTTCTGCAAGATCCCCTTTTCATCCTAGGGACTCCATTTATCGCCAAGCCACCAACCACAATATGCTATGTCCTATATCGGCTTGCAGCGACACCCATACTGTCGTTGAGACATTAGTCATCTTGGCCATTTACCATCCCGAACACTTCCTTGGCCTGACCAATGTCTGCTGGAAGACATCGGTAACTCCCGCTTTTGGGCCCTGCACATCATCCGCGCGGACACGTTGATCATTGTCACGTGTTTTCTACGATTATTGCTACGCCAAAGGCCATATCAAGACATCAAACTAGTCTGGTGTGTTTGCAGCATCACGCTGATGGCGTCCATAGTTCATAGGCTACAAACCTACGGATGTCACGCCTGTAGGACCAAGTAGCAGAATGACGTTGTCCTGTATGCCCCGCGTGTTGCTTTCGTCATCATTGAGGCCCCATCACACCCCACCATCAAATCACAGCTCACTTACGATCGGGGTTTATTGCCGCTCTGCTTATCTCCAGATGGCGTTTAGTCATTATGGGCGCATGGGTGTTATGCGACCCCCATCCCTTACTTTACGACGGGGCTCCGTCACCACACAAACCATTTCGCGCCCCGAACATCTCCGTGCCATTTATGACCATCGTTCCCTCCTAACGGCCCAAGTACGATCTTATTGAGGCAACTTGTATTTTGATCTTCGCGTTCCCTTTCTTATCTATCATGCCATTTGCGCTCTGCACATTGTAGCTAGGTGGACCCTCTGTATCAGGTTGGTGAGCATCTCCTTGCATCACGCCTCCAATTGCAACGACCGAACACAATTGTCCACAGACCCATGCACAAGCTTATCTAACCAATGTAGGAAGTTTCACACCCTGCCACTATAGAGCGGAACGACGTATCCCTGATAGTTTTCTCGATCCCTTCGTAGCTCCCTCTCCTCTATACGTCGCCATGTTACTTCGAGCTAATAGCTGACGTTCGTGGCTTGGCACGGATTTAATTAGACTTTGCGCATGTCTCCTGCACACATTGCAATCTTAGGGATAGCCTTGTAGTCCTTGTCCTCGAGCTTGTATGTTGTGGCTAGAAACTCCATGAGGTGTTTCCTACGCTAACTGTGCCCCCTTTGCACCTTTCCGAATATCTCTACACACACACCTGAACGTGTACTCCTTCCTCCTCCCTTCATGCTTTTCATCATTTACCCCCGTTCAACTTCTAGGTGACGGTTGTTCTCTTGTCCCGTGCTGCTGATCTATTGTCGTTATTACCTCGGGAGAATCCACTTCACCCGGATCCTTCTTGGTCAAGACATAACATTTCGTAGCGCCTCCCGACTTATCAATGCCAGCTATAACGCTCGCCGTCCCTCACTTTCTCCCTTCCTCCGTCTTTCCCCTTCCTTTCCTTCCCCCTCGCCTCCTTTCGCGAGATCTTTGTTTTTCATCTTCTTCTCCCCAGTTACGCCTTTCTCCCTCGTCTGAGAATTACAGGAGCGAAGTGCGCCCCCGCTTCCAGCCACCAACGCTCTCCGCAATTTGCACACACAACACGCAACCCTTCCACTTCACTAAGGCGTTCCTCCTAGACGAAGCATTACTAGAGCGCTGCCGCCTATCCACCGCTTAGGGCGACAAGACACGTTCTTTATTTGGCGATTTTGCCCCTCGGAGCCCTTCTTCTTACCTTGCAACATTCGCTTATCATATGACATTGGTGAAGGTTTGCACGCATCAAATGCGTGTGTGCACGAGTTAGATCCTTCTTCTGCATGGTTGTCTAATTTTACTACCTCACCTTTTTTGGTCATGTCTCACCCACCTCCTAATCCTTCATCGTACTTGTCTTCAACTTTGTGCTACAAAATGACCCTTACTCACGTTTATATGTAATGCTTAGTCTGCTCCGTTTCCTAGACACCACCCCGTCCTAGTATGCATCTGCACGGTGCATTTTAACCGAATCATGTTTACAGTCTCAGCCTTTTATTCCTGATTGCGCACGGCGAAGTTCGTTTGGTTCCTATTTTTATACACCATCACTACTTACCTTAGGCTAACCCACCAGCACAACACTGATCACAGTCCTATGAATCTGCACCGTCTTCTTGGGTGATCGTGTGAGTTTCCACAACGCTTTCCTTCCCTACTTTTTCCCTCTTTTTTTCTCTATCGCACCTCCCTCTACTGCGGAGCATGGCCCTTTACGAGCAACTCCCCAATCATCTGTACTCGCAACCAGTTGTTTCCGGCATGTGGTCCACTTCTACGGACACCAACACCACCATTCTCTAGTTTGCACCTGACCCACTTCTCCACGGGCGACAGTTTATCCTGACTATTTAATTAGTCTCCTATCCAATGGACTGCCCCCAGGTTAATTACTACCGTTCACACTTCTTTTTGTTAGCCATAACTGTCCTTAACTGCCTTTTCCTTACGGCTCTGGCACATCCCTGGGTTCTGCTATCCGCGCCCTTGAGTCCTTGCCACTCCACCTCGTCGTATCCACCCCCCGATCGTAGTCATTCAGTCAACCTCGCGTCTTTCTTCTTCTCTTGTGTATTGCGTTAACAATATGTCTTCCCCACTGCTAGTATACTTCCTGTTCGATATACCCCCCCCATCTCCCTGACACCTACTCCTATTTCGTTACAACTCTACCGTCAACACATAATACCTGTGAATGATGTAGTGAAGCATTTTTACTGTACTCGACCCTTCCCTCCCCTCCACGCTCCATATATATAAACCATTGGTCGATGCGTTTTGTAGGCCACCAAATTAATGTCTCCCACATGATGCACCATTCAAACGTTGAAAACTTGCAGGTTTTGCCTGATTTGATTGCATTGGAAGACTGTAGTTTTCTACGTGCCCACAGTGTTACGTCCGAAGATTTTAGACAGGTGACTGTGAAAACTAGTGATGTGTCCACACATCACTTTTGATGCGTGCATGCTTGGAGAAAATGTCTCTTACCATTTCAAACTTCATTTCCATATATGCACATGCTTAAACTTATTTATACAGGACATGACCTGAGTCTCCTGCTATTACCGATACGGCTCAATCCATGACTGGATGTCACCTGGTTCGATGACACACACCTCATGTTTGATGTTGCAGCTTGGACAATGACCTTGAGGTAGGCGTAAACGTCGTTAGCCATATTCAAACTTCCGAGCAAGCAGTCCATGCCTGAGACGGCTGATGTTGTCAATCGCACATCAGTGTCCAGCACGATGTCAACAAGTATATTCGCACATGCAACACTTGGATGCGTGCAGGCCATGACACATGCGCTTTCCACTTGCCACCACACAAGGTTTTTATGAGTTGTAGGCCTTGGCAATGTCGCGTGACATTAGGCAGACATTGTTTCCGTATGGCCACATTAATGGGGAGCGTGGAGGCCAGACCGATGATGTTATTCCCGTCCTTGCTTCCCCCCCTTCCCCTTGTAATTTTACACTTGCCAATATGTGCAGGCCACAACCTTTTCTCTATCATTGCACACACAAACCTATTTTATAAACACCCTAAATAAAATAAGTAACTAGAGTCATGACTTTTTCTAGAGTTAGTTTTTTGTTAAACTCTTTTAAATTCTTGTTATTAGGGGCTGTGTGAAGGTTTGTGATGTTGGTGGTGAAACTGTCCATGTCATTCGAAAGTAGTCTAGGAAGGTGTTCAGTGTCTTGATGGTTTTGGTCAAGTTTTAGAGTTCTTTTGTTTGAAATTGGTTGGGGATGTGTTCAAAGACCTAGAAAATATGGGTAATGTCTCAAGTACGACCTCCATAAGAAACACGAGGGGACCTAGAATAAGACCCCATCAATTTTGCAGGCTGTTGCAGACAGTGACCAACGCTGGCCACAAGTATGGTCTGTTGGAAAAACTATCCATCATTCTACCCTTGGACATGACTGGAACTGCAAGCTAGCAAACCTGCCAGATGATCGCGGGCTATTACAAAATCGTACGGACCCCCACAAATGGGGCGTGAATTGACAAACGGCATGTTGTGAAGGGGGCGTCGACGGTAATGCAAAAAGTGCTAATTCTTTGCCTGATTGGGGTTGTTTTAAACCCCCCCCCCCAATGGTTTTTATGAACCTAGGTGTAATTTTATTTCTTTATGCGTATATTAGGATTTTCACAACACTTTGAGACCTAGATTTTAGACTTTCAGTTCTAAAACCCAAAAAACCTCTTAAAGACGCTCTCTCTATGTCAAATAGAATCTTGGACACAAGAAGTCTGGAGTTCGTTGTGGTGGACGCGTTTATTCATTTCAAATCAGTGGGTTTGCTTCTCTTGGTGGTACGGGAGTCAATCCTTGAAAATCTCTTCCATTTCGAAGAGGCATCTCAGGAATTTCAAAATCTGTTTTCCAACCCTTAATTATTCTATCTTTGATCTTAAGTATGGTCTGGCATGAAACAAGTTTCAAAGGATTCAAATATGAGTTTCCAATGTTAGTGGTGATTTTAATTCTAGACTTCAATAAAAACATGTTAAAGATTTTTATCAATTTTGTCTAAAGATGGGGTTGGTGACTATGAACACGATTTGTAATCTTGCGCTTGGTTGCCTTGTGTAGAATTTTTGTTTATCACTCCCTACGTGTATATTGAGAAGTGTTGAAAAAATGTGACAGGTTATGAATTTGCGATAAAGGGAAGTGGTTATGATGTTTAGCTTCATTTATTAAAGTATTAACTGGTATGGTCCACCTTCAGTTTGGTGTGTTACTGCGAACTAGCGATGCTATCCCGCTGATCGCTCGACGTCCCTCTATTAATTTTCGTGACCACGACCCCCGCCGACCACTTCTGTGTTGAGACGTCTGATTTCCATTATGTAAATGTATGTTTAGCCGGCGATATAGACTCCTCCTGGTCCTGCGTGTCCTGCGGTTTTTTCCCCTCCTTCCTCCCGCGTGTCCTCTCTTCTAGTCGTTCCTATCACCTTCCACGCCGCCTTATGAAGATGTGCCACGCAAGCAAAAGTATGCAGAGGATTATATGTTAAATGAATTTATTATATGAAAGTATGTTAACTTAGTGAATTATGCAATGAAGGCGTTTAGATGATAGTAATCCAACGTAAACTGAAATATTTTATAGAAAAGTTGTGTTACAACATGTAAACACACACTCATACTTTGAAGTAAATGAATGATTAACTAAGGAATGAGAGTAAAGAAGTGGACCTTTTGGGTTCATGAAACACTCTTCGGTGAGCTCAGATGAATATTTAGAACAACCACTAGTCTCTAGTAACTTATAGAGTAGGGTGGAGGATGGAAACCCTTGTTTTACCAATGCTCGTCATGAGTTTAGATTGTGGTGTTCACTAGGGAGTGTTTAACCATATGCCATAGATTACTTGTTGAGAATCTGCGGGGAGTTATGTATAGCATTGAGAGGATCTGATGACGGGGGGTAAATACCAGTTCTAAGTGACAAGTCCCCACGTATTTCCAAAAGTTCTATGGCTAGAAGACGACGACGTACCACCCCCCTTTCTCGCTTAAAACCCCCCGGTATTTGTAGGTTAGTATTTTTGTATATTATGAAAACATACATATCCTTATCCGTTAATATCGCGCCCGCCAAGTTGTAGTGGTAGATGATAAGGCATGTAAAAACCTAAAAAACGAACCTCCTCAAGGGCAAGTGGGGGAATTCTACGATTGTTCATGGGAGGTATCGGGACTCATGTTATCGCACTGGTCGATGTTGGTTATATGGTAACGCCCCTTAAAAGAAATCAAAGTACCGATGTTTCTAAAAAGAGGGTACTACTTAGGGTAGGGTGCTGGAATGCGGATGTCACGATATGCAATTCACCACTCCACTATAAGGCATTCCCAAACAGGGGAGTCTTCCTATGTTTAGATGGGAATTGATAGAAACTACAGTTTCTAAAGGAGTGTAATAACGTAGGGTCGGGGTGTTTGTCTAATGAGAACTCTATCTATTTAATTGACAGGAGTAGGCGTTGGAAAGGGAAGTCTTGAGTTTATGTGAGTGTTTCCTTCTTCTAATCTAGTGTTTTATACGGTGGGCTGTTCTTTCGAGGTGATGTTAAACCTTTAATAGGTAGTCTTGAGGATCATGTTTAGGTGCGCATACGAAAGGATTGTTATCTTAACCTTGGTGAGTCATAGCATAACCTAGTTTTAGGGAAACTCCTAAATGTAAAATAATTCACTTCTCTTTGGCTTGACTTGGTAGTCACTACTTTGGATTAAAAAATAGTTCACTCTAAAGGCTAAAATTAATGGTGTGGAAATAGTTTCTTTTGTAGGACCACTTGTACTGGGAAGCATATGTATGTGAAACCCTTACTGTCAGTTGTTCAAGTAAACCTAAACTGAATATAAAATACAATTAACGAACCCTTCTGAATATTAACAAGACTTATGTGGCTATTAAGCTGTCTAGGATCTGCAAAAGTGTTTAGCTACCGTCTAAGAGGCGAGGTTTTAAAAGCATGTTTACTCAAAAAATTAGTTGTAACACTTAAAAAGAAATACATTTTTTACAAATATTAAAAAAATCCTTCTCTGTTAATTGCTGATCTCTATCCCCTAACCATCCCCCGTTTTTTTTCCCTTTTTGTTTCCCACAGCATTATTTATTTCAACTTTGTTAATCAATTTATTTCAAAATGATTATTGTTTCTCTTTTTGTTTCCATCACCTATTTTATCTCATATTACCCAATTTCCAGTCGAGCCCAATCTCACTGGCGTGAGGGGCCAGGTGGTGCTCTGTTTCGACAACATGAGCAATAATGATGTGAGAGGAGAGATGCGTGAATTGGTAAGACGAGAGGAGAAACTAGGTTGGGAAGGAAGCATAGGAATCTAACTCATGCGGGGAAATATGGTGATGCCACAAGTTGAGAAAAACAGCGGAGGAAGGTCATAGTGTCTGGGAGGCTAGATTCTTGATTCCGGTTTGGGATCTTAGGTGTTAGTAGTTTGTGGAGGTTGTCTTGAAATAGAAAGGGAAATGTATGTGAAGATTGTGGGCAAATGTGTGTGAAGATATGAGTGGTAGCCGAAAACCATAGGTGACGACTTTGTTTGTGAATATTATGAGAAGAGAAGATAAAAGTAATGGAGTTTTTGGGAAAAAAAAAAAATTTATTTAGTTTTCTGCATCCTTATAATCATTTGATTTTAATTAAAAATATTTATGGATGTTGGCAGAGGTAGAGTTAGAGATGGTCGAGGGGCGACGGAGAGGGCGGGGCGTGGGGGCAGGAGCGGACCCAAGGGCGCGACCCGCCCCCCCATGGCGGGGGGCGGGGCAGGGGGGAAGACTGTATCGTGGGGCCGGGAGGGGGGCGAAAAAAGTGGCGATGGTATATTATCAAAGCTATTTAGTACTTTGTTTATCGAACATCACGTAAAGTATTATTATCTAGTATTTTTTCTTTTCTTATTTTGCTTTTTTTTTTGTCTTTCCTCTTTTATCTCTTTTTTCTTGTTTTTTTCTCTGTTCGTTTGTTTTCCGTTGGAGCCCTCCCCCGTCCTTTTCCCCCCCCCCCCCCTTTCTCCGCTTCTATGTATGGTTGATGGTCTTAGTGTATTTGGAGAGATATTCATGTTATCTAAAAAGACCGAAGCGAGCTACACACATCGTTCGGTGGTGTTAAAGAAAGACTCATTTAATAAGTCTTAAGTTTCATATGTGCAAATTGATTAGTCCCAGAAGGAATTCACAATACAAAACACATACAAGTACAAGTAGCCCTCAGACTTGTTGCCAAATTAGTTTATTAACTCTACCCAGGCCCCCTTGTTTAAGTCATCGGTAATGTTTGGGTACTGATGTTTTACCGTTGTTTACCACCATTTTTGGTCCTTCTGTAAACATAGGGATTCCTTATCTAAAAGTTCAAAATGATTTCTATTGTCTGTCTGTCCCGTTGCAACCGAAGTTCTTATGCCAGCGACCCTGTCCACTTGTTCTTTTTTTTTCGCACCCTCCTTGTATGTGAAAGTGATATTTCTAGTGATTCGACTGTCCCTTTTGGTACATGTTGTTGCCCCCCCCTGTGTCTTGTCCCCCGATCGTTTATTAGTACGAACCCTGTTTGTCCCCGCGCGTGTTTCCCATATTTTCTATAACTCTATTGTTGGTGTTTATAGTTCCTTTCCCTTTCGTCCTTTACTTTCTACTGTGCATCGTGAGTAGCTCTGATGTGACTGGACATGCTTGCGCTGTGTATTAACTATTTCACTCATGACTATCTCTCATATATCAAGGGCATATTTATTTCTGTTTCCGGCAACGTAGTTCTCTAGCTACCAGCTTACCGTTGCACAGATTATATGTATTTCTTTCAATATAATTCCTTTTTTTTTCACCTGCCGCCCCCGAGCGCTATAGCCCCCCTTTGTCCCAGCCACGAGCATTGTATCCTTTTATCCTCATGCATATATGGCAACATAAGGTTCATTCGCACCCCTACTTTCACTACCGTTCATTTTCTTGTTGTTCTCGTTGATTGGCACAGCATGTAGCTGACCCCCCGCCGCCCCCTTTTTTTAAGGGCTATGAGTCACAATGTGTGCCCCAATAGGAGGGCTTGTCCATAGCGGTGTTGGGTGTCCCCGGCACGACGCTTGCTTGCCGATGACCCCCTCGCAAGGTTGCCGCCGACGATATTTCTTCAGTGATATTAACACGTTTACTGGTCCAGGCTCCCCTAGCACCTACATGTGTGCTCAGTGGCTTTTACTACAATGTGTCGTATGCATTATGGCCAACCTTGGGGGGAAACACACACCATGATGGTGCTCCCGTTACCAACCAGCATAGTATGCGACTATGGCACCACTTTCCTGGTTGAGCACTGATACGCCCACCGAATGACCACACTCATCGCCCTCCGTCCTGGGCTTGCCATGTGTGTTGCATCTTGCCCTCAGGCATACGTACCAACCGTAAATCACGGATGTCACCTGTCAGTTGGTTTCTCAATTATGACAATGATCTGATATTGGCTCAACCCGATGCACACATGCAAAACTTTACTGCGTACAAACTATGACGCCCCGAGTTGCCCGCTCGTGACGGGTCCCTCGCTTTGGTGCCGACTGAGCACATACACATTTAATGATCGTGCTAGAGATCCGCTACGTAGCAGATGTCCCATTTTTTTTTTTTGTTTCCCTTTCGTCTGCTTGTCCGCTAGTTTCTAGAAGCGCACATGATTGCCCATACGATCTGCAGTCTAGAACTATGTCCATTCAGTCAAAGCACACAACCACGTTGATTGGTGCAGGACTTAGGACTTGGACGACTGTCGTATTCGTGCCTGATGTCTGCCAACGTCACATTTTGCAATGTGCAGTTACTCGTAGAGTTGCCATGGGCCTTTAATGACCAATGTTCACAAATCGTGTCTTGGACCATCCGCACCAGATGTGCACAAGCCAAGAGTCAATATCCGTCATCAATCGCGTCCACCACACAACGTTAATGCGTGGCGAGGGGGGGGGGGGGGGTCTTGAGGATGTGTGATACTCTGAAGTGGGTGCAGCTGTCCTTTTTGTTCCCATAGAGGAAAAGGTTCTAGTGTGCGAGTCTGTCCCATTACGATGTTGTTCTGTTTGTTTCCGTGATGCGCACATGCTATTTTCCTATTATTATGGCCGCACATGAGGTCGGATTCCCAGTTTGCACCGTTCATGCTTAGAGGAGGTAGGCACTTGTTTCCCAATACTTAGTAATGGAACATCCCCCCCCCTTATTGTTACCCATCCTTATCGTCAGACATTTTAATTGGAACAAAGCATGCTATTCGCTTTAACATACATAAACTATACTTTACTATATATAATCATATTGTTTCAAAAAAAAGTTCGTGATAGTGCTTACCTCGGGCTCGGCAAAATACTTGAAATGAGTAATTAATTAATAAACATAGATATTAACTTATAAAAATATACAATTAACGCGCTTCGTAAAATTCATAAATAAAGAGTAACCTTAAATTTCCTACAGTTATTACTCAATTTTTTGGATTTTTTGGGAGCAAATCTCATGACGAATGAGTAATAAAATCTTGAGAATAGACCACTAACCCTAACACCCGACTATTGCTGTGTGGATGTCTTAGTTCCCCGCCACCGTCCATGCGCTGACCCCCTTCCGGTCCGACTACGTCCCTTTATAAATTAATGGTTAGTTCATAACTCAAGGCAATTAGTGTAATATAGTTACCTAAAGCAACACTTTGAATGAATTTTTTCAATTTTATATTTTTTTCGTTGTATTATGTCCCGGAAAATTGGTGTCATTAATTCATCAACCTAATAGGGGAAACCATGATAGCAAACGTACTGCCCAATTACGCATCGCTATAACTCTTGTAGCGGCCGAGCGGATGGGCCGATGTGTACCAAATTTCACGTGTGTGTCACCTGTACTTCACACCCCCACCCCTGCCCCCTGTTCACAACATCATCAAGTTTTTGGTCCAACAATGATACTGTGTTATTTCTCTGGTTAAATCCCCAAAAAACATTACCCCATTTCCCGGACTTATAAAAAAGTATTTATATCTAGAAAACATTATGGAACAAATCCTAGAAATTATATGCCGAAAAACTAAAAATCTGACAAATAAATATGGACTATATACCTACCAATCATTTATTACACACAATGTCTACATTCGCGAACCGACGACATGAAGGCATGAAAGAACAAAACTGAGGCACGCACGGTTTTGATGCCCGTCGGCAAAACTGTGTTATTGCCCCCTGTTGGGAGTGTGTGGTATGAAAACATCCATCCCGCATCAACTGTTCAACTCCATGGTCTTGATCTCTTTGATCATTCAAACCTAGATGCTTGTACCTTGACCCAGGCACTCACCCTTTTTTTTCCCGGGCCAATTTGTCACTCCTCGGGTGTGTTTCTTTCTTTAACTGCTTTCTGTGTTCCAGGCACAAAGGTTGATTTCCCCGCCACGCTTTTGTTGCCTTTCCCTTCCCCCTCTTCTAGGGTCAAACCCTGCCCTCGACGTCACTGACATTTGTTGTGATACAACACCCCCGAGTGGATTTATGGAGACACGAACTTAACATTTTGCTAAACGATCGAGTTTGTAGGCCCCCCCCATGCTCCGAACATGGACTAAATAATTTACATTTTACAACAATACGAGGCAGCTCAATTTTATGATTTTCTTTTATATTTTCTTTCTTCTTCTGCTGCGTCAGAAATGTGCAATAGCGACAACGATCTGGATGCGTCCTTTTTCGGTACCATCACTCCTATCCCGACACCAACATTTCGCCTAGACGATGATGGATGCTATGTGTCACGGTTTGTGTTCTTGGACCTGCACAGTGTCACTTTGTCGATCGTCGCCGACCACCCGTCACACCTACCTAATGACCACCTGTTTACTCCGCACTAAAAAATGCTGATTGCTTGAATGTGAAGACTTCCCCATTCTTTTAGTATCTTTGTAGCCCCTTAACTCGTCGATTCCCACTCACTTGCGAACGTTAGATGCTTTCCAAATACAACCGAACTCGGATTTGCCATACTTGATTGGCTAAACTGGAATTTGTGAGCCGTCCCTGATTCCGTCAGTTATATATGTCCTGAGTTGATGCTCGGAAGGCACTGCACTGGTCACGGACCACCGTGTGGCCATACGCCGGCAGTGTCTGTGTTGCAAGCTACCTTGAGTGCGCTTTCCTTTGCCGCTGTCTGGTTCTCTTTTTGGTTCCCTGTTCTACCCACCCCCCGTTTCTCTCCCTACCTCGCCTTGACCGATGCGTGCATGCCATGAGGCTTCGTGGCCTGATCGCCAGACGCCTTATTGACTTGCACGCATCTACCACATCAAGACTGTGGAGGCAGTCCCGCAATTGTCTCGGATGCTTACGTTGTGCATGGTTAAAACCTCATACGCATCCTCCTACATTCAAGAAAGAGTATGAAGCACCGTGGTGGTCGTCGCCTTGCGTAGACTCACATCGTGGTTTCTCTAGTTCTGACAATTGGCCGAGGGCTTGCCCACCGATTGCCCTCCTCATGACCAATGTGCTACCGCGATGAGCACACACCATTGGTGTGAGGTTTGTAGGCATTTGGTTTTGATTGACGACCATTTTGGAAATGACATCGCTCCTAACATGCGCACAAAACTAGCTATGTGCCGGATGGTGGGCTGGCATGAGCAATGTCTGACTGTTGATGCTGTGTACAAAATTCAAATTTTATGGTCGGTCGAAGGCCTGGCCGATGTCGCTCTGCAGCCTTTATATTGGGCTCAGACCATCCCTTTATCAAACAATGAACAGAACATCTCCGGAGGCTGGTGTAGGAAATGGCTATGGAAATGTCATATTTTAGTGTTTTGTCTCAATGCGCCGCAAGCCACGTGATTTTTTCCCAACAATGCACACACAAATTTTTTACTGAGGTGCATTGCCTTGGACGATTGTTTTACTAAAATTGGAGACCTGGCGTAGGAAGACCACAATTGATGTATCCCACTCGATGAGTATGCGCCAAAGCTACTGCTTACAGGCCACCCTGGGACTCCTGTCATTGAGGTTGGCCAACGAAATGATTTGTCATCCTTGACCGGTGCACACACGCAAAACGTGAAGTTGGTGGCCTTGTCTTGACTGATGCACAAAATGCTATGAAATAAATCATTTCCACTGCACACATTGCTACGGTCCGATGCTGCAGGGGCCGGCAATGACCGATGATTGCTTAGCTGATGTGAAACACCATTAATGACGTGTGCACTGCTTTGTAGATGTCTCTGACATTGGTAGGCGTCATTTTACCATTATACGACATGTATGGCCCAATGTGTGGCAAGACTTAGGATCGTTATCTGTCTTCAGTGGGCCAATGCACGCATGTCATGAATAAGGTGGCCCAGTCCAATGTGCACACGCCACAAATGAAACCTGCAGGACTTGGACGATTGTCTAAGACATTGGTCGATTGCGTTGTAGGCACAGAGAATGATTGTTGGCCCACAATCCCTACAAACCGGGTGTATGTCTCAGCCGAATGCCGACAGGCAGTATTGAAGCTCACAGGCCTGGTGATGCTGATGTCATGGGAAGACTCGTTGCCAATTGAATCACATGTTGTGCGGTCTGCTCTGATGCTTGCAGAGATATGATTCCTGCAGACCGATGAAGGAATAGTCGGGGTGCATCACACCAAAGGTTTGACTTCATGCAGCTTAATGTCTTTGAACGAGCTAGATGGTTCCTGACATTGTACTGCATCGTGTTTCCCATGATTAGGAAGAGCTAAAGGACAATGTGTCAGGCAGGGATAATGTTTCTGCTTCGTATGCCGATGCACGCTTGCATTAGTTAAACGTCACCAGTATAAACACACAACATGTGTTGAGCATGCATGCCTGGCGTTAGTTTGGTTGGTGTCAAACTATTGGCATGCATCTTTTACCATATGCGCACATGCCTTGCCATACCGAGTCCTCTTCTATGGCCGAATGCGTTGCAGTCCTAGAGTGATGTCGCCCAGCCAAGTCACAGCCACAATGATTCTGCTACGCAGCCTTGGCTGATATCATGCATGATACCATGGTCATGGGTAGACATCAATGTTTCACCCATCTAATGTGCACGGCACCAAAGACGTGTGATTGCAGTCTGCGTAGTTGATGCCATGGAAGAAATTTCATTGCCACCTGCACAATAAAACGTCCAGTTATGATCAGACCAATGACTGTTGACGAATAGCTGATGTCGCACACACCACTTTGATGCCATGCATGCCTCTGGAAGATCGTCTGCTATTCCCCACTGTAGGTTCGTTGTTTTTCATTTACCCCTGTGCAACTGGCGACACAAGTGCATTGCAGGCCATTGGAAAGATGCGTATTACCCTTCAGTCTAGTTTGGGCGTGATGAGACAAAACTCACGGAGGAAAATTGCTGACCCCACTCGCTAGGTTGATGTCCTTGCACACAACATGTTGATTGTGTGTTGCAATGCGTTCAACACATGGCGTCTTCCGATTGCGAGACGTCGTTATTCATATGCACACGTCATATGAGAGCAGACATGATCGATGATCACTAGTGTTGTGACCCGCGCGATATGCCATGAGCCGATATTTCCAATGGTGATTAGAATGCAAACTTTATGTGTGCGTCTCTCATCGTATTGTCGGGGCTTGGTCATGTTGCATACACCATGTTAAGTGTGTACACCTTTGGTCACTGTAGACGACGTATGCAGATCAGTGTTTTTTTCATATGCCTCAGCAGTACGCTGTGCCGTGTAGTGTGCCCTGGCGGATTGTACTTTTCTATGGGGCACGTTCCCTATGTGTAAACCACAACAGTATCATCACTAGGAAAATGCGTTTGTTCGATCATATACAACCCCAACTGTTTGAATAATCCGATGTGAATTATCTCCCATCACATATTGGTTTAGACTTAGGTCTCCATATGCTTTATTACTTACAATGTGTGCAGGAATCAGCGGCTGTTTGGCTGGTGTTAACCGATGCGTGTTAGTCTTTAAAATATGCTCGCCCAGTGGATGCGCTACATGCCTCTGCCTTGAATATTGCTAGGCATTGGGCAGGATGTGTCATTCCATTAAAATACTCGTTTGCACGTGGCGCAAGATGCACATACAATGCTTGCCAACACAATGACCATTATGAGGCTAGTATGTCCCATATTTTACCCACGCTTGGATGCCATGCAACCATCGGCTTAAAATGTCTGCTTCTAACCCTTCTCATAGGCAGGCCCTCGGACTCTCATTGCCCCTTCTACCACTAGATTCCACTCCTCCCCACCATCCATCCAGTGTCCCTCTGATTTTCCGCCCCCGTCGCCTACAGCTCCCCACATCCTGCCCATGAAGGCTTTATTGATGTCTTTCTGCTTGTTTGAATTGATACAGTAGCCATAATTGACGTGTCACAAAGGCGATGTTCCACCCACTGTTGATTGAGCGTCCCATGCCTCTTCCTTTTTCTTCAAGATTGTATTCCCATCTGCCGTATCCCGTCTTTCTCTCTGCTTTTGAAATGTTTTGTTGTTCCCATCGCTAGACTGCACGAGTTCTGCCCCATATTTTCTCTACTAGTTTATTCCTGTTTATCTTTGAGCCCATCCTTCTCCAGCGTATGTATCTTCCCTTTTATCCGCCTTCTGTCCTGTCCTACGTTAGCCCTGGACCAGGGCTTTCGTTATCTATCCCGTTGCTTCCTGGTGGTGCAGGCTAGTGTTATCTAGGAGCTTCCGTCCCTTCCTTTTAGGACTCGGCCAGACGTGTTTGACTCGGTCTTTTTTCCCTCTTTGTTGTGACGTTGAGGTCGTGCGTTTCGATATTTGTTGCTCGCCTCCCCTGGTCTTTTTTTTATTGTCATTTTCTTATTTCCTTTCTTACACGTTATTCCTTTTTGACTGGTCGCACTCGACCACTCTTGTCACGAGTAGCATCTTTTATTTATGATTGCAGACTTTCGGTGGGATCGCGTTTTAAGCTTTTCTGTTCGATTTCTACTATCCTCAACCATCTCTCCTCACACTTCCCTATCTTGTCCCCCTTGAGCGAGTGCTTTGCTTAGTTTCATCTCCCTACGGTTTCCCCCCCCTCTTGTTCGACCTCTCACATTTCGCCTACCGCCTCACACCTCCGCTCCCTAAGTGCCGCTATCCCTTCCATGGCCTCGTCGGTCTTTCTTACTAGTTTTTCACACCTCTGAAGCTTCTCCCTAACGTTGAAACATTTTATAGGCCTCGGGCTTTGCATCAATGATGCCATTGGAAGACTCTTTGCCACTTGCACACATGTACGTTGATGCTTCTTAGACAATGGGATGACCACTAGTTGATCTTTGCCAAACATCAATTTATGATATATGCCTTGGCAGATGTCGCCTGACATTGGCAGGTGCGTTATGAATATAATACAGCTACGTCGGCCAGCTGCGAAAGTCCCTAGACTCGAATGTTGTGGCATGTCGAATGAGGTTGAGGGCCATGACGATTCTTCTGCAATCGATCGAAAATGAGACCCGTTTGAATCCCACATGTTTACATCACTCCACTTGCATTCCCCGGCCTCTATGGTTGAGCTCCTGATTACGTTGCGCCGATTCTGACTTAGAGGAGTAGCATCTTTTTTTCCAATTATAAAAATGTACACACCACAATATGAACATTCTAAGGTACAAAAGGGACACCTGAAGTTTTCCCAAATTCTTCAAAAGAACCCTAAACTATAAAAGGTCCTATTACCCCCCCCCCCCCCGAAACAATATTGCAGTTGAGATGTACTTACATCAGTAGTATCCACATGGCATGGAGAGTGTAATATCTCTTAAGAGCCCGTGAACCAAACAAAAGAAAAAACAGAAGAATATGATTTTATTGTTTAAAAGCACGTGCTTAACATACATTTCTTATTTGTATAATATTCTAAACTTTCTCCTTATTGTTTTTTTCTTTTCGTTTTCTTCTGCTCGGCAAAAAGTCATGGGCATCGGAATTGATAGATCCCTCCCGTAAATGTAACTTGTTTAGCACACAGTTCAGTCGACTCTTTGTTACCGACAATGATAACTTGAACTCTTCTAAGAGAAAACCGAAATCGCAATTATGGGATTGACAGGTAGAAAACAATTTATAAGCACATTAGATCTAGATTTTATGTAAGTAGGGTTTTATTTAGGTTTTTTTTGTAATCCAAATTTTCAATAGAACTTCCTTTCAACCCTTTTCGTTAGAATTACCAATTTGTCCTTTAAAAATTATGAGTTCTAGCTTTGTCAAAATTATATAAAATGAGATTAAATTATATTAGAGTGATTAGGATTAGTGAGTATCATAATTTTTTTTTTATCTGATTCAATTAAGACTTTTTCATATTGAGAAAAATTCATTCTTTTTAAAATAATAATTCTAAGTTTTGGATTTACACACAAAAAAATTAATACTTGGACATACTTGGAGAATCTAGAATTTATAAATTCTTTTAGAAAACATGACTTTTGTAATCGTGTTTTAGTTTAATAATTAAAGTCTATATAAATATATTATAATAGAAATTTGAGAGGAGCAGAAAGAATAAAACGTAGAAGGACAAAAACATTGGATGTGAGATTCAACTTCGACATTGGTCGCGGTGTGGGAGTGTGCAAGAAACCAAAACCCCACATCATGTAGAGATCGGTGATACTGAAAGATGATGAAAGAAAGATGAATCATGAACACTTAAATATAACTAAAAATAACATTCAAGAAAGTTTAAGTAATGAGAGAGAGAGAGAGGAGACTTTGAGAGAGGAGGAAAGGAGAAATAAAAAAAGATAATGAAAAAAAACTTACAATTAGGCGAAAATACAAGTAATAAATTAACAAGTGTCTTGCATTTATGGGGTGTGAACACATTTACGTATAAGGGGTTGATCAAAAAAAAAATAATATAATAATATACATATAATTTTTAGTAGGGGGTAAAATAGGCAATAAAAAGTTTTAACAAGTATTTTTAAAACTTCGGGGCGGAGGGCAACTACAATGGTACTTTAACGTCTTTTCTCGTAATAAATATATAGTTTTCAACAAATTAAATTTTTCCGGCCAAATCATATATGTATATATTATATATACATATGTATAATAGATACACCACACCACACATCAATAGTCTTAAGGAAGAAGTATGGGATTTGCGAGAGAATTCGGGTTGATTATTTACGGTGGAGTGGGACAAGCGGTAGTAGTGATACTTCGGGGCCATCCCATCTTCGCACAACCATGTAGTTGGAGTGTCTATTTGCTCATCTTCAGAGGTAATTTCATTTTATCTTTCCTTTCAATATATGAAAATCATTTTCTAGGAACCTAAATCATGGTATTATGTTCCTGATAACGAATTGTCAAGGTTGCCACGCAATTTAGCCTGGTAGAACGGCTTTTAAAAAGAAAAGAATAAGGGAGTTAATTGTTGTGGGTTGGAAAATGTATCTTATAGGTGAAAGAGTGTTGTTTTATATGTAAGGAATTATCATATCAATTGTTCACATTCTGTGTATTTGTCTCTGTCAAGTCGGCGGTAAATGAGTATGGCTATCTAATCTTGCCTGTCCTTGGAGATCTTCTAAATGAGATGTACATGTAATCTCAGTAACGTTATTGGCCTCTTGGTTCTATGCCGAGATACTGCTAATCATAATAGAAGCAGGAAAAGTATATTAGGAAACCTAGCTTGCCCAAGATCGTTACATTAATGATCGAAAGACTTCAACCTAAGGGACGAGGCACTTGCGTTGTACCCCCCCAGATCGGCGAGCAAGAGTCTCCCTTTTCCTCTTTTTTTTCCCCCCCCCTCTCCATTTTGATAAAATGGAGATGTGAGTAACACCCCCATGCACCATGATACCCTTCGACACTTGTCGTTTACTTAGGTTTTTGAGTGACAATACCTCCCCGTCATCCGATGCTTTCTACCTCCCCCCTTATTTACTCCTACTATAGTGATTGCATTTGGATTTGCTTTCTATAGACCACTGCCTTCAGAAGGATCCTACGGACATGTCTTATTACAATTATATCGGTTCCCTTACTCATAACTATCTAACGATCCGCAATTTTCTTATATTTTCTTACTGAGGATCTGTCAGTACTATTTATTAGAACTCTGTTTTCTCTAGAACGATGTTTACACATTATTTTTCACTTATTCACCATACACCAGCACTTGAAGTCTCCGTCTTTTTCCCCCCTCCCCCCCCCTTTTTTTCTCCTCCCACTCTCCCCCCCTTCCCCCCCCCCCCCCCCCCTTTTTTGTCCCCTGCTTCTTTTTTTTTTTCTTTGGCTTTTTTTTTTTTTTTTTTTTCTCCTTCCCCTTTTTGGTCTAACTATCTCACATCTAACTTCCCTCAAACGCTATCACCCCCTAGTTCACAATTAACTATTCCCCCCCCAGATGATATCTTTTCTTTTATACCTCCATCAATATACGAACTCCATCTTTAGTTTTCACCCCTTACCCACGCCACCTTTTAATAGTTGTTTCCTTTTCGTGACAACTAACTCCCATACGTTGTGGAAAGTACTCAAAACAAAAGCTTTGACACACCACGTCTTCGTGTTATTATCAAATCTACAAGCATTTTCTTCTGGACCCTCTCCTTCTTTAAATGATAAACAATTTTCAGGTGTAAGTTGCTTCCATAAATGATTATCTCCTTGCTTTCCCTTTATCTAAACCGTCCTAAACCATAATTACGAGAGAAGCACCGGCGGAAGCATTATCAATTTTCCTTGTTGAAGTTCTAAACACACATAGTGTCTATGGTAAGATTCCTCCTTATTATTCCTCTGATTATATTTTTTGGTCAGTTTTAGACCTTTCTAAGAGGATATCGTTTGACTTCAGACTTTAATAATATCAACTTACTTTTCTACCTTGTTGTTCGTTGTATTCATTGTGACTTTCTCATTCTGCTTTCAAAAATTGCTCCACGTAATATCTAATTGTGCCTTGATATTGGACATATCAATTGACGAAATGCTTTCGCTTCAAATTTCATCTTTTATCCAATGCCTTCTCTCTATATAAAGACCTAAGTCTGGCACATGTCCTAGTTGAGATTTCCTGTCTGTTTAGGTATCTTCTTTTTTCTATTGTCCTTCTAATGGAGGTTGTTTACCATCCATCACCAATTGGAAGTACTCCCAAAAACATTATTGTTAATGGTTGCTGAGAAACATCATGTTCTTGCTCTTTCTCCAAGCTTCGTGATACATCATTAATATTTATAAATCCAGGATACATCCTAGTCAAGATTTGAGGACAACACCGACCATCTATGGCACTAAGCATCAGGTACTAAAAACTTTTCCCATTTTGTTAATCGTTTTTCTACAACTATTTGAGGATATAGCAGTACCTTGGCTCGTCAATATCTTTTTTAATGTCCCCTAGTCGCCACAACCGATAACATTTGACGAGTCTTTTATTACCCACAAGGTTAGAAGATTTTTCTTCTCTCTAGGTGTGTGAGAGGTGATCCACCAAAGATTATAGAGGTGTGTATTAATCCCTCTTATTTGTAGCCCTTTTATCCTTTACAGTTCCTTGGTGGCATACAAGAGCATTTTACTCTCTCTTCTTTGAGAAATATAATAGCACAATTCGTCTGGATAGTACGTTTCTCTGGTGACCGCACCACCACTAATGTTAAAAGTCTTCAGGATGGTTTTGAGCGGTTATTCTTATCGTTAATTTTTTTGTTTGGGGTACATTCAAAATTGAGGTATATTCAGGGGCTTCAAACCCGTTCAAAGAAATGACACCCACCCCCCCCTATCTCCTCGGATGCAGTCTTAAGAAAAAATATGCCTCTTCGGGTTTACCTACAACTATGTGCGAAACAGAAGTTCTTGACCTTCAAAAGTACTCAAAGAAGAAAATCATCCTGCGTGATTGTTATTCTCTTAACGTCATCTCAATTATTGACATTTGGGAGCGTCATTCTTCCTTGTGAACAAGCAATCAAGGATCCCCCATATTCCATGAGCTGATGAATAAAACTTGGAGGAGATTGTTCCTCTCAGAATGCAATCCCGTTTACCATTCAATTTTTTTTCTTCCAGTTCTTGTAAGCATTATTATTTTCCGGTCCGTTAGCAAGAGGAATAATGTCGTTCCTATTAAAAACATCCCATGAATCCTTTCCCACAATATATAATTTCATACATGTGTTCCATAGCTTGTAATTTAACTGATTCAACCGCTAAAATCCATATACACAAACAAGTTGAATCTACCTCTCTTACGATATTAAATTAACAACCACAAACCAACGTATTGTTATGGATCTGAGACCATGTAGAGAAATACTAGAAGAAAAGTATAATTAGAAAACCTTTTTCTATCCCAAAGTCGTTGACTAAGATGAAATATTTTTAATTAAAGAAGATGAAGCTATAAAGGAGAACTTGTTTGTGGAAGAATACTCTTTTATTAGGTTGTTCTTGGTTTGCTTTGGTTGATTACAAATATCTATGACCACCCCTATTTATACTAATATAGGGATGCTTCTAGAAATTATTCGTGAAAGATCTACAAGAAAAATCTAGATGACCTTATCTTCTAACCATCTAAAGAGAACTACATTATTCTATAATTCACTATAAATATCTACTTCTCTAGAACATCTACACAATTTATAGATAAATCAAGTACTTAAGCTACTACTCTACATAACTCTAAAAAGTTCAATTAAATATCTAAGATTATTAGGTGAAGGTAGGTTTGTTGTTGAGGATGGACCTAATAAGGTCTTTGCATATTTTTTCAGTTACTCAATTAGGTAAGGCGTGAAATGGCTCTCTTTGTGGCAACTACGATTTCCGCCCCTTTAGCTCGTTGATCTGCGAGCATGTGCAGTAGTTCCCATCGCATCTTATGTTGACTTCTCTTGTATATAAGACATGATAAAAGTAAGAATTTTCATATCAATTGTTCACATTCTCTGTATTTGTCTGTCAAGTTGGGTAAATAGAGATGTTACCTGCGTGCATGTCTTGGAGATATTTTGTACATGAAATGCATTCATCTATTCACGTCTTGCCTTTGTTCTATGCAGAGATACTGCAACATACCAGCCCTTGATGAAGACCAACCTTTTCATCCATTCTCTAAAATATCTAACCAAGACTTATCTAGGGCAAGTTACTTTCTTTCTCTCATGTTTTCCTAATATCTAATTGTATCTTCTCTTGTATTTTTGTCGGTACAGTTTATCCATTATATTCTTATTTTGTGTTGTACATAAAAATGTTCAATCACTTTTGTTTCCTTGGTAGTTGTAATTGGTGACTGTCTTAGTAGTTATTTGCTTCAACTGTGTTTATTACACATGTGTGCTATGTTAACTGAAACTTTTGTCCCACACCGATACAATATCCAAGTTTGTGTCCATGATCCTTACCAAGTATCAGTACGATTGATGCGGTTGTACAAAAGGATGTGCTCACATGACCACTCGATACTCAGGGTATCAAATTCACCAGGTCAACACTTCTATCGTTTTCTCTCATCCATGGACATTTATGGCACAAGAGAGAATGACAATAGAGGAGCTCTAAGCAATATCGAGAGAAAACTTTAAGTTTTGTGTCTTGATTCAACGGATTAAATATACATTTGATCTGATAAAACTTCTAACTCCAAGAAAGAATGTGGCATATACTTTATTAGGCCTGTGAGGCTTCAGTAAGTGAAGTTTTTGTAGTTAATAAAGTTAATTACCTACATTATAATCAACTATATATCATATACTTAATGTGAAATATACTTTATGTTTTTACTTGGTAAACCCTCCTTCCTTGGAAAACTCTTCTAGTTTGATGCTGAGGGACAATTTACATGTGAACCCCTTATCGCTGTTAAACAATAGGCGGATAGCTGATTGAGGGAAAGAGAAGGGCATTAATTTTCAGCCATTATTTACCATTTATGATGCATATCACTCTAGTGATTAACCTTCCCAAATCTAAATAGATTGGGTGGATTGTGATTTTTTTAGCCAACTTTACAACTCTAGCTAAAACCAGTAGGTGTCAAATGTCTTGTCTAATTACCTCTCTCGTTGACATTCTTTGATGATCTCTATTAAAATATAAGAAGGAATTGCTTTGATGTTCGTAGTATCATTCAAGTCAGCCACTCTTTGTCTGTGCAGTTGTGTCCTCTAAATAATTTCCAATTTATTGCCCTCCATGTAGTTCCTTTTTGTTCTATTCCCAGGTTAAGCATTGCGTCACCTCTCAATTATACTTGAGTTGGTCGCAAGTTCTGTATTCACTTTTGTTGTGTAAGAATAGATGCCACTTGAATATCAACTGGTATTTAAGAGAAACATTTAATTAGAATATCAACATAAAGTTATGCAACTTAAGTAAGAGGAACAACTTCTAGCAGTACCGCAACTTTCAGTTTAGATCAATGCCATAATGATTTAATCGGATCTTAATCTTTGTAAACAAATACTGTGTGAAACTGAAAAAGCACTTATCTACAATTTGACTTAGTTTGATACTCAATTGTTCTCCATTTTTTAAAGACATAGTTTCTAAAAAGGTTCCCTGGATTCAAAATGGAAGAGAGCCTAAGTAATTAGTAAGATAAAAAAACATTACATAGCTTTGATGATCTAAAATAAATTAAAGATACTCATTCTCACTCCACTCTCTACCCTAATTTCCCTCACATCCCCACCCAAATAAAAGGACTAGGTATATAGGTATCGATAGTTCAATTGAGTACGAGTGAACAAACCCAATAATGGTCAAGACTATCATTTTACTATTATAAAGTGTAATTTTATTAGGAGTTCCTTAATATCCTTTGTGTCCCCTCTAAGTACTAGACATAATGAGTTAACATCCATTACATGTGACCATTAAAGGTGTGAAAAAGACGCCATATATCAACATCCCATAACCATAGGGTAGAGTCAAATGAAGCACTACACAAACAAACAATGAAACATAACCAACGATCTCAATGAAATAGAAGGTTAGGTGAAATACATTAAAATGGTACACATGACGGTTAAATTTAAATTGTATCTCTCTAGATTATTCTTACTCGTAAGGGGATACGCCACTATGGGCCAAATCACAATTATTTCAAAATTTGAAAATCAACTCTTAGGGCTTGACAGTTCATTGGGGCATTTGAGCCTTTCTTTAAAACTTAAGTGAGCCTTCAACATATAAATGCTACTCTTCTACATAATAAAGTTAAACTTTGAACAAAATTTAAACAGAATAATGTAACTACTAACTAGCAAACACCATCCTTCACCACCCTATAAAATTTCTATATGGAACACAAGATTTATTCGACTAGAAGTCTTAAGTGCAAAAAGAGAAGGGCTTTAAAGGAAAAAAAATAGTGTCATATAAATTGAATGGTGGAAGTATTTCTTTAAATAGTGAATACTCAATGTGTTTGGAAAAATATAGAACCTTTTATCGCTTAGCTATTAAAAATGATCCAATCATAATCTACGAAACTAATATGAGAGATTACTGTAAGCATGACCGGTATCAATAGCTAGAATACCTTTCCAATAACTATTGTTTATTCGGTTTGCTTGTTCCAGCACTAGTTGGACTCCACTTGATGGTATATATCTCCTAACAAAAACATATTAGTTAACAGATGATGTCTAATATAATTAAACGAATCATGAAAAAAAAAGATATGTTACAATGTTCTGTGAAATCATGCAAGCAGACATGTTGTTTAATGCTCCATATCTTGCACAGAAATAATATGCAGAATTTCTCGGAAACAACACATTAAAAGTCCTAAAGAAGGAAAAATTGAAGATAAAATTTAACTTGTTGTTTTGATAATTTTACAAACTTCAAGGATAATGAAACTCCAGTTACCCGAGGATTTCTTGTTGACAGGGGGAACTGGAGAATATGTTTGTAATCATCCAAAAGGGAAAAAATGTTATTTTGGTGTTTGATGATTAGACAAAATTCAGGGATGATGAAACTCATGTTACCCCAAAAATTCTTTTTGATAAGGGGAACTGGTAAATAAGGTTGTTATCATCAAGGGGGCAGGGTAGAATATTAGTTTGGAGATGATATAAAGTTTTGATGATTTAGCAAACTTACAAATCTAACAAGGGACTAGAACCCTATTATTGAGAGTGTTGACAAAGAAATACATGATTAAATCTGTGTGAGGAATAATTGTGTGTTATGTTTTGATGATTCTCATAAATGGGGGGATCTGGTCCCTAGTATAGTACTCTAGTACAGATACAAATAGGGTACAACTGTAAAGCTATTGTGTCAGGTGGTAGGAGAAAAGTGCAGTGTCCTAGAGCAAGAGGAAGAGTGAATAAGATTGTATGTTTCAGTATTTCAAAAATTCAGGCACCTTATCCCAGTTCTCTCCATCAGATGCATAATGGTTTACAATTGTAATGTTCTCATGACAGAGGTTGGTGAGGTGTCAGAGTACTACGCCGATCAGAATGGAGGAGGGTGTTTGTCAAACGGTCAATAACTCTTTATGGTTGACTTAGTCAACATTCAATCATCCGAAGAAGGAAGTCAGCCACTAAGCTGTTTAAAGAATTCACAAAGAGGTTTACAAGGGATATGGTCCCTACAAGACGGCGATATGAGAAGGTGACAAAATAGTTTTCAGAAAAGATGACACCTCTGATACGGTAGGCGCACATCTTCTCTAATAGCAGAACTTCAGCCAACGAGATAGTCTCAACAAATTTTTGGTGATTTATATCATTTGGCAAACTAACATTGGATTTTCTCTGAAAAAATCATAAGCTTTAAAATGAAAGGGCATCTTCAAGGATGAATTTAAGCACAAGAGTACATACAACATGGACCTGATCAAGAGAAGAAGTGTTTTCCGTAGCTTCTGTTTTTGTTCTTGAATGTTTGTATTAAGCTTAACTTGTAGGATTTGTTTCATTGTTTGTTAGAAATGTTTCAAACCTAGTTTGAGTCTTGTAAGAACATAGTTAGGAGTAGCTTTGCGTCTTACTGTAAAACTCTATATTAATCAGTTGAGGTAAGTTTGTGGTTGTTATGGTATTTGCTTAGTTGGAAGTCTAAGTTATCTCTGGGTGATAGCTTAGTGGACAGAGTGTTGTATATGCTCTGGGCTCGTCTAAGTAATAGGTTGTTGTTTAAAAAGTTCGATATCTACCTGGTTGAAATTTAGTGAAATTTGTTTGAAAAGTTCTTGTGTGTTGAGAACATGTTGTGTTTAACCCATTGCGCAAGGAG
Organism: Solanum habrochaites; assembly: GCA_027704765.1. Lineage (NCBI taxonomy): Eukaryota > Viridiplantae > Streptophyta > Magnoliopsida > Solanales > Solanaceae > Solanum > Solanum habrochaites. The sequence goes on along the minus strand of JAKWJA010002490.1, from coordinate 23,460,850 downwards.
GGTTTCCACAAAGGTTGCCCCAAGTCAATCATTATTTTCACGCACTTATTCACTATTGTTATGTTACTTGTTGAGGACCTGGTTCCATTGAAAACAAATGACGTACACTTTTTACTTTCTATTCTTGCTAGTCAACGAACCTAGTCTTGACTGATTGGTGGGTTCAAACATTCAACAAGTGTTCCAGAGTAGGTCTTCTAGATGGTTACCCAAACTAATTGCGTTCTCCGATGAGATGTTAAGAAGATGTTCTAAACAAGGCCACCAGTTCATGGTAGTATTATCGGTAAGGAAACATGCATGTTTGACTTCATAATGGCTGGGGAGGATTACGAACCATAATTTTTTGGTGAGGGTCTTCTTGTGCCATAAAAAGTAAAATCTATAGATGTTTAACGAGGATTGTTGTCCAAAAGAGGACATTAATACATGAATTTAACATCATGAAAAGTTGATGAAGAAAACAAAGGATAAGAAGTTCTTAAGGTGTGGAATAAGAAAAAATTTTATATAATCTTTATTTCCTTGTGCAATCAACTACATAAATTGGGAGTGATGAGAAACTACCTATGAGGGAACTACGGAAACGAAGGCAGATAGACTAGGGATGTTTAGTACGAAGGGAGATGCAGAAATGGATTAATATTATTACCCTTCCACGAAGTTATAATGTGAGAACCTTGGAAGTAGATGAGACCATGGACTTATCTCACTATATTATTTCAAAAACTTGTGAGTAAAAAAGTGGAGGTTCCAGAGGAAGAAGCTTATGACAGCACTACAAAAACTCTACTGGACTGTGTTACAGGTGATTCAACCAGGTCACACCATGAGAGGGTGTCTGTTCTCGAAGTGATCACAAGGAAGAGTAAGCAAGACCAAGAGGGGGCCCAGGTCCGCCGCCATCAGTAGTAGAGGGAAACATTTTTCCAGACGTAAGAGGGAATGATACATTGATGGACTACTGAGTGTTTCAAAATAACTATGAGCCACTTTGATGAAGCCTTAATGGAAAAATCTGATGATGAGGAAGATGAAGAAGAGGTAACCCCTTTTTGATTTCACAAAACTGTATGTTTACTTTTTTAGAAGTGAGAAGTCGTAAAAAAAGGAAAAAAAAGAAGAAGCTCGTTGGATGACTCTATCATGAGTCAACAAATGAAAAGGAGCTGATGGAAACAACACGTAGCATTTTCATGAAGAAAAAGGTAGCTTTTGGTTGAACCAAATGTCGTTATGAAGAAAATTTGCTAGTCTTGAAGTGAAACTCTAGAACTTAGGTGAAAAAAAAAAAAAAAGTAAATGGGTTGAGTGACAACGTGGTAGAGGAAAGGGACAAGCCAGAAGCTTGCAAAGATGTAAAAATTATTTTTTAATTAAGTTGAAACCAAAACATTTTGGCTAAAGCTCTAGAGAGAAATTAATCATCGTTAGAGAGGGACCATTGCATCAAGAAGAACTTAAAATCTTCTGAAATGGGTCACCTCGTTGTAAATATTTCTTGCGAATATTACAATCAGGACCAATGTAATTGGAGGGCTCGATTAATAGGTGTCAGAGCACCCTAATCTAATCTAACTTATACTTAAAACCATAAATAGTATGGATTTAGATATTGATTTCACAAAACTGTCAATATGCACACAATAATAATCATTATGAAAATTACGTCCAATTAGTAGAGGAACTTATAATATGAGTCCATTATAAGGGTTAACTACATAGTTTTACATCATTGCAATGCTACGTGATCAAAAACTAGTAAAATAATAAAAGTACCTTATAACATACAAGCTGTGTATTTCATTTTAATTGACGTGGAATACACTAAGGTATTATCCCTACTAAACAATTGTCCATCAACATTTTTTTCTAGTTACAATGTTACTCTAAATGCTATTTTGTGTTAGTCCTAAAATATATAACTAGGTAAAAGTTTAACATTCCTCCGATCCTATCCTCTCTACATAACAATCAATTAAAAACTATTTAATGGAAAAAACTAATTATTTATGAGGTAGGTTTTAGTGAAATGGGATACATTTATAAGTATTAATTAGTAATTACAATTTTAATCACTCACCCGAATCCCCTTTCGACCCCCACCCCAATGTATAATCCCACTCTCCTCACGTCTTTTACCAAGTGAAGCTAGGCCCTTACATCCCATACCACCCCCACGTACAATTACCTTTATTGCTAGTATCCTTCGTTCCATCTATCTTCTATTTTGAGGATTTATTTCAGTGAAAAAATGAGAAAAAAAAAGTTACTAAGCGTCAATTATCGGAAATCCTGAAGAAGAAAAAGCTGTTGAGATAGCTAGTAGAGAAATATGGAGAAGAGGACTAGTACAACGGAAAGCACCCTTCTATGAAGAAAGGATTTGACATTCTAAATCTTCAACCGTGTGGAAGAGATCGTTCGAGTCTCAGGTTGGGGTACAAATCAAGGGTAATTTCATATGAAATCTGACTTGACCAATTAAGAGTTTTAAAAGTTTGGTAGTTGTTTATTATCTTCTGTTTGCCCCCAATAGAATTTTTACAGGTTTCATCAAAAATCTACGAGTCCATCTTGAATCTGATTTAAGAATTTTTTTTTTTAAGGTTCACTGAGCTGTGTAGTTATCCTGCCTACCCGATATCTCATTAGGTGGAATTTCCTTCACCAATTTCACCATAAGAAAAGACTGCCACTCATCTTTGGAGACTCTCTCACCTTGGATTCAATTCTGGCAAGAATTTGAATCGGTGAGCGAAATTGAGCAGTAGTTGAATTTACCACAGAAAGATTAACCAAACTAGATGTGAGGCTCTCTTACATTATCTCAAATGAGCAAGAATCTTTAATGAGATAAATGGATCGTAGTAAAGTATGAGTTGTCCACATATTGGCATTTATACCTAATAATAAATTGTGTATTTTACTACAAATTCAATCTAGTGACAATTTGGAACGAATAAACTCAGTTCGAGCAAAAGTTGAATAGCACCCAATATGACATTGCCACAACTCCATCAAGTTTATGCTCTATGGTTTAAAGTAACTTCATACATGGAGAAAAAATTATGAGCTTAGAGAAATTGAATAGTTTTGCAAAGATATGGTACAAAAAGAATATACAAAGATTATATGTTGCTGTCAATGGAAGGGGTCAAGACAAAAAGAATAAGGGATGTCATCGTTAACAACATTCATGTCTGCAAAAGCATTTGAGTTATTATGATAAGGCGAAGGAAAAATGGAGATAAGGAAGAGAGAATAGCGTATTTATTTATTTCTGTTAATTCTATGTTGTCGTTTTTATAATATCTATTAGAAATTTTGATGCATTAATGGGGAAAACGAGAGAGAAGATATTTATATTCATGTAGAAATGTAGGGAATCACCCAAACCAAACACCCTTAACCCACCCCGACCTCTAACCCACCTAAAAAAAGGGGAAGAGAGTAAAGGTGTGATTTCTTGTTTTCAAGAAAGGCGGGGGTTTTCTCTCCCCTTTTTTGGACTAGGGAGAAATCTCTCCAAATAGGGGGTTTTGTAACCTAGAATAAAGAATTCCAGGTTTTCTATTCGGTTAATTGAAAACCCATGTATAGAGAAGAAGTTCCGATCAGCATTGAACGTGGAGATCAGTGTTGTCTATCTTGTTCCACTTGATTGGTTTCGTAATTGGTGGATGTCTCTTGAACGTATGCGTCACACTTCAGGACGTAAAATTTTTAATTTGAATGTCTGGCAAGTTTATGTTTTTTATTTTTACCAAATTATGTGTTCTTTAGCATAACCGATGGTTATCTATTTACTTTCAGTAGTAAAAGTACTCATCCCTACTAATGAACTGGACATCCACGAAAGAAAAATATATTGCTTGTTTGAATGATTTGATTAATGAGAAAATGTATTGACTAAGTAGCAGTTGAACGAAGAATCAGAGAACCTCAAGTGTAAACAGGGCGCCTACCCTGTTCAAATGATGTTGTTGCACTTTAAACAGTGTTCGCACATCATACTCACAAGATCATAACGAGTTTAAGAAAGAGTTTCTCCAAAGGAGGTGCAGATGTAACATGCACTTAAAAGAAAAATATATGGAATTAATGTATATCATAGTGCACATTGTATACTTGATCTTTCTTCCAATTAAAGTATATGCAATTCCTTCAAACAAAAGAGATGGAGAATTTCAGGAAGTTCACTCCTTTAGATTGCAGGTACCTACAAAATCTTCATCATCAGTAGATATTGTTATTTATATACTTATATTATTCATGTCGGTGCTCGTTATCCTGTGATTTTAATTTAAAAAGAGAGCTTAAAATATTTATTATTAAAAAGCAATCTCAACGGATAAAAGTATTTTTACAAGAAGGAGGGTAGAAAAATAACCGTAAGCTCAGAAATGTGATTCAATAATCTATCTAGTGTAGAGTTTTATTGGAATTAATATTCAAAGTTCATTTGTGCATTTAGGGCAAAATTAAGAATTATGGGGATTTTTAAAGCCTATGAAATATTTTTGTGATATTAGTTAACGATGATTTATTTGGAAAATATCGTAGTATAGACAAACATCGTTAGGGAGATCGTAGAGCAATTACATACCACACTTTACAGTTATAAAGGCCATTTGGCAAATTTTACGCGTCAATTCAGAAAGAACATGTGATTATCTTATTTGTTTTTCGTGTGTATTAGACCAAAATTGTTTAGTAATTTATGTAATTTGAACATTTTTCGTGTGTGTATTTTACGTTCAGACTTCTAAATGTGAAAGGTAAAAAAAAGTTCCTGGATTCAAAATAGGAAGAGAAGACCATACCCAAAAAAAAAATTTAGACAAGAACGATACAATTAACTTATTCCACCCCCCCCCCCTATCCCTGTCATGTCTTCAAAAACCACACAAAAACAAAAAGGAATAGGATATATGTATCAATAGTTCATTGAATATGAATAAAACAATAAACCACATACTACTTGATAATCTATTTGACAGTTTTTAAACGGGAAATTTTATTAAGATACTTATTTATATCATTGTCCAAGTAGAACATATGATTTTTTCACAGATGTTAACATGTGTCGTTTAACATTTTCAAGAAGAAGACTTTGTTAAAGATCCCAAGCTTCACAGTTAGGAAATCGAATGAGCATTACCCATTGGTTCATTTGGGACTCTGTTGTGAAGATATGAGATGTCGAAACAAGGGTCCTTTTCTTACAAGCTTGAACAGACACAAATTAAAACGGATGTGAACATCATATATTTATTGACACATGAATAAATAAGGACTCTTAATTTAAAATCACCCGTTTTAATCGTCGCAACTAACATGATTAAAGTATTTTGTGGTTTGTTGAATCATATTCAAATTAACTATTGATAACCTAATACCTTTTCTGTTAGTTAGGTGGGGAGGTTTGTGAGGATGTAGAGTGAGAATTAACACTTAGTTAGAGTATCTTGTTGTGTTTTTTTTAATAAGTGAGGCTATCTTCCCCATTTTGGAATTCAGGGACGTGTTACTTGAATCCATTAGTTCTAACATAAAACACACACGGTAAAAATTGTTCAAAAAGTCATATCACCAAAATATTTATGGGTTAACACACACGGAAACTGAAGGAGAATCGCCTGATGATTTCGTGTAATTGACGCCTAAATTTCACAAAATAGGATAGGAAAATAAGAAAACACCCACTAGTATGTATCCATAAAAAGAAAAGAACAACACATTATGTGAATCTAAAGACATTATTAACCTTTCAAAACTCCCAAGAGGTTCGACTAATTATAGTTGTTTCTACAACGAATACAGGAAGGTCATCCTACCAAGTATTGGTTCTTTCATGTCTTGGGAAAGGGTTCTCCCTTCTTCCAGGGTTTGAATTGGGTTGTAAGGGTTATTGTAATGGTTGCTGGGTTGGGTCGGTATAAATATTAGGCACTATGCTCTGAAAAAGCATGAAGTGTTGCTTGAAGTCATGCCTTTTTATTAACGTTAGAATTCCTGTATTAACTTTATAAGGTCTTTTGAAAACACTGAAACAACGCTGGGGGCTTTAAATATTCTTTGTTGGACAACAGTATACAACAAAAATTTAGAGGTTTAAAGCATGCCCCAGACACACCCAAGGTTTTGTAAACCAAAACGATCAATAAAGTGAGGTGAAGATCGTAGAGGGACTAGAATTTATATCCTAAAGCGGAAAAAGATTTAAGTTCTTTCTCCATACTACTAAACCTTTAAAGACAGAGTAAAGGTTTTGGCCCAATGAAAAGGGAAAGGTGAGCAAGGATGTATTGAGAAAAAACATGAGATGGTGAGCGAAATAAACACTTGGAGTATATTAATTGGTGGGGGGGGGGCAGTCTGATGCCCGAGAAAGGGGGGGTTGCATATGGAATCTAGGGAGAGTTGATGAAGAATAAGGGGTGTCATGCACACAAAATATATAAAATTTATTGGATAGCTATTTGAACAATGATTCAACCAGATCTACGACACTAATGTGTAATAAATATGAAACGAGAACCCTGTGGCTACCACACATGGGAAGAAATATTAAGATAGAAAGAATACTATAAACATGATAGGTAACAATAGATAGCACCCCTTGCCCAACAAACAATGTTTATTCGTATTGCTTGTACCAGAACCAGTGGATCCCTTTGAGGGTAGATATTCTCCTAAAAAGGAATATAGTCAGCAAGGTAATGTTTGATTTGATTAAGTGAATCAACCAAAGAAAAAGAAAGAACAAAATAGACACTTGTAATGTTCTCCGAAATCAGTTAAGCAGGAATCTTGTTGTCGTTGCTCCACCATATTCTTCTATAAACAATGAGTTACTGACAAAGTATTTTAAAACAACAACAATAGCTATCCAAAAAGTCTTAGCGCAGGGAAAAGGTGAAGCTAAGAGCATAAACAAACTAAAACATAAATTTGCAAACATAATAAATCTTCAAAGTACTTAGAAGACCGTTAGTAAAAAGTAATTTTTCAAAACAGTGAAGGAAAGAGCTAATTAGTTGCAGTTTTAGATAGAAGGTTAGGATATAAATTACTAACTGTACTATATTCGTAGCACGAAGCTAGTATAGGAACATGAGGGGGTCCCACACGATAACATTAATTACATTTGCATGGCAAAGTAAACAATTCTTAAGTTGTTCCAAGCACAGCTTCAGTAGGAGGGCCAATGCAGCCTATATTAATTAAACGAGTCGATTTGGTCCATAAATAGTGGTATTGTCACTCATATTTTTAATTGGTAAATATGCGTTCAAACTATTTGAAGAGTTTCTCCAAATTATGGGAAAAATGGAATAATTATGGTGTATCCAATTTGAATCCATATTAGATCACTTATTTTCAACTTCACTCAAAATTCTTAATTGTGGTAAAAATGTAAAACACAAATTAGTTTTCAGAATTTCAATTAATTTTTCAAAAATAATTGAAAAAAACAGATTTATTTGGTCTTTGGAAAACAAAAAAAGTTACGAGTAGGTTGGTGAAGGCTGGGTGCCGGAGGCTGGGGTAATTTTTTTATTTTTTTGGCAAAAAAAAATAATTTTTTTTGTTTTTGACAAATTAAAACAATAGGGGTAGGTTGGTCGAAGGTAGGGGGTGGTGTGAAGGTAAATTATTTTTTTTTTGCAAAAAAAATTTTTGATGGGAAAATAAAAAACATTAGGAGTAGTGGTGGAAGGTGTTGTTGTGTAGGGGGGTGGGGGTGGTGTTTCTCAGGGGGAGGGGGTTGTAAATTTTTTTTTGATTTAAAAACCATAGATTTTTTTTTTGTGTTTTGAAAAACAAAACATTTTAGGGGTTAGGTTTGGTGACTTGGTGAAAGGTGGGAGGGGGTAACATTATGTTTTTGCCAAATAAAAATTTATTTAAAGGGTTAGAACCATTTTTCTCGAATCATATTTGATTCAAATCAAATATTCTCCATATGTATAGTTGATAGATTGTAATGACCACAACCATTATTTTCTCAAAACAATATTCAACCCAGCAAATCCGATCCAATCCAAACCGGTTTGTCACCCCAGATTCTGTGTGGCAACTGGTAATTCAATTCAAACTTTTGCAAACAGTGAATATATAGAACATCATTCTGGTTAATCGTAATACATTAAAGAGGTAAAGACAAAATGTATATGATGCCAACAGGGGAACACATCCTGATTATCATTAGAACCTTTGACTGTCTTTTACACCACCAAATTACAAACGTACATTTGCCATATGTGGAGCTGGTGCAAAATCTTTATTATTGCCAATCAACATTCAAGCAATTAGACCCTGAATAGGGTTGTATCACAATGGGTTGATTATGATCTACAAACGTATAAATTGAAGAAAAAACAAGGGATAAAACACTCTTACATCACCATTCCCAGACCTACCTCAAAAAAACTGTAGATCAACGACAGTTAGACCCAAACAAGGTAGTACAAAACTTCACATTCCAATCAAGTGTTGTAAACCTTTATTTTTCTCAATTTGTCGATGTGGATAGTAGAGTTATGTGGTCCATCTCCCAGGAAGAGACTAAATCTAGCAGAGTGGAGTTTTCACACAATATGATATACCACATAATTAGCTATATTAGAGAGATGATTCTCTTAGACGAGTCTAAAACTACTCCAAACTTCAATAAATCCATGTGCTTATGATGTCATTTCAAGAGATGTAAAATCACAACAATTAGAAACACCAATCATGAATATAAACATGTGTAGTCATAGACAAGAGCAAAACAAATAAAAAAAGAATAGTAATTCTACCAGATGCAGAAAAAGACCTTTGAAACCAAGGCACAAACCAAAAACCCGTGAACAAGAAAAAAACTGTAATTATGACATATAGCAGGTAAGAAAAAAGCTATCATATTTATGTCTTTTTCTATTATGAAAATCATGTCACGTTTAGAAGGAACTTTGTAAAATGTTGTCATACCTTAGATGTAGTGTCCGTTCCAAAGTCGTGTACATTTAAAATAAGAATTTTTACTAAGCATAAGAGGGTGCTGACTATTGAGGATGTCTATGGGGCTCCAAATATGTCTCGTTCCAACAAGCAATAAGAAAAAACTTTAGTGTCAGAAGACCAAAAAAAACTTGGAAGATCTTAAAACTTACTGAAATGAGCAAGAAAAATATAAGCTTCTATGTTGGTCCTTAGAGAAATTAAGAAAAGCAATATGCAATTCAAAATGAAAATGATAAAAGAAAAGCACATGGACCAATTGACATGAGTTCTAGGAGGTTAAAAGCTAGCACAAAAAAGGCATCCTTTTTATCATTGTGAGTGTTTGACCAAACAACACAAAAAACGAATTCAATCCTCTTTAAAATGTACTTTTTTTTGGTAGGACGGTGTTCTTACAAAAGGGTCTCTAGATCTGAAAATATTAATATCCTACTTTGAGGTACAAAATTGTTTTTGATAAACCCTAGATTAAGAAAAATATATACCCAATAAATTGGTAACAGAAAAATATTACATTTCGCACCCAATTTAACTCAATTAACAATAATTTGTGGGTTTAGCAACGTGTTAAATGGAAATTAGAAGAGAAAAATGAAATGAGGTGGATACCAATTTCGGAGGAAAAATAACAAAGTCACTTATCCATATATGTAGAAGGAAATGTGTTGTACTTTAATACTAGGAAACTTCATTATTCTGAAATGAGCTAAGAATAAGTGCCCCCCACGCCGCCATCATGCTGCGGCCTCTACTCGGCTTCCGCTTCGGATTGGAGTTAATCCAATTCGTTTTTCTCGAATAAAATCCAATTGGAATGTTTTTAGTTGAATAATAGAATGTAATTATGGCACAACGAATGTATTTGAAATTTACGGTGCAAAAAATTCATAAAGGTCTGATTTACGAAATTCATAATTTTTTTCAAAAGATACATCTTTCTGGGAAAAGTTGTTCGTTTCCCCAAAAAAACAGAACTTTCTGGAAAACAAGGGTCAGAACAATTACGATCTTTTTAAAATGGCTATAAAAAGGATGTCATTTTCGTGGATCCACACACAAATCTTCTACTGCATGTATAAGTGTATTCATCTCTAAAAAAGTGTCAATCGAGTTGAGTATTTTGAGGATTGTTCTGTTTATTACGTTTCACTAAGTTATAGAAGTGTTGAGGTCTTAAAATTTTTAACATAATAATCCATTTGATCTTAGGGATAAATTAAAATGTAACCAGGGTAGAGTGAGGGGATTAAATGTCTTAGGAGACATGAATAGTTTCTGTGGACTTAGATTAATAGTTACCATTCTGTCATTTCTACTGTTCTGTTTTTGTAATTTTTGAGAACCTTAATACCAAGGATAACAAGTCTTAAGGAAATTTAATAATTATCTGGATCTTAAACCTTGTCCGGTTTCTACATGTTGAATTTTTTAAAATTCATTCGATTAACGATTAAAAAGAACATAAGGGAAACTTATTGTTAAACCAGGGAAAACAGTCTGTGTAAAGATTTATTATGGACTGTTAGTATTTCACATACTATGTTATCTTCCATTTGTGACAGAAAAAATGACTAATTCAAGTCAGTTAAATACTGGAACAGTGAGTGATTCAACAGTAAGTGTTTGCAACAACAACGGTTGCACAATCGTTCAACTGCCTGCTTTAGCGCCAGCTGGAAACCTGCAAAGTTTAGACTTCAACATATAGACAACAAAAGTGTTCTTCCATCTCACTATGTTAAGTCCTGCAGAGGTTCATTAATGGAATGTTCAATGTCATGTCGGAGGATACTCCGCGTTTGAATAACGGATTCTTTGTAAAGAGCTTGGACACACTCAGATTTTGTGTAAAAACTTTATTTTGAGGTGCCTGCAGATGAGCGTATACAATGTGTAAAGTTAATTGAAAAAATTGGAAAAACCTCAAAAAGAAACCTGGGACTGCTTTAGAAAATAAGTTACAAAACAAAAGGATATCGGAATGAGAAGTCTTTTATGGACAAAGGTTTCTATTACTTAAGATGAAACAGTAAGACGTCCTCACCCAATTCAAAAACCGCATGTCATAATCCATGATTCCTGCTAAAAGGTATAAATTTATTAATACATATGCGAGAAAATTATTTTTAAACACTCACATAATCATTAATGTAGGATGATTGTGAAAATGATGTTCTTTCAAGTGACTGTCATTATGAGAAGTTGACCTCCATGTTGAGGAGTTCACAAAAAAATATGAAACCTAAACGCAAGAATAGAAAACCATCTAGTCCCAAAAATGCAATCCTCCTAAGGGAAATCCAGTGGAAGTGCTTCAATTGTGGAAAACGTTGGTAATTAGGGCTACTGAATGTCGTGAGTCTAAGAAGACCAACAAGAAAGAAGGTTAAGCAGACTTTGTGAATCAAGGAGCAATATGGACGATCTCTATGCCATCTTTGAGAATGTACTTGGGTGGAAAAATCTAAGAGAATGGTTGGATAGATTTTGGTGCCTCTTCCGTTGTGCCAACAAAGAATGGTTTTCATCTATGCTCCGCACCTACAAACAAGAAAGTGTTTATGCAAACTTTGGTGTTGAAAGGTTGCAAGGAAGCTGGACTAGTTCCTAGTAAGAATAGACATCAACGCAAGGTGGTTCCATTAAACATGGTATGTATGTTCTGAAAATTCAAAAGAATTTTACTTTCCTTTCAGTGGTGACTAAGAATGGATTCAAATGGGTATTGTTTCTTAAAAAGGAGTTAGTGATTAAGAATGAAAGGTTATTGTAGGAAAAGGTTACGCCTAGTATGGCGTTTTCAAACTCAATGTAATTGCAGTTGATATGAATAAAGATTGAATGTCAAGTATGCTAAAAAAATCCATAAATCTGGTGAAAGGAATTAAAATTCCTTTAGAATTGATCCACAATGCTATTTGTGACATGAAGTCAAACACCTCAACATGGTGTGGAAAAAGTATGCCAATAAGTTTTGATAATGGACTAGAGTGTTATGTCTATTTGTAAATGTGAGGTATTAAAGGAATATATCATCGCTATAGGCAATCTAAAAGAAGTAGAAAAATCAGTTGGATAGAAAAGATCAACATGATCATAAGTGATAATGCGGAAAATCTGAATTGAATATCCATTTTTCATAAATATTGTTGAGAAAATGAAAAATAATCAAATGCTGCTCCTTACAGTTCTCAGTCTAATGGAAAAAACCAAACTTTAAAGGACATGGTAAATGCATACTATAAGTTCGCTTTACCACAGAATTTGTGGGGGAAAGCTATCTACAGTAAATTTATAATAATCAGTAAGGAGTGCCTCCCACTCAAAGACACATTATTATGCATAATGAGAAATCGAAAGGTAAAAAAAAAAAATCCAAAACTAGAAATATTTCAACAGTGGTAGGGTGTCTAGACAAAAGTCCAAGGTCAGACATCTATGCGGGTTAAAAAATTAGGGGCCTAAGACTGTGAATTGTGATTCATTGGAATGCCACACAATAAGGCATTTTCAATTTTGGTTCATGAGTCCAAACATCCGGAGTAGTCATTGAAAATATGCTTAAGGGAATAGATAGTATGAACTTTTTGAACAATCAACTAGACGTGAGTCTGTAGTTGGGGGTGTAACCAATCCATGGAGAGAAAACACCAACAAGAGAGGAAAAACAAAATAAAGAGAGGTCACTGCATATTAAACATCAAAGGACAACTACTTCATTGGATTATGACTTTTGTAGTAGCATTGGGCATACTTGAATGTGAGCCTCATAACATTCAGGGAAGTAATGTTGTCTAGAAGACAACTCCACCTCTGGGGAGGAGTCTGTCAATAGTGAAAGTGAAATCACAAGCCTAAGCAATCATACTGGAAGTGGTTGATCTGTATACCTGGGAACAAACTCTTTGGTTCAAAAAATGGATCGTTAAAACAAAGATGAAGAAATGGAACAATTGACAAACATACAAACGAATATTTGGTGTGCAAATGCTTAGACAAAAAGAAGGTTTATGAATTATTTTACACGGATACTCGTCAGTTGACTAGGTACATCAATTTGAAGGTTGATGCCCTAGTTGTAGGATAGGGTCTCCAAAACCATCAAATAGATTGAAAAAAACCTTTAGTTGTAATGCGAGAGTTGGAAGAAGAAAATTACATGGAATAGCTTAGGGTGTGTAGTCTTGAAAAAGAAAATTATGTTTGCAAACTTATAGGCATTAGGGGATAAAAACAAGCACAAAAATCAATGGTCATGCAAAAGTTTTATCAATCACATGGTTCAGTCATTTGTTGACATACACTATTGGTAACAAGCTACAATAGGAAGAAGATGTACAGGGTTATGCATAATGGACAAAGTCTCGTCAATAAGACGGAAGGGACAATAACTCTGTTGAGACAATATGACTCCTAGTGAAATTAGTCATATTGACTTTATGTAAATCAAAAGGATAATGGTGTGACCACTTACAAAAGGGCCTAAATAGAGAGGGAGTTGACAAATTGATCGACAGATGGGACGATGGCCGAGAAACAAATGATCGTGGGTGGTGAACTCTACCTACAAGACTAGAGATTCCAAATCTAGGTTAAGGAGATTAAAATAAGTCTTGATGCGGTTCAACACTGTTAAAATTATGTTTTGGTCCATTTCTCATTATGAGATAATGTTTAGGTAATAGGATAACAAGACTACAAAAACTTAAATGGTTTAGAAGTTTGATACTGGGATATCAAATTAGTGTATCTACTCGAAAAAACTTTAGAAACCATCTTTGTTGGTGTGAAGGGTAAGAAGAAGATGGAAGGCAGGTTCTCTAAGAACTTACTAGCCTAGATGTTATCATGGTGAAACAAACAAAACATGAGAACTAAGAACAGTTAAAGGGTTAATTGTGTGAGTGAGTATGTCTAGGTATATACCAAATCTTCGAGGGTTCAAAGATGTATAAAATCTACAAAATAATTGAGTATACCAATATATGTTATCTACGGAAAGTTTAAAGGAAAACCTACTTATCCCACATGCGATTAACCCATACTTACAAGACACAAAGTTTTTTATGAATATGTTTTTACAAATATCATTCCCCCATTCATGTGGGGGATGTGGATTATACCAAAACAGTAATGGGAATGAAGAAGGAAAAATGAAATGAAGAAGGAACCATTAGGAGGAAAAATGAAAAGTCATTATCCTAGTATCGGTAGAGGAAAGGAAAAGTGTTGTCCTTATATTAGGAAAAACTTCCTACTTTCTTCAAGGGTGAAAGAAGGAAGGTTCCCCCTCGCGCCGTTCATCGACGCTCGCAGCGGCTTGTTCACATTTGTCAAATGAGTGTGCTTGTTTGATAAAATTTTTTTGACAAATTTATTTAATAATTCTTTAATCAAATACATCTTGTGATAATTTGTTTCTCTGATTTTAAGTTAAATATACATAATGTAATATGGAACCAATAGGAACTGGTATTTGAAATTCACCATTAAACGGTCATAACGGTTGATTTCGAAAAAGTGCGTAAATTTTTTTCAAAAGCAATCTTTTCAAAAAGTGTTTTATTTTAGTGTTAAAAGGGACACAACTTTATGAAAAAATGGGGCTTGAACAGATGACTTTTCTACTGAATAATGTCTATAAAGAAAGTCATTTTTTTGTTTTTTCAAACACTAAATTATTTTCTGGTATATTGCATTATTTCTCTCATAAAAATAAATGTCGATTGACTGAGTGTGTGTTTCTTATTTACTGTTTCCTACGTTTGCTGAAAGTAGAGTAGTTGAGATACTGGTACTTTTACCTGGCTTTAATTCCATTTTCTCTTCGGCGAAGAGAGAAAGTAATTTGTAACGTCGGGTAACAGTGAGGGGATTAAATTGTAAGGCCACACAGTAGTTTCGTGGACTTGGGATTAAAGTACATTCTATCATCACCTTCTTGTTTATGTAATTTGAGGTTTGAAGAGCGGTGGTGTATATCCAAGCCCTCGATTAAGCATATCAAATATCTAATAGAAATTAAACATCTAAACATCCATAAAAATGTTCAAAAGAAGATGAAAATTGAATTACCGAATTCAAGTAGGAGGAAAGCCAGAGGGAAAAAAAGCAATTGATGTGAATTGGCAGAACTTTAAGTAATAGACAAATGTCAATGGATTTCTACACTTGTGACATATAGAGAGTGGTAAACTATGGAAGTGGGAATCTTCAAGGTATATGATAGTTTATATAAGGCTAGAATAAAGCGAAATATTTTTAATTCACAACAACATGTTAAATCAAGTGATGAAGAACTATGTATTCCTCAAGCCATTATAATAAGTATAAAGATTAAAACTTATTTAATAGCGAGAAGGAGTAAAAATTAAACTAGTTGTTTATATTTGATAGTAATTTAACATCTCGCAAATTAAATAAACTAGGAAGAACGCTTAGAAGTTAATATAGACAGTTTTGAAAGAATTGAAAATATGGATATCTTTTTAAGCAAGTTAAAATTGAGGTTATGGTTCCAACTTCAAATGACATAAAACCTGCTCAGGAGGGATTTAGGTGTTAGGTCAAGAAATGGTGGAAAAGATTAGAATGATCTGTCAAATTGCCGCCGGAGTTTGCGGCACAATTTTGGAGCAGGTATGGGTGAGATATGCCTTTCAAAAGTGGGTGGTGTATTAAGGGAAGTCCAATCCGGATTTTGAAGGGGGTGTTAGTCTTTCTTGTCTTTAAGGTTTTTTTCACTTTTTGGTTAATAATTAGGGGTTATATAAGGTGGAATTAAAAAAATTAAATTTTGTAATATCCTTGAATGTTGTTTTGAATTTCTTTCCTTATTGACATGAGTCATATTTAAGAGTTCCTTGATTCATATATGTGTTATTTTGTGAATTAATTGGGTTAGATCCTTTGTAGTAGTATGATGTGGTACATGAATCTAACCCGTGAATTTGAGAAAAAGAATCGAATAAAACGATTTAAGGTCAGAAAAAAAGGAAAAAAAATTTGCTATATTTTTATCTAAGAAACAGGTGGCGCGACGCGCCCCATAGCGCCAGGATGAATGGAGGTGGCGCGCAGCAAGTGCGCCAGGAATGGTGCCTCAGTCAAAAGAGGGCTGACGCGACGCCGCCCCCGATGCGTTTAATTAAAACATAATTGTTCACCCATTTCAGTATTACTGGTCCTCGAAAGCTATCTCAAATGATTTTAAACACTTCCATGATTCTTAATTACTCTAAATGATTACACCAAACCATAGAAACCACCCAAAATATGAATTACACCAACATTTAATCCATATTGAATAACTTTGAAATTCAAGGAAAGTTTAGAGAAAGTCTAAAAGTTCTTCGTGTCTCAAAGGAGTTATTTTACAAAATGTTTCTAAACTTTGTTTAGATCTTAGGATAAAGTTGGAGGTAAAGAGACAAGATAATGAATAAAAAGTCATTGCAAGTTTCATAAGTCTTTGACAAAACGTTTTAAACTTCAGTTTTAAGGGCTCAAATTACAAGTTAAGACTAAAAGTAAAAAGTTGAGTTTAATTTCTGAAAATTATAACGGAATGAAATAAGTATTCCCTAATGAGTTTAAACTTGTTTTCACATGAAACCAAGAGGAGGGAAATCTGATGCACAATAGATTTTAAGCTATGTTTTTTAGCACTAAGTCGATCACATGAAGGATGATGTTTTTAAAACATAAGGAGCAAATATATTTTTGGGAGAGTATTTTGAAACACCGATATGGGGTCAGATTTCATATTAACTCAAGTCTCTGTATAAACCATGTAGACGTCATGGGTTATCAAAATGGCTCATTACTTTTAGATGATCTTAAGTTCAGTTAGCGATTAACTTAGTTAGCTCAGTTTTCTATACATTCTGCAAGGGTATATAGGAGACGCTAGCAGCGCCGAGTTTAAGTGTGGTATCATCATGTAGATCTTAAGTGATGGTTGTCGAGTAGAGACACTCCCACAATAGTTAATTGCTGGTTGTTCAGAGTCTTCTTACTATGAATGGTGGGTATGGACTTATGTCATGCATTGCACAAGTTGAGGAAGTTGAGAGGGAAAAAAATGATATATCTTTTATGTTGAATATGAATATGCCATAGGTTTGTTTCGTTATTTCTTACAACAATCAGAGTTATTGTGTAGTCTTTCCATAGGAACATAGTGTTTTTACAGAAAGTGTTTTTAAATATTTTTTCTTTTCTATGCACTTGCTTTTTAATCTTAGCATAATATTGGAATGAGGTTCATTTACGTAATCATGGGTTGAGAAGAGCCAATGAACGGTTTCTTTCAGAATTCCTTCAAGAACTATGGTGTTAGTACTCCAACTCACATAATACATTCCATGTACATATTGTTGGCCTGCATCGTATTATGAGGTTAAATTCAGGTAACTAGGATAGACATTCCCGCCCACCTTGATCCAAGAGTAGTTAGAGTCAATTGGTTGAGACTCCTACTTTCCCACACGATCCTTTAGCTTTCTGAGTTTGGTTCATCGGATGTTACGGGTCTTTGCCAACTCCATCGCGTTAATAGAGAGCATCATAGATAGTCATTTCTGCTGTTATTATTTCATACCATAATTTGTTATTAACGTATTTCATATTTGGTGTCAATTTGGCTAAGGTAAATGTTTCTTGTAAAAGCATTTGATTTTTTTTCCAGAACAATAGAGTTAATTGATTCTTAATCCTTGTATTATGTTTTAGTATTCGCGGAATAAGTAACGATAGGCCAAGGCTCGCTTGGGGCCAGCAATGTCCGGTCACGTCCAGGGTGTAGGCTCAGGGCATGACAGTGTATATCATAGTGAGAATTCAATTATTCTTAGTGTCACTTTAGTGGTTGTTTAGGTCTCGAAGTACAAGAGTCTAAATCGTATTGTACGATATATTTTCGAAACCTAAATCAAAAATTTGTTAGTTGTTTTAGGTATTTGTAATTGTTTAAATACCTAAACCCTTTTGTTTGTAGACGGGAGTTTTCGAACATAAATCCTAACATAAAGTACTATATTTTCAAAAATGTTAATGTTTGTATTTTATACATATAGATTTGGTCTGACTAAAATCTACATTCAGTTTTAAAGTGTATTTGTGTGTATTCAGTTCGTCGAAGATTTTCTTTGTTCAAATTATTCTGAGTTAGTATTATCATATGTCTTTATTAGTTTAACTTGAAGCGTCATGTGTGTTTCTTTCATGTTTTTATAACATAGATTAGATTACCATATGAATCTAACCCACATCTAAACAATGACTGGAGCACGAGCCGTGAAGAATAAGCAATTCTAAAGAGGGGTATTGTGAAACGATATTAGTTAATATTGTTTTGCATTTAAACGCATACCACTTAGGGTCAAAATTTATAAAAAGGGGAGGGGGGGGGAAAAAGACTAAGTTTCAGTAATATATATATATATATATCTACATATATATATATATATGTCTATATAAATCACATATTAGTATCGTACATGATTAAAAGTAATAGATTAAGCAGTTATTACTATTTAAAGTTACGAGTTTAAAGTATATGGTTGGAAACCAAACCTTTATTCCCACATAAGCCCCGCTCAGAACGTCTTGATGAATGGATTTCAATTAATATAAAAAAAATGAAAAGAATGGGTGAAGTTGCCTAAAGTGGATTTGGGATCATTTGGTTACAGTGAGGTAGAGCTATCAATATGGGCTAAGCATACACCATCGGGTAATTACATACTGTCTTTGACATTTGCGGTGAGGACGGGCTTAGCCGATTTCTCTGGTGGCTAGAAAAACGACAGTCCACCCAAGTATGTGGGAAACTGGCTGGGCGGGCCATACTACTTCATTTAAAAATTCTATTATTTTAAATTAGTAAATTAAATAAAAATTATTATTTAAAAAAGTATCTAAATAAGGAAATGAAAGAAATATGCAAGATTGATGTAATGTTACTACTTTTATCTAAATTAAAAAAATAAAATGATCTTTATAATATTTAACTTTTTTAAATTAACAAGTATAAATATCTAAAGGCAATAGTAAACATAATTATTTTGAGTTTTGGAACTCTAATTTAATTTAATTTAATTATATTATATATATTTTTTAAAATTAGTTTTTTATGGGGCCCATAGGTAAGCCCTACCCTATTTTCAAACTCATGTAAACAAAATAAAAATGGATATGATAAGTTCATACTTAAGGTTTCTAGAATGCCTTAACGATTGATGAGATTTTCACTGAATTGATGCCCATCGAACCAGCCCCTCAGAACCCTTACGAAAGTCAATAAGGTGTGGCATTGCCTGTGGCACTAGCTTTATGTTCTCCGTCTCTGTTAAAGAAGTGCCAGGTGATCCCACATCAATTCACTTGCTTGACGGTTCGGGGGTTGATGATGAAAATGGTCCTATGAGGACGGTACCTAGTGAGAATTAGCAGCGATAGGTAAAAAACGATGTAGGTTAAGAGCTCAGGAACAAGGAGTTAACATGGAGAAGGTATGTGGAGGAGACCACTTGCTGACGGGTGTTGTGTGGGAGTCCGAGGCCGATATGAGATCCCGCTACCCCCATTTGTCAGTCTTGAG
Source organism: Solanum habrochaites (assembly GCA_027704765.1). Lineage (NCBI taxonomy): Eukaryota > Viridiplantae > Streptophyta > Magnoliopsida > Solanales > Solanaceae > Solanum > Solanum habrochaites. The sequence continues at coordinate 23,441,232 of JAKWJA010002490.1, read as the reverse complement.
GTTAGACTTCCGCTCCAAAGTCTAAGTTTCCTTATCCTCCATTCTTTGTTGCTATTGCTGATTGTGTATAGTTAACTATTTATGATATGAAACTGGCATACACGAAACAAGTAGTCGTGTCACGCAGAAGAGAATTGTTCATAAGGCGGGGGATAACGTAACAACCCTAAAATGGATAGGATGAAGTATTGCTTAAGACGTCTAGCATTGCCGGACGATTCGACCCGGGTACACAACTATGACTAATGCGAGTAGAACCAGGCATGGGACACTGGGTGACAGCAAGCCAAACTAACTGGCAAGTAGTGAGCTAGGAAAGGAGAGTCACAGCACGAGGATCTCGAATATGAAGATTACCGTTTTGAGTCTTTACAACTTAAAAAGGCACATCATAGCTTTGGATGGTCTGGGGGTATAAAAATGGTGGTCTTTTCAAGGGTAAGGAAGTATCCTAATTAACATGAAAATATTTGGTTAATTAATAAGGCTGGAGAGTTATTTTGGGTAGAGAGAGCCCCGGAAAATGGGCTCTTGAAGTGAAGTCGTGCCTACCTGGGTTCTAACATAGGTGGAAGCAATTGAAACTAAAGTTGTTGTTTTTTTATGTTGTTAAAGTAATGTATCTTTAGATTAATAATTCTTATTGCAGTGATTTGTAAATAAAAGGGAAATACGAGTGGTTAAATTAATAAAAAAACCGTATTTGACTAACAAGTCATAACACGACCTAAGCCAATAAAAACTCACTTCTTTTCACGTAATCTTTCAATACAGCTCACTTTGAAATCTTCGTGTTTTTCCGATTCTCGCGCCAACTAATCTTCACGAAAAGTAGGTAAACCAAAGCTCTTCAGATCTGAAAAAACTCACAAGAAAATTATAGAAAACAAACAAAATCATCACGTAGGGCAAAGGAGAAGTTTGTCCATCGCGTTGGTGTTGGGACTTTGAGGGGATTTGGACGTGATCTTGGGTACTGTTTTTGGCAGAAGAGTTAAGGGTAAACGTCAACAAAAGGGATGGGTTATCTCTCTCTTGGTTACCTTTCCCAGAGACCCCTAAGGTTCAGAATAATCAATTCCGAAAAACTAGGTTTTCCCACATGCATGTCCCTGTCACGAGCTCGACAATGATCTTAGGTTGGTATGTTTGCTGGATAGAATTTAGGGGGATATTACAGTGTGTGTGGTTGATGATCTCTTTTCGGTAATTAGTTCGTGATTATGTGCTGGTGTTTTCTGTGTTTTTTCAAAATATGAAGGTAGAACATGCATGTATGTGTGCAAGGTTGGGAATATGATTTTGAGCCTTCTGTTTTAGAATGCTTAACACTAGAATAACTTGTGATTATGTCTAATTTTTTCGATGTCTACGAGTGAATATTTCACATGGTTAAAATGCGTGCAATCAATTCTTAAATAAAAACCAAATAACGAAATCATTCATCTAGCTGCTTGTATTAAGAAACCCTAAGGAATGACTAAGAAACAAATGCCAATAAACCCGATTAAAGGATGCATAAAATGCTTGAATAAAACTTCCAGAATCTGGAAAATAAGCGGTAGGGTAGATAGTTTCTTGGAAATTCGGACGTAAAACTTTTAAAAAATAGGTGAGGTCTGAAAGGGTCGAACCCAAGACCCACTAAGGCTTACTTTAAAAATAAACCCCCAAAACAAGCGCTAGGCGGGGCTGAACTAGGGGCTAGGTTCGGCAAAATGTAATGAAAATTGGGATTAACAAAATGTTGTCTGGGTTTGATACGGATGTACACGGAAACCCAAACTAATAAAAATAAAATAAAAGGATATGGGGTCGTGGTGAATGCGGATCCCAAGCCCCTCAGCAAACTTGCAGACGAAAAGTAATTTACAAAAGAAATGGGTTGTGGGGAATCGATTTCCATTACCCCATGGTAAAGTAACGAAAGAGGGAAAAGGAGAGGGATAGAAAATTAAAAAAATATATGGGTTTGTGGGGAATTATCCCACGCCCGTGCAAGCGGCCTAAACTAAAAACTGAAGGCAAAGAAAAAAAAACAATACTTATGGTAGCCTTGGGGCCTTGAGCCTGGATCCCCAAGCCAAAGCACACAAAAAAGCGAAATTAAGGGAAAATGGTAATGATTGTCAAGGGGCAGTTGAAAATAGGACGTTTGCCAAGACTTATGTATGATACCAAAGCATACGTGAATTCAATATTCAAGAATAATGTTACCTACTTAGCTCGGAATGTGATCTGTCCTAAAACAAGATGATAAGTCTGTACCAAATAATCTTCCTAGGGAAGCTATTAAAATTAAAGGAAACTGGAATGAAGACTCACGGCTTGTAGGTATAGACCCATAAGTCTAGCATTACGTCTAAAAATAAGTGAACAATGAAAGATGAAATTGAACAATGAAATGATTGAAATGAACAAGAAAGAAATGATGAAATGAACAATCATAATTATGAAACCGAGAGACAGGGTTGAAGTAGAGTGTGATGTGAAACACCCATAAAGGTCCAAGTGCCTAGCATATGATGTGGAAATGAACAATAAAAATGACGAAGTGGACAAAGAAATGATTGGAAATGAAAAATGAAGATGATGACAAACCCAAGAAGGTGGTTAAAGGAAGAGAGTGAAACCCACTGAAATGGAAAAGGGTCCATGGCAATGAAGAAAATGAACATTCAGTAAAATTGGGAGTGAGTAATTATGAAGAGCAAAATGTGACGAACGGTAAATGAATGTTAGGTTTGACAAAGATATGAGGTCTAATGAAAAGATGAGAGCAATCTCAAATGAGCCTACAGTAAATTTACCAACAACTATCACCTATGAGAGTGTAACAATTAATCAAGAGCCCATTCTATATGGAAACCACTCTAAGAAAAGTACAGAGATTAACACAATTACTAATATTAGATGAGAAAAATCATCGATTGAGCTATGATTGTCATCATACTAGAAGCAAGCTTCCAGACGTATGAGTTGAAGTAATGGGAGTTATACAGAGCACCGATAGATCTAGATATGAGTCTAGGTAATGCCTTCTTTTCCGGGAAGGGCGGAGGTTCACGTAACGCGCAGTTGAGTGAGACTTTCCTGGCTATGCTTGGCCAGTGGGTCTGCCTTATTATACTACTCTAAGAACCTTACTTCCAATATAGGGATTTGGCGGGGTTTGATTCCATGTAAGCTTCGCATGTGTTTGGGTCAATTTGGTCTGGTCGAGTCCACCTTTTTCAGTGTGGGTTGTCACTAGATGTCATGATGGCTTCACATGAAAAACTATGTCGGTTAAGTAAAAGTTCCAAGTGAATGAATGAGGCCAGCCTCAAATGATGAACATAATGAAGTGGATGATACAACGTGTTAGGTATAATGGGACCAGGAGGTGATCTAGACTTAACGTATGACACTAGGTCATTCTTGATCATTGCACACCAAATTTGATGAAAGTTTAAAATAACATCCTAGGATAGCTGTGTTTACAATTAGCCTATGAAAGAAATAAAATGAAGTATCGTATGAATAAATGAAGCAGGACTCGTGGTTAGTGTAGTAAGGAAGGCCCCATAGTGTGGTATCATATTTAAGTGCCTCATTTAGGAAGTCGATGTTAAAGTCCATGATTCCACGGTCTTCATGGTATAGAATGAAGGATATGAAAAATGTTATGTGATTATCTGATATATGTATGTGTATGGCAAGATATTGTAGTGTCTTGTGAATATTATAATTATGAGATGCATGTTTCTCTAATGGCATTGACTTCCTAATCCAAAATGTTTGAGGTCACCTCACTTTCCAATCTAAATTTGGAAGCTCAACAACTTTATAATCCCAATTGGCCAGTCCAAATGACTTGACTTTCCAATCATTGTTGGTAGGAAAGAGGCTATTCTACTCATGCATGACATCTCACAAACTACAGTGGGCCTTATTCAGCCGGTCAAAAACGTAGGCCCATTCTATTAAATCATGGCTTAAGCCATATCGGCCGAACTCGCCTTTGCCTCAGATTGAACAAGCCCTCTACAGTGAGGGATATATTTTTTTAGATTTACCTTCATTTCTCTTTATTTTATACTTATTATTAGATCAAAGAGTATATTAGGGTTAATAGGTGTTGTACGCATAAGGTATTAAGGATGATCTTGTTCACAAGGGGTATATTTCAAATCAAATCGTGACAAGGCTGAAGTTCAAGGAAATAGATATCTTGCTCTTTATTTAGTTAAATTCATTTAGTAACGATTAAAATATTTTTAAAAGTCATTTGAAAATTTTAAGTGTTAAAATTGATAGTTTGAAATACTACATAAATAGTATATATTTGGAGTTTAGAATCAAAAGTTTTTGTAATATCATCCAATTTCGTTTTAACTATTTAGAATTTGTGATTCAAACAAAAAATTAAAATTTACAATGAAACCCCTCTACCAACACCGCACAACATCAGAGGGTTAACGGACTTAATTCAATCTGCCCCTCTCACCCACAACCTATCTGTTTTACCCGTTGTCATCTCTAAATTAAGGGGACACAATAATAAGATATCATTAGGTAAAAAAAAAGTTATTTAATATTGATACCTAAGGAATACGTGACACATGTTTCATTTACAATTTTATTTCCAATTATGTCGTATATGGAACCATTTACCCCCTAAAATTACGAGTTGGAATCTAAAGACCACATCTTAAACTAAAGTTAAGGTCCTGTTACCTTCCCGAAAAATTTTTTTTTATTTGTACACCTTTTATTATTTTGCGGATCCTGCTTAGTAAATAAAATCACATTATCACCTTAATTCCAGGGATAAGGAAAAGTATCCCCTTAGCCGTACGACCCCTCAAAAATCCGAGAGGCAAGGCCACAATTAAAACTAAACTAAAGTCATATTACCCCTCCCCCTGTCTCCGAACTCATTTATTTGGGAATATTAACCTTTTGGATATTAGTGGACCACTATGTTTCGCCATGCAATTGAGGCACATGGTAGAGTTGGATGCACGAATGTAACACCCCGTTAAGATTTGAAACTAGACCGAACCATTCTTCGTGGTGAGAACCCATTTTACCGAGGAATTTTAAATTTTTCTAAGTGCTAAAATTCACTAGATGATAGCACCTTATGTCAAGGAAGAACCAAAGAGAAAAGAATTCAAGTTTATCACTATGTTCCTTTATGTTCTGGGTGTAATACTTCAAAAAATCAAACGCCTAACATATGATTGATTAATTTATGAATGTATACATTATACCTTAGGATTATCTTTGAATTTTCGTTTTCAAAGCCGCCGAGTTGTTCTAAGTAGAGTTTGGATGAGTCAGTATATGATCTTTTGAAGTTGCGTTGTCCGTTTAAAAACATAGCGGGATAAAAGTGAGAGTATTGTGGTATTCTGACCCAATCATATTTATTCCTTTTAGTTATATTTTAGGTATATACCCTATTAGGGAAAGAAGAATATGATAAAATGAGGGTGTCAAGCATCGCGAGATCTTACGTCTTTGCGGAATTCATGGGTATAAATCACTAAGTAGGTAGTAATCTTGCATAGTGTTAGTTAGTTCACCACCACACAAACATGTTAATCAGCGAAAAATTCATTCAGAAAAGTTTAAAGATTATAGTCGATTAGTTCTTGGGGGTATTTGATGTCCTTTCTAAATCATGTGGGTTGGGTTGTTTTAGGATTTCTGTGATCAATTGAGTATTGAGGTGATGGAAGTATATTAAAGTTTAATTAAGTTAAAGTAATTGATTTACAAGTGAGTGAGAGACAAACTGTCAAATGAAAAGTTCATGATGGATTAATTGGTAATTATAGGTACCAGTAGTCAGGGCTGTTTAAACTGAATGTAAAATGAGGCATCCATACGAGGAGAAATTATTAGTGTGCATGTTGTACTTTGAAACCGGAGGTTGTTGGTGCGAAAAACACTGGGGGTGCCTTGACCCTGAATAAGACAACCCACAAGATAAGCGAGAAACCGATTGATCATCGCTGGGGTAGGTTGGTGGGTGGACATTTCCTCATTTCTGTACTTGTTCATTCCCATCCTCCCATCTCTTACTACTCCTTCTAGTCGGTGGAGGAGGACGCCCTAGTACCAGATGGCTAGGTGCTCAGCCATCTCCATCTAGAAGACGTCTCCCAGACCTTCTTTACGCGGCCATTTCTCGGCACTGTTCCACTTCGGCTACAAGCCCCAGTGAGCGGCTCAGATTGCATCTTTGTCTTGCTGATAGTTGATTGTTGGCGTAGTCGTGCTTCTAGTTCTAAACATCTGCGAAATAGGAGTGGAGATGGTCAGATACAAGTTGTGATCACGTAATACCAATTGGATCCAAAGTAATAGCACGAAGAGAAAGAAAGAATGGAATTTCCTTAAAGTCGGTATGCCTCTCAAAGAAAAGTAAAGGCGTCCCTCCTCACCGTTCTTTAAAACTATACTAGACCTTGGTCTTGTGTGATGCGACCACAACGAAACCTAATGCTCTGATACCAAGGTCTGTAGACCCAAATCGGACCGCGAATGGCACCCACCACGAACCCTCCTATGTGATGCGAACCAACCCAATCTAAACCTTAAACATTGCAAGCGAAATCAATAGAAAGGAAGGGCGGAAGATAACTCATAATAAAAATCAATCAATAAACTTCAAAATCCACATCTATATATCCCCAAAAGGAGTCATCACCACAAGAACATCTATGATCATAATTACTAAACTAAGAGTATTCTAAAAAGCTAAAAATGACAAAAAGCTAGTCTGATGCCAGACCTTCAAGGCATCATGAATGAGGAAGGAGACCCATTCCAAGCTAGACGCATTAGCTCACCGTGAGGATCCGGTGTGACGAAGAATGTGCTAGAATTGCGGTTGAAGTTGAAGACGACGGCTACGTTTGTGCACTCAACAACTAACAGAAGCAAAACATCACAAATAGGGGGTCAGTAAAACACAAGTGACGAGTTAGATATCATCGGCCAACTAAATATAGAGAGCAAATATATCTCAGATAACACATAAATTCAACTAATATTCTGTAAACATGTGGATAGCCACAGTACAAAATTCATTTATCGCATCAGCCGAACATATCTGTGAGGACTAAGCCTCCAAACCATAGCTCGTTTTGGGATAACATGTTCTTTAGATTGAGTTAAGTTATCATCTTTCAAGATTCATTATCTTTATTCCTTATGTGTCGATACGTGTACACTCCGGATCTCCTCTACTACTATGTGTCGGAACGTGACACTCAGGATCCCCTAATTCAAACCGTGTCGGTAGTGACACTACGATCCCATACATTAACGTGTCGGTTCGTGACACCCGTCCCACTTAATTCTATGTGTCGGTACGTGACACTCCGATTCCCCTACAATCTAGGTGTGGTCGTGACACACGTCCCACTAATCTATGTGTCGGTAAGATGACACTCCGAGTCCCCTACATCTATCGGGTCGGTCGTGAAACCCGTCCCACTAATCTCATTCTATAATTTCATAAAGGCCTTCTTATTACCAAAGGCGTCCATCATCTGCAGAGATTAGGTTTTTATCAAGATTGTGGGATTCAATAGCTCATCCATGTTGTTGCATCAGCAATCATATAGATATAAAATCACATCAGACATGACCACACAATAAGCATAAAGAAGGGACTCTAGATATACAACACATAATTCATTCAGTATAAGAGTTTACGGTAAGGAATAGTGTAAAAACCATAACTTACTCCACAGAAGGAATAGTGATCAAGCAAGAATTCTCAAGCCTTGGTGTTTTTTCCTCTTCTCGTTCGATTCTCCTCTTCTCTCGTCGATCCTCTCTTCTCTCTTGCTGTTCTTTTCTTTTCTCATTCAAACCCTCTTTCTTTTACCCCGAATATGCAGATAATAAGGTTTTAAAAGCAGGGCACTAATAATCCACTAATTAACTTTAAGGTGAAATGCTTTTAACTTCCAATATTTAGACTTTATTCACATTAACACATGCCTTTATAATAAAAGCAGGGACAATATATAGTCCAAGAAGCCCCTTAAATTAAGTTAATCAGACATCGACCCGCCTGGGATTACGCAGCCGTGCCGGGCCGCGTGATGCGACGGTCCGTCCTGCTGTCGTCGTCAAGGGTCAGACGACTTATTTTGTTTAAAAAAAGTTTGTGAACGGCAGCATGCCCTGAGGACGGTCCGTCCTGCCATTCGTCGTGGCGTCAAGAGAGTCGATTTGTCAGTACCCAATTTCAGAAGTCTAAGTGGTCTTGGATGAGACCTCCACGACGGTTCCGTCGTGGCACCGTTGCCTCTGCCAGTTTTCCAGAAAGAAATCTACTGACTCAAACGACTAAAAAGGTCGTTTACACACCGTTCGATTAAAGCGAATAGGGTAAAGAAACTGAGCAACGACAGTCTTATGTTTTCTGAGTTGGGGAATTAGCGTGATGCACAGGATGATAGAGCGCCCCAAACCCTCATATGAACTTTAGAGGCTGGCCCCCAATGCCACCCCTAGCGCAAGGGTTGCAGGCCACCATCAAGTTTGTTTGATTGCTTCGTTGGGTTCATATATAGTGCACTTACTCTGTCGAATTCTAATACTTTAAGACTTCTAAACCCTACACGCATCCCAATGGACCATAACCTTTATGTCATAATTCAAATTTAAGGTAGAGTTGTGAGTTTTAAGTTGAAAAACTTCAAACATTCGTAAGAAGTCCCTTTGATGGGGGGGGGGGGGGGTCTTTTTGGAGTCTTCTACAACTTTAGTACAATTGTGTCAGTAGAGCAAATGATAAGAGCTCATGAGTCAACTTTCATTATGAGACCCTACCATGTCATGAACCAAAACTCTGAATTATATTCACATTCAAGAGGAGTAAAAGTAGAGCCAAGAAAGAAAGCATTTAAGTCAATTGGAAAAGTCTTTTAGATCCATCATTGATTTGATTAATGGTTTAGAAAGTAAATAAGAGAACGAGAAGAGTTATTATAATGAGTCCATGTAGTATGTAGACCTTGTGTCGAGTCGTTCATGACCATAATTTATGCAGGACTCAAATTGTAGTATCTTTTAAAAGAACTTAGATTCAAGTCTAAGTCTGATATAAAGTTTAAACATTATTTGAGTTTTATATTTCTAATCATAAGACTATAACAGTTTACCCTTGAAGTCACTTGAGTTTAAATTGTACATCTCGATATTAGAGACCACTCTACGTGAACCAATCAAAGATGAGAAGTGTCGTAGAGTCGCTGACGGCTAGTTCATGCTACAATTCCGCAGGAACCCCTCCAAGGTGAAACATAATGAAATTATCCAACAAACGTAAATATCAATAACTGCATCCATAATACAATCAAGGATTCTAAGATTCAAAGTCCAAAAATCCAAAAGTAAAGTCTAGAAGTTATGCTTGCAGTCAAAGAAAAGTCTTTGAAGTTTTCAGAGTCTGAGCAAGCTTTGACGTTTTTAACACTCACTTTCAAATAAGTAAAGACTCTAAAAATTTGAGTCATTTGTAAAAAAAGTTATAAGGGAGCATGTCGGCCGAAGAGTTATATAAAAAGTTTTCACATTGTGACCATGATAGATTCCAAAAGAGCCTTTGACTTGCAGAATTTGAGAAATCCAAACCAAAGAAAGAAGTTGTTTAAAAAATACATGAGCTAGTATATTTTGAGAGTAGTATTGAGCACGGATATGGGGATGCTTATTGTAGTTCTATTAACTCAGTTCATTAAAACCTGTAGCATCATGGGTATGGGGTCATACCTTAAGATGTCACATAAGTTAAGCGCTAGTGCATCACTAAAGTAAGCATTCTATATGAAGGCAAAGCCTTAGGAAAGTTCTCGGCAGTAGTTGGCAAGATGCTGTATCACCACTAGCTCATGAGTGAGGTTCGGTTAGAAGAATCTTCACAAATATTACATTACGTTTATCAATATGTAAAGTTGAGTTTGTAATTCCATTTTCTTTAACGAACAAGTGTTTTACTATTATGAAGTTCTATATATTGCGAGGGGTATCGTTCTTTAATTAATTGAGTACCAGAGTTGAGTTCTCATATATTGAGTTCGAGTATAATATTGAGTGAGTATCTTATTTTGAGTACTTGAGTGTTAGTAAGATGAGTAAACTCTAAATTCCTGAAGTTGGGTAAAATTTGACAAGATGTAAGTACGTTCCTTTTGTAAGTTTGAAGATTATAGTTTATAGTTTACAATTCCCTACATGCTGTATATTTCAAGTACTAATTCATTTGGTATGCATCTTATCCATGATGCAGGAACGGGTCTATTCAGCAGCTCAACATGAGATTCATTTATACATAAAGAGAATTCAAGTTATCTATGGGGAGCCTCCTTGCTACCGGAGGATTCGTTACTTATCAGTTTAGTCCAAATGTTGTCTGGTCGTTTGTCCCTACGTCAGTTTTATCAGTTAAAGGCTCATAGAAGTCACTATAGTTTGAGGGTGAGAGTTGGTGTGGGTATTATTCATTATTTTATTAAATATTTTGAAGACTTAAGTTCCATATTTTGGGATGAGTTGCATATTTGATTATCAGAGATATCTTTGGAGTATGTTTGTATTTAAGTTTATGAACTTTTATGTCAATTTTTAAGTTTTTGCAGCTTAAGTTAGTCTCCGCTTGATAGAGGAAGCTGGGAGAGGGTTCAATTAATGACCAACATTGATTCTTCAGTTCGTATCACGTTTTTACGGTATGTAGGCTCGAGTCATGGACACGTAAGCCCAAAATAGTATAAAACTACAAAAAAAATGGGCTCGGAAATGGGGGGGGGGGGCGTTAAGATGTTTTGACTTTACTATTCGTCTAAGGGTACATGGTCTTATCCCGTAATTGAAACTCAACTACGTTAACTCGTATAGTTTGCGTAAATATCAAAATCAAAACCATTTTCAGTTTAATTATCTAACATGAAGTAAATAGTTTCATTTGATGTCACTGAAAACTGTTAGGATGTAGAGTAAGAAATGTGGAATCCGCTAAAGAAACTTTGGCGTGATAAACTCGCCATAATGTAACAATTTTTTATTTTGTATGTGCGTCTGTCTAGATTAGTATTAAATAACGTTATCAAATGAGCGAGTTGACTTGATATTGAGATAGTAAACAAGGAAAACTTTCAAAATTGCAAAGATAGGCACTCTATAGCATAGTTGATTAATGGGTGAAATATAAATGGGGTTGGTCATGAATCGATTCAAGGTTACTTAGGCTCAAAATTGGTTATTAACAATGGGATGGTATGATGACCTGTCCACTTTGCACCCGCTTCATCTTAATAATTTTAACCGATCTTATTTAAAATTATACACCACAATTAAACTTCAGACTCAACAAGAAACACAAAAAGTAAAAAATAAAGAGTTTTTAAAGGGGTTTGGCTCTTGAACGATTAAAGTGCGATAACTTGAAGCTTCTTTTATAAATGGCTTCCGACTGAATGAGTAAGATGAACTCCATTAATATTATCATGGTGCCAACCCCAAAATCTAGTAAAAATTCTGTGGTACCCTAGTATTGTGGTTCATTTTGGACATCCCTATGAGAAATTCGCAAATAGCCACTAAATAAAACTAATTAGGCTCCAAGATGTAAGATTTGCTAATTACGAATCATGCTTGACCTCCTTAGAAAGGAGGGAGAGGCAAGCGAATGTAACATATCGTAACTTGAAATAACTAAGTACTATTAAGAAAAAAGATACTCATTAAGGAAATAACTAGGAAATCTTGCATTTCAGCTTTCAAAAGTGAGTTTGGTCATTTCACATGACGACAAATTCCATCTCTGTGAACTTTTTTAGATGAGTTATTAATATGTTTGCTGAAATGCTCTTCGGAAGATAGTTTACAACACCAACGTGTTGCTAAAAATCGATGTCGAGAGGAGATATGCCCTTCAGACGTTTGATGTTTGGACTAAGGAGAGGTCCAATCAAGATTTGGTAAGGTAAAGTTGTTCTTTTTTTACGCCTAGTATTTCCTAATTCGTTTTAAGGTTTAATAGGGGTTTAAAAACAAATTCCCAAATCAGGTTTCACCAAAATATTTAGAACACTAGGGCTGGGGAGAAAAACAGGAAAGAAAAGGAAAAAGACCAATTAGTTGTCAAAGAACGCCAAGATCATTGAGTGGATTGTCTTTAGGGGTATTCCCTATCGAGGTAGGTTAGATCAATGTGTGTTTGGATTCGTTCACCCACACACCATTATGTTTAAGTCAGAAAATTTCTATGATGAATGAAACTCTTTGAAGTCTGATAAAAGTATGAGAATTTCTTGGGGGTTGAATTGCGTGGACATCAAAGTAGATAAAGATTCATGTGTGCGGAGTTTGTCGTCTAAATATATTGGTAATGAGGTATTTAATGATCAATAAGTGTTTTGGGGGTTGGCATAATGAAGTGTAAAGTTCTTGAGGAGGTTTAGAAATGAAAAAAGGCTAAGAAAAGTTGGAGTCCTGTCAGATGAAAAACACTGGGTGCGCGGCCTGCCAAAGTACAGTCAGGGGTAAAGCTCTGATCTGATAGGCCCTGGCACCCGACACTCACAAGAGCAAGGACCCCCCGGTGGACCCCGTTCTTTCCTAATTTTTGTACTAGTTCCTAAGTATGTATCTCTCATTTCTAGTTGATTTCAACCAGTTAGAGTACATCTAAACATCACAAAATCATCCATATAACATGAGATGATGTCTTAAATCTCATAATCCCAATCAAGGTTCATCTAAGACAAGGTCAAAAGAAGTTATTAGAGTCAAAATTAAAAGAGTAAGAGCAAGTCAAAAGTTAAGGTTCTTAGTGTTTCAACTACTCTTTAGCCCCCAAAAACGTTTTAACTTTGATTTAAGGATAAAGTTACAAGTCAAGAAAGAGTAAAGAGTTGAGTTAAATACTCAAAAACTATAGGGGAAAATCCCATAAGAATTAAAGTTCAAGCTGAGTATAGAGCAACAGTTGAGTTCATTTCTAAAAAGTTATACGGGGGATAAGTATTACCTAAAGGTTTATAAATGTATCACATTTAAGTTAAAAGTTCCAAAAGAGTTCTGGACAAAAAGGGGAACATTGATTCCAAAAGAAGCTTTTTAAAGCTAAAGGGTTCAGTAAATTATCTCAACCCAAAGGAAGGAAGTTTTATTAAAAGTATGAGCTAAAATATATTTTTAGAGTAGTATTGAGCACCGATGTGGGGATTAGAGTTCATATTAACTCAAGTCTAAATATAAACTATGTAGCCATAATGGAAATTGAAGGTCATACGTTTTAGTTGATCACGTAAGGTGAGCTAGTAGATCAACTAAGTTAAATAAATTCCCATACCGATGGCAAGGTATAGTATGGTCCTTGGGCAAGGTGAGGTAAAATGTTGTATCAATACTTAAGCTCAAAGTGATGGTTATCGATTAGAGAATCTCCCACAAAAGTTATATTACTTTCAGATATAAGTAAAGTTGAGTTTGTTATTGCATTTGTTTAACGAACTAAGTTGTTTTATTGTTTTACAAGCTATATATATATAGCATATGCTTTAAATTTCTTTATATACATACTTCGAGTTATGCATATTCTTGAGTTGAGCAGACCAAGGTAAGTTCATCTTAGTCCCCTCAAGCTTTATTCGTCATTTAGCTTTCCAACTCGCATTCTCGTACATTCAATGTACTGATTCAAATTTGCCTGCATTATATGATGATGCAGACACACGTAAGAAGGATAGGCACACAGCACACCGTTGATCCAGTTGAGCACTCCACAATTACTTGGTGAGCCTCTTTGCATTGCGGAGGACATACCTTTTATTGTTTTTCTAGCTTAGTTCATCTAGATGTTGTGGGGTCTTTCACAACATCCATCTCAGTCAGTTTAGAGGCTTCATAAAAGAGTTAGTAGTCATTTTTGGAGTCAAATTTATCTTATATTTCATATCTTCAAGTTTTGAGACTTACAACCATTTTGGCCAAGACAAATATATAAGTTATTTGATAAGAATGCTTTTAATTCTTTATCTGATATGAGTATAGTATTCCACTGAGTTAAGTAAACCAGGCCAAGGGTTTTCTCAAGGCCAACAATTGTCGTTATGTGTCGGGCATGTCTAGGGTGTAAGCTTCGAGCATGACACGAAATTTGGAGATATAGGAGAGAGGTGGTCGAGATTGGAAAAGAAGGAGAGAGGCGGGTGAGAGAGGGAGGAGAGAGGAGAGAGATAGAGGCCAAAGAGTGGAGAGGGAAAGTATTTTATATTGGTGTAGATAAGTGTTTATTCAACTTGTATAATCACATTTTTATCAAAGAATGCATGTGTCTTAGTATTTTGTATCACCAAATCGATTGTATAGTTTACATTATAATAGGTATTATATAAGTGATTGTTATCAGTTTTGTTCTATAAGAGACTGTTAACATTTTTATTCTTAATTTTTATTTTTATACGTGAGAGTGAACCAGATAGAAAGGAGGAGGACGATATTGGGCAGAGATAGTTTGATTTGTATAATTGATTGCGTAATCATTTGTTTTGTATAAACAATGTTAACATTGAATGTAACATTTATCAATGTATAAGAGATGCGTACGCCACATAGGCAATGGTGATCTTTGAAACCCCCTTGCATAGGCAAAATAATGTGTTATACAAAGTTAATATATAAAATGTTATAAGTGTCTACTTATTTTGCCATCTTAGCCAACTACTTAAAAATAAAATTGGCTCACTCTTCGCCAAAATCTGTGCTCTGCCACTTATAAGTGTGACGACTGGACTAAGACGGAGAGAAGCAGGTGGGGCGAGGAACGAGAGAAGAGAGGAGAGCGTGATTCCATAGAGAAGAGAGAGAGCAAGATGGATAATGTAAATACGGTTAAAGGTTCGTCACGAATGATAATGATACAAACTGTAGATATGTTAAGTAATTAATGTTAAGTAGACAACATCGGTAGAGAGATGAGAATGTGTTATCCTTAATGGATTTGGGGGACAAACATACCTATGAGATAACGTTTTGAGTAGAGTTAGGCCTATGTTTCATATCTTAAAATAGTATTAGAGCAGGCAATCACACTTTTGTCTGTTCATCGAATGTTGGGGCCCTATTTAAAAATGTTCATGCTCTAGTCTGAGGTCTTGGAATGAGGGGGTGTTACGAATCCACAACGTAGAAGGATGGCTCCTTTTATGGCTTGGTTAAAAACCTCCTATGAGATAGCTCTTGGGGTTGGTAGGATTTCCAGGTGACTTATCTTCACCATTAATAAAATGTTTTCGGTTTTTTATCCACATTAATTCTCCTTCAATATATTTGAAGAAGCACTATTATTTTGTTTATCACCATGTGTTTTCTGTTTGGGTTTGGAGTGTGGAGGATATCTTAGTCATTCAAACAATCGAGACTTGATTTGAATGTATTTTCGAATGAAAACAAGTCCATTCAACTTTTTTTCATATAGAAATAACCCTCTCTCTATTCTAACAATTTACCTTTTCCATACCCCAGCCACACACCCACCCATTGCTCTATGTCTGTTATTTTCTTTTGCAACGATTTGTTCATAAAACGTTGTGTGATTATCCCCCACCCCCCGATTAATAATTTACAATGATAATGTACTCGATGAAAAGGTCGTACTTCAATTTTCACTCGCTCAACCTGATCCTTTGTGTATCTTTTAGGTTCAAATATAATTTAGATTCTTCCTTTAGGGAAACTAGACGTGAGGTGGGTAGGGAGGGCGGGGTGAGAAGATACTAAGGAATGTTCTAAGGAGGGGAACTGTCCTTAAAGTTCTCTCCCTCGCAATAAATCAAGCTCTCCTACCTCCTCTGAACTACACTTTTCGAATTCACTAACTTACTCTCTCCTTTCTTTTTCTCCCGATAAGCTTTATATTACACTAGCTGATCAGTAATGTTGATTTTGTTTTGTTGAAATTGGAATCCTTTAGATGAATATTTAGTATTTTATGATATCATTTACTGGAGGTGGAGCTGTGTTTACTGGTTGTAAATAGTTTCTCTATTAGAGGAAGGTTTCTTGTTTAAATATACCGATTGGGTATGTGTTGTTGTTAAAATCGGACAGTCACATTTTTGTGTAACAACCTTTAAGGAGATAAGAAATAGGAATAGGGGGAGAATCATGATGTTTGACCAAAGTTTTGGATTAACAACACCCACGTCGTTTGTGGGTCAACAACTTCGATCGTGGTGCTTGAATGACGGATAGTATAATGGATGTTTGACAGGACCTTTCAAAACGTTTTTTGTTTTTCGGTGTCACCCAACTTGTTTTCAAAGTTTAAGAAGGATCACATGATTGCTAGGCTCAGAGCTGCAATGATCCCACTAGAGTTTTTGTGAGACAAAAAATTCACGTTAACGAAAAAATAATAATTAAGAATGGAAAAAATATTAAGAAACAATCATATTATTATTTCAAAGTTGAGGGTTCAATCTCTATTATTCACGGAATTCAATTTTTAAATAATAATTCAAGGCTCTTAGCTGATCTAGAATTGAATTTAACTTCATCTTGGAGTCAAGGCTTAAAGCTTGTTCTTGAAATCCTTGATTAAACTTTAAACTTGCAATTTTAATCTTGTTCTTGACATTTAGTTGAATCAAGGGCATCGAGATTGTTCTTAAATCTTGTAGTTTTGATCTTGATTTGTAATTTGTGTACTTGAACTTTATTATCTTGATCATGGATGTCAAAGGTCTTTGAAGTTTGTCTTAATCTACAATGAACTGAACTTATTCTTAATCCTGACTTCCAGTTAAAATTCAAGTGTGCTTCGAGTTGATCTGATTTGTGCTCTGCTATTGACTTTCTTAACTTGAACTTGATCTGATTGATCTTAATTGTAAACACATTTAAAACATGAACCTTGATTCTTGAACTTTAGCTTGTAGAGAAAATGTGCGTTTTGATTTATGAGCTTCTTTGGATTCTTGTCAGAATTCTTGAGTTAATTTATGAAATTATGAAGGACTCCTATTACATTTTTATAATAAAGGAGTTGTGTCGGCATTCATCACTCAATCAATTTAAGTGAAATGTCATATGACTTAATGGAGAGGACGTTAATTAAATTCATATTTTTAGGTACTTAGGGTTTAAATAATTAACTCGTATCTTAATCCATAATATTAATTTTAATTATTTTCATGAATTAATATATATAAATCATTTTAAAAATTTATATTTAATAAATTATAAATGATTACAACTAATCTTATCTAAAGGTGAAACTAATAGAATGGATAAAAAAGGAAAAGGGTACGACCATACTCTTATTTTGTGATTAAGAATTGATATTTCTTGTTTAAAAAGTGTTCACATATATTTTACAGTTCAAAAAATATGTTTAGTACATAAAGCATTCCTTAGTTAGATCTCGCCGAAACAAAACCTCTCTACTCAAGGCGTATATGTTAGGGATGCATATAACTTCTTATAATTTAGTATAGAGAGTGTTCATCTAAATTTAAATAGTGAATTTCTAATTTAGTAAATGAATGGTGTTTTGAATATTACCAAATTTGTTACGCATCACATTTAAATTCTGGATTCTCTCCATTTTTGATAGAGAATTTCAATATGAATACAGTATTGTTTAACCAAGCATTTTGCTTGAAAAATTATAGTTGTTTTCTTGGAGCTTGGAGCGGTACATTAGTAATTCGACAGTCAACAACATTAATTTGAAATGCCTTTTGGAAGGGAAAACATATCTAATCTATTTTTTTCTTTTTTTATGTCTGTATCAAAATCGTTAAAATTAATTAATATCATAATCATACCACAGGAAACAAAAGAATTTATTTCAAAATTTTGATATTACACCATTATTCAATGAGTGCATTGATAATTACTTGATCAAAAGTTACTAGAGGGAGCTAACTAATTTTATTTTACCACTCCAGGAGCTCCCCGTTTTTTCTCCTTGGCAATTCGAAATTGCAAATCTTCGGGTTGGTTGTGAGGCGTGGCTTACATCCTGAGCAACTCCTTCTCGTCAAGCTGACTAATTACACTCCTAATATATATGGAAAATACTTTAGAAAAAGACTTCTAAGCTTATTATTTCCTCATTTATTATTTAATTTTATTATGGTTAACTAATTTATGTTTTTAAAAGCTAAGGAGATTAAGAATCCTGATTGCATGGAACCGTGCCTGGTAGGGGGAAAATCCTCCAAATTTTTACATATTTAATAAAATTAAAATTACCATAAAATATATATAGAAAAATAGAGGTGGAGAAGAGAGAAATAGAAATTTAAATTATTTAGTAAATAATCATAATACTGAATAGTCATTGAAAGAATTCTCTAATAATTAGGACTGTTATAAATCCATTGTATGTTATAGTATATGTGGATAATCCATTAGATTTATTCAAGTATTTATTGGATTCAGTATAGGTGATTCCAATGATGATAAGAACTTCCAATATAACATGTTTATTAATTAGATGACTTTGGAGTGATAACTCTTAACAATATAAATAGAGATATCACTCACAATTTGGACGCACATAAATAGAATAGTTTTCTCCTCCATCTTATACGTCTTGTCTTTTATTATTATACATTATATTATTGTTACCTTCTTCATATTACGTTATTAGCAAGAAGTTGTCACTTGCCAAGGTATTATAAAAATAATTTTTAATTTAAATCACCTATTCACTATAATCTCATAATGTGAATTTATCAAAATATGAGTTTGTGGCGTTAGTGTTTTGGAAAGGAATTATCTTTCATGGGTACGCGAAGCTGAAGATTCACTTAGTGCTAAAGGGCTTGATGCCCACCATTACTCAGGGAAATGAAGCCATTCGAGTCAAGATAAGACCAACAGATACGATTTTCTTTGGGTTCTCTTATGAGGGGCTGGAGATTGAATATTAATGGCTAAAAGATTGCTTGAATTGTGGACTTGATTAAAAGGGAGATATGACCACCTAAAGGCAAACATTGTGCAAGAGCTCATTATGTAGTGGATGCATTTATGTTTTTCAAGGTTTTAAGATCAGGAATTTAAGCTAAACTCTAATTTATTTAGGAATAGCCTCCCAGTTGAAATATGTGCGGGAGAATATAAAAAGATGCAGACATGTTGGAAAACGACGCGCTTACTATTTCCAAGCATAAAATGTGATATTGTTGCACAATATCGTGAAAAGGGTGTCAGAATTATCGGAATTGATTCAATATTTTGGTGGTGGTCAGTATAAGCTATTTTAATAAAAAAAATCTGAAGTTCAATCCCAGGGGGCTGCTTCAGTACCGAAAGAATGTGGTAGAGAACGTGATTATCTGAAGTAAAAAGAGATGATATCGGGGATGAATAATGCACGGGACGTGGCAACAAGATAAGAGGCGATACACTAAATTTTCAATGTGGTGATCATAATAAAAGTAAAACACACACGAGGTTCTAAAAATAACTCCTAAAAAAAGTAATTGGATCGTTGTGGGCAGAAAGGCCACATTGGAAGAATGAATGTCGCACACACCGAACATTTTGTTCTGCTTACAAAAATTCATTGAAAGGAAAAAAAAATTAAAGTGTGCTTCCTCTTCCAATGCTCGAGCTGAACCCACGTATTGACTCTTAAATGTTGATAAGCCGTGGAAAATCTCATAAATATGATAAAAGATATTGGAGAAATATGTGGCTTAAAAGATGTTGTTTTTTATGGCCTTGGTTACATTAATTCATATGGAAGTTGATGATGTTCTTAGAAGATCGAAATCGGATTGTTTGATACTTTAGCTGGGGGGTGAAGTCTTCTAATGTTTTTAATTTATTCTACTTTCGTGGTTTTAGTTATCAATGTTCTTAGGTTGAAGTAATTTAAATTTCATTGTTAGTTTTGTTTCCGTACTTCTTATCTTTTTATATTAATGAAAATAATAAAAGTCCCTAGTTGTAAATTCGGAATCAAGATGCGTAATGTAGATGTGTGTCTTCTTGATAGTTGCTTACATGCATAATATTAAAGAACAAAATAATTTTCTAATTTGATTAGAAATAATGACATATGTCAACACATATTATTTAGTACAAACTAATTGAGGGATCTGAAAAGAGCAACCTATTAATAACCTGGAGGGGCAATTTGACCACTAACTAATGAATAATTGTAGTAAGCTCAAAGAACTTATTATGTTTCAAAAGCTATTCGCTCAAATAGATATCATGTTGAGATGGCTCAATGAAGGAAATGTTGAATACCTTACTTAATACAATTTATGTAGAGAAGAAAAATTGTGCATGAAAAATCACCTGCACTTTCTTCGGGATTGTACTATACCAAGTATAAAAATACAGTTGATCACATATCTATGAACAAAGGTTTATCTACATTGTATAATTTATCATTTGGGCTCATCCCGAATCTTAATATGATGCGCAACATAACTGAGAATTCACATGGGCCACATCTTAAAAGCCCAAATATACTTCAATCAGAAATTTCTTGTGCCTCTTTGTTCTCAAGGAAAGTTGATCATCAAACCATCAACAAGTAGGTTGGAATTGCAAGTTCCCTTGTGATTTGAAAACCTGTATATAGGGTGATAGGCTGTGGGACCCATTTCAATCTCATGTGGACCCTTTAAATATTACTATGGGCTGAGAGATGTTCTACAAGTTGTCACATGTGTGCTTATTATCAACTCGGTAACAACATGGATTTTGCGAGAGGTTTGCTCAAATAAAGATTAAAAGCAAATTGTTGCAGACTATACAATAAATCAATCCGTCTAGAATAATGCTCGTGAGTTTACATCTCAGGCATTAATGATTATGTATGTACTAGTGGTATAACAGTGAGCCATACAGTTGCGCGATGTTCCACATCTCAGAATGGTCTAGAAGAATCATTTATTAAACCTCTACAATGATAGCGATACCATTGACTAATAAGAACAAAATTATTTGTGCTATGTGGGGCATTGTTTTGCTATTTTGCATGCAGCCAGGCGATTTCGTGCATAAGGCGACCCAAATTATAATGAATTCTCCACCATTACAATTGACTTTGGTCAAGAGCTCAAATATATCCTATCTTAGAATTTTTTGTTGTGTGGGTATGTTCCGATTGCTCAAACACAACGCATAAAGATCGGGCCTCAAACGATATTGGGGATAATATTGTATGTATGAATCTCCTTTCAATGATAAAATATTGGAGCCTATTAAGTGGAGCTTATTAAAGGTTAGATGTGATTTTATTTGAGAATCAGTCTACCCGATTAGGAGGAGAAAATAAACAGTTAGCGCACAGAAATAGATTGGAATTATCATATCTATCTCTTCTGGGATCTAGAACAAATTCAAGTGAGCAAAAAGTTCAAAAACTAATTTACTTTGCAGAAAAATGTCGTATCATGTGGCCAATACAATTACTAATCTTCCAAGATTACAATTCGAAATTCCAATGTACAGTGCTACCAGTTCGAGTGATGTTCCGACAGGAACCTCATGATTATTTTAAGGCAAATGAGTCCCTCCCCCCTTCCCCCCCCCCAGACCACCACTTGAAGTGTGGTAGACCCAATTGGTTCCACAGGGTTAAGTCTCGAAAAAAGAAAAGGAATACAATGAGAAGATGATCATGGGTTGGGAAAGAAATTTCTCACATATTAGGACCCAAGTTGAAAAACAACATGATGAAATATCCGATGGAGTTCAAACTTCTGCAATAGTGAAATTTCAATGAATTATGTCTCGACAAGTAAGAGGTGGAACCGAAATAATTCGTGATGATAACATATTGCCTATCATTGTCGCTATTGACATAATGCACCAAGTGCAAGATTTGACTCCTAAATATGTTCACGAATGTAAACAAAGAATGTTAGCCAAAATGGAAGGATGTTAATTTCACTAGAATTTGGGGGGGGACCTCATCGAAAACGTGAATGTTTCAAACCAATAATTCGGAGCAACTGAAGTATCACTCAGTTGGCACAAATTATTTTTGTACGAAAAAGATGAGAAGTGAAATTGTGAGATATAAGACCCCCCCCCCCCCGACGTATTCAAGGTTTTTCTCAAAGACCTGACATTGATTACTATAAAATACTTATTCTCATGTGATAAATGTAATTACTTCAGATATCTGATAAATCTGGCGCATGAAATCTTGAAATGCGTCTAATGGAGAGTGGTCACAACTTATTTGTATGGCCAATGGAAAACCTATTTTCATGAAGGAATTCAAAATGCTGAAAGCATATCAATGATTGAAGAGAGGACTATTTTAATGAAGCCATTCAAAAATAATTGGAGTGATTTGAACAGTTAGGGAGCCCTTATGTGGTTAAAATCATCTGAGTGAATATTTGTTTAAAAAAGGATACAAAATAACCCAATTGTCCATGCATTTCATTAAACGGCGGAGTCTTAATTTATTATATTAGTTATGTGTGTTGATGATTTGATACATAATTGGCACTTGTCAAAGACCCTTAGAATCTTTTTAAGTGGCTGAAAAAAGAATTTTATAATGAAAGATTCGAAAGGTAAATTTATTGGCCGACAAATCGAGACATTTATCAAGGAACACTGTTCATCAATCAACAGCACATAGAAAGCACTATCTAATAGCACATCTGTACATTGATACTCACATCAATTGAGTACCCAATGGTGGAAGATCTTCTTGTTATCAATACAATCATTCAACCTCAGAGAAGGATGACGAGATTCTTGGTGATGAACTCCTTACATAGTGAAGTTGGGTAACTATGTACCGTGCTAAAAATACTCGAACAGCTATCAGTGTGCAGTAAGTATACTGGCAAGATCAGTTCTCCCAATAAAAAGACATTGAACGGTGTTAAACACATTACCTTCGATATCTTCGGGGGACCATAGACATGGCGTTATTCTATTCCAATTGAATCTAGGCAAAATGATTGGTTACATAGATGCAGGGTATTACTTCTGTAGCATAAAGCTCGGTCACAAATAGTCTATTGTTTACATGTGGAGACACTCAATATCTTGGTCCCCAATCTATGAAGCAAACGTTGGTACCACTTATTCATAATCAATGCATAAATTAATAGTCATCCTGAAGCAAGTCGATAATGTGTTTGGTTGTATAATGACCACCAGTATTCAGGAAATGTGTGTTTTTTATTGTCGAAAAAAAATATACAACCAACAATGACGAAGAGAATGTTGCTGTATATTCTCAATTCAAAGGAGGAGAAATCAAAGGAGGACCAGCAATAGAACATTTCACCGAAGTTCTTTTTAATGCAATGATCTTTAACAAAATGGTGAGACGTAGAAGTTCAAACAAAACTCAGTTAAGTAAGAATCTTGCCTGATTTATTCACTAAGGCATGGCACATCAACGTTTGAGAAGTTGTGATAAAAGATAGGAATGCTCTCATATGAGAGATATCAAGTGAAGTTTTTCATAAGGGGTGTGAAATAGGCAATGTAGTATTTTCCTTAACTATGGTTTTGTTGCAAGTTGGGTTTCCTAGTAAGGCTTACGAGCAACATTAAAAGCGTCAGATGAGATGTGTGTACTCTTTTTCTTTCACTGGATTTTTCCATAGAATATTCCTAGTAAGTTTTAACGAGGCAAATAATCTATGGATATACAAGGGGGGTGTTATACAATTGATGGTATAGTATAGTGTGGATTATACATTAGATTTATCCAAACTATTAATTGGATTCATGTATAGGTGCTTCCATATGATCTAGACACTTCCAAGGATAACTGTGTTATCTAGTAATTAGATGAATTTGGAGATTTATATCTCAACAAATAGATAGAGATGTTCACACCATTTGGAAGACACACTTGAATAAGAATGTTCTCTCCACATCTTATACTTCTTGTCTTCTTCTGATAATTCAATTATAGTATTCTGAGATTGTCTTCATAATAGGAGTATGATTTTTAATATAATTTTGATACAAAATAGTTATTTGACTGGCCTAAATGTAGATATAGTTGAGTTCAAATTAAACACTGGAAAAGAACACTTATATCCCAAAAAAGTAAAATGTTTACTTTTAAATGGGACTATTACCTCTATACCTTTTTTTATTTTGAAATGAAATATATCTAATTTAATTCGGCGCTGTTGATGTCTGGTGATGTCAACACCACCTCAATTCTATCGAAATCATCATAAACATATAAAGACTAACTTGATGGTATCCAACAATAACTGGGTGTATCTTCATTGAAGTATTGTTTTTTCCCTCCCTAATAATATGATGTATATATAATATGCTCTGTGGCGATGAATGAGTAAGTGACAATGTTTCATTCAAATTAGTTTCACCTCGATGAAATAACTCGACCATCATGACACCATTACGAATATCTATATATGGTCATGTATCTTGATGAATATTTCAATTCTTTAGTATTAATTTTAAAAATAAAAATTATTATTTCTACCAATATAGAGTTTAATAACTAAAGATTTTGACTTTACATTTTCTCTAATTGTTTCTGGTTTATTTAGTAACAGAAAAAGAGCAAATCTAGTGTACCGATTTGTACCCAAATACCAACGGAGTTACATAGAGGAAATTAATTTCAGTTCGTATATGATGTCGATATGGTATTAATAGTACAGAGGGGAGTTCCACAAAAGAAGAGGGGGGGGGAAATAGAAGAGGAGAGGTGAAGGAAAGATAGAGGGGAAGGGGAAGAAGGGGCGAAGAATCGGGGGAGGAGTGATAGCGGGGCGAAAAGGAGGGCGAAGGAGGGAGGACAGGGAGAGGGATGAGCAGAGACGGACGGAGGAGCGAAATGGAGGAAGCTCGGCCGAGAGGAGGACGGAGAGGGAGCAAGAGAGGGAGGGAGGCGCACAAAGAATAGAGGGTGGGACGAAGTTAGAGATGGGGGAGAAAAAACCAATGGGGGCCGCCATCCATCCACACGTAAAAATCAAAATAATTCTAAACAGGTCAGTCCACCTCAAAAATTACATCAAAAGCATCCCGATCCGTCTCCCCATCTAGCCCACGACAGAACAATACACCAACTTCCACCCACAAAAAACAACCAACAGAACCCTCGTCAAGCCCCACAGACCCCCCCGCACCGTTTTCTCAGCCACTCGAGCCCGACCCCATAACTCCCTCCGAAACCCTCCTCCCCCCCACTTTTCTTCCCCCCCATCCCCCCCTCCCCCTCCCCCTCAACCCCCCCTCCTCTCCGCTCCCCGCACATCTACCACCCCCCCAACACCCTCACACTTCTCCCTTTCCCTTTCCCCCTCCCCACCCCCCAACTTAACACCACCCCCCCCCTCCCCAATTCCCCCATCCCACCCCCCCTTTACACCCTCCCTACATTCTCTCGACACCCCCCCCCCTCCCTCAAACGCCCCACCCTCCCACCAATCTTTCATTCTCCCACCCCACCGCACCCCCCCCACCCTCCTCCCCCCTCTTGCCCCTTTCCCCCAACCCCATCCCGCCCCCCCCACCACCCCACCACCCTCACCCCCCCCCAACACTACCTCACCCCCCCCACCCCCCATCCCCCCCTCCACCACCGCCACCTCGCACCCCCACTTCCCACTCTTACTACCAGCTCCCCATTCACCTTCCTGGCCCCACCATCCTTCTCTTCACAATTCTCTCCCCTCACCATCCCACTCACCCACCCCTTAACACCCCCCCACCCCTCTCCACCCATCCCCCCCTACCTCATTATCCCTCCATACCACAACCCCTGTCCCGCCCTCCCCACGAACCCACACACCCAGCACACCCCCAACTTCCCTATTCCCCCATCCTTCTCCTCTCACCCGCACCCCTTCCCTACTCCACCCCCCAAACCCTCTTCTCCCCTTTTACCATCCATGTTTTTCACTCCAGTGTTTGCCAGTGTTACCACACAAGCTCTCTCCACCTTACTCTATCACACTAGCCTGAAACCCTTACCCTGCACCACCGCCCCCTCAATCACTTCCCCAGCGCCCTGCACTCCAATGTTACTTCCCGGTACGACCCATGAACCCCGTCGTTTCCCAACTTTAGCCTCTTCACCTAAATGCGCCCAGTTCGTTACTACCCCCCACGTCCATATTGAGGTGGGGAGCTATACGCTTCCAATTCCACCCGCAACGTGGAACGCTTACATATTGACCGTACAATTTGTCTAAGAAAGGAGCCGTACCCGCAACCCAAGTCAATATCGGACGTAGTATAGCCCGCTGCAGCAAGAGCGGGTTGTAGTGATGTGTGAATGCAGCAATCCCTTAACCCACCCCTCTCCCTCCCCCCCTTACCCCACCCCCCCACCACCCCAACCCCCCCCACCCCATTCTCCCCCCCTCCCCCACCTCCCCCCACCCTCTCCCCACCCCACCCCCCCCCCCCATTCCCCCTCACTCCCCCCCTCCTCTCCCCCCCTCCCCCCCCCTCTCCACTCCCCCCCCCCCCCCCACCCCTTCCCCCCCCTCTCCCCACGCCCGCTTCCCCCCCACTCCCCCCTCCCTCACCCCCTCACCCCCCTCCCCCACACCCCCACCCCTCCACCCCCCCCCCACATTCCCCCCCCCCCTCCCCCCCCCCCCCTCCCCCTCCCTCCCACTCCAACCCTACGCCCACCCCCACCCCCTCTTCCCCCCTCCCTACTACACCCACCCCCCCCCCCCCCGGTCCTCCCCCACCAGACCACTCCCAGTCGCCCTGCCCGCCCCCCCCCCCCCCTCCTCACCTAACCCACCCATATCTCCTCTCAAAAACTCACAAACCAAAACAAACAACACCCACTCAACCCACAACAAACACAGCCCTCCCCGTATCCCCCTCTCAACACACTCCAAGCTCTAAGCTCCCCAAAACCACAAAACCCCACACTCCCCCCAAACTACAACCGTCCACCTACACCATAGTAACTACCCCCCCCCCAACACCCCCCACCGCAACCACCACATCACACAACCTACTCCCCCACACACTCCTTATCCCCCCCCACCACCCACCCCCTAGTCCTTGGCCCGCCGCCCCGCGTCGGTGAAACCCCCGCCAATCCAACACACACCCAAACTATCATTTCCCCAACTCCACAACACCCCAACCACACCCCCAAGACGACCACACTACAACCGCATCTTTCACATTACCAACCACAACTCTCCCTTCCTAACTGACCAAACAATACAATTCAAAAAACAAAACACCCCCCCCCATATCACCCCCCAATCCACCACACCCACCTCCACCCATCAAAACGCCCCACCACCCAATAACCCTGACCCCAAAAACAAACATTCGCCCAAACCCCCCAAACAAAACCACACGAACTAACCCCCACACCTCAATAAATGACCTAGAAGCCATGACACCCCCCCACCATCATTAAACCCCCCCACCCCCCCAAAAAAAACCCTGGCACACACAAAACTCCGCCATCCCTCCCCTGAACAACTATAACCCACTACAAGCCAACAACCCCTAATACAATCACCGGAGCAAACCCACACCCAGCCCCCAAACTAACACAACCCCACACACCCACTCCCTCACCATTCAAACCTCTGCCTACTTGTACACAATACCTTACGTACCACCCCCCTCACACACTCACAAAACATAACAACCCCCCTACACACCTCTTATCCGTACACCTCCCAGCACCAAGACAAAACTCACTTCCCTCTAGCGACCGTTAACCAAGTATCTAAGCCTCTACAACCATCCGTACCACACCACAAACAAAACTGCACCAACTCGCTACCAATCTAACACACCAAATAATCGCTCCCCCAGCCCACCAACCCCCCAATTTCTTCCATTCTCACCAATAACAGCACTCACCATAACCACAGTATAAGCAAAAAAATCCATCGTCTCTACAAAAGATGAAATCCGCAACACTGCCCTTTCATCTCTCGACATAGTCCAAAGGTAAACCACAACACCTAGAAAGAATCCAAAGTGACATATCCTAACCATACGAGCATACATGCGCGCCACAATAAAAGTATATCGATATAGCTAGCTAGGTCACACATCTTATCTGCCACCAAAATACCTAACGAAACATTCAATATCCACACAATAGTGGGCAATTATAAACACATAAGCTCATAAAAGATAACTAATGATACAAACGCTCCCATTTCTTTCACCAACCCAACCACACGCTTTTACAACTCAAACCCACCCCCCAAACACAACACCACCAACCCAAACTCTCCCCCCCACTCTCGCTTAATAATTTTCGCTTAACGTCTTCTATTTATCTACCTTACAAAAAGAGTCAACTAACATATTGATACCAAGAGAATATCGATATACCAATAGATTTCATAAATGATTTAGCTCAGTCTTATATGATATAAAGGTATCAATATACCAACAGAGTATCATGGAGAAATTTAATTCATAGTATGTTGTTGCCACATGCACGAAATAACAAGGGAGTAATGGGGTAAGCGGGTAATGTTTTTGTCAGGATTTATAATATTCTCAGAATAAATAGTTTGGGTTGGGTCTAAATAGCAATTAGATGTTTTATGATTTTTTCTTGATACAAGTTGTTAAAATGAAATAAACATTTTAAACAATTCCAAAAAGGTCAGGGTAGGACCGACATTTACTCTTATGGGTTATTAAAATCAGTAAAAAGGTATTTCCTGAATCTATTATAGTTATTTAAACTCTATATGTACTATATGTTCTACCTCATACCTTTTGTATTTGTCATGACGGCACATTTGCATAAATATTACCCTGATGAAAATTAGATATTATACAACCCTAAAAAAGGAAGTTGCAAAAATTCGACATTGAACAGTGGAAAGGCATGGCTCCTCTATTGGGCATCTACCGGGAAAAAAAAAGATGGTTAAAAGAATCAACATAAAATCAAACGGTCAAGTTTTTAGGAACATTTTCAGTACAATTTCAATATCATAATTTTTGTATTTTCTTATGTAGAAATCATAAAGTGAATTTCTAATGAAGATGCTGAGAATATTGGTAAGGTTTGAAAGAAAATGGTATAAAAGAGAGAAGAAGAAGAGACCAGATTTGCACAAATGATTTGCTTGTTTTTTTTTTAAAAAAAATAAAGATTATGCCACCATTGATGATATATGAGTAGGACATCTGAAATGCCGATTTGAATGAGAGATTATATATATATATATTGAATATCTAAAATATATATATTATCATAGATATATATAATATATATACTATAATATATATTTGAATCCTAAGGTAACCATATTTCTTTGTAAATTGTGGCAGTAATTATCCTATTGTACCAATTTTTATTACTTAATTACTATTCTCGAGCTTTGCACAAAAAAATAAAAATACAAAAAAAATATTGAAAATGATACACACACTACAAATATCTATATATATACATTACTATATTCATTTTCACCATTTCAAGTAAATTTTATTGTCATGGTATTTTTTTTGTCCAAATCTCGAAAAAAGTATTAATAGTATTAAAATAGTGATAAAAATATAAAAATTTACACTTACAAATTCACATGTATTATAGTAACCTGCAAATTCAAACAATTTAACCATTTTTTATTAATTATATTTCTCACCAGCAAATCTTATAAAAGTGGGATTTAATTAATAAAAAGGAAATTATAAAAAATATAAAATTACTTACACAAAACATTTCACATAATATAATAACCTAAATTCTTTATTTCAACAATCGGTCACGCAACATCGCTGTCCCAAATGATGTAAGCAGGCCACGCCCGATGTGTTTTGACGTTGTGTGCAGGCCAAAATCAATGTGGACAGGCCCATGCTTCAGCGTCGTTGATAGTTGTGGTAGGCCAAGGGCGATGGGGACAGGCCAGCCAAACGGGGTTGAATGATGTTTGTAGGACACGCCGAATACGGCTAAGTAATGTGCATAAGTGTGCGACCACGGGACATCGATTGGTGTTAGGTGTATAGGCCACGAGTGATGCGGGTACTTCGCGGCCAATGTCTCCTGGACGATGACGCGTGCCATTGGCCGATGTGCACATTCCATGTCACATGCATGTAAAAATCGGTTGATGGTGAATGGAATATGACAATTTCTCCTATTCGATGTGCATATGCCACGTTAGATGCATGCATACTTTGACTGCTGGTATCTCGCGTTAAGTGAGTAGACTGTCGATGTGCGCTTGACACATCTAATGCATGCATGCCTTTGATGATGTTTTCTGTCGTTGGCCGACATCGCTTGACCAATGCTTGTAGGCCATGACTACGTTCAAATGTTTAAACACGCGTTAGGGTTTTATCATAAATAACTTTTATATATAAAAAAATATAATTTTCAACAATATTTTTTTGAATTTTTATTTTTTTCGGCAAATCATGAATATGAGTAATTAATTAATAAAAATAGAATTAATATTATAAAAATTAAAAGTTAACGCCAAAAATTCACAAATAAATAGAGTAACCTTAAATTCAACAATTTCAAATAATTTTTTGTAATTTTGATTTTTTGAGAAAAATCTGAGCAATGAGTAATTAAATATAAAAAATATGAACATATGAAAAAAAATATACAAATTAACGCAATATATTCACAATAAATATAGTTAAGTTAAATACATAATTCTTTTAATTTTAATTTTCATCAATCAGAAAATGAGTAATAATTAATTAAAATTGGAAGATCTGATACAACACAATAAATTACACCAAAAATCACATATAATTATTAAACTATAATACATTAATTCTAATAATTTCAACTATTTTTTTTTCACAATTGTTTTTCCCACGCCAAATCACATTACAAAAAAACCAACCATAATTCATTAATACAAAAAATTATGAAAATTATGAAAAATATAGGAATTTAACACTAATATTCACAAATAAATATAGAAATCTTAAGTTCTTTTATCTCAACAGTGCGGTCACACAATGTCTGATGTCCCCCAACTGATGTATGTTGGCCACTAATGATACAGCTAGACGACGTTTGTTGTTGGCAAACCAATGTATGTATGATAAATAAGATAAGGGAAGCCCACGTTCGATGATGATTTAACGTTATGTGCAGGCCAAAGTCGATGAGGTCATGCCATATCCGACGTCACTGAAAGTTGTGTGTAGGCCAAGGGAGATGGGGTCAAGCAACACCAAATGTTAGTTAAATGATTTTGTAGGCCACGCCCGAAGACAACTAAGTAAGTGTATAATGCGGCGATATTCAAGGTCAATGTCGAAAACAAGGTGCCTAGGCCACGACTAATGAGTGCCTCCATGGCCAATGTCCATATGATATTACGCATGTATTTGGCCAACGTGCACATTCCATGACACGATGAATGGTAAAACATAGGTTGATGCCTGAATGGAATACGCCAATTTTGCCAACCCGATGCGCACATGCCACGTTAGATGCCATGCATGCCTGGAAAGATGGTACAGCCAATGCGTGATGTAGCCTGTTGATTGCAAGGAAGACACACAATGAGGCCTTTAAGAGTATCCGTTCGTTGGACGGGGGGGGGGGTGATGTTGCCTCGACCTATGTGTGCAGGCACATAAATGATGTCGCCAAGACGACTGTGCACATACCCACGAACTGATGTCAATACAAGACGAGCGCACACTCTGGTTTGTGCTTTTATGCCTTAGCCGATGTCATTTTACGTCGGCCAAAGTTGGCAGGGCATGACCGATGTCTCCCTACAGATGCACACACTCCATGGGTGATGCTTGCAAGCCTTGGCTATTACTGATACCATTGGTAGACGTCGTTCTCCAGATGCGCACAAGCTATGTCTGATGTGTGCAGGCCATGACCGATGTCGCTTATCCAATGCGCACACACCAAATTTAAAGCGTGCATGCTTTGGCCGATGCTGCTCGACATTGGCATACATTGTTTTCCAATATAAGCACATGAAACATCCGATGCATGCAAGCCACGATCGATTTCTACCAATCGATACGCACACACAATCTTTGATATATGCATGCCTTGGAGGATGTCGCCCGACATTTGTCATTGCAAATAGGCCACAACTGATGTCGTCCAGTTGATGCGCACATGCCAAAACTAATACTTGTAGGACTTTGATGATGTCGTATCACATTAATCGATGCGTGTAGCCCACATATGATGTATCCCAACCAATGCACACATGCCACGCATGAAGCTTGTAGGCCTTGGATGATGTTGATGCCATTTGAAGATGTTCGCCACTTGCGTACATGCTACATCCTGTGCTTGCAGTCCATGACCGGTGACGCCTAGCTAATGTGCACACACCACGTTTTATGTGTGTGGGCTTTGGTATATGTCGCTTTACGTCTTCAAACGTCATTTTCCATATGCACATATGTTAAGTCATTGCGAGCAGGCCG
The DNA here is from genome assembly GCA_027704765.1 of Solanum habrochaites. Lineage (NCBI taxonomy): Eukaryota > Viridiplantae > Streptophyta > Magnoliopsida > Solanales > Solanaceae > Solanum > Solanum habrochaites. The sequence continues at coordinate 23,408,802 of JAKWJA010002490.1, read as the reverse complement.
TGACAAATGTTGTCTGTTATTGGCTGAAGCGCACAAACCACGATTGATGTCGCTCTGTAGATCTGCACACATTTTGATGCGTGCAGGCCTTCCAGTATGTCGCCTTATGTTTGTGCACGTCAATTTCCACATGCGCACGTCCAATGTGTGCGGGCCATGATTGATATTGTTTTGTCGTTCGTCGATGCGCATGTTTGATGACCACATGCAACGTTTTATGTATGCCCATATGGAGCTCTTAATTCTGTTGTGTCGATTTTGACGTAGAGGTGTGGGGCATCAATTTTCTAAATGAATCACACACATTGATTTGTTTCACTGAATATCTTATATTAGAATATATTATATATTCTATATATAATGATATAATATATATATATATATATATATATTTTCCATATATAGAAGAGTGAAGGGGAGGACGACAGAAGGGCAAAAACGTAATTTCCCACTGCCCTAACAAAATCCTATGAAGAAAGATAATGAATAATTATCAGAATTATCTTCTATATATGAAAGGAATAATGGTCAAGGCAAAAAATTGTAATTTCACGCTAACAAAATATACCAGATGAATAACAAAAAATTAAGTAGTTCTTGAAAACATCTTAGTATGTTATTACCATTAACCGCATTTTTGTTATTACTTCACTTTCTGTTTCTGTTCTTTGGAGTGTATTTGATATTCATTATGCTTTTAAAGAAAAAACCTACTTTTTTATATAAAAATATCATGACATTAATTATAAAAAATATTTATTTTTGCCTCTAATTAATATACGTGAAGATAAATTAGTGTGATAAAATGATAATATATATATTAGATTGAAATTAAGAAAAAGTGTTAAAAATAATACTTTAAAATAAAAATGAAATAGGAGACATATTGTATTAAAGATGACAAGAATAGAAAATTTATTTTTATTCCTAACAAAAATCTTTCAAGAATAAATAATTCTAGAAACATCTTTCAGATAAGAAGTGAAATGATGAGGAAAGGTAAAAAGGTAACTCTGCAAGATAAATCTACCAAAAGGATAACAAGTAAATTAATAGTTCTAGAAACACTTATATATTATATTAGTATTAACCCTCATTTTGTCATTTCTTCCGTTTTATGAGTTTATTGTGATACACATCTCGATATTTGCTAAGAAGAGTAAATAAATAATGACTAAGTCGCTCTTATAATTTATAGGACAAGTCATAATATTAGGTGAACCAAAACATAAAAAAATTAAAATTTATATGACTATAAATTTTGTTATGAAATATTTTTAAATTTTGTGATGTTAAATTGCTATATAAAAAAAAAAAAGTTAAAATTCAAAAATATTTTCTTTTCACATGCCAATAAAAAATAAGGTCATATAAATCGAAACTGAGGGAGTTCATATTTAAATATAAAATAATATGTGTTATTATCGAAATAAGAGGTCATTATGATTATTATTATTTGAAAAGTTGACTTCATGTAAGCTAATTCATGCCATATAGTGGAGCTTTAAAGTCTGAACAATTCTAATATATGAATATAAGAATTGAACCTGTTATCCTTATTTTAATTCGAAAGTGTTATCATATTTAAAAATACATAAAAAAGTAGAAGCTTAAAACGCAATGTAAACAATTTAAAATAATTGTTAGAAAAATCATAGTTAAAAAAAAAACCATAAGTAATTTTGGTTGACCTCCCTTATTTTTATCGAAAACAAAAAAAAAGTGCATTTTGTTTAAAATCAAAACGTAAGCAACTAAATAGTACGATGAATCTAGAAAAGGACAACTAAACATATTGAGACATCAGTAGAAGAAATTCGTTTACTTTTCTAAAATTACTTGCTACACATACACTGTCCACGACCCAAAACGGGCCGCGACTGGCACCACACTTATCCTACTATGTGAGCCAAACAAACCCTCCAAGTCCAAACGTTCAACCCATAAAAACAAAATATTAATGGGAAGACTTTAAAACTCATTATGAAAATCCTTAAATAAACTTATAAAAACTCAATCTATCGTATTCCCAAAACTGAAAGTCATCACCACAAGAACATCTATCCTCAAATTTATCTTAATCTAAGAGTATCTAAGAAGTAACATAGTAAAAAGGCTAGTCCATGCCGAATCTTCAAGGCATCAAGACATGACGAGAAGACCAGTCCAAGGCTAGAAGCAATAGTCCACCCTGAAATTTGGATTAATGAGACTGGCTAGAGTTGCGGCTGAGTGAAGACGATGGCACGTTTGTGCATTCACAAATGACAAAGAGTATGAGGAATAAAGTAGGGGTCAGTACAAAAACACAATCTGAGTAGGTTATCAGCGCCAACTCAAAAGAAAAACATCTATATACAACTAATATCATAAATCAACGACAATTACTCAAATGTAGCAAAAATAAAAGTTTCTATAATCATTAATAAAGCACCGCCAAGTTCACCCATGAGGACCCAAGCCTCATGCCATACCATTGGGAAATTAGGTTATTAGATTGAAGTATGTTACGCTTCTTTCAGATTCATATGCTTATTCTCCGTGTCGGTACGGGACACTCGCTCCATATACTACGTATCGGTCGTGACACCCGATCCCCTAGTTCGAACGTGTCGGTTCGTGCACACGATCCCCTATTCTACATGTCGGTTCGGGACACCCGGTCCACTCAATTCTACAGTGTGGTTCGTGACAACCCCGCATCCCCTAACTTCTACGTGTCGGTTCGGGGGACACCCGATCCCCTAATTATAAGTGCGGTCGTGACACCCGATCCCCTATCTCATCACATTAGTTCATCAACCTTCTGTTATACCAAGGCATCCTCATTCCATTAACAGGCAGATTAGGGTTTTCAAGAGAAGAGATATTCAATAGCGTCACCTCATCGATTATTTTATCACAATTATATAATCAGCATTCATACAAGCGTACAATTAAGCATATAGAAGGGTTAAACCCACAAATACATATCATTCGCTATTAAGAGTTTTAGTACCGAATAGCATAAACCCATAACCTACTCCATCGAAGATTCGTGATCAAGACAAGAATTTCCAAAGATTGGTTCCTCTGTTCCCCTTTCTCTCGATAGTTCGTCCCCTCTCCTTGTCTCTCTATTTGTTCTTATAAACCCTCTTCTTTTACCCTAATTAACATATACATAAGTATAAAAAGATGAAAAGGTTATACCACTAATTTAATTTAAGGTATCCCTGTAACCCTAAAGAAATTGGATTATTACATATTCAACCCACTAACTTAGACTTATAAGCAGAATAGTCTAAAACGCACCCTTAAAACATTAAAAAGAAATTCGACCCAGCCGGGATTACGCAGTCTGTGAGGGCCCGGAGATGCCCTGCGACGGTCCGTCCTGCTGCTCGTCACAAAGCTCAGAGACTCATGTTAGTAACGGTCTTGATGGCCCTCATGAATTGAGACGGTCCGTCCTGCCACCCACGTGTGACGTTCAGAGAGTCGATCTCAGTACCAAATTTAAATAGTCCTGGAAGGTGTGGTTTAGTTTGGAACGAGTACCCCCACGAAGTTCGTCGGCCATGACGGTTAGTCGTGGATCGTGAGCCTCAGCCAGTTTTTCTAGAATATTAAAAATCTGCTGGCAAAACGACTCAACAGGGTCGTTAGATAGATACCAATTTACCCATCGTGGTACCTTCGAAACGATAATAAGAAGTAAAAACCAAGGGCAAAGGGAGTACTGAATCTTAACATATGTGGGTATATTTTTGCATATCCAGACTCTTTCTCCCAGTGGACTCGTTCAATTGGTCGATTCTCCATCTTTGAAACATTGATGGGATCAATCTCCCCTTGATCTCACTTGCGAAATTTTCTATCTAGAATGGCAACAGGATACCTCCTCATAAGTCAAACTTTTCATCAAGCCAGAACCTAAATCCCAACGAATGATGTAGATTCCATCCCTCTGGTATACTTTTCAGCATATGACACCATGAAATAACCGATGCAATCCTGCAGCCCTGGAGCCAGGCGAATTTCAAAGCCACCTCCCTTGATACTCGCTTAAGTACTTCAAATGAGCCCAATATACCTCGAGCTTAGATTACTCTTTTACCAAACCGCATCACAACCCTTTCATGGGTGAAAGCACCTTCAGCACAAAACTTGCTCACCCTTCCATGAATCCAAGTCCTCAAACTTGCGATATTCATACTCCTTTTGCCTACTTTGAGCCGCTACAAAGCTTTTCTTGAATAGATTTAACTTCTCTAATGAATCCCTCAAAAGGTCAGTACCCCAAGGTCTAACCTCGAGATGCCATCAAACTAAACAATGGGAGACCTACTTCCTCCATACAATGTTTAAAGGAGCCCATATCAATACTTCGATGATAGATTTATTGTATGGACCAACTCTGCTAAGGGTAAGAAGTATCACAAGGCACCAAATTGCTATCCACATGCACGAAGAATCATCTTCCAACACCCAGAATTGTTCTCGCTCAGACACGCCAGAGGTCCGAGGGTGAATTGAAACAATGTCTGCTACTAAGGTCTAACCTACAGCTACAACGTCAGCATGCAAATGTTCCCCAAAACTTAAAGTAAATTGGTACTCTATATGAGATGATGGAAATGGAATACTCCAATGCAACTCTGAGAATTCTAAATGTAGAGTATGGATCTGGATAACTTCTCGGCATTGTACCAAGTCCCCTTAACCGAATGAAATAGCAGACTTGGTAATCTGTCCAAAATTTACCCAAATGAATCCAAACTTGCCCAATGTCTTTGGAAGGGACCCCAACCTACGAAAGTCCATTGCAATTCTCTCCCATTCCATTCAGGAATCGCATTCCATTCTCTGAAGTGTTTCTCCGGGCTTGGTGTTAATACTGTACTTGCGCAATTGGACATTTGGCAAACAAATGACCATGCGCGCTTCATTCACCTCACCAAAGTGTTCTTTTAGGTCACGGACATCTTGGTTGAACCGGCTGTAGAAGAATATTCCGAAACTATGAGCTTCTGTAAGATAAGAATAGTATGGAACAGATCATTGGACAGGGACACACACCCTTCCCTTAATTCTCCCCACAACACCACCTTCTCATCTTTATTTGCTTTCTTTACCTCCCCCTTCGATACATCCATATCCAGAATTCGGCTTAGTTTCCACATCATCCAAATTGTTTCCCCTTGATCTTATAAAGAAAAGAACGATCTTCGCCTCCACACTGGCCAAAAATCCTCCCTTTCATTTACTTCTTAAATTCTCATAAAGTCTATTCAGCCAGAGGTCTAATCTCTAGCCAAGGGCTGTCTAGAAACTTTGCAAGTGAGCTAAACTACCCATGCTCCCTGCTTGTACTACATCTTAAGGAGTTATTCCATAAACATTGAGCTTTTCCTGGGTGATACAAGAAGGTAATATCGTGTCCCTTCAGTAGTTCCATCCATCTCCTCTGTCTAAATTCAATCTTTCTGAGAAAGACATACGGTAGGCTACGATGATACGTAAGTATAGAATTCCACAAATTAACCCCATATAGATAGTGTCTCCCATTGAGTAATGAAAACACTACCGCAGCCAAACTACAAATCGGTGGGTAGGCATAATTACGTGCAGCACGTTAATGGCATCGAAAGAATAAGAAATTAAGTGCCACCGGTCAGCGGGGGGGGTGGCGGCGAGGGGCGGGCGGGGGGGGGGGCTGTAGCGGGAAAAAAAAAAAAAAACTCGACAAAACCACAA